>OU612060.1:133388028-134041778 GCA_914767635.1 Melanostoma mellinum | reverse complement strand
CCGAATCTTCAAAGAACTCATCGCCACTACACCAGTGAGGATCGATATCAGCCGAACCGTGGACAACCACCCAAAATAGACCGTACTCAAGAAATCATAAAATTTGCTTTTTCTAGTAATATTGAATATAAAATTTGTGAATTTGTAAACTTAATCCTTAGAGAAGAAATTGTAATAAATTTAGAATTAAATAAAATTAACCCGACCGTTTCGCGTATCATTTTGAGAAGTTGGACCGGCGAAACCCAAGTCTTACGAAGTTTCCTCGGGAACGAGCATGAGAAGCGCTCGTTTGAGGAAATTGAGAGGTTGTAATGAACCATTACAAATTCACTCCATTTCAAGTGTACGACATAACCAAAACAACCTAATCATACGATGCCCGATACATACCGCAACACAACAACACTACAGGCACTTGAGTTTCAATGCGTTGAATGGAATTTGGTATTTTGAGTTCATTCATTTTTTACAACTCACACCCACTTGTCGCCGAAAGGTGTATAAGATAACCAACCCAAGACATGAAAAATCAGTCTGCGTCGACCGTGGCAAGGGAGCGGTCATCGAGGAAAGATTCAGGTGACAATAATAGTGTCCAACGTTATCTCGTTGTGAATTTAGTGTCCAACGCTTTATCGTTGTGAATCTAGTGTCCAACGCTATCTCGTTGTGAATTTAGTGTCCAACGCTATCTCGTTGTGAATTTAGTTTCCAACTCTATCTCGTTGTGAATTAAGTGTCCAACGCTATCTCGTTGTGAATTTAGTGTCCAACGCTATCTCGTTGTGAATCTAGTGTCCAACGCTGTCTCGTTTTGAATTTAGTGTCCAACGCTATCGCGTTGTGAATCTAGTGTCCAACGCTATCTGGTTGTGAATTTAGTGTCCAACGCTATCTCGTTATGAATTTAGTGTCCAACGCTATCTCGTTTTGAATGTAGTATCCAACGCTATCTCGTTGTAAATTTAGTGTCCAACGCTATCTCGTTGTGAATTTAGTGTCCAACGCTACCTCGTTGTGAAACTAGTGTCCAACGCTATCTCGTTGGACAACGCTTTCTTGTTGTGAATCTAGTGTCCAACGCTATCTCGTTGTGAATTTAGTGTCCCACGCTTTCTCGTTGTGAATCTAGTGTCCAACGCTATCTCGTTGCGAATTTAGTGTCCAACGCTATCTCGTTGTGAATTTAGTGTCCAACGCTATCTCGTTTTGAATCTAGTGTCCAACGCTATCTTGTTGTAAATTTAGTGGCTCCTGCTATCTCAGAGCAACCATTAACTCCCGCTTCTTAGTATCATTACAGGCTTTTACCAAGAACCCAGCGTGACCTCAAATCCGAGCTCAGGAACTGGAAGCCCAGGACAAGAAACAGTACTCCGAGTGTCCCGAAGACCAACCCATTCGTAATCTAGAATAGGAGACCATCATTCGATTGGCCTGAAGATCCATATGAGAACCTGGTCGTAAATCCCGGACTAGACTACACCCAACTGAACCCCACGTGAAACTCCCTTCACCCGAAGAGGCCTACTTGGAATCTACCCATAACGATAGCGACGTTTAAATAGAAACCTGAATTAAAAACATTAAATAAAATCATAAACCATTGTACCAAATGTTATAAGAAAATTATAAGTTTGAATATCGGAAATAAAAACTATCTTCATTAAACTAAAGTTTTGCTGCTTCTTTAGAATACCTTGGATCCGCT
Organism: Melanostoma mellinum; assembly: GCA_914767635.1. Taxonomy (NCBI): domain Eukaryota; kingdom Metazoa; phylum Arthropoda; class Insecta; order Diptera; family Syrphidae; genus Melanostoma; species Melanostoma mellinum. The sequence continues at coordinate 134,040,064 of OU612060.1, read as the reverse complement.
GAGCCTACCTCAGCCTTTGATAAAAGGCTTTCTCACAAGGTCCCATGACAGGAAGTCTTACCAAAAGGTAAAAATATCTTGCCAGGGTGGCAAACCCTGAACTGAAGCCTGTAAAAACCAGCAGGGAAACATAGTTATAGAGTCACAGTCGCTACTGAGGATCTGGAAAGATCACTTCTGCAGACTGCTTAGCGGCGATGAGGACACAAATTCCGCTGTCAGGCAGATTGCCCCATTCAGCTTGGACGATGATCAAGAATGCCGTCCTCCCGACCTAGAGGAAGTTAAACTTGCCATTGGCAATCTTAAATCAAATAAGACTACAGGTTCAGATGGCCTTGATGCCAAACTCTTCAAGGCAGCTGGAGACCAGTTTGAAAGGAGCATGCACCAGCTGATCTGCATGACTTGGTCGGAAGAAAGCATGCCCGATGAATGGAATCTCAGTATAGTATGCCCGATCCTTAAGAAGAGAGACCCTCACAATTGCGCCAATTAAAGAGGAATAAACCTCCTCAACGTCACTTAAAAGATCTTGTCTGCTGTGAACGTCTGAAACCCCACGTCAACACCTTGATAGGTCCTTATCAATGTGCTTTTAGACCAGAGAAGTTCACAATAGACCAGATTTTCACATTGCGGCAGATCTTGGAAAAAAACCCGAGAACATAATATCGGTATTCACCATCTCTTTATCGATTTCAAGGCAAAGTTTGACAGTTAGTTAGTTAGTTAGTTAAATGACTTTATCTCATTTTCAATTTCAAAAATTTCACATGATTTTTATATACTTAAGTCTAAAATGGTTTGGCCTATGGCCGTCTACCAGACTGACAATTTGAAAATAAATATATCTGAATAAAAAGCAAAAATGATCTTTATATGTATGATAAGTTGAAATTATAATAAATATTTTAAAAAATTTCTTCAATAATGGAATTTCTATAACGTAGAGCGGTAACAACATAACTATTTAGTACATCCCATCCTTTCTCTCCGTTTAATATGTTAATCAGCTCTTCATCATTTAGGCAGTTCTCCTTAAAATACCTAATCCGAAGCTCCTTCAAGACTGGACATATTGCAATGAAATGATATGTATCTTCTCGCGTTTTCATGTTGCAGAGGCTGCAAAGTATAGGAAGATCAGATCGGTGCGGTTTGTAGTTCAAATCCAATAATTCGTCTTTTTTTTGAAAACCATGTTTATCTTATTGATTTGATGGCTGTTCTGCAGGTACGTGTTGTTTCCCAGGTTAAATTCAAGACGACTATATATTATGTTTCTGAACAACGAGGATTTGGCTTCAGCTACATTTCTGTCATACAGGAAACTTCCGAGACTCTTAAGCAAGGTGTTGAACTTAATTCTCAGTGAAGACATTTGTTCATTTGACTCAATCGTCAAATTAGTACCACATTCGGTCGCGAGACTCTCCCACTCTATCACCATTGATCCTCTCAAACGAATCATGTTGTTAAGAATGATCTTAGGTATCCTGTCCTCTTTCATCTCCATAACTTTAGCCATATAGTTGAAGTGTATGATCAGAGTTTCCATTATCATAGGAGGTGTCCCAGTCTCTAAGTAAAGCATGTAGTTTGGCGTGTTTTTCGGCAGTTGAAAAATTCTTTTAATAAATTATCGCAAAAACTTCTCTACTTCTTCAAAAGAACGATATCCCCATACTTGAGCTCCATATAAGAGAATCGCCATTGCCGTAGAGCGAAATAACTTAACCTTTGCACTATGTTCGATGCAGTTGTTGCTCATGCAGCGCTGCCATACCGCAGAAATGGCTCTTTTTGATTCTGATAATTTTCCCTTCAAGTGTCTCTTTATGTTTAGGTTTGCAGTTATAAGAACTCCGAGGTATTTGTACTCGCGCACAGTTTCAACAGCTTCCCCATTAAACGTCCATTTTTCGTTTCTCGCGAGTCTACCCCCGCCATCTCTGAACACCATCATTTTTGATTTTTGTATATTAACTACCAGATTCCAGAGCTTACAGTAGTTTCCTAATCTGTTCATCATTAATTGCATTCCATTTATGGAGTCGGCGAAGAACACTATATCATCTGCATACATTAGACCAGGAATCGTGACTCCTCCAATCTTTATTCCACCTTTGACTGCATCCGTTATGTCATTTATGAACAGAATGAAAAGCAAAGCACTCAGAATACAGCCTTGTTTCAGCCCCATTGTTGTTAGAAATTCTTCAGATAGAGCAACTCCATCCCACACGCATGCTGTGTTCCTATCGTACAACGCCCTCAGTACATTAATGATTTTAGTGGACACGCCTAGCTCAAACAATTTGTAGAAAAGTGCATCTCGCACAATGGAGTCAAAGGCTCCACGGAAGTCCACAAAGAACGCATACAATTTCTTCTTTTTCTTCAGGTAAGAGTCAGCAACATTATAAAGCGAGAAGATTTGGTCTGCTGTTGAGTAACTTTTTCGGAATCCTGCCTGAAATTCTGACAAAATTTTCCTCTCATCGACCCATTGCGTTAGCTTACGGTGTATTAGCCCAGCAAATAGTTTGGAACTGGTATTAAGGAAAGAAATTCCTCTGTAGTTCGATGGATCGTCAGGATTTCCTTTTTTGTGAAGAGGAAATATAATTGATTTTTTGAAGCCATCAGGAATTGCTGCATGTTCAAAAATTCGATTGTATTCAGTGGTAAGCAATGAAATAAAGTCGTCTGTGGCGTATTTGTAGAACTGAAATGGAATACGGTCGGTCCCCGGGGCTTTATTCATTTTGGAGCTCGATATGACTTCTTGAACTTCCACAATTTCAAAGGGAGCATCTAAAAACGCGTCAAGGATGAATGGGTCTGCATATTGAACCAGCGATGACCTTAATTCAGCATTGAGGAGGCTTCTGAAGTGACTTCTTAGACTTGATGCTTGCAGGCCTAAGGCGATGATATTTGTTCTACCATTAACTTTCTTTACTGCTCTAAAGAAATCGGCGGAACAACGGCTTGAATTGATAACTTCAATATTTCTTCTCTCAAAAGCTGCCTTTTTTATTTAACACAGTAGTTTGAACGATCTATTTGCCTGGGCGTAAAGGATCTGTATTCCTGTGTATTGTGCTTTCGAAAAAGCTTTAGAAATTTAAATGATTTCTTCCAAGCGCTAAGGCAATCAAAATCAAACCACTAATGTTTGAAATTTGTTTTTCTTTTCCCTGCTACATTTTGAGGGTAAGAATTTTTAATTACTTTTGAGAGCACATTTATGTCAATTATAGCATCCTGGTTTTTTAACCTTTCAAATTCTTCGGTTAATTTCTTTTGGTAAGTGAACCTGTTATTTTTTTTCCAGTGCAGTTTTGGTACGAGGTCTAGTTGCTTAGCATTATCCGGTATATCCGATATCAGCGTCTTAAAGGTGACTTCGAGGGGCAAGTGGTCAGAGAACGCCATGATTACTACTTTAAAATCGTTTATTATATTATTCCACACTCCAGATGTAAAGCAGTAGTCTATAACAGAACAAGCTGTACCTCGAACAAAAGTAAACTCTCCCTCCGAGTCTCCTAAGCTGCTGCCATTCCATACATGTAAGTCGAAAGCATCAGCAAGCTACAAAATATTTTCACCCTTACTATCGCAGACTGCATCCTTAGACTTACGATTTAAGCTTATGTTCAGAAAACTATTTTGGGACACCCCAATCCTTCCATTAAAATCGCCCATAAGCATTAGGTTGCTCGCATCAATATCTTCCAGTGTCTCGCAAAGTTTTTCATAGTCTTGTTGCCAGTGGTTGCAGTTTAAGTAAATAGGTACTATATATATTTTGTCTTTTCCAACTTTAACATCGAGCAAGTAGGATTCCCCGGCTCTTCTCCAGTCAAAATGTGCACCCAACAAGCTTTTACTATACCCAAACATTTCACCCCCACTGCCTCGTCCGAAATTCACTGTTTTTACTGCGGGTTTCCATCTTATTTCATAGTTAAAAAATATTTTTATAAAATTATTCTCTTCGTTTTCTAATAAATGTGTTTCGTAAAGCACAAAAATATCAAAATTTTTAATATAATTAAAAAAGTTTGTAAACAATAATTTATTCTTTAATCCTGACACGTTATAACTGAGTATACTAATGTTTCTTGTAGAACTACTTTCAATTTGGTAGACATGCCTCGTGTAAACGCCCATTCCTTGTGCTTGCACCCATATCAAGTGTTGGTTGTTGTGTTGTCACCCTGTGGGCTAAGACGTCAGCTTCGTTGACAGCATCTATGACAGTCGATGACATTTGATACGATTGTTTTGTTTTATGTAATTCATTCATTAAAATATTTAAATTGGGAATGTCTCCAAAATTTGGCTCGCTTTTGGCGCACATTAAATGGCAAATCTTTATGAATGCTTACATTCCTTCCTTTTAGAGACCCGGAATTTTTTAGTATGCTCCAAACTTTTTCACGAGACTTCATTTTCAAAATTATAGTTGCCATTCGCGTGTTTCGGCTTTTGACACTAAAGGCGGATTCAACAATGGAATCCGGATTGCTCTCATTTAAAAGGCTGGAACAGATGGACTTAGCAGATGTGCAGGGATCTATATTGCTTTCCAAAGGTAAGCGAACCACCAAGATTGTTTCCGTGTTTTTTTGGAGTACCTTATCAAACTGCTCCTCAAGCATCCTGTTACGATTTTCCTATTGTATTATTCTTTGGCTTCCCTCTTCATAACGAGATTTCAGACAGGTAAGTTCGACATGTAGGTGTTGTAGGTCAGATTTACTTGCAAGATGACTAAAGAGTTGATCGTTATTCTCCTTGAGCAGCTGTCTCATAAGCATTTCAAAACTTTTCTCAGATGAGGTTCCAACTGCAAGATTATGTTGCTCTTCCAAAAAACTTGAATAACGTTTTTCGTTTTGTGGGTGTTCTGGTGATGTATCTTCTAGACCTCTTTTGTCCATTTATTGAGGTTAGCTAATTTCAACTTGCTATTTTCAGTGGACAGGGAAACCTTAAGGCTATAACTTACTCAGCACTTGATTCTTTGCAAACTTTTTTGTAGCGAGATCTTATTTTTGCAACCGCACTTGACAGAAGGCAAATGTCAAGTCTCCAAAGTATGACAGTATTTACAGAGACGAGCTGTACAGAGCCATCTCTAGTTTCGGCATCCCTGCAAAACTCGTATGGCTATGCATGATGACTTTGGAGAATTCACGCTGCTCCGTCAAGGTCGGTGTTCGGTCACTCAACCGATGACCGAATTTATTCGTCAATGGAGTGCGGACGACGCATTCCACTTAGCAACCAAAAGCCAACCATCTACACCAGCCGCAGCCACCCTCATCACCTACATATGTATCTCCATACCTTCTTGCCAGCCACCTCAGATGACAAACCACGACGACCGATCGTGATCAGTCACCCCAGCCGCAACATTGTATGAATCATGGACACACAACAGCACATAGAAAAGTATCTGCCAATGCTTTGGTACGATACTTGTGCTTGAGACGATTGACCCATATCACCACTACTTGGCTGTGGGTATCGTATACACATTTGGATTCCCATATGCCATCGGATGGCAGTGTTAATTCTGTATAAATACTGTCGCATCTATGGCAATGGGAATAATTATCAACATACAAATAGACGTAAACAATGTCTCCCCTCAAGATCGGTGGTATAATTGCTGGAGTCGGCACATTCTACTTCATGTGCCGTTGGATCGGCATGTGTGTACAGGACTTCGTCTACCTAGGATCCGCTGTAGACACGGAAAACAACATCAGTGCGGGCATCAAACGGAGAATAACTTTTGACAACCGTTGCTTCTTTGGGTTAAGAAGGCAATTGAGAAACAAAACCCTCTCCAAAAAAAACAAGGTAACCTTGTATAAGACCTTATTCATCCCAGTTCTGCTGCACGGCGCGGAAGCATGGACCTCATCGAAAGCGGATGAGGAAACCCTTGGTCGTTTCGAAAGAAAAATTCTCCGAATTATCTTTGGTCCCGTATGCGAAGACAATGTGTGTAGAAGAAGATACCAAAACGAGCTGTATGAGCTGTCCGCGACATGGGTATAGCCAGAAGAATACGCATCGCGAGGCTACGATGGTTGGGTCAAGTAGAGCGAATGGATTAAAACGCTCCGGCTCGACGGGTTTTCGAAAGCACATTGCAGAGAAATCGCGGAAGGGGAAGACCTCATTTATAGTTGCGCAATCAAGTAGATGAAAACCTCAACCGACTTAGAGTGCGAAACTGGAGAGAGCTCGCACGAAATCGAAGTCGTTATAGAAGGATGTTGGTTGAGGCCCAGCTTCACCCTGAACTGTAATGCCCACCTAAGTAAGTAAGTAAGATGAGGGACAAAGTAGTGGTGCGGGGTCTTTAACACCTTATCTGAAGTGTCGACCTCTTCCATATGATAAAGATCATCATACTTCCTTATGCATCCTGTCGAACGATCCCATGGCTGGCTCGCTGGCTGATCTGCACATCTGAACGGCAATATTGCCTGGTACCGTTCATACGTGGGGCGTTTAGTGTGAAACGCTCCTCAAAAGCCTTTGCTTCGTCACATTCTAATGGCTTAAACGGCTCCTCTTCAACATCCTAGAATTTCCGTACTTCCGACTGCTACATTTTGAGGGTAAGAATTTTTAATTACTTTTGAGAGCACATTTATGTCAATTATAGCATCCTGGTTTTTTAACCTTTCAAATTCTTCGGTTAATTTCTTTTGGTAAGTGAACCTGTTATTTTTTTTCCAGTGCAGTTTTGGTACGAGGTCTAGTTGCTTAGCATTATCCGGTATATCCGATATCAGCGTCTTAAAGGTGACTTCGAGGGGCAAGTGGTCAGAGAACGCCATGATTACTACTTTAAAATCGTTTATTATATTATTCCACACTCCAGATGTAAAGCAGTAGTCTATAACAGAACAAGCTGTACCTCGAACAAAAGTAAACTCTCCCTCCGAGTCTCCTAAGCTGCTGCCATTCCATACATGTAAGTCGAAAGCATCAGCAAGCTACAAAATATTTTCACCCTTACTATCGCAGACTGCATCCTTAGACTTACGATTTAAGCTTATGTTCAGAAAACTATTTTGGGACACCCCAATCCTTCCATTAAAATCGCCCATAAGCATTAGGTTGCTCGCATCAATATCTTCCAGTGTCTCGCAAAGTTTTTCATAGTCTTGTTGCCAGTGGTTGCAGTTTAAGTAAATAGGTACTATATATATTTTGTCTTTTCCAACTTTAACATCGAGCAAGTAGGATTCCCCGGCTCTTCTCCAGTCAAAATGTGCACCCAACAAGCTTTTACTATACCCAAACATTTCACCCCCACTGCCTCGTCCGAAATTCACTGTTTTTACTGCGGGTTTCCATCTTATTTCATAGTTAAAAAATATTTTTATAAAATTATTCTCTTCGTTTTCTAATAAATGTGTTTCGAAAAGCACAAAAATATCAAAATTTTTAATATAATTAAAAAAGTTTGTAAACAATAATTTATTCTTTAATCCTGACACGTTATAACTGAGTATACTAATGTTTCTTGTAGAACTACTTTCAATTTGGTAGACATGCCTCGTGTAAACGCCCATTCCTTGTGCTTGCACCCATATCAAGTGTTGGTTGTTGTGTTGTCACCCTGTGGGCTAAGACGTCAGCTTCGTTGACAGCATCTATGACAGTCGATGACATTTGATACGATTGTTTTGTTTTATGTAATTCATTCATTAAAATATTTAAATTGGGAATGTCTCCAAAATTTGGCTCGCTTTTGGCGCACATTAAATGGCAAATCTTTATGAATGCTTACATTCCTTCCTTTTAGAGACCCGGAATTTTTTAGTATGCTCCAAACTTTTTCACGAGACTTCATTTTCAAAATTATAGTTGCCATTCGCGTGTTTCGGCTTTTGACACTAAAGGCGGATTCAACAATGGAATCCGGATTGCTCTCATTTAAAAGGCTGGAACAGATGGACTTAGCAGATGTGCAGGGATCTATATTGCTTTCCAAAGGTAAGCGAACCACCAAGATTGTTTCCGTGTTTTTTTGGAGTACCTTATCAAACTGCTCCTCAAGCATCCTGTTACGATTTTCCTATTGTATTATTCTTTGGCTTCCCTCTTCATAACGAGATTTCAGACAGGTAAGTTCGACATGTAGGTGTTGTAGGTCAGATTTACTTGCAAGATGACTAAAGAGTTGATCGTTATTCTCCTTGAGCAGCTGTCTCATAAGCATTTCAAAACTTTTCTCAGATGAGGTTCCAACTGCAAGATTATGTTGCTCTTCCAAAAAACTTGAATAACGTTTTTCGTTTTGTGGGTGTTCTGGTGATGTATCTTCTAGACCTCTTTTGTCCATTTATTGAGGTTAGCTAATTTCAACTTGCTATTTTCAGTGGACAGGGAAACCTTAAGGCTATAACTTACTCAGCACTTGATTCTTTGCAAACTTTTTTGTAGCGAGATCTTATTTTTGCAACCGCACTTGACAGAAGGCAAATGTCAAGTCTCCAAAGTATGACAGTATTTACAGAGACGAGCTGTACAGAGCCATCTCTAGTTTCGGCATCCCTGCAAAACTCGTATGGCTATGCATGATGACTTTGGAGAATTCACGCTGCTCCGTCAAGGTCGGTGTTCGGTCACTCAACCGATGACCGAATTTATTCGTCAATGGAGTGCGGACGACGCATTCCACTTAGCAACCAAAAGCCAACCATCTACACCAGCCGCAGCCACCCTCATCACCTACATATGTATCTCCATACCTTCTTGCCAGCCACCTCAGATGACAAACCACGACGACCGATCGTGATCAGTCACCCCAGCCGCAACATTGTATGAATCATGGACACACAACAGCACATAGAAAAGTATCTGCCAATGCTTTGGTACGATACTTGTGCTTGAGACGATTGACCCATATCACCACTACTTGGCTGTGGGTATCGTATACACATTTGGATTCCCATATGCCATCGGATGGCAGTGTTAATTCTGTATAAATACTGTCGCATCTATGGCAATGGGAATAATTATCAACATACAAATAGACGTAAACAATGTCTCCCCTCAAGATCGGTGGTATAATTGCTGGAGTCGGCACATTCTACTTCATGTGCCGTTGGATCGGCATGTGTGTACAGGACTTCGTCTACCTAGGATCCGCTGTAGACACGGAAAACAACATCAGTGCGGGCATCAAACGGAGAATAACTTTTGACAACCGTTGCTTCTTTGGGTTAAGAAGGCAATTGAGAAACAAAACCCTCTCCAAAAAAAACAAGGTAACCTTGTATAAGACCTTATTCATCCCAGTTCTGCTGCACGGCGCGGAAGCATGGACCTCATCGAAAGCGGATGAGGAAACCCTTGGTCGTTTCGAAAGAAAAATTCTCCGAATTATCTTTGGTCCCGTATGCGAAGACAATGTGTGTAGAAGAAGATACCAAAACGAGCTGTATGAGCTGTCCGCGACATGGGTATAGCCAGAAGAATACGCATCGCGAGGCTACGATGGTTGGGTCAAGTAGAGCGAATGGATTAAAACGCTCCGGCTCGACGGGTTTTCGAAAGCACATTGCAGAGAAATCGCGGAAGGGGAAGACCTCATTTATAGTTGCGCAATCAAGTAGATGAAAACCTCAACCGACTTAGAGTGCGAAACTGGAGAGAGCTCGCACGAAATCGAAGTCGTTATAGAAGGATGTTGGTTGAGGCCCAGCTTCACCCTGAACTGTAATGCCCACCTAAGTAAGTAAGTAAGATGAGGGACAAAGTAGTGGTGCGGGGTCTTTAACACCTTATCTGAAGTGTCGACCTCTTCCATATGATAAAGATCATCATACTTCCTTATGCATCCTGTCGAACGATCCCATGGCTGGCTCGCTGGCTGATCTGCACATCTGAACGGCAATATTGCCTGGTACCGTTCATACGTGGGGCGTTTAGTGTGAAACGCTCCTCAAAAGCCTTTGCTTCGTCACATTCTAATGGCTTAAACGGCTCCTCTTCAACATCCTAGAATTTCCGTACTTCCGACCCTAAGTCCGCGAACTGCGCATAAGTTTGGATATGAACGGGGGTTTCGGAAAATTATCCAGCCGAGTTGTGATTTTTTTTTAAATTTTAGGTTAGATCATAGTGATTTATTTATTTACAACATAAGTATTTAACAATTTAGGTAATCAAAATCTGTATGGCGTTGCTATGCCGTCCACTGATTGGTACTGATTTATGAAAGTTAAAAAAAATTTTTTCTTTGAAATTTTAATTTTGAATATAAAAAAAAAATGACGTTGAACTCTACATACGTGTATACAAAAATTTAAATGATGAACTACTATTATCGTTGTTTGAAGGTGATTCGTTGCATTATAGAAGCTAGCATTTCTTATTCTTTCTCGATATTTAAGTGCTGTTTTACAAAAAATAATAAGTGTTCGGATAACTCGTTCAGTAATTTCAATACTTGTTCCGTTGAGAGAGTATACTTGCCGAAGAAATGTCGACTCGATTCACGAAGAGTCGGACATCTACCCACAAAATAGAATATGTCTTCTCGTTCTGCTGTGTTACATATGTTGCACAATATTGGAAGGTCTTCTCTGTGTGGCCTTTAGTAAAAGCGTAAAAGTTTTTCTACTTCATCATATTGTTGACCTCCCCAAACTTGCGCTGCGTAAAACAAGATTGATTCTGCAACGGACTCAAAAACTTTGAATTTTGTACTATGGGCTAGATATTTGTTGGAGAAACAAATCTTCCACGTGGAGTTTATTGCAGTTTTTGCCTTTGGAAGCTTCGCTTTCAAGTGTTTTTCCATTTTTAAATTACTAGCAAAGATCACTCCAAGGTACTTATATTCGTTGACCACTTCGTGTCTTGTGTCTCTTCCTCTGTTCAAGATCATGATCTAAGACTTTTCTTGGTTGACCTCTAAGTTCCATCTGCTACAGTTGTCGCATAATCGATTAAGGATCACTATGTCATCTGCAAACATAAGTGCTTTGATAGAAATTCCGTTGACTTCTATTCCACTAGGCAAGATAGCCGTAACATCATCGATGAAAAGCGCAAACAACAAAGGAGTCATCGAACAACCTTGTCTTAAACCCATTTTCGTTTCAAACCATTCTGACACTGCTTCACCATCCCAGACTGCAGCCCATGTATCTCCTAGCAGATTTTCTATTACTTTTTCAAATTTTTGAGACATTCCTTTACAATCTAATTTGTATAACAACGACCTTGTATCCACTGTATCAAATGCGGCCTTGAAATCCACGAAGAACGCGTATAATTTCTTCCATAATTCTGCTACATTGGAAATGTTATCGACCGTTGAGTACCCTGCTCTAAGTCCCGCTTGGCACTCCTTGAGTAAATTATTGTGGCTGATCCAAGTTGTAAGGCGTCGTTGCAAAATGGTCGTAAAAATTTTGTAGGCTATATTTGAACAGGATATTCCCCTATAGTTTTTTGGATCAGTCTTAGAGCCCTTCTTGTATATCGGAAATATCAAAGCCTTCTTAAAGTCTCGAGGCACATCACCCTTCTCTAACATGTCGTTTCTTAACTTTGTTATTTTTCCATTTTGAAGATATTTGATTACTACATTCGTTTCTGCCACTGTTATTTGTGTATCTGGTATGTCGTCTTTGAAGCGGGGAGGAGCGAAATGAACCGAAGTTGTGCTTTTAAGTGGATTTAACAGTGTTTTGAAGTGCGTGCACAATATAGATGAATTTAAGTTCCAGCTTATGGTGGGTTTCGTTCCGTTATTGTAACGCACTATTTTCCAGAAGTCCGCTGAATTTGTGCAATTTGTTAGATGTCTTGCTTCTTCTTCGCAGTAGGTTTTCTTCTTTTCCAAACATAGTGTTTTGTAAAGTTAATTTGCCTCGATGTATTGGGCTGTGAAGTCTTTTTGCATCTCAGAGACTAAGTCGCACGAAGCTTAGAGCAAGCTCATTTGTACGTACTTATCTACGCTCTTCATCATAAATGCAAGTGTTAGAGGTTAGAAAACACCAACACCAGCACAAAACGAACGTATAGAAAATATATATATGAGAAAAAAAAAAAAATACAAATAGTGACATACAATATAGAACACCTAACATGAAATACAATAATAATTAATTAAACAAAACTACTAAAAATAAAACAAAGTATAAACTACAAATATTTTGAAAAACAATAAACTAAGAAACATTGAACAAAAATCATGCATGTGGAGCACTGGTTTTAAATTTTTGTTTTAAACTAGATTTATTAATGTTGAAATCTAAAAGTAGGGAGTTAGAATTATATAATCTACTCATGCGCGATAGCGGCTCATTCATGCCGTAATTGGTTCTATGATGGGGGCAATGAATCAACTCCAAATTACGCAAGTGGTGAGATCCTCCGCGGTAGTTAAAATCTAAGGACGAGAGCAAGTAAGGAGCATCTATAAAGCCAGTCAAAAGCTGATGGAAAAATACTAGGTCGTTGTTTATACGTCTTTGACTAAGGGTTTGCAATTGCAAAAGTTTGATTCGATGTTCATAAGGAGGTAGATTGAATGGATCTTCCCAAGGAAGACCCTTCAACGTCTTCTCCATTACTTCTACGAAATATTCTTAGCCAGGCAAACGTTCGTTTTCTAGCTTGCATGCATTCCCTACCTCGAAGTTCGTAATGTACGAATTCCATTTGCCATTTGCAACGCAAAGATCAATTACAGATGACCCTTGTGTTCCAATGTAGGTAAAGTTTCCATCTTTATCTCCAAAACTAGTACCATTGTAAATGCTAAAGCCAAATGTATCACATAGATCGATCAAGATCCCCTTGCATTTCCAATTTTATCTTTTGAGTTGCGCGTTATTCTAATGTTGTTATTTACCATACCTGCTTCTTCGGCTGTGCGACCATTAAAATCACCTATAATAATGGAGTTTTGGATGTCATCACTAGTTCTTGTAGCTGCTCAAAATCTCTTTCCCAATGATTGCAGTTGAGATAAACAGGGATAATTCCAAACACTAAGTCATCGAAAACCAGTTTTAGGAATGCTGTTTCAGATTCGACAACAAATTCACAGCCAATTCCTCCTATGTTTTTATTTTGTACCCAAAGTAGCATCCTCCACTCGCTCTTCCTCTTGTATTGGTTCTGGTTGCTAGTGTCCATTTAAATTCGAACTCATCAAATTTTTCACCAATAACTTCAAAATTGTTTTCAGTAAGGAACGTTTCGAACAAAAATACAAAATGAATTTTATACGAAACAATTTTATACTTGGTTACATTTTTTTCTATTATTATATATTCTATAAATATTTTTGGTTTTGAATTTACTTTTAAGGCAGACGGCTTTAACATTAAAAATTTTGTTGAGACCCTAATGAGCTTACAGTTTGAGAAGAACTGCCCCCGGTCCCATTTGTGTTACCACCTTCAACTCGTTCGTTGACATTTGTCCAACAAATGTCATTATCACCAAGTATTTGACGTAGTACTACAACCGCTTTTTTGCCGTCACACATAATTTCATTTTTTATTATCGAAATAAAATATTTTTTCTTCTACCTCAAGTGTCTGTCCTCTCAATTATGTTTCAATGCTTTTATTGGTGTTTTTATCCCTAGTAAAGTCTTCTGCTTTTCTCGAGTTGCTGCTGGAAAGTCTCTGTGTATGAATACTAGAGTGGTCATTATTTCAATTTTTTTGCGATTCGATTTAAAAAAAAAAAAAAAAATCCCTAATTTTTTCATATTTTTATCTCTAACCCTTCCTGGCCCTATTTTCCAGTCATTTTTGAACTAATCAACGGAAAGACTTCGAATTAGGCTCAAATGAAGCGTCTCTAAAAACTTAAACGCCGCGTGTATGTTTGATAAAATTAAGATCATTTGTTTATACTCTATTGTTTATAAACCAAAACGCTGATTTCTTATTTCGCTCAATCCGCCAAGAGTAGGTAAGCAACATTTTGGAATGGATTATTTTTCAAAGATATCTACGGCAATTTAAATGATATAACATTAAATTAGATTTTTTTTTAATTTATTATTTCATTTGTTATTAACAAAAACTCGATAAACAGCAGCCCTTTTTGAACGGATGATCGGAAAAACAAAAACTTCTTAATGAAATAGGGTCAGGAAGGGTTAGGGATAAAAATTTGAAAAAATTAGGGAATTTTTTTTCTTGATTAAGAACCAATCTGGGGGGCGTCTCCAATTTTTTCCCCTAAAGACCACCCTAATGGATACACCTTTTCCTCGAAGTGCTGTTGCTGCTTTCAAAGCTCTGACAACATCTTCGCAGTCTCGCATTTTTAACAAAACATTCGCCATCGCTCCTACTGAATTCAATGCTCTCGCAGATTCCACTATCCGATCGTTGCAAGCTTTCAATAGCTCGAAACACGGCTTTGGTCGCCGCGCCGGGTCTACGCCAGTTTGGATGGGTATATGCGCAATTAAGTTCTTTTCGTTTGCTCTACGTTCCATCAGATCAACTTGTCTTTCTAACGCTTCGCACACAGTAATGCGACAAAGCGATGCGATGCTAGAAGCGATGCGAAAAGCGTTGCGAGAAGCGATGCAACAAGCGATATTAGATGCGACAAAGTGCGCACAGTAAAAGCGATAAGGTGCGGTTTAGGCAGGCTTTTAAGAGGAAGATATTGGATGAAAAGGTTAACTTAAACATTTTCATTTGATTACAATTTTATTCGACATTTGAGAAAACATAACTGATAAAAAACTTAAGAAGTTGATTCATTTCATGTTTCTTTTTGAAAACTGCTGGTACTAAAACTTTCAAATTCATTTCTTTACCTAAAATAGAATTATTTGTTTATCGCCGTAATTAATTTTTTTCTTTTTTAATTACTACCTCCAAAATAATTTTCAAACTGCTTCACACAACGCAAAAACTGAAATGAACTTCTTTATTTTTTTTTTCTCTTAACGTCAAAACAAACACTTCTCGCACAATATCGCTTGAAAAAGTGGTCAGAGCAGTTTTCGTGCGAGAAGCTTTCGAGAACCTTGCGACAGTCTCGCATGTGTCGCATCAAATATAATACATGTAAACACTTTTCTCGCATTCAAACGCTTCTCGCATCGCATCGCTTTCTCGCACTACTGTGCGCGTAGCCTAATGCATTGCTCCGGGACTCCACCTGCTGCAGTTTTACTTCCAGCGTTTTATTGCTGTCTCGAAGCGCTTTCATCTCGGTGCTCATATCTTCAAAATCGGCTTTTGTTGGCAATTTGGCTAATTTCTGTTCGAGCATTGACTGCATCGACTCACGCATCATTGCAATTAAACTATCAGCGTCCATGCTTCCCACTGGGGTGCTTGCAGACTTTTCTTTTATATTCTTGTACTTGCTGACAGAATTATCTGGAGAATTGTCAATGAGACTTCTGACCCTTTTAGCTGACGATTCAGGGTTTTCATTGCTTTTGACAGGAGTGCGATGCATTTTTAAAACAATGGATTTTCGTTTTAACTTGGATATTCTTTCGCACAGGTTTTAAAAGATAAGTAGCCACTCAACCAGGTTTTCTTGTTGTTAAAATTTTCACTTGTAACTTCTGTTTGTTTGTTTTAAACTCGTATCACTTTTTTTTGAGTATTTATTTTAGTTATTTAGTCACTTTCCAATTGAATATGCAATTTCGAAAAGGGCACATATCTGAATATTTAAACTTTCCAGAAAATGAAAAAAACTTATTTTTTCTAATTAAGTATAATATTTAGCAAAAATATTTTTGAGTTACATTTTAGGGTATCGTAACCCTCGAAAGTTACAGAAATATTTCGATGTTAACGTTATTATATATGTATATTTCGATATTATATACTCATGAGATGTGCCCTTTTCGAAATTTACCACGTTGAGTATTCATAATTTAAAGGAAAAAACCATATAAATTTAGCGAAACTTTTGTAATAGCAATTTGAAATTAAATATAATACTAAAACAAAATAAATATTTGTTTTTGGTTTGAAAATCTTCTTCTGGAAGCTCTCGTTCCTGTGTAGTTGGCCATTGCAGTAATTCATCATAAAATTTATTTAATTCTGAAGGTATATACTGTGTAACCTTTGCAATATCTGCAATTTTCAAATGATTAATTGGAACTTTGCTATTTTAAGCTCGATCAGCTTGGCTTGGTAAGTTACTGCAAGTACCTTTTACTTTAGAAAGAACGAAAATTTCGTGAGAGATGTTGTTATCAATAAAATTTTTTGTGATAACTTCACCAGGTTTGTTTGGATCAAAAACATATTCATAATAAGTCGATACTTGAAAATTCACTTTTTGATTTTTAGGCACATCTTTTCCATAACTTCTTACTGATAAAGGTTTAGTTTTAAAATTTAGTTGAGCGGAGGTTTTACAAATTGCTTGTTATCACTTACGGTTCAGTGTTGCAAATCAATCGAGTTGTGTTTTTTGTATCACTGGACCTTGGCCGTGTTGAATCCGTAATATCTGTGAAAGGAGTGTGTTTGGGATCTGCTAAGCAGAGTGGGTTCAGTGGGTTTGAAGATGCCCAGTCAGTGACTTTACAACCAGTTCCCTTACCGCACCTTCAAATGTCAAGTGTTTCGACGCAAGCGTTAATTCGACCCTGGTATATGTTGTGCCACTACTGACCAAACCCAACCCACTTACTCTCGCCACGGTCTGAAACCGTTTGAATCTCAGCAATTGTGCACCTGCTGCTGTTATAAAGGTGGTTTCTGATCCAGGGTTGACCAGAGCTCTTAGCATATGGAACTTTCCATCTGCTGCCATGACTTTGACACACGGCGGTTACTAACAAAATCTTCTGATAAACAGCTGCCTGCTGACGCAAGGAAGGTGTTTAAATCTCCACCGCTCGAGCTAGCTCTGCCGTCCATATGGAACTCAGGTACGTCTGGGTTGACGGAGACCTTAGTAGCGGTGAAATTTGCTTGTCGTCTGGGCTGACTAGAATACGGTGTATGTTGAAGTGCTGCAAAGAATGGTGGCGCTTCGAACAAAATGTGCAGTTTTTGTCGCTTAAGCAGTTTGAAGCGAATAAATGTACAGTTATTGCACACCTTTGCTGTCTTAACGACCTGCACGCACCTTTGCACATCCATATTAAGAAACTTCTAGCTCCTTCCTTCGGATCCTTTCACGTATCCCTACCTCTTCTTCGTTTTGGGTGTGGCTGCATAATTCTGGGAGAGTTAGGGGCAACCAAGGTTTCATCAGCCTATGGTTTACTCACCCAGCATTCTGCAAAAACATCCCACGTATGTTGCTGTGGCAAAACTGGTCGAGGCTAGACCGACAAAGAGGACAGGCGATCCCCTACGATGATCCAGAAGCGTGCAAACGGGCGGTCTCACGCAAGACAATGTAAATGTCCGGTGTGAACACACATAAGGTGACACAACACCACCATCAATGGTAGATGATAAATGCCTACCCAACGATTTACGTCACTTTGACTTTTGACAACACTAGTATGGTGGCAGCACTGGTTATATCTGTGCATTGTTGTGTATTTCATAGCTCTGTCCTAAACTAGTTAAATACTGTGTATTTCGTACTTTTATTTTAAACTGTGATTTGTTTCAGTAATCTTTTTAGTTTAAACATCTACTTATCAGTTTACTTTGGTTCAAAGTGTTGTGAATAATTAATATAACAAAGTTGAATTAAATAAGATTCTGATTTCGTTTTGTGTTATATCTATAGTTGTATTGGTAAGACATTATTTTCCGTTCTTATGTTGAGTGTGTTTTGAGTGATTTTTTATTATTGTTTTCTCTGTTTAACCACTAATATCCCTCATACATCCCTTTCAACAAATTCCTTTCTTTTAGAACAAACCTTTTTGAGTTAACAATTTTGCAACCTCTAAATTATCGTTAGTTTGGTTGAATTGGTAGGAGTCTTTACCATTTTGAGAGTTTAATTTCTACACTTTGGTTCAACTCCTACCCGTGCCTAAAATTATTTTTTTTTTTCTTCTTTCTTTTAAAATAAATAATTTTTTGTATTCTTTTTTAATATCTTTTAATATGGATTGTGCAGCGGGTAAATGCCTCGGCAATTCGAACTCACCTCTGTTTGCTTGCTATGGGCCATGTGGAAATGTTTTTCATGCCAAATGTATTGGCTCCAACAATGCTTTATTGGATAAAATTAGTGCATCGAAAATCGCTTGTTGGTACTGCGAAAACTGTAAGAAGATTTCCCTATCCCATTTAGCTGTAAAAATGTCTAATTTGAAATTAGAAATTGAAAAACTCTCTAAAGGCTTCGAAACGCTTCATAAAGATTTCAATGAATCGGTTTCAAACTTAGCGTCATTTTCTTCCCCTGTTAGCTCTGTTGACATATCTACTGTTAGTTTGCGCTTGTACGCAAGTCAAAGGAAAAAACAAGTCAAAGAAAAACTCAAGTCACGTCTGATGTTTCGAATAAGAGTGCCCTTTCCATTCTTTCGCACTCCGTACTTATAACCTATGATCGTCACTATTCGTTCCAGGTCGACCACGCAATCTGGGCCAAACAAACTGCAACCACCATATGCAAACCATATGTGTGTGCTATTTCTCACAATTGCTTGGTCAGTTATGTATAAGTCTAATATAGAAGACCCCACAGAAGTAGATAACAAAGAAGCATCCTCAGTGGAGCTTCAGCTGTTTGTTTTCAAAACATAAAAATAAAACGTATCTTGTATTTTTGATGCCACTCAAGTTCCCTTATGAAACTTAGTGGTATACTCATGAACTAAAATAAACAATGATCGTTGTCATTGTGCAACGATCAGCAAATTGAAATATAAACTTAAATACTTTAACAAATCAAATCGAACAGATTCAAGACAGTGTTACTACCGCAAGAAACGGAATAATTCATCCAGGCATACTCACAAAAGACGAAATTGATAATTACCAAATAGATTTAAATAAATTAAAATATTTAAGAATAGGTGTAATCGAATACAAAAACAATCTACTAGTTTTTGTGATTAAAGTGCCGAAAACCATAATAACCATTCAGTTAAAAGCAATTATACCAATTCCAAACAATGAATTTAAGGAAATTGATGCATTTATTGAAAAAATATTTGAATTCGCAAACCAAACATATTCCTATGAGGAAAATAAAGTATTAAATGAACTAAAATTGTCAAAACATTGCAGTATTTTAAGAAATTGCAATTATATTATAAATAATTTCACAGAAATCGTAACTATAGATGAAGATCTTATACTTGTAAAAAACTCAAAAAATATAAATTTGCAACAAAATTGCGATTCAAGAAGAATCATTTTAAATGGAAATTATTTAATCCAATTTGGTCTGAGTAAACTAAGAATTTATAATCACTATTTTGAAAATAATAAAACTGTGTTTTACGAAAAATTCACTTACCCGAAAACAAACGTAACATTTAATTTTTCAAAGAAAATCACTTTTGATGATATTGCATTAACAAATGAGCAAAATATTAATGAAATTGTTGAATTGAAATATCATAAAAAAGTTTCATATGTACTTCTTATAACTTTTATTGTATTGTCTATACTTATCATTATAACTATTGTAATTTTTTTTTTTTTTTGCATCTCAGAGACTAAGTCGCACGAAGCTTAGAGCAAACTCATTTGTACGTACTTATCTACGCTCTTCATCATAAATGCAAGTGTTAGAGGTTAGAAAACACCAACACCAGCACATAAAGAACGCATAGAAAATATATATATGAAAAAAAAAATACAAATAGTGACATACAATATAGAACACCTAATATGAAATACAATAATAATTAAACAAAACTACTAAAAATAAAACAAAGCATAAACTACAAATATTTTGAAAAACAATAAACTAAGAAACATTGAACAAAAATCATGCATGTGGAGCACTGGTTTTAAATTTTTGTTTTAAACTAGATTTATTAATGTTGAAATCTAAAAGAAGGGAGTTAGAATTATATAATCTACTCATGCGCGATAGCGGCTCATTCATGCCGTAGTTGGTTCTATGATGGGGGCAATGAATCAACTCCAAATTACGCAAGTGGTGAGATCCTCCGCGGTAGTTAAAACCTATGAACGAGAGCAAGTAAGGAGCATCTATAAAGCCAGTCAAAAGCTGATGGAAAAATACTAGGTCGTTGCTGATACGTCTTTGACTAAGGGTTTGCAATTGCAAAAGTTTGATTCGATGTTCATAAGGAGGTAGATTGAATGGATCTTCCCAAGGAAGACCCTTCATTATGTTACGAAATAAATTTTTTACTATTGTCAAAGGAATTCGAAGAGACTCGAATTCAAAGGACGGGCGAGTTATGTATAAGTCTAATATAGAAGACCCCACAGAAGTAGATAACAAAGAAGCATCCTCAGTGGAGCTTCCGCTGTTTGTTTTCAAAACATAAAAATAAAACGTATCTTGTATTTTTGATGCCACTCAAGTTCCCTTATGAAACTTAGTGGTATACTCATGAACTAAAATAAACAATGATCGTTGTCACTGTGCAACGATCAGCAAATTGAAATATAAACATACTCAATCATCATATTGAATTATAAACATTTTCGATCAGCATATTGAAACGTAAACACATTTTTCTTGTCGTCTCAAGTATCCCTTATGGAACTTGATGACACATTATATTTCACGAGTCTCATATACTCCTATTGTAAGTTAGCTTAAGATGAACACGAATAAAATCAGTCTTAGTTCAAACTCTGAAGTACGTGGTTGTTTCGATTTAATAATTAAACTGGTCTGCAATGTGACACTACACAGTATGTTCCTCGTCGCTTTCTTTTACCTCGTTTCCACTTAGAATTGAATCACACTTCAATTCGAATTAGTGCCAGTGTATACCTAGATCGAATTGAAATAGGATTACCCGATCCGATACAGCTCTTGTAGCTGGATCGATTCAAAATAGTGTGTTGTATACCTATATTACTCGATTCAGTGGGTAAGTAGATACCTGCATCGAAATCTGAATCATAATCCGATCCGATTACCCGATTCTAAGTGGAAACGAGGTATTTGATAACGTATTTCGGTTCGCTTGACATGCATTGTTATTGTTGTGACATAACCAATGCATGACACACTTATCGAAATCGAAACTATGTTGTACGTTAAAGAAGCGACGGGGCAATTCCTAAGAATTGGGTTTTTGGTTTACAGTTATTGGGTGTGGGGCACAACAGTCCTCCCCCCTTAAATTACGAAAGGCGTACAAGGCAACGAGTGAGATCTTTCGGCATATAGGTACGGGTGTGCAAAATGAATGAGACAATCTAAAAGTTTATTTGGTCAAAAGTAATAAAATTTTTTTTTCGTTTTATATGCTTAATGAGTAGGTATACAATGCTTATGTGTTAAATTTTTTTTCATTTTTACATTTTCTTTTTTTGTTTTGTTTTCTTCGTTTATTGGCAATGAAAAAATAAATATTGCTGTTGTTTACATTTATATTTTTTTTTTTTTTTTTTATATACATGGGTTGTTTCATCAACGCCAGGTGTTACATTCTCTTCGAGATCGTTTACATTTTCTGTTGGCTTATTATTTATTGTACATTTTATTTTAATACATTTTTTAAATATTACATACAAAGCTAGAGCTACACAAAGAAAGAAAATAATAGAAATAGAAATGTGAGCATGTTCATGTGTGACATGGAATAACGAATTGTTTTTCTTTAATAGGTCTTTAATATTTATACTATAACTATCTAGGTCCAGTTTTTCTATATGAGTGGTATGGGGGGACATTTGGGATAAATTGGTTGGGATTGTTATGTCTTCCAGTATGGTTGAATCTTGTAGAAAGTAGGAAATAGGAGTTTTATTTTGTATTATGAGTGTTTTGGTTGATGTGTGTGTGCATACATGATGGTGTGTATTCTAATTTCTTTGGTTGAAGTGTTTTATTAGATTATTGTGGACGACCTTCTCTTTTCTGCCTATTTTTATTTTGAAGTTTTCTTTAGATAAAATCTCAGTTATTTCGTATGGTCCATCGAAAATGGGGGTTAGTTTTTTGTTTGATCGATTCTTGATTTCTAATAATACCTTATCGCCGACGTTATAACTTGTTTGTTTGGAATTTTGATCGTAGTAGGTTTTAGATTTTTCCTTTGCTTTTATTTGGTTGGTACGAATTAGTTCATATCCAATTTGCATTTTTGACTTCATTTCGGACACATAGTCGTCATAATTGTATGTTGGCTGTACCTTTCTGTTCAAAATGGAGGGAAATGGGCGCTTCAAACCCAAAAAGAACTTCAAACGGACTGTGATTGGTACTTGAATGCGGGGTAGTGTTATAGCAAAATATTGCGTACTCGAGGTAGTTGTCCCAGTTTGACTGGTCTTTGCTAGCATAACTTCTTTGGTAGTCACCTAACGTTCGATGTGACCTTTCGAGAGCACCGTTTGACTGAGGGTGGTACGGACTTGTTTGAATCTTTACTATTTTTAAAATCTTACGGATATTTTTGAATAACTCACTAGTAAAATTAGTGCCTTGGTCAGTGAGAATTGTTTGACGGATACCATAAGTACAAATAATTTTCTTTACTAATGTTTCAGCTACTGTTTGAGCCTCTTGATTTGGTATTGCTACTGCTTGAACGAATTTGGTGAGATCATCCTGGAAAGTAAGTATATATTTGTTCTCGTTTTCCGTAATAGGGAGTGGTCCTACTATATCAATGGCTACTCTTTCGAACGGAGTTTTCGCTGTAGTAGTGATGACCATTGGTAGTTTGTTACGTGAATACAATTAATTCTTTTGACACAGTTCACATGACGCGATGTATTTCTTTATGTCCGCATACATGGTTTTCCATTTGTATGTTTTTCGAATACGCTTCAGAGTTCGTTTTATACCTTGATGACCACCTAAGGGCGTGTCATGAAATTCGTATATAATTTGTTTAATTTTTCTTGGATCGGAAATTTCAATGATGTTTTGGCTTTCTTTGTGTTCTTCAATAGGCGGGACTTTGCTATGACTACGAGTTATTACTTTGACTTCGGCTATGTTTAAACGAGATAAAGCGTCTGCATTTGTGTTAAGATGACCTGCTTTATGTGAAACCGTGAAATCGTACTCTTCAAGTTTAATACGCCAGCGCATTATTCTTGAAGAAGGATCCTTAAGGTTAAACATCCAAACAATTGGTTTGTCGGTCGGTAATAATTTCAAAATGTCTTCCGTACACGTATGGTCGGAAGTGGGTTACTGCCCAGACAACTGCTAGAGCTTCTTTTTCTATAGTAGAATAGTTTTTTCTGACTTATTTAGTATTCTACTTGCGAATGCTATAGGTAAATCGTTTTCATCATTATCTTTTTGTGACATTACTGCACCTATTGCCTCATTTCTGGCATCAGTTGTTATGTAAAATGTTTTTTCGAAGCTACTATATTGTAGTATGGGGGGTTCAATTATTGCTTGTTTTAACTGATTAAAAGATTCATCGCAAAATGCATCCCATTTAAAAGGTACATCTTTGCGCAGTAGTTTGTTTAGTGGATTTGTTATTCTAGAAAAATTTTTAATGAACTTTCTGTAATAGCCTGCTAAGCCTAAGAATGATTTGATGTCTTTTTGGTTTTTTTGGAATTTCTATATTTTGTATTGCCGATATTTTGTCGGGGTCAGGTTTGACTCCTGATTCTGAAATAACGTGTCCTAAATACATGACTTCTTTTTCTAAAAACTTACACTTTTCTAACTGTATTTTGAGGTTGTATTTATCTAAAGCTTGAAATACTTTAATTAATTTTTTGTTGTGATCATCTAGATTCTTTCCATATATCATTATATCATCTAGGTATACTAGACACTTTATACCTTGTAGTCCTGTGAGTACCTTATTCATCAGCCGTTGGAATGTAGGAGGAGCATTGCGTAGCCCAAATGGCATTCTATTGAACTCAAAATGACCGTTAGGTGTACTGAATGCTGCTTTCTCCTTGTCTTCCTTGTTTACTTCGATTTGATGAAACCCACTCGCTGGATCCAGTGTTGTAAAGTATTTTGAATCACCCAGTTGTCCAAGGATGTCTTCGATATTTGGAATTGGATACGCATCCGCGATAGTCACTTCGTTGAGTTTCCTGTAATCAACTACTACTCTCCATTTTTGTTTTCCTTTCTTTGGTACAACTAGTAGCGGTGCGTTCCATGGACTTGAACTCGGCCTAATTATTTCGTCTTGCAACATTTTGTCTACTTGATTTTTTATTTCTTGTGTGTGAATTTGTGCTAAACGATATGGTCGAATGTTGACTGGAGGTATATTTGGGGTTGTCTTTATTTGATGTGTGATTCCGGACGTACTCGACAGAGTATCACCGTCCAGGAAAAATAAGTGGTTGTAATTTTTCGGATCTAGCAGGAATTGTGATAGGCTTTCTTTTATTTATAAAGTCTGTGGTGTATTTCTTATCTTTATAGTGGTATGTGAGGGTATTGTCTTTGTAATTTAGAATGGCATTAAAATTTCGGAATAGGTCTTCACCCAAAATTCCATCTTGTGTTATAGGGAAGTAGGCAGGGACTACATGAAGTAAATGTTTGACTTTTACGCCTGGTGTTATTTCAATATTCAAAAGAATTGTACCCAGTGTGGACGTTGGAGTACTACCAATGCCTTTTAACTCAGTCACAGTATTTGTATGGATCCAAAGGTCTTCTTTTAATTTATTTATTTTAATTAAACTCAGGCTTGCGCCTGTATCTAGAAGCATAATGCTATGATTGGTGATAGTGTCTTTAGAAATTATTTTAATTTCACTCTTGAAACTGGAAGCATTACTTAAACAGCCTATATGAGCATTGCTTTTTAGTTTTTCATTTTGGTGTTGTATACTTTTAGGATTTTGAGAATGTGTTTTTTGAAAATTATTCATATCGGAGCTCAACTGTCCGTTTAGGAAGTCTTGTAAGTTATTTATTTGTCTGTCACTTCTATTTTGTCGGTGATTTTGATTTAGTAAACTATTTGCGTTGCTTGTATGAGTGAAACCTTTGTTGTATTTGGGGTTTTGAGATACGTTATCACGCTTTTTTATTAAAATTTTGGCAACTCGACGTCTTTGTTTCTAAATGGATTTGAATTTGAATGTGGTTTCAGTTGAGTTGAATTTATATTTGAATTGGGAGATATAGGAATTTGAGACAGATTTTGTTTAGGAATTTGCTAGCGTTCTGAATTAATATGACGGTTTTACACTTAAATAAAACCGATATTATTTGCCGACAAAACACACAGCGTCGTTGTTGAAGAAGCTATTGTAAACTCACCCTTAAATCTTTACCAACCCTTACCTTTTACCTTTAAAACTCGCTCAAAGGTGGCGTTACTGTTGCTGTTAACACAAACCAGCTGCGCCATTGCGATTTTCAATTCATAGAGTCTTCACCAGCAAGGAACTTGCTACGACGCTGTGTGTTTTGTCGGCAAATAATATCGGTTTTATTTAAGTGTAAAACCGTCATATTATTTACCTTTCGAAAACACACAGCGTCGTTGTTGAAGACCTGTCTGTTATCTGCTGGTGTTTGTCCAATGATTACCTACAACGCTATGATGAATGTAAATAAGTTATAAAAACATACCTTGTGAATATGTACATGATACATCTATTATGTGTTTATTATTCTGTATTAATTAAACTTAAAAACACTCCCTTTTTAACAATAAAATCAAATTAAAGGCTTCCGTAGCCAAAAACTCTCCACTTTTAACAATAAAATCAAATTAAAGGCTTCCGTAGCCATAGATACACAAAATCTTTTGAAAAGTAAATAAACAAAGCCTTCGAATAAATAAACGCTCTATTGTCAAGCTTACAATGGTTTAAAATTATTAAAGAGATTAGATGAGGCGACCTTTGAAACTGAATTAATCTTTCTACAGTAGTGTTTTCTAAAAGTACTTTCTGCTTTCCAGTTACCTCTTGCTAGGATTTCATCTACTGATTGTTTTTCGATCCAGCCCAAGGATGCCACCGCTGCTCTACAGCTTCCAGGTGAAGCCTCGATACCAGCTTCCTTTAACACCGTACGAACCCAGCTACCAATCACCGTTCTTGATGCCTGCTTCACATGTCCATTAATTGTAATGAATAGACTATCCAGGTTCTCTACCAGGGTTCTCCTCGGTTGAGAAAGCCTAATTAGCTGTTTTATCCAGAAAACAGGGCAGATTCTTTTATTCTCGTGACAAATTAACTGCCAACTTGATTGTCTGTGTTTGTCTGTGTCAGATTTAGACCCGAATGCCGGATGGAAAATAATACTATCTCCTTCTTCTTTATAGCTATCGCTTGATATTTTTAATAGAGTGATATCGTGAATCCTTCTTCCTGATGCTAAAAGCAGAATGACTGCTGTTCGTCTTGAAGCTTCAAACAAGGATTCTTTTCTATTAACGTTCTCTGCCAGCCAATTAACTACATCTCTTGGATCCCATATAGGAGGCTTCTCAATCGATGGTTGCGAAGAGCTTATTGCCTTTAAAATACGTCGTACGAAAAAATCAGCTGACAGGTTCTCGTTTAGAGAAGGATCACAGAAGGTAGATACGGCTGATTTATGGACTAGAATTGTTCTAGGAGCGAGCTTTTCCTTTAAAAAAAAGATTGGCCAAATACCTTGCTAATTCAACACCACTTGGAGATCTGGGATTAATATCATTATTCTCGCTCCAAAGAAGCCATCTCTTCACAGCAGAAGAATAAGTTTTTAGTGTAGAAAATCTCCATCCGTTTTTTAATAGATTCTTTTCCCCTACTGACCAGTTACTTATCTGGCTGCTCCAGCCCCAACTATCCATGCCTTCAAGATTAAATGTTCTACATGTGGAGGAGGCTGACCCGTTGTTGCATCTATTAACATTTCTCCCAGATTTTGTATTGTCAGAGGAGGTTCTAGTGCACGAGCTTTTAGATCGGACATCCAGAAGGTCTGGTCCCACTCTGGTGACACAATTAGATACTTTCCCTGACATCTGTTTAGATGTGAAAGAACTCTTGGCATCAAATTGGGAGGAGGGAATATCCAACCCAGAGAATGATCCCAAATGCGACTGAAAGCATTTGTGTATTCTGCCCCTCGATCCCTGCAGTCTATGGATACATATTTTTTGACAACTGCCGTCTCCCTTGAGGCAAAAAGATCTATTTCTGGCTTTCCCCATTTCTCGAAGACTTCCGCAGTCGCTTGAGGTAGGAGATGCCACTCTGGGATCCGACGACCTCTTGACAACCCGTCGGCTATGCCGTTGTATCTTCCCGGAAGATAAAATGCCGATATTGTTATGTTTAGCTGATCGGTCAACTGAAGAAGCTGATACGTTAGACCTAACAGGTTGATTGATTTCGTCCCCCCTTCCTTCCGTATGTATGCGACTAAAGTTCGATTGTCTGTCTGAAGCAGTATGTGAGCATCTTTTAAAACCGTTGTTCTCCTTTTTATAGCCATCAAAACAGCGTACATTTCTTTTAAATTGCAGTGCCATCTGCTTTGACTTTTTGACCACTGGCCAAATAGGACAGAATCGTTCAAATGTGCCCCCCAACCTGCGTCCGAAGCATCCGTTGCTAGAAAATGCGTTACTTGTTTCTTGTGAAGTACCTCGACTTTCGTTAGCGCTCCGAGCCACCAATTTATTTCCTCTAAAGCCCTCCGAGGGATGGTAAGTTTTTGTCTCGGACGTCTCCTGAACTGCCTCAGAAAAATCTGAAGATAGCGGGAGTGCAGCCGGCCTCTCGGTATGACGAAGCTTGCAAAGTTCAGCTGACCTAATAGTTGTTGCAATTTGTGAAGAGTGCAGAACTCTAGCCGGCACAATATTTGCAGAGAGAATCGAATCTTTTCTACCTTTTTGTCCGGAAGGAATATAATATTTTTCTGAGTATTCCAAGTTACCCCGAGGTATACAAGTTCTTGACTTGGAGACAGAACAGATTTTTCGTAATTTATGTTCCAGCCTAAACTCTCCAGTATCCGAACGGTTTCCGAAACCTGTTCCTTTAGCTGGCAAAGACTTTGATTCGCTAAAAGAAAATCGTCCAAGTAAACGAGGACTCGAACACCTTTCTTGCGTAGGATCTCCGCGATCCAGCAAGTGATGGCTGAGAAAATTCTTGGAGCCGATGCAAGACCGAATGGTAGACAAGTTAGTTGTAAAATCTCCCCTCTGTATATCAATCTTAGAAAACGTCGATGACTCTCTGCTATTGGTACATGGAAATAAGCTTGTGAAATGTCTATTTTTATCATCCAATCGTTCGGCTGCAAGAACTCTGGAATCGTGGAGTGAGAAATTAGTTTGAATGTCTTTACCTTTACGAACGCATTCACTGACCGCAAGTCGAAAATAGGGCGAAGACCTCCATCTGATTTTGTTACCAAAAACATTCTTGAGATAAAACTTGGACCTACCTTCGGAGGTATTTCTAAAATTTTTAATTTTTTCATATTTGCAATTTGCAAGTCCATCTTCTCCGAAATATTTGTTGCAAACTTCAAGGTTGAATTTGATGGGATAGTTAACTGGGGCTTTTTGAAAAAGGATATTCTCGTTCCCGAAATGGTTTTTAAGATAAAACTGCTTGCCCCAATATCTTCCCAATTTTTTCGGTACAATTGCAACTGCCCCCCCCCTGAAGTTTGCCACTAAGTCACTTGTTCCTGTCCTGTTCCTTGGAACGAAAGGAAGAATTACTAAATTTTTTTCCCTGACCTTTATTGAAGGAATTCGATCTATTCTCCCTGTGACTGGCTTTGAGTTGCTTACGAGGATAACTCCTAAAATCAACCGCGTTTCTTCTGCCATGGCTAAAAACCTGTCTCGGAGTAAAAGTTTTCTTTTCTTTAGCCTGGGCTGGGATACTAAGCCAAGATTGAACACCACCTAAAGAGTGTACCAATGATGAGAGTTCCTGCTTATCAAATAAGTATTCTGTACTGGGATTAACACCTCTCAAAGACATCTGAACGTTTTTGTTTGCTATTTCGCTCAATAATCTCTCTCTACGCACTTCAATACATTCCGCTCTTTTCCCGCACACAACCTGCAGAGCCAACTCAGAGATCTTATAGGAATCCGACGAAGATCCGAATCTTGTCGTAAACTGCTCGTACAGAGTCGTTGGGCTCAAATCATCCCGTGATTTAAAAGCCCAGTCAATAATCGACTGCAGCCCCGACCTGTGCAATGCTTTTAGTTCAAGTAAAGCATTTGTTAATGCAGCCATTACCTGCTCTGTTGAAGCCAGATAATCTTTTCCTTTATTAAGAGTGAACAACTCCTCATTTACTTTTAGCTCCACGAAACCCGGGGTTGCAGCCAATGATTTAATAGCCTTTGAGTACCTGACACTCTTCCAGGTAGGCAAATTAAAGTGTTGAAGGTGAATCAACTCTTTTAAATTTTCTGCCTTAGCAGTCTGGATCATTTTAAAATCACACTCAGTGTGCAGTTCGCCTAAATCCAAAATTCTCCGCGAACTCTCTGGATTACGTAGAAAAGAGGATGTACTTGCGTGATCCTCATTGGGTTTATTAATGTCCTGTGGTAAAAGCATACTTACATACTGCGACAGTTGAAACATCTGATCCGAAAGAATTTCAATACGCTGTTCCACAGACCCGCTTTTTATTCTTTTATTCGGAGGAAAAGAATTGCCGTCGTCCTCTGAACAAGATGGCGACGCCGACGAAGAACTTGTGGAGTCGCGACTCCTTTTTTTCTTTCCGCCAATCTCCTCCTGATTGCCTTCATTTTCACTCATTTTGAGTATTATATTACTTTTAACTTTCAATTCAAATCAATCAAATAATTAAAATCTCCAAATTTGAGAAGAAACTATATTTTTTCACTTTTGCCAAAGAGCCAAACTGTTCAGTTGGTAAGTTTACAACGCTATGAATTGAAAATCGCAATGGCGCAGCTGGTTTGTGTTAACAGCAACAGTAACGCCACCTTTGAGCGAGTTTTAAAGGTAAAAGGTAAGGGTTGGTAAAGATTTAAGGGTGAGTTTACAATAGCTTCTTCAACAACGACGCTGTGTGTTTTCGAAAGGTAAATAATAGATTTACTATTTAGATACAGTGATTGTGATTTAGATTTATTATTTAGTTTTTTATTTTGAGACAGTGAACAAAATGGGTTAAATTTTTTGTTTTGAGTCAATGAATTTAGTGAATTTGATTTGTTGTTTTGAGACAGAGGATTCAGTGAAGAAGTTTCTTTATTTCGAGACAATGGATTCAGTGGAATAGTTTTTCTGTTTTGAGACAGTGGATTCAGTGAAATAGTTACTTTGTTTCGAGACAGTGGATTCAGTGGAATACTAGTTTTCTGGTTTTGATACAGTGGATTTAGGGCCGTTTTCTTCACTAAAAGTTGAAGTCAACTGAAGGACTTTTATTCACAACTTGTGATTTTGTTTTTCTTCACTCAAATTTGACAGCTTCAACTGTCGATTTTCAACTCTCGAGTTGATCAACTTCCGATTTTCTCAACTTCTGGAAAAAGTAGAATTTGAATGAGTAAACCTGATAGTTGTCGGTTAAATTTAATTTTGTACTACATTTTGTTGCTTCTGTCTGTTATTTTGGATTTGCATATGTAAATAAAAATATTTTTAAAATAAAAAATTATTATTTTGAGAGTCATCCATCGTCTGACAATATAAAACGTGTCCACGGGTCTGGCTTGAAAAATAGGTCCCGAATTCAATGTTATTTTCAGTCAATTTTAGACCAAGAGCAAACAAGACAAAATTAATAACCGAAGATATTCAATATACATTTAGACTGCTTTTTTTTGGACAAATTTTTTTTTTCACTCCCATCCCGAAATTTTGTGGAAAATACCTAAAAAAAAATTCACAAAAAATTTGTGCCCTTGATATTAACATTTAGTACTCGACCAAGGCATGCAAAGATTTCCCATATAAAATACACGTAAACTTAAACTTTTTTTCTTAAAAACTCTACAGTTCAGAGGCATTTTATGGTATAGTCTAGGACATTAGAAGGTTTTCTTTAGAATTGTGTGTTCTACAAAAAAGCTCATCACGGTGAAGTCGTAACTCACACCGGCGAGTTAGTACCGGCCACCAAACCCAATTTTTTCGTAAAATTCTTGTTTTTTGCCCCTATTTCGTAAATGACAATAGGTACAAAAGAAATGTTTTCGACAAACTCGTAAGAAATTTAATTTTCTACAAAAAATTTTATAAACCATCATGCTTACATCGATATTCATTGAGATATTGAGCTTTTAAGTTAAGGAAGTATGGAATTTTAATTAATTATTATTATTATTATTATTAATTAAAATTCCATACTTTCTTAACTTAACAGCTCAATATCTCAGTAAATATCGATGTAAGCATGATGGTTTATAAAATTAAATTTCTTACAAGTTTGTCGAAAACATTTCTTTTGTAGCTATTGTCATTTACGAAATAGGGGCAAAAAAACAAGAATTTTACGAAAAAACTGGGTTTGGTGGCCGGTACTAACTCGCCGGTGTGAGTTACGACTTCACCGTAATGAGCTTTTTTGTAGAGCACACAATTCTAAACAAAACCTACTAATGTCCTAGACTATACCATAAAATGCCTCTGAACTGTAGAGTTTTTAAGAAAAAAAGTTTAAGTTTACGTGTATTTTATATGGGAAATCTTTGCATGCCTTGGTCGAGTACTAAATTTTAATATCAAGGGCTCAAATTTTTTGTGAATTTTTTTTTAGGTATTTTCCACAAAATTTCGGGATGGGAGTGAAAAAAAAATTAGTCCAAAAAAAAAGCAGTCTAATACATATGTATCTATGTGCACATGCATATGTACATAAATTGATTTTTACTATCTAATATATTTATTACAAAATTAAATTTTTAAATTTAAAAAAAAAAGACTTCTTTGCAGCAGCTGTTGGAAATGGGTATCGTGGTTGTTTTCTTAGCATGTTTTTTTTTTAATTTTATTTTCGAAATATACAGAAGTCAACTACCGGAACTTTAATTTGCAAAGCAATCGAGCAATCAAAATTCAAATCAAAAGTTGAAAAATTTCAACTTGTGATTTGAATTTCGGTACATACATAGATACGTATCTGTCAAAAATATCCCAAGGAAATTTTTTAAAACGCAAGTACGCGAACCTTTGAATTTCAACTCCTGAATAAAAATTTAAATAAGTGAAGAAAAACAAATTTCAACTTGTGTCTCAACTCTCTAGCTTGCCTCAACTCTACAGTTGGCCAACTTAAGATTTTGAGGGAAGTTGAGAAATAGTGAAGAAAACGGCCCTAAGTAGACTTAGTGAATTTAAATATATATTTGAACAATTTTTGTTCTGATTCAGAGGATTTTGTAGATTTAGTAGATTATTTGAATATGTATTTGAACAATTTTTGTATCACTTGCACAGACCTAGTTTTCCTAAAGTTTTTGATCAGAGCCTCTTTTAACTCTTTCCAGGCATTGTAATCGTTATACTTGAGTATAACGTTATATGCCCGGTTAGTTAATTTGGACTTAACAATGTCAACAAGGTCGGCTTTTTCGGGATCGGTAGATGTTTTTTTTTTGATTGAAGGTCTATTAATTGAATAAACCTGTCTAAGTTTCTTGAACTTCCATCAAACTCAGTTATGAGTTTGATGGCTTGCGAAACATTGAATGTCGACATAATAGGTTCTGGGAGGGAAAGAGCTGAAACTGTGTTGTTACACTTTTCCGTTGAAACCGGTGATGCGAGCAGTTTTTCCAATGGAAGTTTGGATTCTGAAATTTCGCTATCTGAGGATCTGCGCGAGCGAGTGACTTTTCTACTTCTGAGTGAAAGTTCAGATTCAGAGCAGGGTCGGACATAAGTGTTTAAAATCTGGGATTAGGGATAATGGTAGGATTTGGTATTTGTTTTAGGTATATATAAAAAAAACTGGTTACACTTGTTTTAATAACTAACTAGAGAGGAATAACTTAGTGTGAGGAAATATAAAAAAAATATACATATACATACACTACAATATGAATACAAAAAAGAATTGCTTACATAATCATCATTTTTCTTTGGTTGGTTTTCTTTTTTCTTGGGTGTTGAATGTGCTGTTGTAGTAGTAGTTGTTGTTGTTTTTGTTGATTGCCTCGGCTTGGCAATTTCTTCTTTCCTTTCTTCTTTCTCCTCGACCACAGGAATTGGCTTACCTCTGTGGGATGTATTTAGTTGTTTGTTTTTTTTTTCACTTTCACTTTCACTTTCACTTAAGTTATTGTCCGTTTGTATTTATTATAAGTGTGACTCTAATTTTGTGACTCTTATTAAGTGTGACTTAGATTTTTCTCTTTCACTTTCACTTGGGTTATTGTCCGTTTGTATTAATGATAAGTGTGACGCGCGCACCGATTAAAATTCGTTTTATTAGGAAAATTGACTTGGAACACGATTGGAACTTTTCGCTGATTAATTTTCTTTTTTTTACACTCTTTACTTTTTACTTATTTATTTTCGGAAAAGAAGGCAGATGCTTTACACTTCTAATCCCACCGCTGCCACCAATGTTAATTTGCGCTTGTACGCAAGTCAAAGGAAAAAACAAGTCAAAGAAAAACGCAAGTCACGTTTGATGTTTCGAATAAGAGTGCCCTTTCCATTCTTTCGCACTCCGTACTTATAACCTATGATCGTCACTATTCGTTCCAGGTCAACCACGCAATCTGGGCCACACAAACTGCAACCACCATATGCAAACCATATGTGTGTGCTATTTCTCACAATTGCTTGGTCTGCAATGTGACACTACACAGTATGTTCCTCGTCGCTTTCTTTGATAACGTATTTCGGTTCGCTTGACATGCATTGTTATTGTTGTGACATAACCAATGCATGACACACTTATCGAAATCGAAACTATGTCGTACGTTAAAGAAGCGACGGGGCAATTCCTAAGAATTGGGTTTTTGGTTTACAGTTATTGGGTGTGGGGCACAACACTACTTCAACAGATGACTTAAATTTGTTGACTTTGGATAAACCCCAAGCTACGAATGAATTAAGTGAACAATCTACATCGTCAGTAAGTTTGAACCCTGCCTCCGTCTTAAATATGGGCTCCAAAAGAAGCAGTGATAGCATTGCTTCCACTAAACAGAGTCCTCCTTCAAAGCGAAAGACTCTGAGAAGCAATTCTAAAAAGGTGAACAGCGTTTCAGTCCCATTAGAACAAAACTGATGTAGTTGATATGGTTGCAATTAGTTCACCATCAGTAGGTAAGTAACGATTTGGATGCTGTTCCCTTAGAATCTATTACTCGAATGGAAGCAGTCCCCAAACCTAGATCCATTTTTGTATCTCGGCTGAGACCTGAGCTCATACCGAATGATGTTTTGCATTATTTAGTTACAAAGAAACTTATTCCTAGTGAAAACTTTATTAAATGTTCTAAAATAAGTAAAACTGATAGTTTTGTTTCGTCTTTTAAATTACTTGTCCCACCCTTATTGTTTGACTCTCTTTGTGACAGTAATATTTGGCCAGCTGGTGCTCTTGTCAAAGAATTCTCAAGCTACAACAAAAAGAATAAAAATGTATTAAAGAATTCCAAAAAACTAAAAAGATTTTCCCTCTTCTACCAAAATGTTAGAGGGCTTCGCAGTAAAACTGCAGATTTATATGTGAATTCTCTCGTTTTCTCACATAATGTGTTTGACGGAAACGTGGCTTAACCCAAGCCATTTGAATACCGAAATCCTCAGCCAAGAATTTTCCGTCTACCGTAAAGATCGGCATATAGACAAACCAGAAGCTGTTGGAGGTGGTGTTCTTATTGCGGTCAGGAACACGTTTATGTCATCTCGTATACACTTTCCGTTTGATTTGTCTATTAATGTTGTTTGTGTGAAAGTTTGTACCTTGCCCAAAAATATTTTCATCATAAATATTTATATTGTCCCAAAAAGCTTAGGACCAGTTTATGCTGAGCTATCTCTAATTTTGGACTATGTCTTCGAAATATCCGATCTTGAAAGCCAGATTCTATTACTGGGTGACTTTAATTTACCATACATTCAGTGGCTACCCTCAGATGATGGTTCCTTTCAAAAAGCTTCCCTTTCTTCACCACAACAGGAGCTTTCCTGTTTAGACAACATAATTTCTTCTGACTTTCGGCAAGTAAGCTGTATTAGAAACTATCAAAGTCGTATGTTAGATTTAGTTTTTTCTTCGGACGCTATTAAGACTGTTGTAATGCAATCAAATTCTGGTATCACAAGAATAGATGACTTACACCCACCTTTAGATATCTTTATTGAACTTAGCAATGTAATTGACGAAAGAAGTAAAAGAGGCCACTAGTGTAGGATAGGGATTTTCGGTTAGTTAAGATTTCCTCCTCCTTGGGTATCTCCCGAAAGAAAATGTTAAAAATGTTTATTAGGAATTGGTTTTGTTGACTTACTCGATTCACTCTCCACGCGAGTAAAGGTAACTGAGAGAATGCTCATAGATAACTTATTTTCAATTTCAGCATAGTGCGATGTTTTTCACTAAGGTTGTAATATTAGGTGTTCTTGGGGTCTGGACTCACCCATCAAGATCGGCAAGAATTGGATGACAACAACCACTTGTCGAACTTTCGAACTTGGTGAATTGCTAGAGAGAGGGCAAGTTTTGGACGACACCAACAACTTGTCGAACTCTATGTGTGTAGTGGTTGAGCATGCGCACTTTCGTTGGAATTCGACAGCGATGGCACAGCACACCAACGCAACGGTGGCTGATGTCGTGATACTGAGTCCACGAAAGTGATTGGCTGAACGTATGAATGTGTGTGCGTCTGAGAGAGGGGTTGAGAACAGGCAAAGAGCTAGGCTTGAAGTGGTATGTGGTAGACACTTCTTGGTTAGCTATCAAGGTGTTTACGTGAAAATATTGAGAAAAGTGATTTTTTTTTTTAATTGAAAATAAGTTTTGTTTCTTAGATCGTCAAGTTTTTAGTAGATTTCGTTAAAATTTCTAGTAGTTCTAGGTTTTAGAAGAGAGTGATTCGAGGAAGGATTGTTCCTTTTTAATGAAGAAGGATAGTGTTCTGCAAGAGAAAAAAGAAACGAACAGGGAGATTTAGGAGAAGTGTTAAGTAATTAAAAAGCAAACGTCGACTTCAATGGTTTATTACAGACTAAATTGCAATAGGTATAAAGTTTAAGAGTAAGCATAGAATTCAATAAACTGGCAATGGTATAATCTATGACGTATGTCTTAGTATTAGAAGAATAGTCAGAGCGTTGCCATAACAAAATAAGTTCATTCTTTTTAACACTCTCCCTCAACGCGAAGGTACTATGAGTATGTGCAAGAGTTAACAAAACAAAAAAAATCTTTACAATAGATTTGAACGAAAAAACACTATTCAGTGAGACCCAATAGCTTACAAAACCTGTTATGCTTTACTTTTTGCAAGTTTTTAGTTTAAACATCTGCCATCATTGCGTTGGTTGGAATATAATTCAAGTCAATCGTGCCGCTAGTATAAACCTCTCTAATATGATGATATTTAATATCAATGTGCTTGCTTCTTGGGTGATGCACTGGGTTCTTCACAAGCTGTTGAGCACTTAAATTATCCCCATTCAAAGTTACATGTGATGAAACAAATTCGGCGCCTCCAAGCTCATGGACCAATCGCTTTAGGTACACAGCCTCCCTCGCTTATGCAGATAGAGCCATATATTCTGGTCGGTTGCTTCTTAGACTCCCAAGAAATTGCAGCATCACCAAGCACAAATGCGAAGCCTGTATATGATCTCCTGTCTGAGACGTCACTTCCTCAGTCGGCATCAACAAAACCTTCAAGCTGTTTTCCTATAGAAAAATAACGCAATTTATATTTATAAGTATGATTCAAGTACCTCAACAAATGTTTAGTTGCAGTCAAATGTTCTTCATGTGGATCCATACTGTAACAAGCCAATTTCCTGACTGAGTGGATTATATCTGTATATCCAAGGAAATGATGCAAGGGACCGTTGTCAACAACCTTGAATTGCTTTTTGATTTGATCCTTCATTTCAATAACTGACTTCTCAGATTCAGATCCCAAAATAAAATCGTCTACATATACTGCCACAATTCTCAAACCACATCCACCATTTGCAACGTAGACACAAGGCTCACTAATGCATTGACGATATCCAATTGACTCCAACACAGCATCTAGCTTCTGGTTCCACGCTCTACCAGATAGTTTCAAACCGTAAAGAGCTTTTCTCAGCTTAAAGATTTTTCTTGGATTTCTTTGGTCCACAAAATACTCTGGCTGATCCATGTATACATCTTCTTGAAGCTCCCCATTTAGGTAGGCAGAAGACACGTCCATTTGATGCAAAATTAGTTTCTTCTCTACAGCTAAGGCTAAGATCAAACGAATTGTAGAGTATCTTACAACTGGTGAAAACGTCTCCTTAAAATTCATCCCAAATATTTGGCCAAAACCTTTTGCAACAAGCCGTGCTTTAAATTTTCTCACCTTCCCATTTTCGTCATTTTTGACATTGAAAACCCATCGACAACCAATTGGTTTGATACCATCAGAAGGTTCCACGAGTTACAGGTGTTATTAGACATCAAGTTTCCATACTCATCATCCATAGCGCTTTTCCACATAGAAGATTCAGGTAATGATAGGGCTTCTTTCGCCGTTTGAGGAATAATGATGTTTTGCGTTGTTTTCAAGGCATTCAAAAGGTTATATTGCTTTTTGGGTCTTTTGAGTTTTTACACCGTCATCTTCTTCACTACTTGTAGGTGAACGCTTTCGTTTCGGGAACCGTTTTGACTCTTCTGTACTTTTATTGTCTTGCTTCACTCTGTTCTGATCTTTCATTTCAGAAACATCCTCTTTCTCAGATATTCTTACATGCGACTCTGTGAGCTTTAAATTATCTTTCTGCGGCGTAGTTATCTGTTTTATCTGTGGCTCAGATTGGTTCATTTCCTTCTGAAACCGTCGTTTTGGACCCGATGTTCAACATGACTTTCAGTTTCATCATTCTCTTCTATCAAATAACTTCCAAGGTTAACTGAATCATTAGCTTTATTTTCATTTTCTAGAAACAGGACATCTCTACGCTCAACAACTTTTCCAATACTTTTGTCAAAAAGTCGATATGCTTTTGATGTGCTTGAATATCCAACCATTATAAACTCTTCACCCTTTGGATGAAATTTAGACTTTACATGGGCTTTGTTGAGGGCAATGGCTGTACAACCGTATACTCTGAAATGGCTTACATAGGGCTTTCTTTTGGTCCATACTTCTTCGGGAGTAACATTCAATAACACTTTCGTAGGGCATCTGTTCCTTATATACACGGACGTATTTACAGCTTCACCCCACATGTTCTCATTAAGTCCAGATTGCATCAGCATACATCTTGCCATCTCTACAATGGTTCTATTTGCTCTTTCGGCAACTCCATTTTGCTGTGGAGTATAAACTACGGAAAATTGACGAGATATACCGCTTTTTTCTAAATAATCTGTAAACTCTTGACTGCGGTACTCAGTGCCATTATCGCTACGCAACGCTTTAATGCGTTTGCCGGTTTCACGTTCAACCATTGAATGAAATTTCTTAAAAACATCGGAGACCTCACTTTTAGCTTTGATAAAGTACACAAATATCTTGCGCGATTTGTTATCAATAAAAGTAACAAAATACCTTGCGCCTCCAAGTGAAACTTTCCTCATAGGCCCACATAGGTACGTCAGTGTGAACAAGTTCCAACGGATCCTTAGATCGCGTCTTAGATTCGTGAGGAAATGCCTTCACGCAGATTTTTCCTTTCATACAAATCTTGCACT
Source organism: Melanostoma mellinum (assembly GCA_914767635.1). NCBI lineage: Eukaryota > Metazoa > Arthropoda > Insecta > Diptera > Syrphidae > Melanostoma > Melanostoma mellinum. The sequence goes on along the minus strand of OU612060.1, from coordinate 134,001,094 downwards.
GAAAGTTTTCTGGGGTGTCTTCCAAATGAATGCCACTAACCATTTTACCTGCGTGCACTTTATTTAAGCTGCCTAAGGTGGCCATATCTGTCATGCCATATTTGAATGTTGTTAGAATTTGAATTACATGCATATAAATTTTCATTGTGATGAATTCAAATACATTTCTTCTTTTATTATTTACTCATCGTTGTTCTTCCTTTGTGGTCGATATTTCTTTTTATTACTTTTCAACATCAAGGTTTGGAAATGTACCCCTTTAAAAAATTTTGTGGCACCCAAATTGAAAGAACTTGCTTGAGCTGTTTCTCCATTCACTGCTTCCAAAGTCCTGAAGGCTGCTTCAAAGAACTCCAGAAAATCGCTCCTGCTAGACAACTCTCTCCGGTTGCCCAACTTTCCCTCCCACAACTGCTGCAAATTACACGATTTTCACCAATATAACGTCCCATTGATCCACAGGTTCGTCCAGGTTTCTGAGTGCATGGACACACTCTTTCGAGGTGAATATAACCTCCTTCAGTCCATCACAACAGACTCCTTGACAAGGCACTTTTGACTAAAAAGTAGTTTCAGTTGCGCGTTTACTAAAACGCGCTCGTTGTCGTATCGCACCATTTACAATTCCCATGCCTTGTCGAAATACCGCGACACAAGGTAAATGCTGGAGCAAACGATTCGCCTCACCTTCTAAATTGGACTTTAGGAAGAGCATCTTGTCCACGTCGGCAAAGTACTTGTAAGAACACATAAGTGAATAAAATCAGTCGTGAAATGAGATCAATTTTGCGTAATCTCAATTCGGTACGAACCTTCGAACAGGGTTAAAACCTTCACTTCGATCGAAGCAAATCTACTTCGCTTTTGAGAAAAATCCAAAATCTACTTCGCTACTTCGCTTGAGTTGAGATCTACTTCACTTTCTGCACACTGAAAAATTACCCCTTCAAACTTCAATCAGTCTCAATTTTCAATAATTCCCTTGACTTGATTTTCAATTTCCGCTAAAATTTCATTTTCCTTTCACTATTTTTCATTGAACAGACCTCACCTCAAATTCATTATAATCTTGGAATCAAACAAAACCAATGTGTCATTTCATTTCCATTTCCAGCCCATGCGCATACATATGAAATCTCTAAAATCTATCTAAATTTTATTTTATTGATACTGTTTTTAATGAGTTTCTTTTTTCGAATAAAATCTACTTCGCAATTTTTCGATTTACTTCACTTTTTTTACAATTTCACTTCGAAATTTGATTCTTGAGGTTTCAACCCTGCCTTCGAACCATACCTGGCTGGCCTACACTCAGACCAGCCTGACCTGCTGCCAGTGCTGACGTTGCAGGAGCCGAAGTCAAACTCTCCAGCAATTCTACTTAATTGGACCTATACTGTAAGTTATCGTTAATTTTGGTATTGACCTCTAAATAATCTTTTTCTATTCCACCTTCCAACTTTAAGCCCCCAACGACGTTCTGGTGGTAGATTTTTGCTGAAGCTACTATTTTCTTCAAGCAAAGCCAAAGGACTACTTGGAACTGCACGAGTACGACGTGCTTTGGTCTCCTTTCTGAAATTCCAATAGTTACTCTCTATGTGCTACAAGAGTCTTATTTGTTAGAGCTTCATAAAATAGCGAAGAAACAAAAGCAGGAACTGGATTCGACATTGTATTTATTTGTAAGTGTATAAATTAATTATTTATAAAATAACGTGCACAACAAGTACGAACTTACTTAAATTCTTCTTTTCTTTGCAGTGGCAACCTTAAATGACCTTGTTGTCCTCGATGGAGTGGCAACACTGGTGTCAAGAGCAAAGTCAAGTTTTAAAATAGGTCTGATAAAAATAATTGTTTTAAAAGTAAAAAAGGAATAATTTTGCGTATAGAAAATCTCAAAACGAAACTAATCGTTGTTAAAACGAACTGAGCTTAAAGTCATATAGAAAGAAAAATACATACCCACAAACTCATCTGTGGCAAAGGAAACTGACTGTCACTTAAGTTTGAAACAAAGAAATTTGATAAATTCGTATGTATAATTGTATATGTACTTATGTTTAAACGTTCGGTAAGCGAGACTTCTCGCGATCAACCTATGAATGCAATACAAAAAGGGAAAAAAGGCTCAGCTGACCTTGTTTCCCAAATGACCATCCATGATCTAAATAGAATTTTTGATGAGAAGCAACAACATCTGGCTACAAAAATGGATGTTGAAGAAGTTCGTTTGGATAAACTTTCTCTTAAGCCAGAAAATGAAACTCTTAAGACTCATGTTAATGAACTGCAATCCAAAGTGGAGCAACAAATAATTAACATAAAAAAAGTAAATCACGAAAAGAATTTGATAATAAAAGTAAAAAAAAAAACACGAAGTTGACCAAATAACAACAATACAAGAAGTTGTGGATACCTACATGCAAACAGCTGTCAAATGAAGTGAGCCAATTAACCCCGGGAGAAATTTTTGAAATAAAAAGATGGAATCCAAAACTTAAAAATTTTATTGGTAAATTCAAAACCAAAGACAATCTTTATGCGGTTTTAAACAATGCATATAAGCTAAAAAATGCAAAAATATCCATTCAGAGATATTACATGTAGTGGTAGGTACACCTATGTTGTTCCATTCTGAGCGTAGGGAAGTGGTCGTGCCCTTTTTGGCTAGTTCGTCTGCCATACAGTTGCCTGGTATGTCCCTGTGCCCTGGCACCCATGAAAGGTGAATGTTAATCTGATTTGACATCTCCCTCAGAGAAATCTGACAATTTTGGACCGTGATGGATTTTGTAGAGACAGAGGCAAGAGATTTGAGGGCAGCTTGGCTGTCTGAGAAGATTCGAATATCCGTTTAGGATATGACGTTTTCTTTGAGCCAAGACAGCACTTCCTTAATCGCCAGAATGTCCGCTTGGAACACTCTACAATGATCGGGTAGGCGGAAGAAAAGACTGAGGTTCAATTTTTCTGAGTAGATTCCACTTCCCACACCTTCGCTGGTTTTTGAACCATCGGTGTAAAAGTGTTTTGCTTAGTTTTCCAAAAGAGTGCCATTTTCCCAAGCTTCTCTTGAAGGTATGGTTACTTGGAAATTGTTGTCAAACACCAACTTGGGGGTGGTGTAGTCGTAAACCTTTTTAATTGGAGCAAAATATATATATACGAATTTTCTTTGACCTGACTGTTAAACATTTCCAGTGCTACAAAACATTAATGATGGTCACGTGCAATGTACCGTTAGTTTTACTTAAAAATGTCAGATTTGCAATGGTCAAAAATATAAGAGTGCTGTGTAGAATTACATTATTTCTGGTCTTTTTCACTTCCGATCTCAATTTAATTATTAAATTTACCGTTAGGCTTGTGTTTAAGTGTTTAAAACTCATTAATTTTTTTAAGTAATAGGACGCGGAAAGTATTGCTCTGAGGAAGAACGCCGTTTGATCCTCCAACTAGGAAATCGAGGCAAAAAATTCAGTTTTATTCAAGATGTTCTTCACTGATCTCAATGTGTTGTTGCTATAGTGCTAAAGCAGCGACCAACATATTTCACCAAAAAACAACAACTTTGCTGGACAAAAGGATTGTAAGAGAAGTGCTTAAAAATCCTTCTGCAACATCTAGCGGTAAAAAAGAAAATCTATCATTGGATATCACCTCATACACGATCCGCAGACGTTTGCAGGACAAAAATTTACTTGGTCGAATTGCGATGAAGGTTCCGTTAAGTTCTAAGAATACAAAGCAGCGTATACGATTTGCAAAAGTAAATCCTTCACAATCGGCTCACAGAAACTGGCAAAATGTTTTTTTTAGTGATGAAACCAAGATAAATTTATTTGATCTTGATGGCAGATCTTATATTAGAAAGAGGCCCAATGAAGAGCTGATGGAAGAGGTAATTGAAAAAATTTATTTCACTCTTATTATTTTAGCCACCACTGTATATGAGTTTTTCAATGGAAATTCAAGAAGAGCACAACGAAGATAACAGGAACTATATCCAAACTGAAAATCTGACAACCCTTAGTCTATAGGTATCCAATTTAAATACAGTTTCAAAGATTACAAGACCAGAAGTAAGACAAGAGTTATCGAGAGCAAACACCCACAGTGAAATTCAAAAACAGGCTCTGGCATGCATTCAAAACGAAGGAGGGCACTTTGAGCACCTGTTATAATTGTATTTGCATAAAATACATAAAAAACTACTAAATGTGCCCATATTATTATTTAAATAAACCTAAAATTTGAAAATCTTTTTTTTTTAATTTTACCGATTTTGTATTTTTTCAAATATCATAAAATGTATGGGTTTTTGAGTGCATCTATTAATGAGTTTTTTTTATTATTGTTTTGTTAATCTGTAAAAATTAAAGAAAATCTATGTTTATCAGGCATTTTCTGCAAGAGAAATGACCTCAAAGTCAAAACTTTGTTTCGGGAAGAAAATTTGAACAACACTTAAAAAAAATCTGGCAACCGTAAGCCTATGGAAGCTTAACTTAAATACAATCTTAAAGGTTGTTATTTTTACAAAAAATTATGTCTAGGATTAGGTCTCCATCATAAGTATTGACAGAGATATCGAATTAAACATAGGTCAGGGTACACCAAAGTTAGCCTTTTTTTTAAATGTCAAAAAGTGATGTCAAAGCTGAGAAACGAGCTTTACTGTAGAACAAATTTTTTGCAAAGAATATGACCAAGAACCACACCATAAAGGATAATACACGAATTACGGGACACCCCGTATATTATATATTAGAATGGGCAAAAAAAAAAATTTTCAAAATCCATATAGAAAATATTGTTAAGGACAGCTATAAAAAAATTCCAAAAAAATTTGAGCTCAATAAAAGATTACTTAGAGGTCTATCAATCGTGTTTTATATTTCTTAGACCTAACCTTACTTGAGCGTCAGAACTGTTCAATTATTTTGAGCGCAACAAATTTTACGACAAATATTTGTGTAGAAAATTAAATTTTCTTTAAAAAAGGTCATGTTAAAAATTTTTCTCAGGCTAACCGTTTCCGAGTAATCAGCTTTGAAAAAAGGGTATGTTTTTTGATTTTGCTCTTTTATTTTGGAGTTTCTTAACTCGCGTTCAAATCAATATGTGAAAAATTGCAAACATGTTCCTTAAATAAAATTTAATTTTCTAAAAAAAAGTATTTTTAGACTTTTTTACAAACTGCTTCCTTCAGAAGTTATTCGCGTATAAAGTTGAAAAAAATAAAACGTCCTCGTTTTTTTTTTTCGTTTTTGATTCTTTTTTTTTACTTAACGTAGCAAACTGATAGTCGAGATCATGGAAAATCATTATTTTATTTATTATTAATCTTAAGGAAAAAAATTTTTCATAGATTCTTAAATCATAGTATTAATGAAACACAGTAAGCAACATTTAAGTGATTAATAGCTTAAGAACTCAATTTTACCTAGAAATGTATAATTTGTTGCATTAAATTTTTTTTTGTTACAACAAGGAATTTTTTCCTCTATTCACTAATAGCCAATAGCAAGAACTGAAGTTGCTCTTCGTTTTTCGTCAGACATTTATTATACTCTTCAATAAACGCAACACCACGTTCAGCTACATCATTTAAATTTACATCATTCATCAAAAAATAGTTTACACTCTCGAAAACTATTAGTGTTGGACCACGTACGTACGTATTGATAAAATCATGCGGTTAATCGAAGACTTTTAATAGAGTAAGTGATTTTATTGAAACGAAGTCATTAATATCCTTTTTCAAAAAGTCATTCAAATTTTCTGATTTGAACTTATATTTTCTGGTTGGATTTGGTGTTGAACTCCGATTTTTTAAATTATTTACCATTTTTGTTTTTACATTTATTGGTACTGAGTCATCATAAAGACATTATTGCTAAATTGCCTTTTAAATACCACAAATGTTTTTAAAATTTCTTGATCGCTCCCTGTGACACAGATGTGTTGATGTTGTCGTAATGTATCAATTAATGCGTTTATTTTTTTCAACTTTAATCGCGAATAACTTCTGAAGGAAGCACTTTGTGAAAAATTTTAGAAATACCTTTTTTTTAGAATGTCAAATTTTCTTTAAGGAACATGAAAACTCCAAAGTAAAAGAGCAAAATCAAAAAAAAAAATACCATTCTACAAAGCTTGATTACTCGGAAACGGTTAGTCTGAGAAAAATTTTTAACAAGACCTTTTTTTAAGGAAATTTAATTTTTTACACAAATATTTGTCGCTAAAATTGTTGCGCTCAAAATAATTGAACAGTTCTGACGCTCAAGTAAGGTTAGGTCTAAGAAATATAAAACACGATTGATAGACCTCTAAATAATCTTTTTTTTGAGCTCAAATTTTTTTGAATTTTATTTTTAGCTATCCTAAGCAATATTTTCTATATGGATTTTGAAACAAAAAAAAATTTTTTTTTGGCCCAGTCTATTATACATATATACAGAAATCCTTCAGAGTTTAAAAATAAGTAAAAGTTTACAATTCTATCGAATTCATTTTGCTTAAAAATAAATCAATCACGTGCAATTAAAATTAAAACTAACAAAAACTTAAAAGAACTTGAAGCTAAATCTGCTGCAGAAGTCGAGACATCGAGGATAGATATATCTATAGATAGACTGTTTTATTCATTCCTTAAAAAAAAGTTATATTTACATTTGCGCTTCAATAAATTGAATAACTTAGAGTATGGCATTACTGCAGGTCTGCCCGAGTGACTATTCTATAATTTTTTGATTTATTACAGTGTTTTCTTTCATGATAATTCATAATAATTGTTGTTTTATACGTATTTAAATTTGTGGACCAGTAATTTTAATTATTTTAGTTTAAATAAAATTTATTTGATTTTTATAATGACTTTTAGTTTAGTTAAAACGAATTTTTTTTTTACTTTTAGCTTAGTTAAAATGGAACAAGTACTGTATTTTGGGTACAGAAAAAAAGGAAATAAAAGAGATTTATGATTACAGCTTTTAGTTTAATGAATGACTTTTAGTTTAGTTAAAACGAAACACATAATTTTTTTTTTTTTTGCTTATTATTTTGGTAATTCTATTTTGGATACTGAGAACATATCTGAAGTACTTCCAGGAGGAATAGTCTTCGCCGATAATCTTGTTGAAGTTCTTCTCTATGCAGATGATCTAGTTCTATTAGCCGACAATCCGTATTCTTTTTTAATATATTTTAATATGGATTGTGCAGCGGGTAAATGCCTCGGCAATTCGAACTCACCTCTGTTTGCTTGCTATGGGCCATGTGGAAATGTTTTTCATGCCAAATGTATTGGCTCCAACAATGCTTTATTGGATAAAATTAGTGCATCGAAAATCTTGTTGTTGGTACTGCGAAAACTGTAAGAAGATTTCCCTATCCCATTTAGCTGTAAAAATGTCTAATTTGAAATTAGAAATTGAAAAACTCTCTAAAGGCTTCGAAACGCTTCATAAAGTTTTCAATGAATCGGTTTCAAACTTAGCGTCATTTTCTTCCCCTGTTAGCTCTGTTGACATATCTACTGTTAGTTTGCGCTTGTACGCAAGTCAAAGGAAACAACAAGTCAAAGAAAAACGCAAGTCACGTCTGATGTTTCGAATAAGAGTGCCCTTTCCATTCTTTCGCACTCCGTACTTATAACCTATGATCGTCACTATTCGTTCCAGGTCAACCACGCAATCTGGGCCAAACAAACTGCAACCACCATATGCAAACCATATATGTGTGTGCTATTTCTCACAATTGCTTGGTCTGCAATGTGACACTACACAGTATGTTCCTCGTCGCTTTCTTTGATAACGTATTTCGGTTCGCTTGACATGCATTGTTATTGTTGTGACATAACCAATGCATGACACACTTATCGAAATCGAAACTATGTCGTACGTTAAAGAAGCGACGGGGCAATTCCTAAGAATTGGGTTTTTGGTTTACAGTTATTAGGTGGTGGGCACAACAGTCCTCCCCCCTTAAATTACGAAAGGCGTACGAGGCAACGAGTGAGATCTTTCGGCATATAGGTACGGGTGTGCAAAATGAATGAGACAATCTAAAAGTTTATTTGGTCAAAAGTAATAAAATTTTTTTTTTCGTTTTATATGCTTAATGAGTAGGTATACCTACAATGCTTATGTGTAAAATTTTTTTTCATTTTTACATTTTCTTTTTTTGTTTTGTTTTCTTCGTTTATTGGCAATGAAAAAATAAATATTGCTGTTGTTTACATTTATAATTTTTTTTTTTTTTTTTTTTATACATGGGTTGTTTCATCAACGCCAGGTGTTACATTCTCTTCGAGATCGTTTACATTTTCTGTTGGCTTATTATTTATTGTACATTTTATTTTAATACATTTTTTAAATATTACATACAAAGCTAGAGCTACACAAAGAAAGAAAATAATAGAAATAGAAATGTGAGCATGTTCATGTGTGACATGGAATAACGAATTGTTTTTCTTTAATAGGTCTTTAATATTTATACTATAACTATCTAGGTCCAGTTTTTCTATATGAGTGGTATGGGGGGACATTTGGGATAAATTGGTTGGGATTGTTATGTCTTCCAGTATGGTTGAATCTTGTAGAAAGTAGGAAATAGGAGTTTTATTTTGTACTAGCCGAAAATACCCGGCGTTGCCCGGGTTTCTTTTTGCGAAGGCTTCTTATTACAAAGCTGGAAGTATCCAAAGACGAAAAATCCAATTTTTATTTTTTTTTTATCTTTACCTCTTATTAACTTCTGTTTTCTGTACAATTGTTTTATTGCAATAACATCAAAATGAATTTAAAGATTTCCAGGAAGCGTCTGAAGGAAACCCAATGGAAGAAACAATAAGCAACAAATAAGAGCACCTCAGCTTAGCAAATTAGCTCATTTTTCATTTAGAGCCAGTTTTTCAGTGCAGAGTTGTCCTGTGGTGATAGTTTTCGAGTTAGCCCAGACGATCATGAGTTATGTCAGAGTTAACTCCTCACCAGAGATAAGAAATTAATTAGATGGCAAACTTTTACTTCTCTTGCCCCGCAACAACCATTTGTTTACATTGTTGTTTTTGTAATCACATCCTCTGTCTGTGAATACGTGGAAGCTGTACTCAAAGTGGTAGTAGTGAGATTTGCTGTAAAGGTGAAGTGGAAGCTGTACTCAAAACAGTAGAGGTGAAATCAGCTTGTAGGCAGTTTCAATGTGTGTGTGAAGTTTGCCATCTAATTAATTTCTTATCTCTGCTCCTCACCACAAGATAGAAAAATATGAAAGACACACTGAAAAATTTTAACTCACCATGTGTCTCAGCAATTAGCCATTGATATTTTTCTGAACTACGTCAAATAAGCTCATTTGTCATTTAAAGCCAGTTTTTCAGTGCAGAGTTATCCTGTGGTGGGAATTTTCGAGTTAGCCCATACGATCATGAGTTATGTCAGAGTTAACTCCTCACTATAGGATAGAAAAATATTAAAGACAGAATGAAAAATTTTAACTCACCATGAGTCTCAGCAATTTGCCATTGACATTTTTCTGAATTCCGTCAAATAAGCTCATTTGTCATTTAGAGCCAGTTTTTCAGTGCAGAGTTGTCCTGTGGTCAGAATTTTCAAGTTAACCCATACGATCATGAGTTATGTCAGATTTAACTCCTCACCATAGGATAGAAAAATATGAAAGACAGAATGAAAAATTTTAGCTCACCATGAGTCTCAGCAATTTGCCATTGACATTTTTCTGAATTACGTCAAATAAGCTCATTTGTCATTTAGAGCCAGTTTTTCAGTGCAGAGTTGTCCTGTGGTGAGAATTTTCGAGTTAACCCATACGATCATGAGTTATGTCAGAGTTAACTCCTCACCATAGGATAGAAAAATATGAAAGACAGAATGAAAAATTTTAACTCACCATTCAATGTTTGCTCACCATGAGTCTCAGCAATTTGCCATTGACATTTTTCTGAATTGCGTCGAATAAGCTCATTTGTCATTTAGAGCCAGTTTTTCAGTGCAGAGTTGTCCTGTGGTGAGAATTTTCAAGTTAACCCATACGATCATGAGTTATGTCAGATTTAACTCCTCACCATAGGATAGAAAAATATGAAAGACAGAATGAAAAATTTTAACTCACCATGAGTCTCAGCAATTTACCATTGACATTTTTCTGAATTACGTCAAATAAGCTCATTTGTCATTTAGAGCCAGTTTTTCAGTGCAGAGTTGTCCTGTGGTGAGAATTTTCAAGTTAACCCATACGATCATGAGTTATGTCAGATTTAACCCCTCACCATAGGATAGAAAAATATGAAAGACAAAATGAAAAATTTTAACTCACCATGAGTCTCAGCAATTTGCCATTGACATTTTTCTGAATTCCGTCAAGTTAGCTCATTTGTCATTTAGAGCCAGTTTTTCAGTGCAGAGTTGTCCTGTGGTGAGAATTTTCGAGTTAACCCATACGATCATGAGTTATGTCAGAGTTGACTCCTCACCATAAGATAGAAAAATATGAAAGACACAATGAAAAATTTTAACTCACCATGTGTCTCAGCAATTTGCCATTGACATTTTTCTGAATTATGTCAAATAAGCTCATTTGTCATTTAAGCCAGTTTTTCAGTGCAGAGTTGTCCTGTGGTGAGAATTTTTGAGTTATCCCATACGATCATGAGTTATGTCAAAGTTGACTCCTCACCATAAGATAGAAAAATATGAAAGACACACTGAAAAATTTTAACTCACCATGTGTCTCAGCAATTTGCCATTGACATTTTTCTGAACTACGTCAAATAAGCTCATTTGTCATTTAGAGCCAGTTTTTCAGTGCAGAGTTGTCCTGTGGTGAGAATTTTCGAGTTAACCCATACGATCATGAGTTATGTCAGAGTTGACTCCTCACCATAGGATAGAAAAATATGAAAGACAGAATGAAAAATTTTAACTCACCATGTGTCTCAGCAATTAGCCATTGATATTTTTCTGAACTACGCCAAATAAGCTCATTTGTCATTTAAAGACAGTTTTTCAGTGCAGAGTTGTCCTGTGGTGGGAATTTTCGAGTTAACCCATACGATCATGAGTTATGTCAGAGTTGTCAGAGTTTACTCCTCACCATAGGATAGAAAAATATGAAAGACAGAATCAAAAATTTTAACTCACCATTCAATGCTTGCTCACCATGAGTCTCAGCAATTTGCCATTGTAATTTTTCTGAATTACGTCAAATTAGCTCATTTGTCATTTAGAGTCAGTTTTTCAGTGCAGAGTTGTCCTGTGGTGAGAATTTTCGAGTTAACCCATACGATCATGAGTTATGTCAGAGTTGACTCCTCACCATAAGATAGAAAAGTATGAAAGACACACTGAAAAATTTTAACTCACCATGTGTCTCAGCAATTAGCCATTGATATTTTTCTGAACTACGCCAAATAAGCTCATTTGTCATTTAAAGACAGTTTTTCAGTGCAGAGTTGTCCTGTGGTGGGAATTTTCGAGTTAACCCATACGATCATGAGTTATGTCAGAGTTGTCAGAGTTTACTCCTCACCATAGGATAGAAAAATATGAAAGACAGAATCAAAAATTTTAACTCACCATTCAATGCTTGCTCACCATGAGTCTCAGCAATTTGCCATTGACATTTTTCTGAATTACGTCAAATAAGCTCATTTGTCATTTAGAGCCAGTTTTTCAGTGCAGAGTTGTCCTGTGGTGAAAATTTTCGAGTTAACCCATACGATCATGAGTTATGTCAGAGTTTACTCCTCACCATAGGATAGAAAAATATGAAAGGAGTTGTCCTGTGGTGAGAATTTTCGAGTTAACCCATACGATCATGGGTTATGTCAGAGTTTACTCCTCACCATAGGATAGAAAAATATGAAAGGCAGAATGAAAAATTTTAGCTCACCATGAGTCTCAGCAATTTGCCATTGACATTTTTCCGAATTACGTCAAATTAGCTCATTTGTCATTTAGAGCCAGTTTTTCAGTGCAGAGTTGTCCAGTGGTGAGAATTTTAGAGTAAACCCATACGATCATGAGTTATGTCAGAGTTTACTCCTCACCATAGGATAGAAAAATATGAAAGACAGAATGAAAAATTTTAACTCACCATTCAATGCTTGCTCACCATGAGTCTCAGCAATTTGCCATTGACATATTCTGAATTACGTCAAAATAAGCTCGTTTGTCATTTAGAGCCAGTTTTTCAGTGCAGAGTGTCCTGTGGTGAAAATTTTCGAGTTAACCCATACGATCATGAGTTATGTCAAAGTTGACTCCTCAACATAGGATAGAAAAATATGAAAGGAGTTGTCCTGTGGTGAGTATTTTCGAGTTAACCCATACGATCATGAGTTATGTCAGAGTTGACTCCTCACCATAAAATAGAAAAATATGAAAGACAGAATGAAAAATTTTAACTCACCATGAGTCTCAGCAATTTGCCATTGACATTTTTCTGAATTACGTCAAATTAGCTCATTTGTCATTTAGAGCCAGTTTTTCAGTGCAGAGTTGTCCTGTGGTGAGAATTTTCAAGTTAACCCTTACGGTCATGAGTTATGTCAGAGTTGACTCCTCACCATAGGATAGAAAAATATGAAAGACACACTGAAAAATTTTAACTCACCATGTGTCTCAGCAATATGCCATTGTCATTTTTCTGAATTATGTCAAATTAGCTCATCTGTCATTTAGAGCCAGTTTTTCAGTGCAGAGTTCTCCTGTGGTGAGAATTTTCGAATTAACCCATACAATCATGAGTTATGTCAGAGTTAACTTCTCACCATGGGATAGAAAAATATGAAAGGCAGAATGAAAAATTCTAACTCACCAGGAGTCTCAGCAATTTGCCATTGTAATTTTTCTGAACTATGTCAAATTAGCTCATCTGTCATTTAGAGCCAGTTTTTCAGTGCAGAGTTGTCCTGTGGTGAGAATTTTCGAGTTAACCCATACAATCATGAGTAATGTCAGAGTAAACTTCTCACCATAGGATAAAAAAATATGAAAGACAGAATCAAAAATTTTAACTCACCATTCAATGCTTGCTCACCATGAGTCTCAGCAATTTGCCATTGTCATTTTTCTGAATTATGTCAAATTAGCTCATCTGTCATTTAGAGCCAGTTTTTCAGTGCAGAGTTGTCCTGTGGTGAGAATTTTCGAATTAACCCATACAATCATGAGTTATGTCAAAGTTAACTTCTCACCATAGGATAGAAAAATATGAAAGACAGAATGAAAAACGTTAACTCACCATTCAGTGTTTGCTCACCATGAGTCTCAGCAATTTGCCATTGTCATTTTTCTGAACTACATCAAATTAGCTCATTTGTCATTTAGAGCCAGTTTTTCAGTGCAGAGTTAACCCATACGATCATGAGTTATGTCAGAGTTGACTCCTCACCATAGGATAGAAAAATATGAAAGACAGACTGAAAAATTTTAACTCACCATGAGTCTCAGCAATTTTCCATTGTCATTTTTCTGAATTATGTCAAATTAGCCCATCTGTCATTTAGAGCCAGTTTTTCAGTGCAGAGTTGTCCTGTGGTGAGAATTTTCGAATTAACCCATACGATCATGAGTTATGTCAGAACTAACTCCTTACCATAGGATAACTCTTCACTGAAAAACTGGCCCTTAGCAAATGGCAAAAGGAAACCTATCATTGCGCTTACTTTCGGCGCTGATTGAAAAATTATTACTCACCCCTCTATATGTGCACTCACCACAACTCTTACATTGCGATTACTTCATCTTCGATCGCTCCTACATAACAAAACCACTTGTGAAGTGTCAAATCCATGCCCGAGTTTCAACACCACTCAAAAAATTAATTTCACCGAGATGTCATTTGAAGACATGGAATTTTTGGTCTCCGTTGGACTTTCGGTAGATGTGTTGCTGCTGGCTGAGAACACAGGTGAGTTTTCGAACGACTAAAAGTAGATATCTGTCAAATCATAAACATTTGAAAAATCGGAACCAAAACAAACCAAAACAAAATAGCATTCCACATAATTTTTTGTGAACAATTTTTTTTTTTTTTTCAAACTGCTATGTACTTTATTTCCAACAAAAACCCAACAAACTACAACCCAGAAAGCAAAACAAAATGAGTCAACAACAAAAAATGTCATGAAAGGGATATATATCGCCTTAGATACTTTCTTGAACGCACCCATTTTTCTTTTCACTGATTATTCCTGTTTCCATGGAGTTGGCAAAGTCAACCTTGGTTCAACCCACTATGGAAACAGAGTATGGGCTGCAATTCTGTAAATTATTATTATTCTAAACGTCATTTCGAATGTAAACAAAGGTTGGTAAGTACGAAAAATTTTTAAAATTATAATATTTCGTAGTAAATTGATATTTTTTAGGTTTTCAGTATAGCCTATAACCAAACCATGGTTATAGGCTACCATATCGGATAATTTTCAGGCCAATTAAACAGGTAAGTTTAACGTTTACCTCTTTCTTAGGAATTTTGTGTCGAGCAAACAAAAAAGCTCGTTTATATAGTAATATAGATATAGATATAGATTATGAGTGTTTTGGTTGATGTGTGTGTGTATACATGATGGTGTGTATTCTAATTTCTTTGGTTGAAATGTTTTATTAGATTATTGTGGACGACCTTCTCTTTTCTGCCTATTTTTATTTTGAAGTTTTCTTTAGATAAAATCTCAGTTATTTCGTATGGTCCATCGAAAATGGGGGTTAGTTTTTTGTTTGATCGATTCTTGATTTCTAATAATACCTTATCGCCGACGTTATAACTTGTTTGTTTGGAATTTTGATCGTAGTAGGTTTTAGATTTTTCCTTTGCTTTTATTTGGTTGGTACGAATTAGTTCATATCCAATTTGCATTTTTGACTTCATTTCGGACACATAGTCGTCATAATTGTATGTTGGCTGTACCTTTCTGTTCAAAATGGAGGGAAATGGGCGCTTCAAACCCAAAAAGAACTTCAAACGGACTGTGATTGGTACTTGAATGCGGGGTAGTGTTATAGCAAAATATTGCGTACTCGAGGTAGTTGTCCCAGTTTGACTGGTCTTTGCTAGCATAACTTCTTAGGTAGTCACCTAACGTTCGATGTGACCTTTCGAGAGCACCGTTTGACTGAGGGTGGTACGGACTTGTTTGAATCTTTACTATTTTTAAAATCTTACGGATATTTTTGAATAACTCACTAGTAAAATTAGTGCCTTGGTCAGTGAGAATTGTTTGAGGGATACCATAAGTACAAATAATTTTCTTTACTAATGTTTCAGCTACTGTTTGAGCCTCTTGATTTGGTATTGCTACTGCTTGAACGAATTTGGTGAGATCATCCTGGAAAGTAAGTATATATTTGTTCTCGTTTTCCGTAATAGGGAGTGGTCCTACTATATCAATGGCTACTCTTTCGAACGGAGTTTTCGCTGTAGTAGTGATGACCATTGGTAGTTTGTTACGTGAATACAATTAATTCTTTTGACACAGTTCACATGACGCGATGTATTTCTTTATGTCCGCATGAGGTCGACGACGATGGAATGTCGACCAGTTCAGAAAGCATCGTAAGTCTCAATTCGACTTACGATTATGAATCAAACGGTGGCGAGGGCCGTTATACAGGTAGCGGCAATTCGTTCGCTGCCTTGGCAGACAACAACATCGACAACAACGACAACAACGAAAACAACGACAACAACGATGAAGACGAAAAGCGGATGCGGTTTCTCACCGAGACGCTGGGTAAATTAAGCAAAGAAATTGCCGAAATTAAAGAAAGGCAAGAGGCTCGCAGGCGAGCGGAGAGGGAGGCGCATCAACAACAGTCGCAGTCAAAAGTTGATGCGCCAAAACAACAACAGCGACCAGCAGCAGCAGAAAAGACTGCAAACAAAAAAACTGCGCCCGTGCAGCAACGCGGGACTACAGCTAAAAAAGCTGAAATAAATAAGGAAACTGCTACCAATGAGCAGCCACGTGGGACCGCGGCTATAAAAGCCGCGACAACGAGTCAAGCACAAAAGCAGCAGAAGCAGTCAGCAGAACAACAGCAGCAGCCAGCACAACAACAGCAGAAGAAGCCACAAAAAAGCAGGGTGCCCCCTATTAACACCCTAAAAATGGAGTTGAAAGCAACGAAAAACATATGTAAGTCCGCCATTGGCGATAAATTTACTATAAAACGATTAGGTCAAGATCGGCATGCGATCCAATGTAAAAACATTGGTGACCATAAGATCGTTCGGGAGTTGTTGAAAGTGACAGCCACCGAACATTTTACTTTTACTCCCAAAGAGGAGAAACCAAAATGCATGTTGTTGAAAGGGGTAGAACCTACCTCTGACCCAGAGGAGCTCTTAGTTGAACTCCGCAGGTTGGCGGGCGACGATCTCGAGTTCATCGGGGTCAAGTCGTTCACCACGGCCAAGGCAAGACGGGAGAAGCGGCTATTGCCGATGTTCCTCGTCATTTTATCACCCAATAGCCGTCTGGAGAGTCTAAGGAAAATCTCCGTCCTGGACTACCAGATGGTAAGATGGGAAAAATTAAACAGGCACGGAGACATTTTACAATGTCTTCGTTGCCAACGGTTCGGTCACGCCGCATTCAACTGCCAAATGCAGTCGAGGTGCGTCAAGTGTGGAGAGAACCACAATGACAAAGAGTGCAAGCTCGGTGAGACAAGGGTCGAAGACAAGACCCTACTGAAGTGCGTTCTCTGTGGTGGAGATGGGCACCCTGCTAATTATCGGGGCTGTCCTCGATACCAGATTATTAAAAAATCAAAAAAAGCTGCTCCAACAGCAACTAAGGATGAGGGAAGGCAAACAGCCAGACCAATTCCAAGGGCCGTCATTCCCGAAGTCTCCTACGCCCAAATGGCGTGGGGGGCTGGGAAAACGGTACAGCCTCCTCAGAAAGCGGCCGCACAGCCATCTGTGTCAAAGGCTGCTACTGGGGAGTCAGAGGTGATGGTCGCTCTGCGTGTCATTCAGGCACAAATGAGTGAACTATCACGGCAAATAAGTGAGCAGGCGCGTAGGGTGGATTTAATCTATCGTGCAGTGCCTTCGCTTGCGCAATTTTTGGGTTAACGGGCGCGCTGCCGGAGAGGCCTTTCAAGATCCTAGCCGTGAATGTGAATTCGCTAGTTAGGGTAGAACGACGAGCCAACTTTTCTGAGTTGTTAAAAGACCAACGTCCCGATGTGTGTATGGTTAGCGAAACTAGGCTAAACCAGCATCACAAATTGACGGATAACAATTACATTATCGTAAGGAGGGACCGACCCAACTCGACTTTCGCGGGTGGGGTTGCGATCTTCATACGTAAGGGCATTGCTCATAAGGTAATATATAGTGGTGAAGTACGCCGATTCCAGTTGCTGGAAGCGTGTATTGTATGCATCCCTCTTCAACAGGGGAGGCGGTTGTATGTGGTCGCGATCTATGCGCCGGAGGCTTCTCAAAATTCATGTTTTATAACAGAGCTCGAATCACTTTTTCGAACTCTGAAACTGAACTTAGAAGAAAATTATTTCCTTTTGGCTGGTGATTACAATGCTAAACACCAAGATTGGGGAAATCAATTAGCCAATCCAAGGGGGACCCAGCTATTCAACTGGTTGGGGCTCCACAGCATTGAGTGTAAAGTCGATTTGCTGGCTACTGACA
The DNA here is from genome assembly GCA_914767635.1 of Melanostoma mellinum. Lineage (NCBI taxonomy): Eukaryota > Metazoa > Arthropoda > Insecta > Diptera > Syrphidae > Melanostoma > Melanostoma mellinum. The sequence goes on along the minus strand of OU612060.1, from coordinate 133,983,391 downwards.
GGCCTTCATATCCTCGAAGTGGCTCTTATTTGGATCTATTGCTTTTAGACTCAAGACTGAAACTGACCGACGACATTCTTCGACGGACGAAAAATTGTTTGACGACGGTTGAGTACGACAGTGACCACTGTGGACTTGCCGCCGTCATACTGCTTCCGAACGACCTTGTGGAACTGGAGGAGTACGTGCCGACGCACTCTTACAACTACGGTAAGACACGTTGGCCGCGCTTTTCCGGTGCCGTCTCAAGGGAACTTCGTTCGAACGGTATTGCGCCACCATGCAACAGGAATCTGTCGAACTTTGAGATCGATGGATACCTGCAACGTATGGAGGATGCAATCCGTAGTACAATGGACAGGACAATTCCTAAGTATAGGCAAAACGATCCAACGAACATGTACAGAAACGCGACAATAGACGCACTTTACAAACAAAAAAGTAGACTCCTGTCAAGACTAAAACTCTTGCACAGGAGGTTTACTGACCGACACGATTTGGAGATTAGAACTCTGAGGTCACAGATCAAAAATCTCCAACAACTTATTAAAGAAAACTATAGAATTTCCATTTCATGTTTCTGGAACAATAAAATTCGGGCTGTGCAGTCCAACAACCCGAGTATGTTTCCGGAAATAAACAAAATCTTTAGGAGAAAAGATCAAAATGACCTTCAGGGTATTAAACTCCAAAGGACGACAGAGAACAAAAACTTACTTATGACAATAGGGATAGATCCGGATGAGGCCATCTTGGATGATGACCACTTTATAGTGGAAGATGCTCAAGAGAAGGTAGAGACTGTGGGTGCTGTTTTCGAGCGAGTATATAAGGTGAATGAGTGCATTCGCCCGAATTACGACCTTGAGAACAGAGCCTTCGTTGGACACTTCTATCTTAGAGACGAGATCTCGCATTGGCGATCCGAGAATCCTGGTTTCACTAGGTTCAATGACGACCGACTTGCAAATGCAGTCATCGCCGAACGAAACGGGGATAACACCCTGTTCGTTTCTAAGATGGACCTCGAGAACATCTTTCACAAAATAAAGAAAAAGAAGTCAGCAGGAGTCGACGGCATACCCAATGTTGTGCTGCGAAACCTCCCTGCGGAAGCGGTGGACATATACACCACGTTGTTCAACAATGCGCTGAATAATGCATATTATCCAGTGCGTTGGAAGACGGCAGTGGTCCATCCTCTCCTTAAAAAAGGTAAGGATGGTTCCAATCCAGCAAATCTCCGGTCAATCAGTCTTCTTCCGAGTATCAGCAAAGTATTCGAGAAAGTTCTCAATAGAGCTCTGTCCACATGGGCTGAGGACAAACATATTATTCCAGAAAATCAGTTCGGTTTTAAGGCGGGCCATGATACCACACATGCCGCGTCTAAACTAGTATCAGATATTCAATGGAACAAAGCTAAAAATCAGTGTACGGGTGCATGTCTGGTTGACTTGGAGAAGGCATTCGATACCGTTTGGTTAGACGGTCTTTTTTATAAGTTAATCAGATATGGCATGAGTAAACCACTACTATATATTCTGAATGACATGCTTCATGGTAGAACGTTTGTTGTGAAAAGTTGCAATAGAACTTCTACCAGAACTTTTAAAATACAGAACGGTCTGCAACAAGGAGCGGTAAATTCTCCTATTCTATTTAGCATTTTCACCGGCGATCTAATTGGTTCTCTTCACCATGCTATAGCGTACGCCGACGACCTTATTGCGTACAGAACAGGTCCAAAGATCGAAGTCATCAGAATACTTTTGCAGCGTGACTTCGATAAGATCCAGCAATATTGCGATGACTGGAAGTTGAAAATCAACTTTCAGAAATCGGAAACAATTGTGTTTAGAACCTCGTTGGCTCGGGCCTCATGGGATACGAGAAAGAACTGGCGAAAGCTGGTGATCGTTGATCTACATGGCAACCCACTGCCAAGCAAAGTAGTAGTCAAGTATCTCGGCATCTGGCTAGATCAGTATCTATATTTTAACAAACATATGGATGCAGCTCTGGCCAGGGCTAGAGGAGCTTTTGCTCTGACAAGGCGACTGTTTCACAGCAGTCAACTTGATAGCAGAGTGAAGGTGATTTGCTACATGGCCCTCATAAGGCCAATGATTGTCTATGGGTGCCCCGTGTGGTTCAATGTTACAGCGTCTCAAATGGAAAAGATTCGGGTGTTTGAGAGACAGTGTCTGCGTACCTGTCTTGGATTGCACAGAACACCAGAGTCGGAGTACAGAAAATATTATCCTAATGAGGTCCTTTACAACGGGGCTCAAATAAACAGGATCGACAACTTCATTATAAAACTGACTCGTGGTCATACTGCAAGAGCGATGACCTCGACCAATGGCCTGATATTTGGGGCTTATTACCCCAACACTGAATATATGGAGAAAACGCGCTTCAGTGGATTTGTCCCACCGGAGGCTTTCCTCTATTTTGATATGGTAGGGCTGATTCAGGATAGATTGGCGGTTCCGCTAATCTACCACGTCTGCCGGAAGTCCGTGGAACGACGGCTCCTTTACAACCGAGACGTCACCGCAGTAGGCGGAGAAGCCGAAGAGCTCCTCCGGTTCAGTAGGGCGGTCTCAGATCGCGATCGTCGTGACGTTGTTAAAACGTCGAAATGTTCTGGTGGTTGTCCGACCAACAAATTGATATTGATGATGATAGTCAGTCGCCAATGGCTGGCTTACAAAGGTTTAGCGTGTAAGTCTTAGGGTAGGGGGTGGGTGCAGTGGCAAACAAAAAAATCACAAAAATCCAAAAAAAAAAAAAAAAATTACAAAATACAAAAAAAAAAAAAAAAATTACAAAATACAAAAAACCCAAAAAAAAATTACAAAATACAAAAAAAAAAAAGAAAAAAAAAAATACAAAATACAAAAAACCCAAAAAAAAAAAAAAGCTACTGTGGCTGCTCTAGATTTAAGTAGATTTAAGTAGTTTTAATTATTTTTAATTAGTTTTAAGAAAACACAAAAAAAATGATCCTGGAAACTAAGTTTTTAAAAAAATTTTCTTAGTTTTAACTAGTTCTAGTTTTTAATTCATAAGGTATTTTAAGGCCGAAAGGCATAAGCAGTAAGATATTGAATAATTTAGAGTACCCGCTTAGGGTCAGTAAGTTAATTAAGTTATTATATAAGCTAGTTTTACACATTTTTGTTAGCATGTAAGTAGATATAAGAAAAACTGAATAAAAATGAATTGAAAATGAAAAAAAAAAAAAAAAATGGCTACTCTTCCGAACGGAGTTTTCGCTGTAGTAGTGATGACCATTGGTAGTTTGTTACGTGAATACAATTAATTCTTTTGACACAGTTCACATGACGCGATGTATTTCTTTATGTCCGCATACATGGTTTTCCATTTGTATGTTTTTCGAATACGCTTCAGAGTTCGTTTTATACCTTGATGACCACCTAAGGGCGTGTCATGAAATTCGTATATAATTTGTTTAATTTTTTCTGGATCGGAAATTTCAATGATGTTTTGGCTTTCTTTGTGTTCTTCAATAGGCGGGACTTTGCTATGACTACGAGTTATTACTTTGACTTCGGCTATGTTTAAACGAGATAAAGCGTCTGCATTTGTGTTAAGATGACCTGCTTTATGTGAAACCGTGAAATCGTACTCTTCAAGTTTAATACGCCAGCGCATTATTCTTGAAGAAGGATCCTTAAGGTTAAACATCCAAACAAGTGGTTTGTCGGTCGGTAATAATTTCAAAATGTCTTCCGTACACGTATGGTCGGAAGTGGGTTACTGCCCAGACAACTGCTAGAGCTTCTTTTTCTATAGTAGAATAGTTTTTTTCTGACTTATTTAGTATTCTACTTGTGAATGCTATAGGTAAATCGTTTTCATCATTATCTTTTTGTGACATTACTGCACCTATTGCCTCATTGCTGGCATCAGTTGTTATGTAAAATGTTTTTTCAAAGCTAGGATATTGTAGTATGGGGGGGTTCAATTATTGCTTGTTTTAACTGATTAAAAGATTCATCGCAAAATGCATCCCATTTAAAAGGTACATCTTTGCGCAGTAGTTTGTTTAGTGGATTTGCTATCCTAGAAAAATTTTTAATGAACTTTCTGTAATAGCCTGCTAAGCCTAAGAATGATTTGATGTCTTTTTGGTTTTTTTGGAATTTCTACATTTTGTATTGCCGATATTTTGTCGGGGTCAGGTTTGACTCCTAATTCTGAAATAACGTGTCCTAAATACATGACTTCTTTTTCTAAAAACTTACACTTTTCTAACTGTATTTTGAGGTTGTATTTATCTAAAGCTTGAAATACTTTAATTAATTTTTTGTTGTGATCATCTAGATTCTTTCCATATATCATTATATCATCTAGGTATACTAGACACTTTATACCTTGTAGTCCTGTGAGTACCTTATTCATCAGCCGTTGGAATGTAGGAGGAGCATTGCGTAGCCCAAATGGCATTCTATTGAACTCAAAATGACCGTTAGGTGTACTGAATGCTGTCTTCTCCTTGTCTTCCTTGTTTACTTCGATTTGATGAAACCCACTCGCTAGATCCAGTGTTGTAAAGTATTTTGAATCACCCAGTTGTCCAAGGATGTCTTCGATATTTGGAATTGGATACGCATCCGCGATAGTCACTTCGTTGAGTTTCCTGTAATCAACTACTACTCTCCATTTTTGTTTTCCTTTCTTTGGTACAACTAGTAGCGGTGCGTTCCATGGACTTGAACTCGGCCTAATTATTTCGTCTTGCAACATTTTGTCTACTTGATTTTTTATTTCTTGTGTGTGAATTTGTGCTAAACGATATGGTCGGATGTTGACTGGAGGTATATTTGGGGTTGTCTTTATTTGATGTGTGATTCCGGACGTACTCGACAGAGTATCACCGTCCAGGAAAAATAAGTGGTTGTAATTTCGGCAAATATCTATAATTGATTTCTTTTCTTCACTATTAAGATGATCCAGTTGGAGTTGATTTTGAATTATACTCAATCTGTCGTTGATAACATTTTGAGTGTCAAATGAATTTAGGTTGTAAATGTTGTAGTCGTTGGAATTTACGAATTCTAAATTAAGATCTTCTAAGACTACATCTTTATCATTGGCATTTAATACCGATATATATATGTAACCGGTAGTTGGTTCAATCAAAGCTGAGGAAGTATAAACTTGAGGAAGGATTTCTTGAGAAAAATATATTTGATTTGAGAGTTCGTAAATGGGTCCATACTTAATAATTTTTTCGGATCTAGCAGGAATTGTGATAGGCTTTCTTTTATTTATACAGTCTGTGGTGTATTTCTTATCTTTATAGTGGTATGTGAGGGTATTGTCTTTGTAATTCAGAATGGCATTAAAATTTCGGAATAGGTCTTCACCCAAAATTCCATCTTGTGTTATAGGGAAGTAGGCAGGGACTACATGAAGTAAATGTTTGACTTTTACGCCTGGTGTTATTTCAATATTCAAAAGAATTGTACCCAGTGTGGACGTTGGAGTACTACCAATGCCTTTTAACTCCGTCACAGTATTTGTATGGATCCAAAGGTCTTCTTTTAATTTATTTATTTTAATTAAACTCAGGCTTGCGCCTGTATCTAGAAGCATAATGCTATGATTGGTGATAGTGTCTTTAGAAATTATTTTAATTTCACTCTTGAAACTGGAAGCATTACTTAAACAGCCTATATGAGCATTGCTTTTTAGTTTTTCATTTTGGTATTGTATACTTTTAGGATTTTGAGAATGTGTTTTTTGAAAATTATTCATATCGGAGCTCAACTGTCCGTTTAGGAAGTCTTGTAAGTTATTTATTTGTCTGTCACTTCTATTTTGTCGGTGATTTTGATTTAGTAAACTATTTGCGTTGCTTGTATGAGTGAAACCTTTGTTGTATTTGGGGTTTTGAGATACGTTATCACGCTTTTTTATTAAAATTTTGGCAACTCGACGTCTTTGTTTCTAAATGGATTTGAATTTGAATGTGGTTTCAGTTGAGTTGAATTTATATTTGAATTGGGAGATATAGGAATTTGAGACAGATTTTGTTTAGGAATTTGCTAGCGTTCTGAATTAATAGATTTACTATTTAGATACAGTGATTGTGATTTAGATTTATTATTTAGTTTTTTATTTTGAGACAGTGAACAAAATGGGTTAAATTTTTTGTTTTGAGTCAATGAATTTAGTGAATTTGATTTGTTGTTTTGAGACAGAGGATTCAGTGAAGAAGTTTCTTTATTTCGAGACAGTGGATTCAGTGGAATAGTTTTTCTGTTTGGAGACAGCGGATTCAGTGAAATAGTTACTTTGTTTCGAGACAGTGGATTCAGTGGAATACTAGTTTTCTTGTTTTGATACAGTGGATTTAGGGCCGTTTTCTTCACTAAAAGTTGAAGTCAACTGAAGGACTTTTATTCACAACTTGTGATTTTGTTTTTCTTCACTCAAATTTGACAGCTTCAACTGTCGATTTTCAACTCTCGAGTTGATCAACTTCCGATTTTCTCAACTTCTGGAAAAAGTAGAATTTGAATGAGTAAACCTGATAGTTGTCGGTTAAATTTAATTTTGTACTACATTTTGTTGCTTCTGTCTGTTATTTTGGATTTGCATATGTAAATAAAAATATTTTTAAAATAAAAAATTATTATTTTGAGAGTCATCCATCGTCTAACAATATAAAACGTGTCCACGGGTCTGGCTTGAAAAATTGGTCCCGAATTCAATGTTATTTTCAGTCAATTTTAGACCAAGAGCAAACAAGACAAAATTAATAACCGAAGATATTCAATATACATTTAGACTGCTTTTTTTTTGGACAAATTTTTTTTTTCACTCCCATCCCGAAATTTTGTGGAAAATACCTAAAAAAAAATTCACAAAAAATTTGAGCCCTTGATATTAACATTTAGTACTCGACCAAGGCATGCAAAGATTTCCCATATAAAATACACGTAAACTTAAACTTTTTTTCTTAAAAACTCTACAGTTCAGAGGCATTTTATGGTATAGTCTAGGACATTAGAAGGTTTTCTTTAGAATTGTGTGTTCTACAAAAAAGCTCATCACGGTGAAGTCGTAACTCACACCGGCGAGTTAGTACCGGCCACCAAACCCAATTTTTTCGTAATGTACAGAAATGTACTGAATGTAACATTAATAAACATAAAATAAACAGATCGATTAAATAGATTCCACAAATACATAAATGTCAAATATTTTATAAACAAAAACATAGAATATGTATACTTAAATTAATGACACTACTATACACAAAGTCATATGACAAAAATTCTGGTTACAATCGAAATACAAAGCAAAGTGGTTACAAGTGAATTTTGGTGTATTTTTATTTTTGAATTCTTTCTTACGGAAAATTTCAGAAGTTTAATTTTTCAAACGTAGACAAATACATTTGGTCCTTCAGCCTTTAATTTTGGAACCGTACAATAACAATAACATTTAAAAAACTAAAGTGTGTGCAAATAAAGTGTGTGTGCGCGAACAATTTACAATTGATATATGTATATATATATACAACTAGTGCGAACATTTTTCGAAAAATCGGGTTTTTTTTTATAAAATTAGCTTCGCGTAGAATATTTAAATCAACCTTAAAAACAAAAACTTATTCTACGAATAATAATCAACGTTCAGCAGAGACTCTAAGGTCAACATCTACAGATCTGAAGAACATCCTTATATAGACGGCAGCAGAACCGGAAAAAAAACAGTAAGTTTTTACTTGTTGCGTGTTGTAAACCTGTGATTACATTTATATAAACCTATAAAATAAAGAAATTTTAAAAAATCACCCAAAGAGCGTAGGTCTTCATCGTATGCGTCAAGCCGTTTAGGGAAGTTGGAAAACGATATGGTGACAGCCAAATCATACCATGTATCGATTTTCGGCGCAGGTTTGCTGGAGGAAAACCTAAAAAAGGAGGAAATGGTAGTCATTTATGAACAAATAAATGAAATTTATTTTGAATACCGGTCAGAGTTGATCGAAATTATTTCGAAAGCCACGTCAATCAATGCAGGTATGTCAAGTACGGGTGCTGCGCTCCCTGCTGATAATGCAGCATCGTCGCATTCCGGGATTCGCTTGCCAAGAATCGATTTGCCAAAGTTTGACGGTTCGTACACAACTTGGCGTGCCTTTCACGACAGGTTCCAGGCGCTTGTACATAACAACAAAACTATCGACGACATGGACAAGTTACATTTTTTGCAGTCTTGTTTAGTTGGGGATGCAGAACGTTTTCTGCAGAATTTGTCAGTGGAGTCGTCCAGTTACGAGAAAGCTTGGGAGCTTTTGAGTGATAGGTTTGATCATAAACGCATTCTGGTCCATATCCAAATGCAGAATTTGTTTGGTCAGGTATCACAAAATCGCGAGACGGCCTCTGGACTTAGAGATCTGCTATATACAACACGGGAATGTGTGATTGCGCTGGAAAACATGGACGTGCCTATTTCAGAGTGGGATACGGTGCTGATTTGGTTCCTGGTCCCGAAATTGCCCAGTACAAGTCAAAAACTATGGGAAGAAAAGTTAGGAAATCGAAAGGACTTACCGAGTTTCAAAGAATTTACTGACTTTTTGGAAACCAGATTCCGCACTCTCGAGGTGGTGAGCCAGCAGGAAGGTGGAGCAGCGTCCAGGAACAAGGAAGAGCCAACCGTCAACAAAGGGCCCCGCGTTCCAGCCAACAATATGAAGGTGTACCACAGTAAGCAGGTGGTGAAGCAGCCGTACAAACCAGCGAGGATGAATTCTGGAGAACAGTTGTCATGCCAATTATGCAACCAAGGCAAACATACGTTGCGGAAATGCCAGCGTTTCTTAAACATGGACACCATGGGACGAAAAGACACTGTTCGCAGGTTGAAGGTGTGCGAGAATTGTCTGGGATATGGACATCTTTTTAAAGACTGTCATAGTCTTTCGTCGTGTTTTTTCTGCCATCAGAGACATCATTCGTTGTTGCATTTTACCAGCCAACAACAACAAGGTTCAACATCTCAGCCGAGATTTAACAGTTCCAGGCCGATTCAAGCGCCGTTAAACTTCAACGCCTCTGAGTTCCAGCCAACGGCTGAACAAAGACAGCCTCAACCAACAACTGGTAATACTTTTAATTACCACGCGTCGCATGGTGATGGTCATCACCAGGTGCTTCTAGCAACGGCAGTTGTTAAGGCTCGAGCAGCAGACGGTCGATTGCACCTCTTGCGAGCATTGATCGACACGGGGTCCGAAACGTCGTTCATAACTGAAACTGCCGCGTTACTGCTGAAGTTAGAAAAGTGACGCACCTTTGCCGAGGTATCTGGGTTAGGGTTGGTCAGCAGTGGCACTACGCAGCACTCCGTTGAAGTGCGATTTGCTTCCCGCCACTCGACGTTTGAGACGGCCGTCCAGGCTTTGGTTTTCAAGTCACTGACTGGCCTTCTCCCGGCCCAACGAGTGATACACGGCAAATGGCACCATCTCAAGGGTCTTTCGTTAGCAGATCCTCATCTATACGAACCTGCACCCATCGATTTATTGCTGGGAAGCGACGTTTGCGCGCAAATTCTTTTGCCGGACGTAAGGCGACCTCACGATGGCATCGGTCCCATAGCTCAGAAAACCGAGCTTGGATGGATAATTTTGGGCAAGGTTGCAGTGGAAGATCCTCAGCAAGTTCGAAGTTTCGTGCAGTTTGCAGACCTGCACTCTCAACTGGAGAAATTTTGGGAGATCGAGGAGACCCCGTTTCACAACCTGGAAACAGAAGAAAACATCGCTTGTGACGACCATTTTGAACGATATACCAAACGCTTACCTGATGGGCGATATGAGGTAAAGCTGCCTTTCAAAGAGGATGGCGTTCCTGCGATGGGATCGAGTCGACAGAGCGCCTTCCGGCGTTTTCTCCATCTTGAGAAACGACTGGATGCAGATCCAAAACTTCGTGCGGAGTACACAAAGTGCATACGGGAATATGAAGAACTCCACCATATGGAAGAGATCAATGCGAATGATGCGGTTTTACAGACCCCATGGCATTACTTCTTGCCACATCACGCGGTGTTCAAGGAAGCCAGCTCCACTACTAAGCTGAGAGTAGTGTTTGACGCAGCGGCGAAGGCTTCGGATGGGAAATCCCTCAACGACCGTCTTCTTGTGGGCCCAAAATTGCAGTCGAGTATCATAGATCTCGTACTAAAATGGCGGACTCATCGTGTCACATTCACGGCCGACATTGAGAAGATGTATCGGCAAATTTTGGTTAGTTTCCCAGACCGATACTACCAGCTGATCATGTGGAGAGAACAGAAAACTTCGCCAGTACGTATTTTCAAGATGAATACGGTCACTTTCGGGACAGCCAGTGCACCATATCTTGCAATCAAGGTCCTGAAGAGAGTTGCTGAGGACGAAAGTGAAAATTTTCCGGAGGGGGCGAAGGTTGTCCGTGAGGACATGTACGTTGACGACCTCATCAGTGGTGCTGATTCAGTTGAAGAGGCACGACTCAAACGCGACGAAGCAAGGCAACTGTTGGCATCCGCAGGTTTCCACCTGCGAAAATGGACGAGCAACGTCAAGGAACTAGTGGATGATGTTCCGGTTCAAGATCGGGAACTAGACTTTGAACTGCCGTTCAATACGTCGGAGCATGTTAAGACGCTCGGCATCAAATGGTTTCCCGTGGATGATCACTTCTCCTATCAGAACCTGCAGCCGTCAAAGGAAGCAACAACAAAAAGGTCCATGTTGTCCACCATAGCAAAATTATTTGACCCACTTGGCTGGATATCGCCGTGCATCATCACGGCAAAGCTAATGATGCAGCGACTCTGGGAAATAGGCTGTGATTGGGATGATCCAATCCCACCTGCCTTGAAGAAGGACTGGGAAGCTTTTCATCGAGAACTTTCTCAGATCGAGCAACTTCGAATTCCACGGTGGACCCAGATGAGCAACAACAACAAGGCGATAGAGCTGCACGGTTTTTGTGATGCGTCGATTAAGGCTTTCGGTGCAGCAGTGTATGTTCGAGTCTTAGATAGCGATGACAACATCCACGTCAACCTACTTTTTTCGAAGACGAAGGTGGCACCAAATCAGCGGACGATTACTCTTCCCCGTTTGGAGCTCTGTGGTGCAGTAATTCTGGCACAGTTGCTGCAGTACATCAAGGAAGTTTTGGCCATCCCCGATGTCAAAACGTTTGCGTGGACGGATTCAACCATCGCGCTTGCCTGGATAAGGGCCACTCCCGCAAAATGGACTACGTTTGTTTCAAACAGAGTGTCTGAAATTCAGCGGCTTGTGGGGATCGATTGCTGGGGACATGTAGCAACGCTTCATAACCCAGCCGATCTGGCGTCTAGAGGCGTATATCCCGCCGAACTGACGGCTTTGAAGACTTGGTGGATTGGACCTGAGTTTTTACGAGGTCAATGGGCTTTCGATGTTCCACATCAACCCGTTGAAATTGAAACCGACGAGGAACGACGTACAGTCAAGGTACTTACCGCTCGAGTCAATCACGATGATGGTATCCTACAAATCATCTACGACTGTTCGAGTTTGCTGAAGGTAATTCGAGTTGTCGCAACGTGTTGTCGTTTTGCAACAAAATGTCGTCGAAGAGTAGGAGTTTTTGATGGTCCGCTTAACCCAAGCGAATTGGAAGCTGCGCGAATCATCGTCGTGAAAACAGCACAGAAGGAGATGTTCAAGACCGAGCTACAACAACTTTTGGAAACATCCAGCATGCCCAAAACACTCAAGGCGTTGAACGCATTCGTCGATGCTGACGGACTTTTGAGAGTTGGAGGACGTTTGGAGAATTCTCTCCTCCCCTACGATACGAGGCATCCGATACTACTTCGAAACAGCCATCATTTCACGAATCTGGTTGTCAGAGATGCCCATAAAAACACCTTCCATGGCGGCATTGAACAGATGATTAACTACATCCGTCAAAGGTACTGAATTGGCCAGATACGAAGGAGCGTGAAGTACCAACTGCACAGATGCACTTCTTGCTATAGGCAAAAGGCATCAGAAATGAAACAGTTAATGGCAAACTTACCTGCTGCTAGGGTTCAAATGTCTCGACCTTTCAGCCACACTGGTGTTGACTACGCCGGCCCCATCGAAATCAAAAGCTGGAAGGCACGTGGTGCTAAGATATTGAAAGGATACTTCGCAGTACTCATCTGTTTGGCAACGAAGGCCATTCACTTGGAAGTTGTGTCAGATCTGACAACTCAAGCGTTTTTGGCAGCATTTCGCCGTTTCATTGCTAGGAGAGGAAGCTGTCAGCAGATCTACAGCGACTGTGGAACAAATTTTGTCGGTGCTAACAACGAATTAGCAAAATTGTTGAAGGAAGCAACGCATGACTGGAAGGAGATAGCCGAAAATTTAGCAAATCGCGGTAAAAATTGGCATTTTATTCCCCCAGCTTCCCCACACTTCGGTGGTCTATGGGAAGCAGGTGTGAAATCTGTCAAACACCACCTAAAAAGAGTTGTCGGGACAGAAAGGCTCACATTTGAGGAGCTCGCCACGCTTCTTACACAAATAGAAGCGTGTTTAAATTCGAGGCCCTTATGCCCTCTATCCGATAGCTTCGATGATTTGGATGCGCTAACCCCAGCGCATTTTCTTATTGGCGAAACTTTTCATGCCGTACCACAAGGTGAACTCAACACTAATATCACATACATCGACCGATGGAAGCGAGTACAAGCGCTGGCGGAAGGATTTTGGAAAAAATGGAGTTCCGAGTATCTTGCACGACTGCAACAACGTCCGAAATGGACTCAAATACAAGAAGCTCCCAAAATCGGAGACTTAGTCTTGTTGAAGGATGAGCGACTTGCACCTACGTATTGGAGTCTTGCCCGAATCGAAGACACTCACGCGGGAACAGATGGACTTATACGTGTCGTCACCGTAAAAACACAAAATGGACTCGTCAAACGGCCCATAGCGAAGATTTGCTCTTTGCCGTCCAACAAGCACCATGAACAAACAACGTTGATCTAAAAAAAAAAAAAAAAAAAAAACTTCAATAAAGAACATACATAAAACAATCAACGTTTACCTGAAACAAAAAAAAAAATCAATACAAACCACCATCATACACCGCCCCTGGATTCAACGAATCAACCTTATCAATGAATCAACATCTTCCCCGAAGATACACCCCCTGGATTCAACGAATCAACATCTTCTCCGAAGATATTAACCTATAACCAGAAAATACACTTCCCCTGGATTTACTTGAATCCTCAACAATGTACGGTGAACCACATCTTTTATGAAGCTTGTTTACGTACAACTTTAAAACCATCAACGAAAGCTGATCATCAATCAACCCATCGTTAATAACTCACACCGAATGCTGATATCAACAATCAACACATCTTTAACAAATAAAACAAATCAAATTATAATTTTATTTCATCTTAATTGATAGATATACAAAATACAACACAACACAAAATACATTTGGATTGAAACAACATTTCTACATTCCAATACGCTGCGACAATGCACATATCAAGTTATCAACTTTACTTTATAATTTTAATCCAAATAAAGCACTGCCACAACGCATGCAAAAGAAATATAATTCAATAATTTACTAATCAACAATTCTTTATTAAAAATTAACCAAAAGTTTAAAATGGAATATAAACATCTTCCACAAGACTTATGAAAAACATCGACATCAAATGTCAAAAAGCCGTCGGCAAAACAAACATCGCGTACCTATAAAACCGATCGAAAATTAAACCTACACAAAGCATAATTTCATCTGCAAATTTACAAATAATTTCAGAATTTAATCAAAATTCGCTGAATTAAAATGCAATTTTATAGTTAAAATATACAGTCCACTGAAAATTAAACTGAACTTAAAGGAAAAATGTCACCGAAGACGTACCTACGTACATTAGTACACAAAATATTATTAAACATACGCGCCGCGTTACACTTGAAAATATAAACACAAACCTCACCACTTTATTCAATGCAATTATATTTTTTATTGCAATAAAATGTCTTGCCATTGCACAACAAGCATTTAATAACACCACGCAACTTAAATTTTTTATTTATTTCGCAAAAATTCACGAAATAATACGCGTTTGTTTATCATCAAAAATGTAAACAAAGTTCTAGTCGGAACCGAAAATGTCCGACTAGAAAGAGACCGAAACCACTTCGCTTTTCAATAGTTTAACCATACACACACACATACACACACAATCGCGATCGCGAAAAATCGATAAAAATTACGCGCGACAACGCCACCAACAACATCAATACATATATATTTATATAAAATACCAAAATTTCATGCATTGATAAATCTAATTTAAAGGGAAATTAATGAAAATCAAAATGAACAAAAATATAAAAAAAAAAAAAAAAAAAAAGGGAAAAACACTCATCGATTGATATATGGGTAGGCACACATATATATGTAATCCTAATCAGCCATCATCATTGATCAAGATTGCGGGAAATTCAACGCAATTTTTTCCAATCCGTCGCACATTTCACAGTTCACAAACACATTTTTCACAATCACACTTCATTAATAGAAAAACGAATTTAATCTAAAATTAACAATCAGTACAATTAAAACCTGAAAATTCGCGATTAAATTATTCGCACAGCATGTCGACACCATGCTTGCTCACGACCCGAAAACGAATTACACATTTACACATGAGAGGAAGAATGAACAACAATATAGTATAATCTACGTTCTTACTACGTAAACCGCAAGACAAAAGGAAACAACGGAAGAACGAACGTATACAACACTCAATGGGAGAGAATACAATTTACGCACGCGAATGCAATGCATACAACCTGTATAGCGCATATGCAAAAACGAGAAGCAATGTTGGGGGTCTGTTTTTGTTATCTGTTGTACTATTTCTGCGTATTGTCCCTTTATGTTTATTGTAATGTATTAACATTTCATTTGTCTCTTTGCATGTAACAATGAGAGAGAAGAGGATCACCATTAACGAATTGGTAATTGGTATTTATATTTTATACCAATTCATTGCAACATAGATGTGAGAGGCCATCTGTTGACGAACACTACATGATGTCAGTATCACAGTTCAACATCGAATAGGGTGATCCATACAAGATGCAAATTTAATTTTTTCGGAGGCGGGAAAATGTACAGAAATGTACTGAATGTAACATTAATAAACATAAAATAAACAGATCGATTAAATAGATTCCACAAATACATAAATGTCAAATATTTTATAAACAAAAACATAGAATATGTATACTTAAATTAATGACACTACTATACACAAAGTCATATGACAAAAATTCTGGTTACAATCGAAATACAAAGCAAAGTGGTTACAAGTGAATTTTGGTGTATTTTTATTTTTGAATTCTTTCTTACGGAAAATTTCAGAAGTTTAATTTTTCAAACGTAGACAAATACACGTAAAATTCTTGTTTTTTGCCCCTATTTCGTAAATGACAATAGGTACAAAAGAAATGTTTTTGACAAACTCGTAAGAAATTTAATTTTCTACAAAAAATTTTATAAACCATCATGCTTACATCGATATTCATTGAGATATTGAGCTTTTAAGTTAAGGAAGTATGGAATTTTAATTAATTATTATTATTATTATTATTAATTAAAATTCCATACTTTCTTAACTGAGTGAAAAAAAAATTAGTCCAAAAAAAAAGCAGTCTAATACATATGTATCTATGTGCACATGCATATGTACATAAATTGATTTTTACTATCTAATATTTTTATTACAAAATTAAATTTTTAAATTTAAAAAAAAGACTTCTTTGCAGCAGCTGTTGGAAATGGGTATCGTGGTTGTTTTCTTAGCATGTTTTTTTTTTAATTTTATTTTCGAAATATACAGAAGTCAACTACCGGAACTTTAATTTGCAAAGCAATCGAGCAATCAAAATTCAAATCAAAAGTTGAAAAATTTCAACTTGTGATTTGAATTTCGGTACATACATAGATACGTATCTGTCAAAAATATCCCAAGGAAATTTTTAAAAACGCAAGTACGCGAACCTTTGAATTTCAACTCCTGAATAAAAATTTAAATAAGTGAAGAAAAACAAATTTCAACTTGTGTCTCAACTCTCTAGCTTGCCTCAACTCTACAGTTGGCCAACTTGAGATTTTGAGGGAAGTTGAGAAATAGTGAAGAAAACGGCCCTTAGTAGACTTAGTGAATTTAAATATATATTTGAACAATTTTTGTTCTGATTCAGAGGATTTTGTAGATTTAGTAAATTATTTGAATATGTATTTGAACAATTTTTGTTCTGATTTGTAGATTTAGTAAATTATTATCGGCTTCACACCTTAATGCATGTGCTTTACCTGACTCCGGGTGTTGGACGGGCCAGGTTTTTGGTAGTTTCCCGAATTTTGTATTGCCCCATTTTGTGGTGCATCATGTCTGCTGTTATTATATTGTCTTTTCCTACACTGGTCTATCGTATGACCCAGGTTTTTACAATAACTACATGCGGTTGCATTTCGTACGTTATTGACCCATGTAGGATTATTTGTGCTAGAATTTGGATTTTGTCTGTGACCCCTATTAAAGTTTGAAAGTCTGTTAGTGTTTTGCTGGAATCGACACTCTACAGTGTTGTGAGTTTTCGTTCGACAGTTGTGGCAGTATTTGCCATTTACAGCAGAAAGAAGTTTTTCCTCTTCCATTGCTATGTCTATTGCTACGTCTAACTCTGTACACCTAGCGCTTTTGACCATTGTTTTCAACTGTGGTATTAGCCCGTTGCAGAAACTATTTAGAATTGTTCTGCTATTTAAATTCCTAATAGCCAAGTTTGCCGCGTTATCTTCGGTGCTAGCGTTCGCGTTGTCTAGTTCATCGAAAATAGCATTAGCCCTCTCCGCGTATGTACTAACAGGTTCCTTAAAGCCTTGCTTAAATTGGAAAATTTCGGTCTGTATCACTTGCACAGACCTAGTTTTCCTAAAGTTTTTGATCAGAGCCTCTTTTAACTCTTTCCAGGCATTGTAATCGTTATACTTGAGTATAACGTTATATGCCCGGTTAGTTAATTTGGACTTAACAATGTCAACAAGGTCGGCTTTTTCGGGATCGGTAGATGTTTTTTTTGATTGAAGGTCTATTAATTGAATAAACCTGTCTAAGTTTCTTGAACTTCCATCAAACTCAGTTATGAGTTTGATGGCTTGCGAAACATTGAATGTCGACATAATAGGTTCTGGGAGGGAAAGAGCTGAAACTGTGTTGTTACACTTTTCACTTGAAACCGGTGATGCGAGCAGTTTTTCCAATGGAAGTTTGGATTCTGAAATTTCGCTATCTGAGGATCTGCGCGAGCGAGTGACTTTTCTACTTCTGAGTGAAATGTTCAGATTCAGAGCAGGGTCGGACATAAGTGTTTAAAATCTGGGATTAGGGATAATGGTAGGATTTGGTATTTGTTTTAGGTATATATAAAAAAAACTGGTTACACTTGTTTTAATAACTAACTAGAGAGGAATAACTTAGTGTGAGGAAATATAAAAAAAATATACATATACATACACTACAATATGAATACAAAAAAGAATTGCTTACATAATCATCATTTTTCTTTGGTTGGTTTTCTTTTTTCTTGGGTGTTGAATGTGCTGTTGTAGTAGTAGTTGTTGTTGTTTTTGTTGATTGCCTCGGCTTGGCAATTTCTTCTTTCCTTTCTTCTTTCTTCTCGACCACAGGAATTGGCTTACCTCTGTGGGATGTATTTAGTTGTTTGTTTTTTTTTCACTTTCACTTTCACTTTCACTTAAGTTATTGTCCGTTTGTATTTATTATAAGTGTGACTCTAATTTTGTGACTCTTATTAAGTGTGACTTAGATTTTTCTCTTTCAATTTCACTTGGGTTATTGTCCGTTTGTATTAATGATAAGTGTGACGCGCGCACCGATTAAAATTCGTTTTATTAGGAAAATTGACTTGGAACACGATTGGAACTTTTCGCTGATTAATTGTCTTTTTTTACACTCTTTACTTTTTACTTATTTATTTTCGGAAAAGAAGGCAGATGCTTTACACTTCTAATCCCACCGCTGCCACCAATGTTAATTTGCGCTTGTACGCAAGTCAAAGGAAAAAACAAGTCAAAGAAAAACGCAAGTCACGTTTGATGTTTCGAATAAGAGTGCCCTTTCCATTCTTTCGCACTCCGTACTTATAACCTATGATCGTCACTATTCGTTCCAGGTCAACCACGCAATCTGGGCCACACAAACTGCAACCACCATATGCAAACCATATGTGTGTGCTATTTCTCACAATTGCTTGGTCTGCAATGTGACACTACACAGTATGTTCCTCGTCGCTTTCTTTGATAACGTATTTCGGTTCGCTTGACATGCATTGTTATTGTTGTGACATAACCAATGCATGACACACTTATCGAAATCGAAACTATGTCGTACGTTAAAGAAGCGACGGGGCAATTCCTAAGAATTGGGTTTTTGGTTTACAGTTATTGGGTGTGGGGCACAACACTACTTCAACAGATGACTTAAATTTGTTGACTTTGGATAAACCCCAAGCTACGAAGGAATTAAGTGAACAATCCACATCGTCAGTAAGTTTGAACCCTGCCTCCGTCTTAAATATGGGCTCCAAAAGAAGCAGTGATAGCATTGCTTCCACTAAACAGAGTCCTCCTTCAAAGCGAAAGACTCTGAGAAGCAATTCTAAAAAGGTGAACAGCGTTTCAGTCCCATTAGAACAAAACTGATGTAGTTGATATGGTTGCAATTAGTTCACCATCAGTAGGTAAGTAACGATTTGGATGCTGTTCCCTTAGAATCTATTACTCGAATGGAAGCAGTCCCCAAACCTAGATCCATTTTTGTATCTCGGCTGAGACCTGAGCTCATACCGAATGATGTTTTGCATTATTTAGTTACAAAGAAACTTATTCCTAGTGAAAACTTTATTAAATGTTCTAAAATAAGTAAAACTGATAGTTTTGTTTCGTCTTTTAAATTACTTGTCCCACCCTTATTGTTTGACTCTCTTTGTGACAGTAATATTTGGCCAGCTGGTGCTCTTGTCAAATAATTCTCAAGCTACAACAAAAAGAATAAAAATGTATTAAAGAATTCCAAAAAACTAAAAAGATTTTCCCTCTTCTACCAAAATGTTAGAGGGCTTCGCAGTAAAACTGCAGATTTATATGTGAATTCTCTCGTTTTCTCACATAATGTGTTTGCTTTGACGGAAACGTGGCTTAACCCAAGCCATTTGAATACCGAAATCCTCAGCCAAGAATTTTCCGTCTACCGTAAAGATCGGCATATAGACAAACCAGAAGCTGTTGGGGGTGGTGTTCTTATTGCGGTCAGGAACACGTTTATGTCATCTCGTATACACTTTCCGATTGATTTGTCTATTGATGTTGTTTGTGTGAAAGTTTGTACCTTGCCCAAAAATATTTTCGTCATAAATGTTTATATTGTCCCAAAAAGCTTAGGACCAGTTTATGCTGAGCTATCTCTAATTTTGGACTATGTCTTCGAAATATCCGATCTTGAAAGCCAGATTCTATTACTGGGTGACTTTAATTTACCATACATTCAGTGGCTACCCTCAGATGATGGTTCCTTTCAAAAAGCTTCCCTTTCTTCACCACAACAGGAGCTTTCCTGTTTAGACAACATAATTTCTTCTGACTTTCGGCAAGTAAGCTGTATTAGAAACTATCAAAGTCGTATGTTAGATTTAGTTTTTTCTTCGGACGCTATTAAGACTGTTGTAATGCAATCAAATTCTGGTATCACAAGAATAGATGACTTACACCCACCTTTAGATATCTTTATTGAACTTAGCAATGTAATTGACGAAAGAAGTAAAAGAGGCCACTAGTGTAGGATAGGGATTTTCGGTTAGTTAAGATTTCCTCCTCCTTGGGTATCTCCCGAAAGAAAATGTTAAAAATGTTTATTAGGAATTGGTTTTGTTGACTTACTCAATTCACTCTCCACGCGAGTAAAGGTAACTGCATTGTATACAGAAACTATAGTATTATTATGTAGACTTTTTGACTATTTTCTCCGTGCCAACTTAGCAGTCTCCGTTCCAAGCAATTTGATTTACCATTGTGTGTAGAGAAACGAATGCTGCGCCACCATGCTCCTCCGGTCCAAAGCGCTGTTAAATCGATTCATGAACTTACTATAGTTTCTATATACAATGGTAACTGAGAGAATGCTCATAGATAACTTATTTTCAATTTCAGCATAGTGCGATGTTTTTCACTAAGGTTGTAATATTAGGTGTTCTTGGGGTCTGGACTCACCCATCAAGATCGGCAAGAATTGGATGACAACAACCACTTGTCGAACTTTCGAACTTGGTGAATTGCTAGAGAGAGGGCAAGTTTTGGACGACACCAACAACTTGTCGAACTCTATGTGTGTAGTGGTTGAGCATGCGCACTTTTGTTGGAATTCGACAGCGATGGCACAGCACACCAACGCAACGGTGGCTGATGTCGTGATACTGAGTCCACGAAAGTGATTGGTTGAACGTATGAATGTTTGTGCGTCTGAGAGAGGGGTTGAGGACAGGCAAAGAGCTAGGCTTGAAGTGGTATGTGGTAGACACTTCTTGGTTAGCTTTTAGCTATCAAGGTGTTTACGTGAAAAGATTGAGAAAAGTGATTTTTTTTTTAAAATTGAAAATAAGTTTTGTTTCTTAGATCGTCAAGTTTTTAGTAGATTTGGTTAAAATTTCTAGTAGTTCTAGGTTTTAGAAGAGAGTGATTCGAGGAAGGATTGTTCCTTTTTAATGAAGAAGGATAGTGTTCTGCAAGAGAAAAAAGAAACGAACAGGGAGATTTAGGAGAAGTGTTAAGTAATTAAAAAGCAAACGTCGACTTCAATGGTTTATTACAGACTAAATTGCAATAGGTATAAAGTTTAAGAGTAAGCATAGAATTCAATAAACTGGCAATGGTATAATCTATGACGTATGTCTTAGTATTAGAAGAATAGTCAGAGCGTTGCCATAACAAAATAAGTTCATTCTTTTTAACACTCTCCCTCAACGCGAAGGTACTATGAGTATGTGCAAGAGTTAACAAAACAAAAAAAATCTTTACAATAGATTTGAACGAAAAAACACTATTCAATGACACCCAATAGCTTACAAAATCTGTTATGCTTTACTTTTTGCAAGTTTTTAGTTTAAACATCTGCCATCATTGCGTTGGTTGGAATATAATTCAAGTCAATCGTGCCGCTAGTATAAACCTCTCTAATATGATGATATTTAATATCAATGTGCTTGCTTCTTGGGTGATGCACTGGGTTCTTCACAAGCTGTTGAGCGCTTAAATTATCCCCATTCAAAGTTACATGTGATGAAACAAATTCGGCGCCTCCAAGCTCATGGACCAATCGCTTTAGGTACACAGCCTCCCTCGCTTATGCAGACAGAGCCATATATTCTGCTTCGGTACTGCTCAATGCCACAGTCGGTTGCTTCTTAGACTCCCAAGAAATTGCAGCATCACCAAGCACAAATGCGAAGCCTGTATATGATCTCCTGTCTGAGACGTCACTTCCTCAGTCGGCATCAACAAAACCTTCAAGCTGTTTTCCTGTAGAAAAATAGCGCAATTTATATTTATAAGTATGATTCAAGTACCTCAACAAATGTTTAGTTGCAGTCAAATGTTCTTCATGTGGATCCACACTGTAACAAGCCAATTTCCTGACTGAGTGGATTATATCTATATATCCAAGGAAATGATGCAAGGGACCGTTGTCAACAACCTTGAATTGCTTTTTGATTTGATCCTTCATTTCAATAACTGACTTCTCAGATTCAGATCCCAAAATAAAATCGTCTGCATATACTGCCACAATTCTCAAACCACATCCACCATTTGCAACGTAGACACAAGGCTCACTAATGCATTGACGATATCCAATTGACTCCAACACAGCATCTAGTTTCTGGTTCCACGCTCTACCAGATTGTTTCAAACCGTACAGAGCTTTTCTCAGCTTAAAGATTTTTCTTGGATTTCTTTGGTCCACAAAATACTCTGGCTGATCCATGTATACATCTTCTTGAAGCTCCCCATTTAGGTAGGCAGAAGACACGTCCATTTGATGCAAAATTAGTTTCTTCTCTACAGCTAAGGCTAAGATCAAACGAATTGTAGAGTATCTTACAACTGGTGAAAACGTCTCCTTAAAATTCATCCCAAATATTTGGCCAAAACCTTTTGCAACTAGCCGTGCTTTAAATTTTTTCACCTTCCCATTTTCGTCATTTTTGACATTGAAAACCCATCGACAACCAATTGGTTTGATACCATCAGAAGGTTCCACGAGTTACAGGTGTTATTAGACATCAAGTTTCCATACTCATCATCCATAGCGCTTTTCCACATAGAAGATTAAGGTAATGATAAGGCTTCTTTCGCCGTTTGAGGAATAATGATGTTTTGCGTTGTTTTCAAGGCATTCAAAAGGTTATATTGCTTTTTGGGTCTTTTGAGGTTTTACACCGTCATCTTCTTCACTACTTGTAGGTGAACGCTTTCGTTTCGGGAACCGTTTTGACTCTTCTGTACTTTTATTGTCTTGCTTCACTCTGTTCTGATCTTTCACTTCAGAAACATCCTCTTTCTCAGATATTTTTACATGCGACTCTGTGAGCTTTAAATTATCTTTCTGCGGCGTAGTTATCTGTTTTATCTGCGGCTCAGATTGGTTCATTTCCTTCTGGAAACCGTCGTTTTGGACCCGATGTTCAACATGACTTTCAGTTTCATCATTCTCTTCTATCAAATAACTTCCAAGGTTAACTGAATCATTAGCTTTATTTTCATTTTCTAGAAACAGGACATCTCTACGCTCAACAACTTTTCCAATACTTTTGTCAAAAAGTCGATATGCTTTTGATGTGCTTGAATATCCAACCATTATAAACTCTTCACCCTTTGGATGAAATTTAGACTTTACATGGGCTTTGTTGAGGGCAATGGCTGTACAACCGTATACTCTGAAATGGCTTACATAGGGCTTTCTTTTGGTCCATACTTCTTCGGGAGTAACATTCAATAACACTTTCGTAGGGCATCTGTTCCTTATATACACGGACGTATTTACAGCTTCACCCCACATGTTCTCATTAAGTCCAGATTACATCAGCATACATCTTGCCATCTCTACAATGGTTATATTTGCCCTTTCGGCAACTCCATTTTGCTGTGGAGTATAAACTACGGAAAATTTACGAGATATACCGCTTTTTTCTAAATAATCTGTAAACTCTTGACTGCGATACTCAGTGCCATTATCGCTACGCAACGCTTTAATGCGTTTGCCGGTTTCACGTTCAACCATTGAATGAAATTTCTTAAAAACATCGGAGACCTCACTTTTAGCTTTGATAAAGTACACAAATATCTTGCGCGATTTGTTATCAATAAAAGTAACAAAATACCTTGCGCCTCCAAGTGAAACTTTCCTCATAGGCCCACATACGTCAGTGTGAACAAGTTCCAACGGATCCTTAGATCGCGTCTTAGATTCGTGAGGAAATGCCTTCACGCAGATTTTTCCTTTCATACAAATCTTGCACTGAAAGTTTTCTGGGGTGTCTTCCAAATGAATGCCACTAACCATTTTACCTGCGTGCACTTTATTTAAGCTGCCTAAGGTGGCCATATCTGTCATGCCATATTTGAATGTTGTTAGAATTTGAATTACATGCATATAAATTTTCATTGTGATGAATTCAAATACATTTCTTCTTTTATTATTTACTCATCGTTGTTCTTCCTTTGTGGTCGATATTTCTTTTTATTACTTTTCAACATCAAGGTTTGGAAATGTACCCCTTTAAAAAATTTTGTGGCACCCACAATTTTTAGGACACCCTGTCCTCTAAATTGAACTTTTATTATAACTCCATTTATTCGCTTCCGATTAATTCATCAACCTTTGATTAATTTCATTTTCACCCTACCAACCTAATAAAAGATTCGAACACACCCAGCTGAGCTAGTCGCGGTGGCAGCGTTATATTTGTTGCTGGATGCGCTTGTTTTCTTGCCGGCACTTCCATCTGTCATTCTACCTTATACCATTTACACTCTTTCCGCACACCAGCCGGCGCAGTGCTTAATTTTAGAGTAATTTCATTTGTTTTGATTGTACGCGGTATTCAAGTTACGTTTTCATCGTAAATTAAGTTTTATTTAATTAAAGATACCTATATATTATAATTAATATCCTCAACGAAAAGGAAGTGTAGGTGAAAGAAAAAGGTGCAACAATACTTGACAGACAAACTCTGTTCTGGCAGCAGTCTTCATTTGATACACCTTCCGCGCCTCCGTACCGGCTGGTCTCCGCACATTGTTCTTGAAAGAACTTGCTTGAGCTGTTTCTCCATTCACTGCTTCCAAAGTCCTGAAGGCTGCTTCAAAGAACTCCAGAACATCGCTCCTGCTAGACAACTCTCTCCGGTTGCCCAACTTTCCCTCCCACAACTGCTGCAAATTACACGATTTTCACCAATATAACGTCCCATTGATCCACAGGTTCGTCCAGGTTTCTGAGTGCATGGACACACTCTTTCGAGGTGAATATAACCTCCTTCAGTCCATCACAACAGACTCCTTGACAAGGCACTTTTGACTAAAAAGTAGTTTCAGTTGCGCGTTTACTAAAACGCGCTCGTTGTCGTATCGCACCATTTACAATTCCCATGCCTTGTCGAAATACCGCGACACAAGGTAAATGCTGGAGCAAACGATTCGCCTCACCTTCTAAACTGGACTTTAGGAAGAGCATCTTGTCCACGTCGGCAAAGTACTTGTAAGAACACATAAGTGAATAAAATCAGTCGTGAAATGAGATCAATTTTGCGTAATCTCAATTCGGTACGAACCATACCTGGCTGGCCTACCAGCCTGACCTGCTGCCAGTGCTGACGTTGCAGGAGCCGAAGTCAAACTCTCCAGCAATTCTACTTAATTGGACCTATACTGTAAGTTATCGTTAATTTTGGTATTGACCTCTAAATAATCTTTTTCTATTCCACCTTCCAACTTTAAGCCCCCAACGACGTTCTGGTGGTAGATTTTTGCTGAAGCCACTATTTTCTTCAAGCAAAGCCAAAGGACTACTTGGAACTGCACGAGTACGACGTGCTTTGGTCTCCTTTTTGAAATTCCAATAGTTACTCTCTATGTGCTACAAGAGTATTATTTGTTAGAGCTTCATAAAATAGCGAAGAAACAAGAGCAGGAACTGGATTCGACATTGTATTTATTTGTAAGTGTATAAATTAATTATTTATAAAATAACGTGCACAACAAGTACGAACTTTCATTCTTCTTTTCTTTGCAGTGGCAACTTTAAATGACCTTGTTGTCCTCGATGGAGTGGCAACACTGGTGTCAAGAGCAAAGTCAAGTTTTAAAATAGGTCTGATAAAAATAATTGTTTTAAAGAAAAAAAGGAATAATTTTGCGTATAGAAAATCTCAAAACGAAACTAATCGTTGTTAAAACGAACTGAGCTTAAAGTCATATAGAAAGAAAAATACATACCCACAAACTCATCTGTGGCAAAGGAAACTGACTGTCACTTAAATTTGAAACAAAGAAATTTGATATATTCGTATGTATAATTATTGTATATGTACTTATGTTTAAACGTTCGGTAAGCGAGACTTCTCGCGATCAACCTATGAATGCAATACAAAAAGGGAAAAAAGGCTCAGCTGACCTTGTTTCCCAAATGACCATCCATGATCTAAATAGAATTTTTGATGAGAAGCAACAACATCTGGCTACAAAAATGGATGTTGAAGAAGTTCGTTTGGATAAACTTTCTCTTAAGCCAGAAAATGAAACTCTTAAGACTCATGTTAATGAACTGCAATCCAAAGTGGAGCAACAAATAATTAACATAAAAAAAGTAAATCACGAAAAGAATTTGATAATAAAAGTAAAAAAAAAACACGAAGTTGACCAAATAACAACAATACAAGAAGTTGTGGATACATGCAAACAGCTGTCAAATAAAGTGAGCCAATTAACCCCGGGAGAAATTTTTGAAATAAAAAGATGGAATCCAAAACTTAAAAATTTTATTGGTAAATTCAAAACCAAAGACAATCTTTATGCGGTTTTAAACAATGCATATAAGCTAAAAAATGCAAAAATATCCATTCAGAGATATTACATGTAGCGATAGGTACACCTATGTTGTTCCATTCTGAGCGTAGGGAAGTGGTCGTGCCCTTTTTGACTAGTTCGTCTGCCATACAGTTGCCTGGTATGTCCCTGTGCCCTGGCACCCATGAAAGGTGAATGTTAATCTGATTTGACATCTCCCTCAGAGACATCTGACAATTTTGGACCGTGATGGATTTTGTAGAGACAGAGGCAAGAGATTTGAGGGCAGCTTGGCTGTCTGAGAAGATTCGAATATCCGTTAAGGATATGACGATTTCTTTGAGCCAAGAAAGCACTTCCTTAATCGCCAGAATGTCCGCTTGGAACACTCTACAATGATCGGGTAGGCGGAAGAAAAGACTGAGGTTCAGTTTTTCTGAGTAGATTCCACTTCCCACACCTTCGCTGGCTTTTGAACCATCGGTGTAAAAGTGTTTTGCTTAGTTTTCCAAAAGAGTGCCATTTTCCCAAGCTTCTCTTTAAGGTATGGTTACTTGGAAATTGTTGTCAAACACCAACTTGGGGGTGGTGTAGTCTTAAACCTTTTTAATTGGAGCAAAATATATATATACGAATTTTCTTTGACCTGACTGTTAAACATTTCCAGTGCTACAAAACATTAATGATGGTCACGTGCAATGTACCGTTAGTTTTACTTAAAAATTTCAGATTTGCAATGGTCAAAAATATAAGAGTGCTGTGTAGAATTACATTATTTCTGGTCTTTTTCACTTCCGATCTCAATTTAATTATTAAATTTACCGTTAGGCTTGTGTTTAAGTGTTTAAAACTCATTAATTTTTTTAAGTAATAGGACGCGGAAAGTATTGCTCTGAGGAAGAACGCCGTTTGATCCTCCAACTAGGAAATCGAGGCAAAAAATTCAGTTTTATTCAAGATGTTCTTCACTGATCTCAATGTGTTGTTGCTATAGTGCTAAAGCAGCGACCAACATATTTCACCGAAAAAAGAGTAGGTGCGTCCAAAAAAACAACAACTTTGCTGGACAAAAGGATTGTAAGAGAAGTGCTTAAAAATCCTTCTGCAACATCTAGCGGTAAAAAAGAAAATCTATCATTGGATATCACCTCATACACGATCCGCAGACGTTTGCAGGACAAAAATTTACTTGGTCGAATTGCGATGAAGGTTCCGTTAAGTTCTAAGAATACAAAGCAGCGTATACGATTTGCAAAAGTAAATCCTTCACAATCGGCTCACAGAAACTGGCAAAATGTTTTTTTTAGTGATGAAACCAAGATAAATTTATTTGATCTTGATGGCAGATCTTATATTAGAAAGAGGCCCAATGAAGAGCTGACGGAAGAGGTAATTGAAAAAATTGATTTCACTCTTATTATTTTAGCCACCACTGTATATGAGTTTTTCAATGGAAATTCAAGAAGAGCACAACGAAGATACCAGGAACTATATCCAAACTGAAAATCTGACAACCCTTAGCCTATAGGTATCCAATTTAAATACAGTTTCAAAGATTACAAGACCAGAAGTAAGACAAGAGTTATCGAGAGCAAACACCCACAGTGAAATTCAAAAACAGGCTCTGGCATGCATTCAAAACGAAGGAGGGCACTTTGAGCACCTGTTATAATTGTATTTGCATAAAATACATAAAAAACTACTAAATGTGCCCATATTATTATTTAAATAAACCTAAAATTTGAAAATCTTTTTTTTTTAATTTTACCGATTTTGTATTTTTTCAAATATTATAAAATGTATGGGTTTTTGAGTGCATCTATTAATGAGTTTTTTTTATTATTGTTTTGTTAATCTGTAAAAATTAAAGAAAATTTATGTTTATCAGGCATTTTCTGCAAGAGAAATGACCTCAAAGTCAAAACTTTGTTTCGGGAAGAAAATTTGAACAACACTTAAAAAAAATCTGGCAACCGTAAGCCTATGGAAGCTTAACTTAAATACAATCTTAAAGGTTGTTATTTTTACAAAAAATTATGTCTAGGATTAGGTCTCCATCATAAGTATTGACAGAGATATCGAATTAAACATAGGTCAGGGTACACCAAAGTTAGCCTTTTTTTTAAATGTCAAAAAGTGATGTCAAAGTTGAGAAACGAGCTTTACTGTAGCACAAATTTTTTTCAAAGAATATGACCAAGAACCACACCATAAAGGATAATACACGAATTACGGGACACCCCGTATATTATATATTAGAATGGGCAAAAAAAAAAAAATTTTCAAAATCCATATAGAAAATATTGTTAAGAACAGCTATAAAAAAATTCCAAAAAAATTTGAGCTCAATAAAAGATTACTTAGAGGTCTATCAATCGTGTTTTATATTTCTTAGACCTAACCTTACTTGAGCGTCAGAACTGTTCAATTATTTTGAGCGCAACAAATTTTACGACAAATATTTGTGTAGAAAATTAAATTTTCTTTAAAAAAGGTCATGTTAAAAATTTTTCTCAGGCTAACCGTTTCCGAGTAATCAGCTTTGAAAAAAGGGTATGTTTTTTGATTTTGCTCTTTTATTTTGGAGTTTCTTAACTCGCGTTCAAATCAATATGTGAAAAATTGCAAACATGTTCCTTAAATAAAATTTAATTTTCTAAAAAAAAGTATTTTTAGACTTTTTTACAAACTGCTTCCTTCAGAAGTTATTCGCGTATAAAGTTGAAAAAAATAAAACGTCCTCGTTTTTTTTTTCGTTTTTGATTCTTTTTTTTTACTTAACGTAGCAAACTGATAGTCGAGATCATGGAAAATCATTATTTTATTTATTATTAATCTTAAGGAAAAAAATTTTTCATAGATTCTTAAATCATAGTATTAATGAAACACAGTAAGCAACATTTAAGTGATTAATAGCTTAAGAACTCAATTTTACCTAGAAATGTATAATTTGTTGCATTAAATTTTTTTTTGTTACAACAAGGAATTTTTTCCTCTATTCACTAATAGCCTAGCCAATAGCAAGAACTGAAGTTGCTCTTCGTTTTTCGTCAGACATTTATTATACTCTTCAATAAACGCAACACCACGTTCAGCTACATCATTTAAATTTACATCATTCATCAAAAAATAGTTTACACTCTCGAAAACTATTAGTGTTGGACCCCGTACGTACTTCTTCATTGATAAAATCATGCGGTTTATCGAAGACTTTTAATAGAGTAAGTGATTTTATTGAAACGAAGTCATTAATATCCTTTTTCAAAAAGTCATTCAAATTTTCTGATTTGAACTTATATTTTCTGGTTGGATTTGGTGTTGAACTCCGATTTTTTAAATTATTTACCATTTTTGTTTTTACATTTATTGGTACTGAGTCATCATAAAGACATTATTGCTAAATTGCCTTTTAAATACCACAAATGTTTTTAAAATTTCTTGATCGCTCCCTGTGACACAGATGTGTTGATGTTGTCGTAATGTATCAATTAATGCGTTTATTTTTTTCAACTTTAATCGCGAATAACTTCTGAAGGAAGCACTTTGTGAAAAATTTTAGAAATACCTTTTTTTTAGAAAGTCAAATTTTCTTTAAGGAACATGAAAACTCCAAAGTAAAAGAGCAAAATCAAAAAAAAAAATACCATTCTACAAAGCTTGATTACTCGGAAACGGTTAGTCTGAGAAAAATTTTTAACAAGACCTTTTTTTAAGGAAATTTAATTTTTTACACAAATATTTGTCGCTAAAATTGTTGCGCTCAAAATAATTGAACAGTTCTGACGCTCAAGTAAGGTTAGGTCTAAGAAATATAAAACACGATTGATAGACCTCTAAATAATCTTTTTTTGAGCTCAAATTTTTTTGGAATTTTTTTATAGCTGTCCTTAACAATATTTTCTATATGGATTTTGAAACAAAAAAAAATTTTTTTTTGGCCCAGTCTATTATACATATATACAGAAATCCTTCAGAGTTTAAAAATAAGGAAAAGTTTACAATTCTATCGAATTCATTTTGCTGAAAAATAAATCAATCACGTGCAATTAAAATTAAAACTAACAAAAACTTAAAAAAACTTGAAGCTAAATCTGCTGCAGAAGTCGAGACATCGAGGATAGATATATCTATAGATAGACTGTTTTATTCATTCCTTAAAAAAAAGCTACATTTACATTTGCGCTTCAATAAATTGAATAACTTAGAGCATGGCATTACTGCAGGTCTGCCCGAGTGACTATTCTATAATTTTTTGACTTATTACAGTGTTTTCTTTCATGATAATTCATAATAATTGTTGTTTTATACGTATTAAAATTTGTGGACCAGTAATTTTAATTATTTTAGTTTAAATAAAATTTATTTGATTTTTATAATGACTTTTAGTTTAGTTAAAACGAATTTTTTTTTTTACTTTTAGCTTAGTTAAAATGGAACAAGTACTGTATTTTGGGTACAGAAAAAAAGGAAATAAAAGAGCTTTATGATTACAGCTTTTAGTTTAATGAATGACTTTTAGTTTAGTTAAAACGAAACACATAATTTTTTTTTTTGCTTATTATTTTGGTAATTCTATTTTGGATACTGAGAACATATCTGAAGTACTTCCAGGAGGAATAGTCTTCGCCGATAATCTTGTTAAAGTTCTTCTCTATGCAGATGATCTAGTTCTATTAGCCGACAATCCGTTCACGCTTCAACTTCAAATTAACCGGCTGAATACGTTTTGTGCAACATGGAGACTTCAGATTAACATAGATAATTCAAAAATAATGATCTTTGAAGCGCGACAGGAGGAAGACTGCCTGAAGAGACATGGTCGATCAATAATTTACGCATCGAAGTAGTAGTTTAAATATCTTGGAGTTTGGCTCACCCATAACCTCAATTACTCGAAACATGTTAAAGAAAAAGCCAAGGAAGCTAAAATGGCGATAAGTATGATGTGGCCAACTTTTTTTGGTAACTTAAGAATAGACCATGCATCCAAATACCGCCTATTCCAAGCATAACGGCGGTATATTCATGCTTGTGCTATGGTGCTCAGATTTTTGGATACCACCATCTTGATGAACTCGAAAGCATTCAAAGACATTTTTTCAAACGTTTGTTTAAACTGCCTAATTCGACTCCGAATTTTGCTATTTACGTGGAATCAAGCATCACACCAATATATATTCAAAACCTGAAAATGAACTACGAATATATTATAAAAGTTATGAAAAGAGATTTCTTTGATCTCTTCACAAATCCTTCATGCTAAGATTGCTCCAATCAAACTCGACACCCTTTAAGGAATGGAGACAGTTAGCTTCATCACATGGTGTTCATTTGCTGCTAACAGAATCTAACGTGAATGAATGGAGGAATATGTTCGGAGATATTACTGCCAAGATGGACGAAAGCATTAACAACCAAAGTATTGCCAGAGCATCAGTATCAACAACCAGAAGCACTTACATACACCTGAACCACCAGTTAACATCAGAAGTAAACTACTTCAATATTAAACTGCCGATCGAAGCAATAAGTTTTATCTTCAGGGCACGAGTGTAATTATTAAGCCTAAACTATATTCCCCATCGAGATGATCTACCAGAAATCTGCAGTTTGTGCAACAGAAGAGAAAGAGAAGACACACACCACTTCATTGCGGTTTGTCCAATCTTACAGGAAATTCGCCGATTACACTTTGATGAAAGTTTCATTACAACGAGTAGACTCCACGACATACTAAATGGAGCGGTTGATTGGTGTACTTTGTATAACTACTGCAAACACGCATTAACTTACCAAAATAGTTTTGACATTTGAAAATGTTCACTCAGCAAGTTATCTATTACAATCTATTTCTTTTTGTTTCAAATCATGCCGAAATTGAGACCTTTTTTGCTTCAAATCATATCAAAGCGACATCTTCTATTGTTTTGTGTTTCAAATCATGTCAAAATTGATTAATAAAAATGTGTATTACAAATATAGCTTAACATATTTTTTCTTAAAACCTATGTATATCAAGTAAGAAAAAAATTGTTCACTTTGTATAAATTATTGTTTTTATGGAATGTCAAATCAGGCAGACGGCAGAATGCCAAGCCCTTAATCTTAGATAAATGTAAATATGTATGTGGGATCCATAGAAAATAAGAAATAAGATAAGTATTAAAATAAGAAAATAAAATAAATCAACTAACAGATACTACTTTCAGAGAGTTACTTCAAATGTATGACCTAATTGTTTTAAATGGATGTACTAACGGAGATGAAGAGGGTAATTTCACCTTCATAGGAGGACAAGGACAATCAGTCATTGACTACTGTACAGCGAATAACGAATGGATTGAGCGGATTAAAAAATTTGAGGTGCAGAGCAAACCCTTCTCGGACCATATGCCTGTTGCAGTGGAAATTGCAAGTGAATCATTCAACCGACACACAAATCTGAAACTTCTCCCGCGACTAAAATGGAAGATTGAGGAATCAGTCACTTATGAGTTAACTTTGAACAACTTAATTGAAACAAACTTACTGTCTACTGAATCGGCCGATATAATGTCTAGTCAATTAACAGAGTTTATACGAAATTCGACATCAAACAAAGTTTCAAATACAAGCTCACTTTTTAAACAACAATGGTTTGATAGAGACTGTTTGAAGGCACGCAAAAAATCCTTTGCATTGCTGAGAGCCATGCGGACTTCACATAGTCCCGATTTAAGGAAGTGGTATATTGATTCCAATATTTATTATAAAGATTTGTGTCAACGTAAAAAAGTAGAATTTGAAAACAACCAAGCACTCTCTCTTGGCCAAGTAAAAAATTCGAAAGAATTTTGGAAAATCGCCAGAACTATAAACGGAACAAGCTACAAAATAGGCACTGGATTATCAGCTGATGTTCTCGCCTCCCACTTCAAACACCTTCTCTGCACCGACTCGAACCTTGAGTTTTCCTACGCTGAACCATCAATCTTTGACGAATCATTAGATTCGGCTATAACAATGGAAGAAATAGCTACAGTAATGAAGAAAGCGAAAAATGGAAAGGCACCAGGAGAGGATGGGATTCCCTACGAGTTTTATTCCAACGCAACTCCTTCATTCTTCAACCACCTGCTAACGTTTTATAATAAGGTTTTCTCGAATGCTGACATCCCCACCTCTTTCACAAAATCAGTCATCTTCCCTATCCATAAAAAAGGTGCCTTCGAAATTGCTGACAATTATCGTGGCATACCATTTATGAACACAATAGCCAACATTTTCTGCGGCATACTTGTGGAGAGACTTGAGAAATGGGTGGAGAGGAAAAATATTCTTTCAAATTTACAAGCCGGCTTTAGAAAGCACTATTCTACAACAGACCATATATTTACACTATCTTCGATCGTCAAAGCCTTCCAAGCACGGAAAAAGAAAGTCTACACATTCTTTGTAGACTTCAAAACTGCCTTCGATCGTGTTAATCGTAACGCACTTCTATATAAGCTTTCACAGCTAGGTATCTCTTCAAAATTCCTACATGTAATTAAGGAAATGTATAGAGGAACAAAAGCAGCGGTATGGGATGGCTCAACTTTTTCTGATTGGTTTGAGACGAATACTGGAGTTAAGCAAGGTTGTCTTCTCAGCGCCCTACTGTTCTCTCTATTTATCAATGATATAGTTGAAGATCTACCTGGAGGAATAAGGATAGCCAATACGGTAATAAATGTTTTATTATACGCCGATGACCTCGTAATACTGTCGGAATCACCCGAAAACCTACAGTTGATGATTAATCGATTAGCGACTTACTGCGACAGATGGGGATTAACGATCAATACAGAGAAGTCTAAGGTGATGGTATTCTCATCTCAAGGCCAAAACGTTAAAAGGTGGTACTACAATGGGAACCTTCTAGAAGTCACCAACGACATAAAATATCTAGGCGTTAAACTGAATTCCACTTTGAGCTTCAACAACCATCTAAAGGAAAAGGCCAATACATCACAAAGCTTGTTGAATTCGTCATGGCGAAACGTGTTCTCAAATAGTAGGATAGTTCTTTCTGTCAAGTTCAAGATATATGAAGCAGTCGTTAGGTCAACTCTCTGTTATGCTTCGCAAATCTGGGGTGCAGATGAATATGATCAAATTGAACAATTCCAGAGAAATTTCCTAAAAAAAACTCTTCAACTTCCCTCGAAATACCCCAAGTTATGCTATCTACCTGGAAACAGGAATTCCTAAACTATATACAAGTACACTTAAAGCACAGGCTGATTTTATTATCAAAACATTATCTTATGAGGACTCACGAATAACAAAGAAAATGCTCTTATACGAGTTAAGGAACAAAGACTGGTTGACTGCTAAGTGGGAAAGCCTTGGAATTGCTTGTGGTGAAACACTAGTTTTTAACGCAACAAACCCTAATAACATAAAAGAGCAGCTGTACCGTATAATACAAAAAAATGAAGACTCGATGCGAGAATTCCTTATCCTAAGCGCACGTGAATCCAACAGTAGACTATTATACTCACAACTTAATTACAACCTGAATAAGAGAAACTACTTCCACGATTCGCTAACCTACCGAGAAATTTCTATTATTTTTAAAGCAAGATGTGAACTACTCAGCTTAAACGGATGTCCTTATAACGGGAGCTTCAATCAGTTTTGTACAATTTGCAACCTTAAGGCAAAGGAGGATTGCTTCCATTTTATTAGTATTTGCCCAATATTTAAGCCACACAGACTTTTCTTCTTTGGGAAACATAGTCTTTCAATGCAAGATACCCTTAAAATACTCAACGAGTGCGACTGGAAAACACTAAGCAAATTTTTAGAAGTAATCTCCAAGTATAGAATGTTACTGGTAACCGAATACGTTTAATTGCAAGTTTTTTTATTATATTATATTATTTACAATTGAACAGTCAATAGTAATTGTACCTTTATAAAAATTATGTTTGCTAACCAAGCTGACGGCTAAGCCATAGCTAAAAAAATTCATGTATTATGTTAACTTTATGAAATAATGGATAAATAAATGAATTTGTTACTTACTTACTTACTTACTTACTTACTTACTACTTTCAGACCGTCGCCACTAAACAGGAGAACCACCAAATAAACATCAGCACATTCCTCCCATTGATGACCAGAATACTACCCACAAGTATCAGCACATTCCTCATTGGCGACAGCTACCCTACACCAACCACAACGCAAAGTAACGACGACCGACCATTGTATATGGAAACTATAGTAGCACCATGGCGGGGAAAGCGCTGGTATCGCCCCCTGTCGACCCCATTAAACGTACTACCTTCTCAATCGGAACAAGTTACTCGTAGAACCCTGCCAACATGCTGCCAATGCACCTCACAAAGAATTCAGTGAGGTGGAACATCTTTTGAGATATTTTCTAAAGAGAACCTTGAGGCTTCCAAACAGTACTCCAAATCACATTCTCATGCTCGAGACGGGTCTTCCTCCTCTATTCATCTCGATACTTAAAATGCAAGTAGACTACATATTGAAGACGTTATCCATGAACGAGAACAGGCTGCCCAAAAAATTAACTATGGTCATTCTAAGAAGGAAATCATCTTGGTTCGAGAGTTGGAGTAACTTAGCTACTTTTTGTGACCGTCAGCTTACTTTAAACGAAAATAGACCTGAACAATGGAAAGCTGAACTTTATGATCTAATAAGTGCAGTTGATGTGAAGAAAAGAGAGGAATTCGTTGTAAGAGCGAGAGAGTCAACAAGCAGATGTATTTACGCAATGCTCGATTACAATCTTTCAACAAGAAGTTATTTCAAGGTAGAGTACTCATCCGACCTCATGTCACTGATTTTAAAAACAAGAGGAGAGTTGCTGCCACTCAACTTTATACCGCATAGAGAGGAACGCCCGGAAATCTGCAATCTGTGCAACCAAGGAGAAAGGGAAAACAACTACCACTTCCTTTGCAGATGCCCGATTTTAATGGAATCTCGGAGGAGTGTTTTCGGGAAGAGTTTACTCAATGAAGATGAAATGATAACCATTCTCAATGGAGCTGATTGGAAAGTTCTGTTTCAATTTGTCAAGCTTGCTCTTTCATACAGGAAAAAAATTATAGATGAACTTTTTTAAACTTTTTTAGTCAATAAAATTACATAAAATCTACTTTAAAGTTTATATTGTCAACTGGCAGACGGCTTAGGCCATGCTCTAATAAAAATGTTATAGTTTTATAGTTTGCTGCCAATACGTCATATATTATTGTTTTTTGCTAGGGCAGCTTTGCTTCGTAAATGTGTTCGTAAATGTGTTAGCAACATAAAAGCGTGATGTGCTTTTTAATTCTAAATGATAAAAAGTTTGTTGTTTTGCATTTGACGTGTCATGACATTGTTTGAAAATCATTTAAACACATTTACCTATTAATTGATGAAAATACCATCCACAACCAATAAAGCATTCACGAAAATACCATCCACATACCTAAGTGAACAACCACAGCAAAATTTTTTGAACCGATAAATCCATTAATGGGGTCGACAGGGGTCGATACCAGCGCTTTCCCCGCCATGGTGCTACTATAGTTTCCTTATACAAATTAGGGTTGCAACATCGTTGTAAAAAACATCGATGTTGGAAAGCATCGATGGTCTCCGACTAACATCGATGTCAAAAAAGCATCGATGTCAACAACGATACATCGATGTTTTTCCGATGTTTTGCCGATTTTTAATTATCTTGTCAATAATGAAAAAAATTGGCTTTATTTACGTGCACTGTAGCTAAATATGGAAATTTTCTAGTCTTACCAGTTCCAAATTCAAATCCACAGGATTGATTTGCAAATTGCGATACAAAACATTTATTTGAACGTAATTAATATTACAAATATTCAAATTATTTGATCAAATCCAAGAATTTTGAGATCGAATCAAAAGAAGCTCTGATAGTCTTGTCCCCATGTCTCTGATAGTTTCTGTCCTGAGTAATTCTTACCCCAACTCTCGAGAACAAACGCACGCTTGAGACAGACGTGGCAACGATTGGAAGATAAAGCATTAAAATTTTTGCATACTTTTTAAAAACAGATTTCATATGATCTCCTTTGAATATACTTTCCATTGGTTTCACTCGGGGAACCACTCATTTTAAAAACCAATGGAACACCCAAAATTGTGTCTATTCAGTTTAACGTAATTTCTTTTGTGTGAGTAAAACACCTATGGCTCTTAAAAAATATTCCTTGAAGAAAATTTTCTTTTTGACATTTGAGTTGGTGCTTCTTCAGTCGATTCTCACTTCAAATCGAGAAGCGGCTGTCACTCCTCAGAATCATGAGAAGTGTAACGTAACTTTGACAACTCAAGTCGCAACTCAAACGAAACATGAATGAAGTACTTTGCACTTCTCTATTTCTGACGACAATTGAAAAGTAATAGTGCACTCATTTAATAATTAAACAACAATTGTCCCCAATTACGTCTTATGTCTGTGTGAATAAATCCTTGAGCCGATTCTTACAAAAATATTTTTCACTGAACGGGTTGCCCTTTTCTTAGAATTAATTTTCATATCTACTAACTAACAAAACATTTACAGGCTCTTGATTATGTTATTTTTTGTTTGTAGGTAGATTGTTGTTGCAATTCAGTGATAAAAAAACGTTTTTGTTTAAGAATTACACTTTACACGTGTAGGGAATGTTCAAGGAGATGAATGTGCGATGCCGATGTTTTTGCCGATGTTTTCAGTTTTGCCTTCGATGTATCGGCGATGTATCGTTTTTCAAAACATCGATGTCAACATCGATGTCTATGACCAAAACATCGATTTTTTGAAAACATCGATGTATCGTTTGCAACCCTATATACAATGCGACCGACCATGAGTCAGTGCCATCTGCCATGGTCAACGTGGGGCAACGTACAAGAAGAAGAAACATGACCTATTTAAATAGGTTTAAATAGCCAGTCATGTTCTTGGAAATGAACAAACGATGGGAAGAGTTGTAAAAGTACTATTGATCGCTACAGCAGTAATTGGAGGAACAATGATACTGAGCTGGGCCAACAGGGCGTTGGCCTGGTATCGGCTGCTGAGCGGGTGGGCGATATGGGACCTGCTGTAGAAGAGATGGACAACAAGGCATTCGATTGTGGAACTTTAACGACTACGGACGGTACGACGACGGTGACGGTCTGAAAGTGGTATAATCACCGAAGGGTGCAATTGATTTTGTTAATGTGTATCATAATTTTGTCAAATATAATATAAGTAGTTGCATAGAACTGGAGTGTTTTTCTTTATATTCGGTTCTACATGTATGTAAATTATTTAAGAAAATAAAGATTAATAATAATAATAATAATAATAATACTGAGAACAAAGCACTTTAAATTAGGTTTAAAAGTTTTCATACATAATTCTGCTTCTGTAAGACATCGCTTCAGTGGTTAATTTGTAGAGCCGAACCCAGTCTTCTCCATTAAGAATAAGTTTTAAGTCTTCTTCTTTCAGGTAATTCTCCTCATAAAAAACTCTCCTAAGTTCCATCAGCATTGGGCATATTGCAATGAAATGGTAAACGTTCTCCACACCACGTATATTGCAAAGAGAGCAGATAGTTTTACAAATTTACAAAATTCACAAAAAGAGCATGACATTTGCCGTCAGCCGAAAGAGAAAGAAAATATTAAAATATCAGATGATTTTATAAGTAGATATATTAATATAAGTCAATAAAATATTATTGTTATTATTATTTCTATTTTTTTTTTTTTTGCAAAAGCTTTCGTTTAAAATCTACCTTCGATACCTTAGAGCGGTTTTTACAAAACTAACTAGCGTTGACCAATTGCTACCATTTAGAATGCTTTGCAATTCCTCGGTAGTGAGCGTTGTTTTACTAAAGTGGAACCGTCTGATGCCATTGAGTATTGGGCAGATTCCAATGAAATGTTTCACATCTTCTGTCACACGTAGATTGCACAGTGTACATTCAGTAGGGCGATCGATCACTTCGATGTGGTGTATAGTTGAGGTACAGAAGCTCTCCTCTAGCTTTAAAAATGGTTGATATGGTTCCAATACTGTTGCTATCGTTAAAATAATTATTTTTGAGATTGTGTTCCAATGTTCGGTAGAGGATTCTGGATTTACTCCGCTTTGCGCTTTCGTGATATATTTTAAACTGCCTCTCTTTGATTTCGTTCCACAAAAATTCCAAATTAACCATTCTCCAAAGAATTGGGTTTTGCGATGCATTATATGCGAAGCCACAACTTTGGGTAGACTATGTTGGGCATACTCCAATACTTTTCTTATATAGTTGAAATGCAGTTTTGGTGTGTACAAGTATAGTAGCGGAAGTCCAGTTTCTAAATTAAGCATGTACGTAGGTGTGTTTTCTGGCAAGCGAAAAATTTTCTTTAAGAAGTATCTCAGTAGTTTTTCTACATCTTCGTGTTGGAAAATACCCCAAATTTGTGCTGAATAACACATATGTAATAGTTCTTACTACGGCTTGAAATAATTTGTATTTTACACTTGCTGCAATGTTGTTTTTTCCCAGAATTTCTTTCCAGTTGCAGTCAACTGCAATTTTAGATTCTTGGAGTTTGGAGTGGAAGTGCTTCTCAAGAGAGAGTTTGGAGGTCAAAATAGCTCCTAAATATTTGTACTCTTTTACCTTTTCAAGTTCTTCGCCATCCCATGTCCATTTTTCTTCCCTGGCATATCGTCCTGAACCGTTTCTAAAAATCATAATTTTTGACTTGATGGTATTAACCTTTAATTCCATTGGCAACAGTATTGATGCAATTTGTTGGCCATAAGTTGCATCAAATTCGGTGTTTCTGCTAGCAGCACAATATCATCAGCATGCATTAAACACTTGATGTTGACTCCTTCAAACACGATTCCGCTTGGGGTGAAGGATGTTATATCAACTAAATACAAAGAGAAGAGTAATGGGTTAAGTAAGCATCCTTGCTTTACGCCCTTTTTGGTATCAAACCAGTTAGATAACTGATTACTATCCCACACTGCCGCTTGGTTGTTTTCATACAGGCTTTGTATAATTTTAAGGAACTTAGTTGAGACACCTATATTGCTTAATTTAAGGAAAAGAGCATTTCTGTCTACTGAATCGAAAGCCGCTTTAAAATCTACGAAGAAGGCGTATAACTTCTTTCCTTTATCCAGATACGTTTTCGCAATGCTTGTGAGAGTGAAAATGTTATCCACGGTTGAGTATTCTCTTCGAAAGCCTGCTTGGAACTCACTGAGGAGCTTGTTTTCATTTACCCAATTCGTTAAGCGATCGAGAAGTGCTGCTGAGAAGATTTCCATCAATGAGTTCAAGAACGAAATTCCGCGATAGTTGCTAGCGATTAAATATTGGAAAAATGATACTTTTTCTGAAGTTTTCGCTTACCACTCCTTCGTTAAAAATGTGGTTGAAACATTTTGTGAGGCCTTGTTGAAAGTTTGAGTGGAGTGCTTTTGAAACTCGTTAGGTATACGGTCTTCTCCTGGTGCTTTATTGAGCTTCGCTGCTTTGATAGCTTCTTTTACCTCCATTAAAGTCAGAGCGAACAGATGCAAGTTTGGGGTGCTAATAAATTCAGCAAATTTTTGAAGTAATCCGCTAAGACTTCTGCTTTTATTTGGATACGGGAGCGTCTTATAATGTCTTTACTGTTTATCGTTCTAGCTAACTTCCAGAAATCACGGCTGTTCTTTACTTCGGTTATTTTTCGAGAGAGATTTTGTCAATATTGCTTTGGTTTTCCCTTGCACATATTTTTATACTCTGTATTGGCTTGTTGGTAGGCTACTTTGGCAGACTGAGTTGCTGATTTTTTTGCATCACGAAGACAGCGAAAAGATTTGTTTCTCGCCCTAAGGCAATCCGCATCATACCAAGCTTGAACTGAAGTGGTGTTTCTTCTCCCTTGTGTCTGAAAAGATGTTGCCGCAAGAGCGATGCAGGACAATTAAGTATCTATTTCAGGATTGGTTTGTTCATCTTGTAGCCAAAAGTCAAGCTGCCCTATGCTCCAGGAGGAGTTAAAGTGCTGCTACACTTGCAGCCGGACAACATATGTATATATATTGTTCATCTTGGTTGGCAATTCTATCGTAAGCTGGACACTCCATTTGGTATCTTTGAGTACATTTTTCATTCCATGTTAATTTTGGGAGTAGTTGTTGTTCTGTCTCTATGGACACCTGTTCCGTGCAGAATCTGGCTGATATCAATATTAACAAATGATCCGAGAACGGGAATTCGCCTATTTCAAGATCAGTCGTGCAGTTTAACCACTCTTCTTTAATGAGACAGTAGTCTATTGTTGAAGAAGCGCTTCCTCTGAAAAAAGTGTGAGATCCAAACTGATCGCCTTTTGATCGCCCTTTAAGTAGTGACAAGTTGATTGTTTCACACATTTCAATGAATTTTTTGCTATTAGTGTCTGTTGTTTTGTCCATCGCCTTCCTGGTAATATAGGGCGTATCACCCATAAAATCCTCATGGAAGAGCCATAATTGTTTATCTCCAACTCTTGCATTGCAGTTACCATTACCAACTATCATAACATTTTGTTCTTTGACTTCTAGGAGGAAGTTATACAGGCTGAGGAAATCTTGCCCCCAGCTATTACAATTCAAGTAAACTGGAATGATAAGAAAAGTTTGACCACGATTTGTAATTTGTATACATGTTCTCTCTAGTTTATGAACATCCACCACTGGCCCTTCCATAATTCGATGTTCTCAATGCTAAGATCCAATGCAATTCATTCATCAATTCAATTCATCCTCAAAGAGAGTGGCATATAATTCTTCGATTTCTTCGATAAAAGTTTCAAAGAAGAAAAATATATCAAACTGTTTAATTATTTAAAAAAATTCTCTTTATTCTATTTTACTACGTAATCCTGCTATATTATACGAGATAATTTTTAAGCTACTGTAACTGCTACTG
Organism: Melanostoma mellinum; assembly: GCA_914767635.1. Taxonomy (NCBI): domain Eukaryota; kingdom Metazoa; phylum Arthropoda; class Insecta; order Diptera; family Syrphidae; genus Melanostoma; species Melanostoma mellinum. The sequence continues at coordinate 133,941,129 of OU612060.1, read as the reverse complement.
CTGTTTTTTATTAACTTTATTTTCTAAGCAGTTATTAATATTAACGTTCCTTAAAAGGCTGACGGCTTCATTGTTAAAAGTTGCGTTTTTGAACGCTTTCAACAGTTTGGGAGCCTCTGAGGCCTGATGATGAAGTTGAACTGTCACCCATTATCTCCTGTTGAAACGTCATTCCATTGTCATTTTCACAAGAAAGTTCGTTGTTGGCATCTAGATGAAATGTTTAATTGCTGACTATGATTTTTTCGCCTCTAATTTGAGTTTTATGTTGTTGTCCTTCATCAAAATTTGTTGGGTTATTATAATTGAAGTAGTTTCCTTCATTTCAATTGTAGTTAAGCTTAGCAATTTAGCATATGTTATACTTGCTCTTGATGACCTCGCTTGTTCTATGAATGTATATCTCTCGTTTTCGTCGATACATTGTATTATATCATAAAGAGCCATTTTCCATTGTTGTTCATTTGCATCGGCTAAGTCTAGACTCCATTCACAGTTAGCTGCACGGTCAATGCAATTTTTGTAAAACAACGATTTTCTACGTACTGCATGCATAAGCACCAGTTTCGGCAATCGACTGTCTTCCATCTTTTTTATTCGGATCAAATAATCCGCATTTAACTTTAGAGTTGAAACGAAGAGCGTTGGTAGCCCAGCTGCCAAGTGATACATGTATTTTGGCATATCCATCGGTAAAAGAATGATTTTTCTCTTTTCTTTCCATATTGAAATTATAAGTAATCGTCATTCTCAGGTAAGTGTATTCTTTCATCACTTCTAACTCAACCTCACCATATCTCTAGTGTTCCTCTCTAGAAAGTCTTCCTGCACGCTGCACCATTCTGGAATACCATCACTTTGGATTTGTCTGTGTTCACTTCTAAACACCATATTTTGCAGTACTCAAAAAGGGTGCCGTGAAATATGGTCGAAGGCAATAAGGCCGAATCGGCCATATTACCTTTTTTGGGAAATGAGGCCGAAAACAACAACTAAAATATTTTTCTACCTTATTTCCTATTGAAAAGGTAATAATGTCGAAAAGAAAAAACGAAATTATTTGACAAAAATAAGAATGCCAAAAGTTGAGAAATAAAGTCGAAATCCGTTGAGTAATAAAATCGAATTTAATTTCTGTTGGATAAAGAAGAAAGAATTTAGGGGGCCGCTTCGCTTTGCTTCTCCGCTACGGGACTGAGGGGTTGAAATTTTTTTTACAGGTTGGGGGGGCGTTTCTATAGCATAAATTTCAAAAGTTACTTGTGAGTTGACCCCCTAAGTTGTAAAATAAATGTTTTAATTTTTCGGTTTAAGCTGTTATTAGTGTTGTGGTTAGAAATTCATAGAAAAGTTTAATTTTCTAACCACAAAACTAATAATAGCTTAAAATTCGCGCGAACCACAAAAAAAAAATGAAACTGCCGCCGCCGACCACGTGCCGACTTCACGCTGACTTTGCGCCGACCCCGCGCCGATCCCGCGCCGATCCCGCGCCGACCCCGCAGAGACCCCGTGCCGCGCCAACCCGCGCAGCGCCGACCCCGCCCCGCGCCGCCCCCCCCCCCCCCCACGGATGAAAAGTTCAACTCCTTAAATCCAATGTTCCACAGAACATTTCTTTTTCTACCAAAAGTAAAAGTCTTTATAAACAATGATTGCAAAATATTAAACAAAGAAATAAAGTCGAATTCAACTGAGAAATAAAGTCGAACGCTATTTTCGACAAATTTAGTGCAAAAATGATTTTCGACCTTATTTCTCAAAATTGGTAATAAGGTCGAAAAAGAAATTCGACCTTATTTCCCAATTTTTGGGAAATAAGGTCGATTCGGCCTTATTGCCTTCGACCTTATTTCACGGCACCCTCAAAAAGTCTGTTCACATTCAGTTGATGCGAAGAAGGAGATTCTGCCATTATCAAAATATCATCTGCATATGTACATTAGGGTGGTCCTTAGGAAAAATAAATTGGGGAAGCCACCCAGATTGGTTCTAAATCAGGAAAAAAAATTCCCTAATTTTTTCAAATTTTTATTCCTATCCCTTCCTAACCCTATTTCATTAAGAAGTTCTAACTTTTTAAAGGAAAAAAATAACAGTTTATAGCCTCTAAAAAAACAGTGGTGCCCTCTTTGCTTTTATTCTTTCATACGGTATCATACGCATAATACTATCATACCTTGTATGCGTATGAATGATCAATCATCCGCCATTTACCCAACACTGGACACAGAGTATCGCCCTTGCTCTGGTAACAACCAGTATCAAAATAGGGCCAGGAAGGGTTAGAGATAAAAATATGAAAAAATTATGGATTTTTTTTTTTAATTTTTTAGATTGGGGGGCGTCGCACTCAATTTTGGCAAAATAAGGAAAACCCTAATGTACATAATAACTTTGATTTTTATATTTCCACTAGCTGACCCGCCCGGCGTAGCTCAGGCCCTAGGTTCATCAAATTGGAGGTTAAGTAAAGTAGTTTTATAGTTTCTATTCTAGTGGGAGAGTGAGGATGAAATATAGTTTATGTTACTCAGGGGCAATAAAGTACTCTAACGATGACACAATTTGTGGGATCGGTAAAGCATTTTCCAAGTTCCCGAATATGTCCCAGTTCCCGTTCCATTCCCATATGGGTATGAAATATAGTCTATGTAGCACCGTTTTGTAATGGCGAAAACCGTACTGAAATCAGTACAGTGGTTTTTGAATTCCGGTTCCCGTTCCTGTGGGTAAATGTTGATGAACAATAGTCTATATTACTCAGGGACATTGAAGCACTCTAACCATGAAAGAATTTTTGGAATTAGTTGAGTACTTTCCAGGTTGTTGAATATGTCACCATTCCCGCTTCCGTTCCCAAAAGAATATCTAAAGAAAATAATTATAGTCTTTGTTACTCAGGAGCACTTTACACTCTAACGTTGAAAATTTTTTGGAATTGGTCCAGTATTTTCCAAGTTCCCGCTTATGTTCTTGTTATCGATCCATTCTCGTGGGAATATGAGGATGACATCGTACTATAATAGCGACAAAAATTACAATTCGTTCCAGTGGTTTTTGAATTTCCGATCCCGTTCCCATTACCGTTCCTGGGAGAATTTGAGGATGAATCTAAATATCCCCCCATTACCATTATCCATGAATGGTACCTGCATCCAAGAAACCGAAAAGCTGTCAGTACTTGGTATGTGTGTAAACGACGATCTTCGTTGAAATGGCCACATATTTGAAGTCGCCAAAGACACTACTAAATGCTTAGGTTTCTTAAGACAATGCAGGAAGTTCTTCACCCCTTCTGCTCATCAGTTTTACCTTGAGCCCTACTTCGGGCGTACAGTCAAGTAGTCAAGTATAGAGATTTTTATTTTAGTCGCACCACCCGTATGTGGAATGCTTTACCTGGCTCTGTATTTCAACTACATTACGATTTACAAAGGTCCAAATGCAAGGTGTATCGGTGTATCCTATTAAATCCTCTCCTATTTTCCTAAATGCTCGTACTGTGCTCTATAACATTATAAGGGTAGTCATAACCCATTGATGTGTGGCTTATTATAAAACAAACAAAAATTTGTCTTGGTAGTCAGGTGCAATAAATTAAAAAAATTTAAATCCTTATTCTAATCACATCAGTCAAAAAATTAAAAAAATTTTCAAAACAAACCTTATTATTTGTTATTTATTATTTAAATTTTTTGTTGTCAAAAAAAACAAAATCATTTTTTGAATTTAATTTTTAATTCATTACAGTTAAGAATAATGAAATTGTCAATTTTACTATATTCCAATTCCATCTGCCGGGCTGATTTGTGAATCTAAACCATCCAGGGCGCCACTCAAACGCATACAGAAAAGTTCATTTAAATCGGTCAAGCCGTTTAGGAGGAGTTCAATTACATATACACGACATACACGTACAGCAGAATTATATAAGAAAAGTATTTGGTTCCCACGATTAGGTTTTTAAAAAGAATCAACTTTATTACTTGAGCGGTTACTTAGGACTAAATTAACAAATCATTTCAATGCGTTAACCTAAGCTATCTTTATTGAACTGTATTCATATAATGTTAATGTCAGCAAAGCAAAGTGCATGCTCGTTTTGGGTTTCCAGTTACGAAACACAAAAAGAATGCGCGTGTATACAAATGAACTTAATTGAACTTGGTTTCCGTGGGAAATAAAGTTTAATTCTTTGTCGCGAAAATGGATGGGGTGTAGGGTTGCAAACGATACATCAATGTTTTCAAAAAATCGATGTTTTGGTCATAGACATCGATGTTGACATCGATGTTTTGAAAAACGATACATCGCCGATACATCGAAGGCAAAACTGAAAACATCGGCAAAAACATCGGCATCGCACATTCATTTCCTTGAACATTCCCTACACGTGTAAAGTGTTATTCTTAAACAAAAACGTTTTTTTTATCACTGAATTGCAACAACAATCTGCCTACAAACAAAAAATAACATAATCAAGAGCCTGTAAATGTTTTGTTAGTTAGTACATATGAAAATTAATTCTAAGAAAAGGGCAACCCGTTCAGTGAAAAATATTTTTGTAAGAATCGGCTCAAGGATTTATTCACACAGACATAAGACGTAACTGGGGACAATTGTTGTTTAATTATTAAATGAGTGCACTATTCCTTTTGTCGGCAGAAATAGAGAAGTGCAAAGTACTTCATTCATGTTTCGTTTGAGTTGCGACTTGCGAGTTGTCAAAGTTACGTTACACTTCTCATGAGGAGTGACAGCCACAGCCGCTTCTCGATTTGAAGTGAGAATCGACTCAAGAAGCACCAACTCAAATGTCAAAAAGAAAATTTTCTTCAAGGAATATTTTTTAAGAGCCATAGGTGTTTTACTCACACAAAGGAAATTACGTTAAACTGAATAGACACAATTTTGAAACGAGTGAAACCAATGGAAAGCGACATAAGTATATTCAAAGAAGATCATATGAAATCTGTTTTTTAAAAAGCATGCAAAAATGGTAATGCTTAATCTTCCCATCGTTGCCACGTCTGTCTCAAGCGAGCGTTTGTTCTCGGGAGTTTAGGCAAGAAGTACTCAGGACAGAAATAGACTTCTGGGGACAAGACTATCCGAGCTTCTTTTGATTCGATCTCAAAATTCTTGGATTTGATCAAATAATTTGAATATTTGTAATATTAATTACGTTCAAATAAATGTTTTTTATCGCAATTTGCAAATGAATCCTGTTGATTTGAATTTGGAACTGGTAAGACCAGTAAATTTACATGTTTAGCTACAGTGCACGTAAATAAAGCCAATTTTTTTCATTATTGACAAGATAATTAAAAAATCGGCAAAACATCGGAAAAACATCGATGTATCGTTGTTGACATCGATGTTTTTTTGACATCGATGTTAGTCGGAGACCATCGATACTTTCCAACATCGATGTTTTTTACAACGATGTTGCAACCCTAATGGGGTGGCATATGTAACCTCTCCCCCCTTTAGATTAAAATTCTCCTGAATTTTGGGAGTTTCCTTACTGACATTATTGATTGAAATTTTAAAATTTTTGTTTTTCTTTATGATATAAATAGTAAGTACAATCAAGGTTAGGAAAAATATTGATATTACTGAATAGTGTACATTTTTATGGAATTTAAGCAAGTTTATATTTTCTAAGTTTACAAAATTTTTCAGTATAATTTCTTCAAAACTAAGCTCTTCTGTAAAATTATATTTTAAGTTCTCGTTATAATAAAATCTCTCTGCGTATTGAATATTCATATTGCCAAATGTTTGGTTTAGTATTTCTATTGAACAATTATTTATTACAATTAGGTAATTTCCACTTAGTTTTATTTTACGATCATCACACTTATTTATTACTTCAACATTATTCATATTTTTACAAAGAATAGTGTAGTCATCTAATGATTTTATTTCGATAAGATTATTTTTTTTTCAATTTACAGTTATTATGAGAGATGCAGTTGCTTAGTTTTATAAATTCTTTTTCATATAAAATTTTATCATTATATTCATATCTTGTTTCATTCGTTTCTATAAAATATTGGTCTTTGATTATTATCTCTTGATTATTTTCTGTAGGGATTGCCGTTATGAGCTTGAGATCTACTAATTTGTAGGTACTCGGGATTTTCATAGCTATTATGAGTCTATTTTGTTCGTATCTTAAAACTCCTACTTTTGCGTTTTTAAGTTTGTAAATGTCTAAACCTGTTTCTGTCATTTCTCTTGACGTCATTATGCTTGGGTGAACTAGTCCTAATCTTATTTGAGCTATGGTATCTACAATTTGATTCAGTTTGTCTTCTAAGAAACTTAGTTTTAATATTTGGTCAGTCTTTAGTTGTTGTTCTATAATTCGTTTCTCATTTCCTGTTAATTCTTTGTATGCCTGGGCTAGCTGTTTTCTATCTGTTTCAATGATATTCTTTAAGTCAAAAATTGTGTCATTAAAATATGAATTTATTTTGATTTGTTTGTTTAGGTTAAAAATTGCATTACTGTCGTTATCTTCTATTGTTTTTAAGTGTTCTATTATTTCCTGTCTGTCAGAATCGTCCATTGTTCCGAAAAGCCATTTTTGTGCTGTTCCTATAATGTTTAGAAGTCCTCGTCTTTGTCTTGTCTTTACTAGTCCTATTGCATTTAGTTTTGCTTGTATGTTTTCTATCATTTTTCTTATCGTTATGTCATTTCCTATTTGAAGATTTTTTACACTGCCTTTAATAGAATTAAACGTTTGTTCTAAGTCGTCCGTGTTTATGATATGCAGTATTGTCCTTGTATTTTCTATCAATTCAGTTTGTCCCATGTTAATGATGGTGTAGCCATTGTTAGTTGTTAATCTGTTGACTGTTAGAGTCGCTGCTACTGGTGTCATTCGTGTTGTTGGTGCGTATACTAAAATTGTCATCTGCAAATATGCGAGGTCGTTTAATGTTAATAGGATGTTCTCTTCCTAATTTTTTAAATCTGTATCTAGGCTTATTTTTGTAGTAATTTCTCTTGTAATTTTTTTTTACTGTTTTCATTATATACTTCCCTGTTCTTATTGAGTTCTTCAGTTCTTTTTGTTTTTTCTGTCATAATTCGTTTTCTTAGCGTAGCTATGTCTGCGAACATTGCTTCATTTGGAGATGTTTTAAGCGTGGAATGATATCTTTCATTATAGTTCTTAACTGCCCTATGAACTTTCTGAATTAATGTCGAATCTAAATTCCTCATTGAAACTAATTTCTCCTGAAGTGTAGAGTGAAATCTTTCAACGTCACATTTACGTTCGTGGTTAAGCGGTTTGATTAAAAAAAAACATAACTGTTTTTCTTTTCTTTTATTTCTTTTTTATTGTTTATTCGTTCATCACTTAATATATATATTACAGGTAGTTTTATCAAACTGGAACGAGAAGCCGCTGTCCAAAGCGAGGCTGCACTTCTTGAACCAGATGAGTGAATATTAGAACTAACTTTTACAAATCATGTTGTATCTGAGGTAACCTCTGTATTCCTGTATTATGGAAAGGGAAAGGAATGCACTTGTTGACAAAATATTCATATTTCGTTGTCGTTAGTGAAATATGAGTATTTTGTTGTGCGTTGGGATGAACAGCAAAATAAAGGTGTTCTCGACACGTTTTGCATGTTCAGCAAAAATGGCGTGGGAAGCCGTTGTGGAACTGGGAAAAGCCGTTAGGCAAAGGGGATTATGTGGGGTAACGGGATAGTGGTTTTGGGTGACGTCTCAGACGTAACTCCTCCCCCCTTAAGATTCTTCTCCGGAGAATCATAACTTTTTACATTTACTTTAAAACTTGTTTTGTATTTAAAAATGAACATCGAAATGATTGACAAAATAATGAAAATTATAAGCGAACTTCCAATGTTCGTAGAAATGTGAGCGATATATTTCCCATTTATCTCTTCTATAGCTTTGCGATTTTCTAATTGATTTGAGTGGAGGTCCTCAGGGTTATAATTCATTACAATTTTCTTAATTGTTATATTTTTGTAACTTGGTATTATAAAATTATCATAGTAAATAAAATTTTCGTATTTAACATCATTTAGTTCAATTTTACAGTTTTCAAATCTTATAATATTGTTTCCGACTATATTTATTTTGTAATTATGGCAATTATGTGATATCTCTGTTTGTTCAATATTTTTCGTTATAACAATATTGTTTGCCATTTGTTTTATTTCTGTATTTTTATTTTCTTTAAATTCACATTCAGCATTTTCATTTAATAGATTTGATAGGCAAGTATCGTTTACAATTTTTAAGTCTTTTAATTTTAAACTATTTTCCATTTGTAATAAAGTGGTTGCTTGGTATAACAATTTCAAGATTATTTTTGTTTGGAATCGGTTCAATAATTATTTTATAAAAAATGTCTTTGGAATAATTAGGTAAAAGTAAGATAAATATTATTTGATCCTCATGAAGGATGGCAGAACTTTTTATATTTGGTATTTTGTTGAGTGTAACATTAAATTTGTGGATTTCTTTTGGAGTTAATAAATCTCTACTTAGAACTCCTAGTTGGCTTAGCATTAAATTTTCTTTTACTTTTCTTACTTGATCTCTTAGTAGCTCTATGTCGTAACTAACTTGAAATGCATGTTGCATTCCTATGATTCTAATATTTTTTTTTTTTTTTTTTTTTTTTTAAAGTTATAGGGTGAAGGTGAAAATTACCTTTACAAGCACGTCGACCTGAAAGATCTTTTGTGCTGTTCCCTTAGGTTTAATTACACGAAGTGTATAGGTTTGTTCATTCGAAGCTGAGGTCATGTAAGAACCTAAGAATCTTCGAGGAAGAGGTGTTTCTGATATCAAGGGGACAGGGGAACCCTTTATTGAATATTTTAAGCCTGGATCTAGCTAAGGCAGGGCATTCACATAAAATGTGTTCAGCTGTTTCTATGTCTTCAAGACAGAGACGACAGGTGTCATCTTTGCTGATGCCCATGTTTTTAAGATGATACTTGAGAGAGCAGTGTCCCGTGAAGAAGTCCGTAAGTAACTTTGCGTCACGTTTGTTCATGTCAAGAATTTCTTTCATACGTTTGTGGGATAAGTCCATGAATAGTTTTGACTGACGATGGCCATTTGAGTTGTTCCAGGTGCTGATCATGTTCTGTCGTTCCCAGGTAGCTAATTCGTTTTTTAGGCTACTTATTGGGAGACCACAGTAGGGTTCGGGGCCTTTGAATTGAGACTGAGAGCCAAGTCTAGCAAGTCGGTCAGCCTCTTCGTTACCCGGTACGCCTTCATGACCAGGCACCCATGAAAGAGTTATTTTATTGTGAGTAGCTAATTGAAGTAAACAAGTCAGGCAGTTCCAAACTAGTTTGGATTCGATTTTTGTCGAGGACAGAGCCTTTAGTGCTGCCTGACTGTCAGAGCAGATTAGGATGCTTGATCTTCGGAGGTTTCTTCTAATGCATTCCCTAATGCAGAATTCTATAGCCATTACCTCTGCCTGAAAGATAGTAGTTGTGTTACCAAGGGATGTAGATGATTTAAAGTTGGGACCGTAAATCCCTGCACCTACACCGTTGTTTGTTTTTGAACCGTCAGTATACCAGATGTATTGGAAGTTATTTGTAAGAATTACAGGGTTCTTCCATGCTGAGCGGTTTGGAAAGATTACTTCAAAGGGGTGGTGTAACATTATGCGTTTAGGCATAAAGTCCGAGGAGTGTGCTGCAGGCGATTTCAGTATTGGGAGCACCTGCAGAATACTCATATGTCCTTGTAAGTTTTCCTTCCTTGAGTAGTTAGTGAGATGAAGCTTTAGTCCGCTTAGTGCAGCAGTCTTCTTTACTCTTTGATGTAGCGGAGGAAAATTTAATAAACTTTCTAACGCTAAAGTTGGGCAGGTGCGCATTGCACCTGTGATACCTACACAGGTTAGTCTTTGTAACTTTTGCAAAGATTTGCGGGCATAAACTTGTTCTGTTTTTTGCCACCAGACCAGCGAAGCATAGGTTATGATGGGTGTGATAATAGTGAGGTAAGTCCAGTAAATCATTTTTGGCCTAAGTCCCCACTTTTTACCAAAAAGTCTAGAACAGGCCCAGAAAGCATTTGTTGCTTTTGCTATGGTTTTGTCTAGATGTGGTTTCCAATTGAGTTTATTATCCAGGGTTACTCCTAGATATTTGACCTCTTTGGAAAAATTAATTTGAACACTATTTAGGGATAGTGTTTGGAGATCGATTTTTCGTCTCCTGGTGAATGGAATGATGACTGTTTTGGTGGGGTTGACCTTAAGCCCTTCTTTGTTGCACCAGTCATTAACTTTGTTCAGGGCCCTTTGCATACGGTTTGTGACCTGTGCTTCTTGATTGCCTTGAATAGAGATGACTAAGTCATCAGCGTAGCCTTGTGTATCAAGGCCCAGCTTATTGAGGTCATCCAAGAGCTGATCTATTACAATTGACCAGAGCAGGGGAGATAAAACACCCCCTTGGGGACAGCCTTTAACAGCATTAACTGTTATTGATGTTTGACCTAGTGTTGTGGAGATGATTCTGCCACTTAACATAGAGTCAATCCATTTAATGGTTGGTGTGTCAATTCCTTTGACAGTTGCAGCGGTTTGAATTGACAAATACGTAGTATTGTCAAAGGCGCCAGAAATATCAAGAAAAGAGCAGAGTATGATGTCTTTCTTAGCAAACGCAGTCTCAATTTTGCTTACCAGCTGATGGAGAGCTGTAACAGTGGATTTACCCGTTTGGTAAGCGAATTGGTTAGCATTGAGAGGATTTGCTATTAAGGCCGTACTGCGAATGTGTAAATCAATCACTTTTTCCATGACCTTTAGAAAGAAGGATGTGAGACTGATTGGTCTGAAGGATTTTGGGTCTGAGTTTGATCTATTGCCAGCTTTTGGTATGAATACTACTCTCACCTTTCTCCAAGTTTGAGGGATGTAGCTTAATTCAAAACTGGATCTATAGATAAGTATAAGTGAGCAGATTATGGTATCAATTCCATACTGCAAGAGAGCAGGAAAGATACCATCTTCCCCGGGCGCCTTGAAAGGCTGTTGGGAGGATATTGCCCATTTAATGGAGTCTTCGTTAAAAATTTTTCTAGCTAGACTTCTTGTTGTGCTGTTAGGTGTAGTGTAACTCACATTTGTGGTTAGTGATTGATCAGTGGTATGTATACAGTCAGGAAAATGAGTGGCCAAAAGTAGGCTCAGAGTTTCACTGTAACTTTGGGTAAAACTAACATCCGATTTTTTTAAGAGACCAATACCATTGTTATGATCTTTAGCTAAGGCTTTTTGAACTCTAATTGAAGAAGGCAAGTTATCGATACTTTCACAGAAGTTTTTCCAGGTAAGTCGTTTTTGCCTTCTTATCATCGAGTTGTAAGTCGTTAGAGTTGTTCGATATTCGCTCCACGAATTGGTTCGTTTAGCTTTGTTGAACAACTTTCGAAGCTTTCTTTTTAACTTCTCCAACTCACTGTTCCACCAGGGAACATCGCGATTTGAGTTGATCTGTCTAATGTGACAGCTGGACTCGTATGCACTTGTGATTTGTGAGCTTAAGCGTGTTGCTTCCCTTTCAAGTTGATAAGGAGAGTCAATGTTTGGATAGGATGGTTCAAATTCACAACGAAGTGTTTCTGTGTAGAGATTCCAGTCCGTGTGTCTTGGTACCCTATTGTTTTCTATATTGCTGGGATTCGGCCTTGACAGATCAAATCTGATGTGCCGGTGGTCCGAGAATGATATCTCTTTCGAGACATGCCAATTGAGAATGTTGTTGGCTATGGCAAAACTTGCCACTGTCATATCCAACACTTCTTTCCTAGTGGAGGTGACAAAAGTAGGTTCATTTCCCTTGTTTAGAATATCTAAGTTTGAGTGCATAAGAAAATCTAAAAGTGACTCACCTCTTTTGTTGATGTCTGTACTACCCCATATGGTGTGATGGGAGTTGGCATCACAACCAAGTAGTAGCTGTCTTCCCCTTGCGTTGCAGTATCTAACAAGTTTTCTTACCTCTTCAGGTGGTGCGGAGGTAGTATACCCCGGGTAGTAGGCTGAGGCTATTACAATATTTTGTAAGCCTCTTGCCGTGGGGATCTCAGCTAGTACCGCAACTAGATCATTTGTGATGAATTCTGGAATGGGAAGAAAGTTAGTTCTTTTATGGATAAGAAGCGCAGCTCGTGGTTGGAGTTACGTGTTGTCGTATATTAACTTACACGATTGTGTTGGAAGGCCTTTTATTTGGCCTCTTACCACCCATGGTTCCTGGACTAGTAAGCAGTCCAGATCCTGCTTGACAAATTCTCTGCTTGCCGCAGCTGAGGCAGCTTTGGCGTGCATAAGATTTATCTGCAGGAATTTTAGGGTGGTGTAGTTCATTTTGTTTTTGGTGTTGAGGTAAAGCTCGCTGGTGCTTTTAATAGCCTCTGCCGAGCTTTACATTTGGGCCTGGGGTCCCGTTTTGGAGCCATTAATTTGGCTGAGCTGCTTCTTGCAGCTGGTGTTGCATTTACGCCTTTTGTTGTTATTTTGGCGACGGTTGTTGAGCAGGGAGGGGGGGGGGGGGAGTTGTTGTTGCATTACCAGAAGTACCTTTTGGTGAGGAGGGCCTAACGGCTGACTCCTTTGGTGAGGTATGTGTGGCATTAGCAACTGAGGGGGGAGGAACTAGGTTTACTGGAGCTGTCAGCCTGTTTTGTAGATCTGACGTTGGTGAAGGCTGTGGAGCACTATTACCTGTCGTCAGAGTCATACAGGCTGTCTTGACAGGGGAGTTAGGTGGGGGTTTGGGGCACCAGTTTTGTGAGGGGCTTTAGGATGGCGGAGTTGAACATCGCCAAACCTAAAGTCTATAATGTCCTTTCTGGTTTTCAGTAGAGCCACAGATTTGTGGTCCACCGAAAAGGTAAGAATACAGGCGGCACCTTTGGCTTCTCTTCTTATGATCCTCCATTCAGGAACGGGGAGACCCTCATTCTGGACCTTGATTGCCGTGAGGATCTGCTCATTCGTGCAGGTGGGACCAACGGGGAAATGGCCGACCAGAATTTGGTTTTTGGGAATTTCTTCCTCTTCAACCGCCTTCAGTGAGGCATTCTCCCAAGGCTTTAATTTTGGAATTTCGCCTTTTAGCCAGTCAGCCGTGACCTTGTTTTTGCAGTTGAAGACAAGCCATCCTGGTCTGAAATTGGTGCCAAAGAATTTGGGGCTGATATCCCCTGTCTTTTGGCTGCAGATCAAACCAAAGATGGTGTCTTGCACTGCTGTCATTTGGTCAGTGTTAAGTAGCGTTTCCGGGAAGTCAGAGGCAAGGATACCTATTTTGTAACTCTCCAGCGCTTGCTTAAAATTTTTTTGCTCTATTTTTTGTTGATTTGGAGGCGGATTTGATGTGATAGGCACATCAACAGACCTCTGCTTGTGAGCAATGTTGGGTTTTGCTATTTTGGCACGATTTGTGTCCCTAGGGAAGGATTCAGAGCGATTCCTTTTTTCTCCCTTTGGAACAGCCGTTCTGGCTCTATCCCTGGCTTCGGCTTCGTTAAGGCCGCTAGCCAGAAGGAATTTAAAGCGTTTGCGAGCAGCTCCGCAAAGCTTGACGCGCGCTTTTTGTGTGGATTTGATCGTTTGATCAGTGTGTGTTGTAGGGGCAGCCTCGTTAAGAAGCTTCGCCTCCTCCAAAGAACCAATAGGTGGAAGGTCGTCAAGACCTGTCTCCATTGGTGTGGATGCACTTAGAGCAGCATCACTCTCTTTAAAATTTACATCAAAAATATCTATCTTGTACCCACGAGTAATAGGGAAAGGAGGTCACCATTGGCAGAGCCCTATGCCAACGTAAAGGACTTATAATTAAAACTGGATTTGCCTAGGTATCCAGAGTTCGCAACTAGCGACTAAGAACTCCTTAGCCATTCAGCCCTCGGCGTCGCTGTTCAACCACTGGCTTGAGGATTGTTTATCGACCTTTACTGGTCTAGATCCGTTATGTTCGGTTATTTCGTAAGCAAGTTGCAGTGGCACCTCGAGCAGGATGTTATTTGCTAACGCATAACGGTCTTGAAAAGGGAGAGGCTAGAGTTTCATGGAATACCAGACTTTTATTGCGCTTCACCTGTTCCTGGGTCTTATGACCCTGGCCACCATGATTCTAATATGATCCTCGTTTATAATATTACCTAAATTCTCAAACTGTTTCTTAATGTCATGCTGTTGTTTGTTAATTTGTCTTGTAATGTTGTTTGTAATTTCGTTAAAGTTTGTGTTTATCTTTATTTGGTCATTTAGTCCGTCTATCAATAGTCTATTATTTTGTTCGTTTAAGTTAAGTTTAGATTTGATTTCTTGTTCGTCCTCGTGGTCCATTGTACCAGTTAAATATTTTAAGCCTTTTCCTACTACGTCAAATAAACCTCTTCTTGACTTATGATGATGTCCTAAAGTATTTTCTATTTCTAATACTAGACTATTGAAATTGTGTTTTATTGTTGCGAATTCATTATTTTCGTTCAAGTCATTTACATTATGTTCTAAAATGTCAAGGTTTTCTGTCCAAGTTGTTAAATTAATATTGTGTAATATTTTCGTATAGTTTTCAATAATATTTAAGTTTTGTTCTTTGATTGTTATAAATCCGTTTCCTGTGTTTAGATTTTGTATGTGAAGTCTTTGCCCTGCTGTTATTGTCATTGGAATAGTTAAAAACATAATGAGAATTACCTGAAAAAATATAAGTTAAGAGATTTTTTCAAATTTATAATTTCGTTTGAGTTGAGTTTTGTAAAATGTACATACGTCCTTTACTATCGGTAATGTGATCTTGGTCTAAAATTGTGGGTTTGATTTTATATGGTTAGGCTTAAGTTTGTTATGAGTTCTAGTTTTAAAATAGGAATGGTTACTTTTCGTGAGGTCTATATCAGTTTTGTTTTTGTTGTGTTTGCTAATGTATCGTTCCTTATTGTTATTAATGGTTTCTATTATTTTAGGGTATTCTTGACTTGTTATTGTTCCGTTTGTAAATTCTATTGGTCTTCTTTTTGTCGAAGAGTGAATTGTTTGATTATAAATCGTAACAGCTTTAAAGACTTTGTTTCGTAAGGTATCGTTATTTTCTTTATCAGCGTTAAATGTTCGTATGTGCTCGTTAAGAGTCGAGTGAAATCTTTCGATGTCCGAATTCCCTGTTTTATGGTATGGTGTCGTTATATGTAAATCAACATTATTTTCTTTGAGATATTCCTTTATTACTATTGAAGAGAATCTTGTTTCACCGTCAGTAACTATCCTGTCTGGAATTCCATTGTTTGCAAATCTGTATTTTAAAGTGTCTAATAATTTTGGCCATGTTCTATGCTTAATTTCGTGAACTGTGACAAATTTTGAGAATTTGTCTATCATGGTAACAAACATAAGATTGATGTTGGCATACCAGATATCGATATGTATATTGTATAATCTGGTTTGGTTAAATAGGTGTCTCAGTCAATTTTAGGGGTAATTTATACGGACTTCTTTCGTATTTTGCCGCATTGCATATCTCGCAGTTGTTGACATATTCTTGGATTTTGTCCTTTAGCTTGGGACAATAGTAAGTGTCTTTTGTTTCTGAGTAAGTTTCATTAATGCCTCTGTGATTCAGGCGCGGATTCAAGGGGGGGGTCACAGGGGTCATGACCCCCCCCAAAACAGCCCGCATTTCAAAAAATAGAGCTAAACCAATCGAAACTGAAACTGAAAATCAAAAAAAAAAATAACCGAACAAAATCTAATTTTTGTAAACTTGAAAAACGGAAACTAACCAAGCGACCAAGAGTAACAGTATAAAGCACATCCGGATACCCAGGGACCGCATTGCCTTGCTTCCGTCTTTGAAATTTTTTCGATGAAGCATTCCAAGTATAATAACGTGGAATCTCCGAGTAAAGCAAAGCTCGTGCAAACGGATCGCTTTGGCAGATCGCACAGAAATTGGTCAATGTAGTTGCTGGAGGTGTTTCAGTACGTTGCATAGCATTCGAAGCCGTGAAATATACTCACTAACCATTCTCCAGATGCACTGCCAAATGCACTTCACTTTATTAAATAGGCAATGGCTTTATTTAATAGACTATATTTTATTTTTTTAATATTGATTTCACACAAAAATCCAGTTTATTTGCAGCGGATCTAGGGGGGGGGGGGGGTTTGGCAGACCGTGGCACTTGCCCCGGGCGGCAAGTTTAGGGGGCGGCAAAAACAAGTTCGAAATTCCGAGAAGTGGACAATTTGTCTACCTTTCGGTTTCAAAGCAGCATCGGTTGCTGCGACCGAGAATAGGACAACTTTTCTTCTTTTCGGTTTTAAAACGGACACTGTGGTTGCGAGCGAAGGGAAGCACAGTCAAAAGTCAAAGTTGACAGATCGCATTTTACTATCATTGTAAGTTTTTGTACTTTCTTGTCGATCATCTAATTGTGCTCATCTCATTACACAATGTCCTCAGCCTAATCAAGGTAACTTCTTGAACTTTATCTCTCTGCTCGCCAAATATAGTTCAACTCTTAAGTTTCAATTAAAACACTTAAAAAAGGGACAAGTATCATATTTATGAAAGACAATTCAAAATGAAATAATTGACATAATGGCAGTTAGAAAAAGCATTTTAAATGAAATCAAAGAAGCTAAATACTACACGATAATGTTCGACTGCACTCCAGATGTATCCCATACAGAACAAATGAGCTAGGTTATTCGATATGTAAAAAGAACTTTCGATGTGTGTGAAATAAAAGAAAGTTTCATTGATTTCATAGAAGTTGCTGGAAAGACAGGATAGGACATTTGTCAACAGATTCTAGACAAATTGGCTGTTAATGATTTAGATATTGGACAATGTCATGGCCAATCTTATGACAATGGGTCCAATATGGCCGGCATCCATAAAGGAGTACAAGCCAGGATTGCAGAAAGAAATGAACTGGCCCAGTTCGTTCCGTGCTTGGCTCACTCCTTAAATCTTGTAGGTGCTCATTCTGACTCATTATGCCATTAAGCTATTAACCTATTTGGACTGGTTCAAAAAGTATATTTCTTTTTTGTTGGCTCCACTACTAGGTGGGACATTGTGAAAAAAAATGTTAAGGCAAATTCAAAAGGGAGTAGTCAGACGAGATGGTCGGCGAAACATGTTTTTTGTGAATGCTCTATTGAATAATTTGCCAGAAATAGCGGAAGCCTTAGAAGAAGTTAAGCAAATTTCTCATGCTCCAGAAACTTAATACGAGGCAGGTAATATCTTAACAGCTATAAAGAATTATAAATTTATTTTCAATTTAACTATTTGGGCGAATATTCTCCGCGAAATCAATCGAGTGAACATTGAGATTCAGAAAGAAGATATAATCCTTGCACTAATTTCGCTCTAATGGATGGTCTGCTCAAAACTTTACAAAAAATGAGACAAAATCCAATAAAGTATTGGATAAATGAGGCTGAAATAAGTGGTGTTGACCCTATCTTGCAAAACAAACGAATTCCGAAACATAAAAAACATTTCGATGGGATATGTGAAGATGAATTATACAAACACTCAAACCTGTTCAACTCTTTTCTAAAGAAATAATGATGGTATTTGATCGAATCATATCAGAAATTAAAAAGAGGTTCGATTGTGCTACCATACTGAATATGAACTTCGCTTTTCTTAATGGCTATAATATTTTGAAAATGTCAATTGTAGAACTGCAAAAATATGGAGCGAATCTGGCTAAAAAATATGAGCGAGATGTGAGCACCGTTGAGTTCTGTCTGGAACTTTACGTTTTTAAAGAGCAAGCTCTGTGCATTTGCATTTTGCAAGCTGGTGACATTGAAAAAGCTAGCGGTTTCTATCTCTTGCAACAGATCTATGCGCATGATTTACAGGATGCTTTTCCAAATATTTGTGTTGCCTTGCGAATTTGCTCTACGCTTCCCACTACATCCGCAAGCTGTGAGCGAAGTCTTAGCAAACTAAAACTAATTAAAAATTATTTGCGATCATCTATGAGCCAGGAACGTTTATCCAGTCTAGCAATCTTAGCGATAGAAAATCAAATCGCACACGAATTAAATTATGATGAGGTCATAGATTTATTTGCTGAACAAAAAGCTCGAAGAGTAAAATTGTAATTGCAAATGATAAATATAATAGTAAATTTGATTTTGTCTTTATTATAAACCTTTTTATTTTAAGTCCTATCCTGTACTGTGTATAAAATATATATTCTACATATCTGTGAATAAATAGGATTAAAACAGAAAAAACAGCGGTTTAAGCGTTTTTTCTGAAAGGCTTGTGTCCAGTTGTCAGTCAATTAGTGAAGATGTGATAGCTGAAATAATAAAGATTATAAAGGTAAAAGCAAATATAAATTGGTGGGGGCGGCATTTTTCACTATTTGACCCGCCTTTAAAAAATTGAAGATCCGGGGCTGTTTATTTGTCAAGATAAGCCAATTTTTTTTAAAAAAAGAACAGTGTTTTGTATATAACGAAAGCTAACGCATTGCATTGATGTCGTTTCCATAGGAATATAGGGATAAAAAGTATCCTATGTCCGTCTTCTGGTCCTAAGCTCCCTCCCCAACAATTTTCAGTCAAATCGGTTCAGCCGTTCTGGAGTTATGGATAGTGTAACTAACACGACTTTCTTTTATATATATATATAGATTTATAATTTAATATAAACAACAGTTTATTTTTGTTATATTTGATTTTTTTTTATCCCGTGACCCCCCCCAGAAAAAAATTCTAGATCCGCGCCTGCTGTGATTTAAAAGTTTATGGGTTTTTGAAATGACTAGTAATTCTTTTTCTCTGTCAGTAAGGTTTCCTAAAAATTTCGTGCATTTAACGAATCTTAAAAGTTTGTTTTTGCTGAAGTATTTAATATATACGTCTTGAAATTTTGCGTATAGGTTATCATGTTTTGAAAAAATGCCTACAATTCCTTTGGGCGGAATGAATTTTTTCATAATGTCGAGAATAAATTTGTCATGAAATTTTTTTATTTCTATTACAATTCTCTTTTTATTAAAAGCATGGTAAATCTTATGATTACTTATGTTATTGGTTTCGTTTAGAATTATCTGAGTTTTGTATATGTTTACCGGGGTTTCTATTATGGGTATATAGTCGTTACTGTCCTCATTTGCGCTGTGGATAGTTGCTATTAATGACTGATTGTCTAAATTATCATCATTTTCGTGAAAGTTGATTTCTAATCGAGATAAACCATCGGCTACTTGGTTATCTTTTCCTTTGATGTATTCTATATCAAAGTTGAACTCTTCCAGTTTAACCTTCCACCTTTGCAGTTTAGCGTTTGGTTCTTTAAGTGAACTTAGCCAAACTAAGGGTCGGTGGTCAGTTCTGACCAAAAATTTCCTTCCATATAGGTAAGGTCGAAAATATTTTGTGGCCCACACTATAGCTAATAACTCTTTTTCGATGGGAGAGTATTTTGTTTCATGGTCGTTTAGCGTGCGGCTGGCAAAACAAACTGGATGATTCTCTTGCGAGAGGACAGCACCAATTGCGTAATTTGATTCGTCCGTGGTTAGTGTAAATTTTTTTTCAAAGTCAGGATATTATTTAAGTATCGGGTCAGATGTAATTAAAGTTTTCAAATTTTCAAAGCTATTGATATAATCTGGATTTTTTGTGTCTATTTTTGCTCCTTTTTTTAGGAAATTAGTCATAGGTTTGGCTACTTTGCCGTAGTCTCTAATAAATTTCCGGTAGTATCCGGTGATGCCTAAGAATGATTTAATTTGTTTTGTTGAGGTAGGTAGTTTGAAATTCTGTATGGCTGAAATTTTGTTAGGGTTGGGTTTAATACCCTCTGTTGTAACTATATGTCCAAGGAATTCCGTTTCTTTTTTCAAGAATTCTGTTTTATCTAATTGTACTTTTAGATTAACTTCTTTCAAGCGCTTGAATATCTTACTAAGTGATATTATATGTTCTTGCAAAGATGTCGAAAAAACAATAATATCATCAAGATATACAAATATATTCTGATAAAACAGAGTTCATCAGTCTTTGGAAAGTAGCGGGCGCGTTCTTCAATCCGAATGGCATACGAACAAATTCGTAATGACCATTTGCAGTTGAAAACGCTGTCTTTTTCACATCTTCATCTGCAATCTCGATTTGATGAAAGCCTTTGGCCAAATCGAGGGTTGTGAAATACATCGACTTTCCCAATTTATCGAATATATCTTCCATATTCGGAATTGGAAATTTATCATCTATTGAAACTTCGTTCAATTTGCGATAGTCGATGACGATTCTCCACTTCTGTTTCCCAGAGGCGTCTTCCTTTTTCGGAACGACCCAAATAGGAGCAGAGTAAGGAGATTTGCTTGGGCGAATGATTCCTTGCTCAAGCATCTCATTTATTTGTCTAGATACCTCTGATTTATGTACTTCAGGGTATCTATAACTTTTGGTATATATGGGGATGTCGTTTACCGTTTTTATACTATGCTTAATCGCATTAGTAAATGTCAAATCGGTCCCTTCTTGATAGAAAATACTTGAGTATTGGGCTACTAGTTTTATTATTTCTTTTTTTTCTTCACCGTTAAGGTGGTTCATTCGTATTTGTTCCGACACTGGGTCCTTGCTCGTCTCAGTGTGGTAAATAGATAGTTCAGGTAGGTTTTCTTCATATAAACTAGCATCTTCCTCTAGTCTATTGAAAAAAATTGGGATTTTTGTGTCCCCATTGACAATTAGTTTTTCTTTGTAGTTGATAATTGATTGTAAAGGTAATAAAATGTTATTACCTATTAGTCCGTCAAATTGGTCATGGAATTTGTATTCCAAGAATTCGGCGGTTTTATCTAATTTAAATTCCTTGAATAATGGAATTCTAACTTTTTTCCTGACAAATATTGGCATGCTCGTTGTTTGTACCTTTATCGGTTTATCAAGAAGCACGTGCCATTTGGGATGGCATAAACCGGGATTTAATATGCTGGTGTCGGCACCTGTGTCTATTAATATTCTAAGTTTATATTTGTTTTCTGTAATAACTATTATATAGGGAAGTTTGCTTTTGGGCTGGCTTCCCGAAAATCCGTCACACCATCAAGAGTATTAACCTCTCTTTGGTATGATGCTGATAACGTATCCATTGGTTCAGCTGCATTTGATTGCGATCTGAATGGATTCGGATTCCTATATTGTTGTGAGTTATTATAGTTTTGTCTGGTGTTTCTTGTCTGTCCTGAAGTTCTTGTGTCCCTATGCTGTGTTTGGTCAGTGTTTCTAACTATATTACTATATTGCCCTGAGTTATTGTAATTTCGTCTTGTGTTTTCTGAGTTTGTGGGCTTAAAACTTTGTCTTTGATTGTCATAGTTGTTTTTGAAAAAGATTTTTTTATAAGCATACCCGGACTCATGAAGGATATCCATGGCTTGCTCCAACGTTTTAGGTTGCATGCAAGTTAGGATGCCCTTCATCGGTTCAGGGGTTTTATTTGTGAACAGGCGTAGTGCCATGTCACAATTTCTCTTTTTCTCGATTGATGGTATATAGTTTTTGTCAAGATTATTAAGTCGCCTTAATGCAACTTTTATCCTATCGTAAAAATTCTGACAATTGTCAGTGAATCTGAGACCTCTGAGGTCGTCATATAACTCCTCTATCGTCCTTTTATCACCAAAATATTGGTAATGGACCTTTTTTATCTCTTCCCAACTCTGTACTAAACTATTAATTTCTAAGGCTTCCCTAGCTGTACCTGTGAGCCTACTTTTTATTATATCCAGGAAAATAAGTTGACTGTTTCCGTCAAATTTGGCTAGTGAGGGTTGGACCCTATCTAATAATTCTATAAAGCTGCTAAGATCTTCTATATTACCATTAAATTTAGGTATGTTATTTAGATATTTTATGGGGTCTAGGTTTAGGGTTAATTAGCTAGTATTTACCGCCATAGCTGCTGCTGCTGTTGATGTTGTTGATGTTGTTGTCATTCTTGTGAATAAAGATGTTAGTTCCTCCAGTGTTTCCTGTGTTGTAGCTGCACAGTTGTTATATTTTTTGAAATAGATTTTCTGCACTTGATACTGTTCTTGTTTTCCTGTGTGCTTAGTCACACTGCGTATTTTATTTACTATAGCACTTTTCACTTGAACGTACTGTTCTTATTTTCTTGTGTTATAATGTTCTTTTTCGAACTTTGTTGCACTTTGATCTTTTGTACTTGAACGTACTGTTCTTATTTTCTTGCGTTATAATGTTCTTTTTCGAACTTGTCGAACACTTGATCGCGTTTTGTTCTTTTGTACCTATTTGTACACTATATTTTCGTTTAACTACTTGCACTTAATCGCGTGTTGTTAGAAAATATTTTCGTTATTTCGAATTTTTTGTCGAACACTTGATCGCGTTGTTTGGAGAATATTTTAACTACTTGCACTTAATCGCGCGTGTTAGAATATGTTTTAATTACTGTTCTGTGTCGAACAACCGACTGCGCCATTTACGTTCGTGGTTAAGCGGTTTGATTAAAAAAAAACATAACTGTTTTTCTTTTCTTTTATTTCTTTTTTATTGTATATTCGTTCATCACTTAATATATATATTACAGGTAGTTTTATCAAACTGGAACGAGAAGCCGCTGTCCAAAGCGAGGCTGCACTTCTTGAACCAGATGAGTGAATATTAGAACTAACTTTTACAAATCATGTTGTATCTGAGGTAACCTCTGTATTCCTGTATTATGGAAAGGGAAAGGAATGCACTTGTTGACAAAATATTCATATTTCGTTGTCGTTAGTGAAATATGAGTATTTTGTTGTGCGTTGGGATGAACAGCAAAATAAAGGTGTTCTCGACACGTTTTGCATGTTCAGCAAAAATGGCGTGGGAAGCCGTTGTGGAACTGGGAAAAGCCGTTAGGCAAAGGGGATTATGTGGGGTAACGGGATAGTGGTTTTGGGTGACGTCTCAGACGTAACTGTCACTATTACCAGTATGGGTGTTAGATTTAGTAAGGTGAAGATCTATTTCTTGTTGGTTAAAAAAATTCTTTTAGATTTTCTGCTTGGAATTCGTTATTAGCTATAATTTTCTTTGGTTTACCAAATTTTGAAATATGTTCTTCTATTGTTTCGATTTTCTTGATCCAATTTCTATTTGGTAGATAATAGGCGTAAGCTTTTTTTGTTAATTTGTCTATTAAAGTGAGAAATGGTTGTTTCATGAAATAAAAAATGTCTATGTGTAAAATTTCGTTTGGTCTTGATGGTGTTTCACTAATTTCAAATTTCTTTTTTATTGGGTGTCTTTCATACTTCGTTTCTATACAGGATTTGCAATTATTTATAACTTTAGTGATTTCTCTGAACATTTGTGGATATTAAATTCTATTTTTCAGGCTATGATACGTCTCTACTATACCACTGTGTATGCTTTCTTTTATGTGATATAATGAAATTTGTTTGTGGAGTTCTTCTACTGTTCGTATTTCCTTTGCTCTACTAGTTACTTTTATGAATCTTATTTCTCTATTACTACTAAATAATTCTATCAATAATCTTTGTATTTTATTAAATTCTTCGTAAGAAAGTTCGGTGAAGATACCTGTTAGTCCAGGTTTTATAAATCGTCTTAATAAATCTGACCAGTATTCCCTAGTTCTAGTAATGTCTACGTATATAATTCTTCTCTTGTCTATGATTTCAATCTCTTTATCTACTTCATTAAATAATATGAGTTGTGTTCTGTAGTTGTTTACTATTGTTTCTTTAATTGGAATGTGATCAAGCAGTTGCTCTTCTTGCGAATGTACTGTTGCAATATCAGACAGATTGTTAATTGACTTATTGTCGGTATCATTCTTCTCTGTTTCCTCTTCTGGAATTCTTGAAAGAAAATCCGCCACTTTATTTTCTTTTCCTTTTAAATATTCTATATCGAATTGGTATTCTTGAAGTTTCAGAAGCCATCTCTGGTTTCTTTGACTAAATTCTTTGCCGTTATATTTTTTATTTAGGTATTTAATAGGTTGGTGATCTGTTATGATGGTGAATCTTGTGCCCCATAAATATGGTCTACAGTAAGTTACTGCCCAAACAATTGCTAGGAACTATCAGTCGCAGAATATTTCTTTTCATGATCATTTAATGTTCTTGACCCGTAACATACAGGTTGACCTTCCTGCGTGAGTACTGCTCCTATTGCATAATTGCTGGCGTCGGTGAAAAGTGTGAAGGGTTTTTCAAAGTTGGGAAATTTGAGTATGGGGTGCTTGATAATATTTGATTTATGTGTTTCAAACGCTTGGATGTATTCGGGATCGTTAAGATTTATTTTCATTCCTTTTTTCAAGTATTTCACCATGGGATAAGCTATTTTTGAGTAGTCCTTTACAAATTTCCTATAGTACCCTGTGGTACCTAAGAATGTTTTTATCTGTTTCTCTGTTTTGGGTAATTGGTATTCTTTAATACATTGTATTTTATCTGGATTCGGTTTCATTCCCTCCGCTGTAAGTACGTGACCTAAAAACTCGGTATTTCTTTTCATGAATGAACATTTATCAAATTGAATCTTTAAATTATGTTCTGAGAGCTTTTTGAAAATTAAGGTTAAAGATTGAATATGTTCCTTTAAACTTGTTGAGAAAATTAGGATGTCGTCTAAATAGACAACACAAATTTTGTTGATATAGTCCCTTAGTATTTGGTTCATCAATCTTTGTTGCCGGCGCATTTTTCAATCCAAAAGGCATTCTAAGATATTCATAGAGGCCATTGGGTGTCACAAATGCGGTTTTTGGAATATCGGCGGGGTGAACTTTGATTTGATGATATCCTTTTGCAAGGTCAATTGATGAAAAGTATTGGGCCCTACCTAGTTTATCAAGGATGCTATCGATGTTTTGGAGTGGGTATTTATCATCAATTGTTATTTCATTAAGCTTTCTATAGTCAACGCATAATCTAAATTTTTGTTGCCCAGAATTGTCTTTTTTCTTTGCCACTACCACAATAGGAGAGGCATATCTGCTGTTTGATTTTCTTACTATGCCCTGATTTTCCATTTCTAACACTTGTCGTTTTACTTCTTCTTCATGTTTTGGGGCTAGCCTATAGAGTTTAGCATGTATGGATTGGTCTACGGTAGTTTTTATTTGGTGCATGATAGTGTCCGTATTCGTCAGCTGATCACCTTCACGATAAACTAATTTTTTGAATTTTCTTAATAATGCTTCTATTTCTTTCTTTTCCTCTGCGTTCAGATGGCTTAGGTCCAATTCTTTTTCTCCTCCGATAAGCTCAAAACAATCGAAGGCTGTGATGTCTTTTTCGGAGTAAAGAGGGATTATTGAATTGTTTTTTAATATAAGAGTTTTACTGTTAAAATCAAGAGTTTTAACAATTTTACTTAGTAAGTCCATGCCTATTAGAATATCATAAGGCTTTGGACCTAAGTCTCTTTTGTACCATCTGGTAGCAGTTTTATTTTCTTCTTTAAATTCTTCCGGAATATTGGTAGTGATTCTTTCAACTACCTCATCCGTTGTGTTATTAATTGTTTTTAATTGCATTTTTATTCTGTCATATGTCTTGAACCTACTGCAGTCAACTGAGCTAGAATTTACTATGCTCATAGTTGATTCTGTGTCTAACAGTGCCTTATACTTTCTATTGTCAATTGTTAAATCTAAAAAAATTTTGTTCCCGAGGCTCAATTGAGAAAAAACTCAACATTGTGAATATCTTCTTCCCTATTCTCGATTTGATTTATCGACATTGGAGCTGGGTTTTGTGTCGCGTTTCTAATCTGTCCTGAAGGGTTAAAAATTGGTTGATAATTGTTATATCTTGGTGTGTTACCATTCCTATACTGCCCTGACGTATTCCGTATTGGGGATGCCTGTTGTGTTGGAAACTGTTTGCCTGCCTGAACGGATTAAACTGTCCTGAGGAATTGGCGTTAGCTTGAAAATTACTAGTCTGTCTCTGGAAATTCTGGTTATAGTTACTGCTGTTTTGTCCTACTGTGTTCCTATAAATTAATCGGTCTATCTTGTCTGTACTGTCTGTTGGTTCTAGACTCTATTAGTATGTTTCCTTCGTCGTATCCTGCAAATGAGTAGAGGATCTCTTTAATTTTGTGGATATCGTAGATATCCCTAATGTCCCTTGATAAATTCCCTATAGCTAGTTGTTTAATTTTACTAACTATCAATACGTATAAATTTGATTTAACTTCCGCAGAATTACTTTCATATGTAGCGAATGTGTTCGCTTCTCTAATTAAATATTCGATTTTGTTATTTAAATCTAGTATAGAACTTACTTTCAGGTATGATATTTTGTTGGCAATTTCCTTGTAGTTGATTGTTGGTCGGAAATGTTGTTTCAATAGGTTTTTTGCTTCCTCCCACGTTGTTGTGGTATTGTGGATGAGCAGCTCCTTCGCTCTTCCCGTCACCTTGGAGTTGTATATTGCCCTCCATATCTCCTGCCTTTCTTCAGCTCTGATGCCGTTGATGTGGTTTTCAACCACACTGACGAACTGCGTCAATCTTTCATTTTGTCCTTCGAATTCCGGTTTGTACGCTATTTCTTTTATTATTTGGATTATTTGGTTTCCGTGGGAAATCAAGTTTAATTCCTTGTCGCGAAAATGGATGGGGTGGCATATGTAACCTATATATATATAAAGATATTCAATCAATGTCATCCAGAAAAACGGCCAATAACAACGGACTAAGAGTACATCCCTGTCGAACTCCGCAATTTATTGTA
This sequence comes from Melanostoma mellinum, assembly GCA_914767635.1. NCBI lineage: Eukaryota > Metazoa > Arthropoda > Insecta > Diptera > Syrphidae > Melanostoma > Melanostoma mellinum. The sequence goes on along the minus strand of OU612060.1, from coordinate 133,914,294 downwards.
ATATCTTTCGATGTTTCAGCTCCATTTAATACGCGTCCAATTGTTCGTTAATACATTTTTTCCAAAGCTCTACCGAATTTAGTGGAAATACCAAGATTATAAAGTTTATAAAAAAGTGCTCTTCTGTCCATTTTATCAAAGGCAGCTTTAAAATCCACGAAAAAATCATATATGTTTTGATTTGGGCTTAGCTTCAAACGGGCTAAACATCCTAGCACAAAAATATTATCGACTGTCGAATAGCCCTTTCTAAAGCCGGACTGGAATTCACACAGTTTATTATTTATACTAACCCAATTATTAAGCCTGTTATTAAGAAGCGTTGTATATATTTTCAAACTTGCATTCAAACAAGAGATTCCTTTATAGTTTTTGGGGTCACTGGGGTTACCTTTTTTGTGAATTGGCCAAATGAAAGCTTCTTCAAAGTGATCCGATTGAACAGCAAAATCAAAAATAACATTTAGTGCTTGAGTTAGTTTTCCTTTCAATAACGTTGAAGAATGTTTGAAAAATTCTGTAGGTATACCGTTAGAGCCAGCCATTTTGCCATCTTTAAGTGTGTTTAGAATTATTTCGACTTCTGACATTGTGATTTCTTCGTCTAAAATGTTATCGTCAAGTACAGGTTTTGCATAGCTCCAAAACTGCTGGATCATTTTTCGAGTTCAGTAACGACGCAAAGCGTTCTTTAAAAACTGAAATTGCTATCTCTGATGATTTCGGACCTGCTTTTTTTCCATTGATTTTTTTTTTTGTTATTTTCCAAAATTCTGCCGAGTCCTTGCATTGGCTTAATTTTTTTTGGTAAGTTTTCTAGATAAATTTTTTTTTTTTTCATGGCATAATCGCTTGTATTGCTTAGTTTTTTCCACATATTTTGTCCGTGTTCAGACTAAATTGACTTTTCTTAGTGAGTTTAACAAACTCAGTGATTGTTTTCTTAGTTTTCAACATGCGTAGTCGTACCAATCCTCTTTTCGTTGCAATATTTTGTTTTTCTGCATAACCTCAGCTGCATTTACTCAGATTATTGTTGCAAGTTCAATTAAGGGTAGAAAGTTGATTTTACTATAGCATATCTTCCTTTCAAACAAGTTATTTATATTTGATGTGTAGTTGCCTTTGCAGCGAGTCACCCATTTCATTTTTTGCACATCTGATGTTTTTTGATTTCTGTTACTGCCTTGGATACTGTCAATTCCAATATGGACTTTAATTGTAATTGTGATAATAATCCGAATAGGCAATGCTTTCCACCTTAAAATCTTTCACAATAGAAAAACAGTTTTCACTGATAAGACAAAGATCTAGTGTTGAGCAATGAAATCTACTGTTTACCAATGAAAGTAAATTCCCCATTTTTGTCTCTTTCCACCGTTCCATTTAAAATACTTAGGGAGCGTTCAAGTATTACGTAACGCAATTTGGGGGGAGGGGGTCTCGTAAAACGTTACGATGCGTTACAGGGGCGGGAGGGGGTCTTTCTTACAACACGTTACGTAACATTTTTTTAAATTATGGAATAAAAACTCCCAAACGCAGGTATTGCGGTTTAAAAATCTTTTGTATTATATAATGTTATATGATTACCGCAACGGCAATTAAAAGTATACCAAGGATAAAAACTATGACCTAACTTTTTGCGACTTTAGGGTAAAAATGGTAACTTGAGTGTTACGTAACGTTTAGAGAGGGGGAGGGAGGGGGTACATGAAAACGTTACGGTGCGTTACAAGGCGAGGAGGGGGGTTTAATAATACTTGAACGCTCCCTTAGCCCAAAATCGTTGCAAAAATCTAAAACTTTTTTTCCTTCTGCATTTATTACTTTATCCTTAGATCTGCGATTTCATAACTCCATTTTAAACGCCGATTCTTTATCTGCTGTTCTAGCATTGAGATCACCAACTACCATTACATATTCAGTTTACATTTCACACAGTGTATCATACAATAATTAAAAATCGTTTTGCCACTTATTACAGCTGAAGTAAACTGGTATGATGTAAAAATTTTTATCATAAATTTTGAGTTCAATACTCATTACTTCTTCACTAATTTTTACAGTTGAAAAGTTGACTACATTTTCATTGATAGCAGCCATCATTCCTCCGATTGCTCTACCCTTGGCTGCAACCTTTGTAGCAGGAATCCAAAAGCATTTGTATTTTGGAAAATATGTTTCAAAGCTTAACAATTATCTTTAACAACATGAGTCTCTGACAAAAGTATAATTTCAGCTTTGCACAATTCATAAAAAAATCAGAAAAAATTATTTTATTGCCCAAGCCCGCAATATTATATGCAACGACCGAGACATTAATTAAGTTATGTATATTTTTGTTTTGTTTTTTATGTTTTTGAGTTTTTTGTTGCATATGACCTCCCTGTGCTATTCTGATCGAGCCGCATGTGTGCGTGCCCTAACAGCATCCACATGCCTTCCACGATCCACAGTAACTTCTGTCAGCGCTATGTCGCTGTCACCTCTGCTACCACCTGCTATCGAATGTAAACAACTTTGAAATAAGTCCGGAGACAATTTTAGCATCTCGGTTAATTTCTCGAAACCACAACTTGCGCCGTGTCTTAACTTAATCCTTTCGAATCGTTCCAGATAAATTCCACACCGTCGACGATTAATTTTTCTCCTTTTACAACTGCTTTCGTGTTTTTTCTATCGCGTTTAATAATCTTTCGGATGTGTAAAAGTTGTGCCCTTCGTCTTCTTATCATTGGTGGATAATCTCTTAGTGCGGGATCCCTGGTCCAAATTTTTTTGTGATTGCTATCAAGCTAATTTTCCCTGAGTGACTTCATTTTGTTGAGACGCCCAACAATTTACTAACAAAAACTTTCGAATGTGGTAGCTAACAGAGGTAGTAAGGGTAAAATATGTCGATTTAATAATACTAAAAAATTTTATAGTAACAGTTTCTTTTTTAGTTACACTTCAAGATAATTATCTGAATTATGTGAAAACATTTTTCTCCTACAAATTGTATGGTTTGATCAAAATAGTCCCCTTCCCCAAACATGTATCGATTACGAGGGCAAAAAAAGTGATTACATACTTACAAGCTGATTTTTTGGTTTTTACTTATTAAGCATTTATACAGGGTGCGACAAAAGTATGGAAACCCCTGGAAATATGACAGACTATGCGTTAAAAAAAAATCAAAGACCCTATATCCGACGTATTTTTCGACAAGGAATCCGATGGTGACCTTTAATTTGACCTTGGACGTTACCTTGAAGCCCCAGCGACCGAAAAATCGAAAAATTTTACGAAAAAACATTTATTTTATTTTATTTTGCGCTCTTTCCAAATCTGCAATAAAAAATTGGGGTTTCCATTTGAAAAATCGATTTTTGGGTTGCTGGGGCTTCAAGGTTACGTCCAAGGTCAAATTCAAGGTCACCATCGGATTCCTCGTCGAAAAATACGTCGCATATTATAGGGTCTTTGATATTTTTTAACGCATATTATGCCCCAGGGATTTCCATACGTTTGTCGCACCCAGTATAATTTAACAGTCAGATTGTTCTACACATTCCGTGGTACGTTATCCCGGTCCTACTCCCAAAGGTAGTAGTACAGATCCTTGATGTAAAAAATAGCGCGCTACGCTATAGCGGTGCTCCAATTGAATTTATATGTATTTGAAATTCATGAAATAAAAAATCAGTTTATTTTTCAAACGTGACAAAAATGTGACGTAAAATGTTGACTTTTTGGTAGACTCCACTTAACAATAAGTTAAAAAATTAATGAACGTCGACTTAGGTTAGGTTAGGTGGAAGTGGCTGTCAGCCAATGAGTACATTGCCTGACTCACTTAGGCCGCAATGGCCCATTGTGATACCACAGAGATCAGCAAGTTAATCACATACTGATCTCAGAAACCCGATGTAAGATTAACGAGTTGATCACTTATTAATCATCCATTACGGGACTAGCCAGTTAATCACCTGCTAGTCGAACCACGCGAAACTTTTAATGTATTTCGAAAGACTTTTAAGGTCTATGTAAGCTAAGTCGCTAGTATCATCGAAGAAGAATTCACCGAGATGAGTTTTCCTCCTATGAAGTAGTGCAGGGCATGATCAAAGAAGGTGTTGAACGGTTTCTTCCTTCTCCTCATCCATGCAGCTTCAGCAGAAATCATTGGAAAACACACCAAATCTTTTGGCGTGTCTCCTTATTAGACAGTGTCCCGTAAGAACACCTATGGTAGAACCTAGATACAGGCGGTTCAGGGCTAACAAACTCTTCGAGCGTTTTGAGTCTACACAGCGCCAAATTTTTTGGTTGCAAGGCAGTTGTTACTCTCAGGCCCGTTTGCTGATACTACTCATAACGATTTAAGTTTCACATAAATAGCTAAATCTTACTCATTGGTTTGCACCAAACTCAAAGTTTGCCATAAATGACACAAAGTATGACTTATTTTATGGGGAGGAAATAGTAGGTAATAAAGTATTTAAGTTCCACTTTGAAAGTTTTTTGGGGTTAGGTTTCAGTGACAATATAATAAATTGCTGTCCTAACGTACTAGTTTTTTTCCAGAAAAATAAAATTCATAAAAATGAAGTTTTAGTTGGTCGATTTATTGGAAGATGTTGTTGAAGTTCTTGAGTTGATTGAAGTTGGTGTTCCCCGTCGAATTTATGACAGAAATGAGTACTTTTTTAGCTTTGATGAATTGGCGCTTTACAAAAGATTTCGCTTGAGTAAAAATATGACTGTTCATGTTTTAGAAGAAATAGATAAGAAGCTAGAGCGACCCTACAACAGGTAAATTATATTTCTGTTTTTACAAAATGTTAAATGAAAAAAATTGTTTTTTTAGAAATAATTCAACTGCACCCATAAACCAGCTACTGGTGACTCTACGATTTTTTGCTACATGCAATCATCTTTTAAGTATTGCAGACTTTGGAGGAATGCATGTCTATACTGTTTCAAGAAACGTTTTGAGAGTTACCACAGAAATTGCAAAGCTATATAAAAAGCATATCAAATTTCCATCTATGCCATCAGAAGTTTCGCAGGCTAGAAGTGATTTTTTTTTTTTATAGCATCTTTTCCTTCTGTTATTGGTGCTATTGATGGAACCCATGTTAAAATTCAATCTCCCTGTTAGTTAAAATGGTAATATGGTTATGTTCAATATAATTTCCAAGTTTTTATCAGGAGGACCAGACGCAGAAATATTTAGGAATAGAAAAGGCTATTTTTCCATAAATGTGCAAGCAATATGCACTGCTAAAATGGTCTTCACTGGTGTAGTTGCAAGGATTTTTAATGGGAGTAGAATAAGAGCTAGGATGGAAAACTGTGCAGATTGTGTTACTTTGGGTAACGATTCTTTTTGTGTACATATTAACCATGCAATATACTCAAATAAACTAAAACATCAGGTGATTCCGCATATCCCCAAAAAAAATATTTGATGACACCATTACTCAGACCCCACGGTGCGGCAGAACAACTTTATAACGAATCTCAATACGAATACGAACAAGAGGAGGGAAATGTCATCCAGACTTCGAAAAAATAGATCTGTTCACTTTATATCGAAAACGATGAAAATCAAAGCAAAATTTGACAGATCCCTGTAAAAATCTTTGCACTTTCATTCTTTTTCGATATTTCGTGAACAGATCTATTTTTTCGGAGTCTGGATGACATTTCGTAATAAAACGAAGTTGGTTGCAATTCAATTAAAGTGCAACTTAGGTAAACTAGTTCATAAATAGTTTCTAACAACAAAAAATATGTTAAGTCTTACTTAGAATTATTATTGCGCTAAGCTATGACAAATTTTAAAGAAGAGTATCAGCAAACGGGCCTCAGTCCATCTAGTGTTTGTTATCCTTGAACCTTGAAGCGTCTTGTCAAAGTAGGAGTTTATATTATCTTCGCTTGGAGATATTTCTCGTTTGCAAAAACTCCAAAACAAGGTTGTGAGGATTATCTCAAAATTCGAGCGACTTACCTATACAAACACTATGTTAGAGATATTGAAATGGCTAGACATAAAACATAATACAGTTAATTAAATTAACTGTTTTAATATTTGTATTCAAATTGAAAAACAATATGCTTCCAAAATATTTAAGCAACAATCTAAAATATGTTAGTGAGTCTCAACCCTATAACCTTAGAAGTGGACGAGACTTAAGATTAGAACAAAAATCAACCTCACGAGCACAGAACACTTTGATGTACAAAGGTCTTCAGTTATATAATAATCTTATAAATTAATGAAGATCAATTAATAATATGAAAGCCTTTAATAGTGGATTCTATTGAATTAGATCTTCAAAGTATTCATATTTATATTTCCATTCATTTTAAACCAGTATAAAATATAAAATTAAAAGTAATAGATACATCACAATTCATAATTATACTATAAGAATCATAAACTAACAATGAGAATAATTGAAAGGTCCTCCCCGCGCCGCGCCGGTTGGAAGGGGAAAGTGGGCGGGTCATAAGTAAATAAATAAATAAAAATTAAATCAATCGATACTGTTGTTAATGAAAATGATAGTGTACATTTTCCAATTGAAATTTTAAATTCACTAGATCTACCTGGAATGCCACCACATTATCTTCGATTAAAGATTGGTTCACCTATTATTCTCCTGCGTAGTTTGAATCGACCTCAATTATGCAACGTTAAGCGTTTGGTCATTGAAAAGATCACCGGAAATATTCTTGAAGCAACCATTTTAACTGGAAAGTTAATGGAAAAATGGTCCTGTTGCCACGTATTCCAATGATACCGTCAGATTCTACCATACCTTTCAGAAGATTACAGTTTCCTATTCGTTTAGCTTTTACCATGACTATAAATAGGTCTCAAAGCCAAACGATGTCCATTTGTGGTTTAGATTTGGAAAATCCATGTTTTTCTCATGAATAGCTACACGTATGTTGCATGTTCACCTGTAGGAATGCCGTCGAAACTATTTGTGTTTGCGAAAGACAGGTTAACCAAAAATATTGTGCACCGATTAGGGGGCCGTCCATAAAATACGTACGCTTACAGGGGGGAGGGAGGGGTCTCGCTGAGTGTGAGAAGATGTGACAAGGGGGGAGGGGGGTGGGGTCTACGGCAACGTAACGTTCGCCGTTCATCGAAAAATGTTACTAGAGTATTTCTCTCGACTAGCTTTTATTTAAATCGTTGTCATGATTAAAGTAATTCATTTCGTATTAGTAAATATACATTTGCATTTATTTTTGATACAATAAATTGTCACTCAATATATTAACATGAGCGCTAGCTCTTTGGAGCGACTCTAGGGTTTTGTTAATTTCTTCTTCTTCTTTTTCATTTCCGGCGTTACGAGTAGTGATCTTGAAGCGATCACTTCACAACTCTCCCACTTTTCCGCTTCACACTAGTGATCCGCCTGTGGGGTACGCCGCGTTGACCTCAGAAAGCGTCGGCAAGCCTCCCGGTTTTGGATTGTTCCATGTCTGAGGCCAACCAAATGCTGCTGTTTTTCCATTTGCTTGTACCAGGTGTGTTTTGGCCTGCCTTTTCTTTTTCGTCGCGAATTTGTTGAAACGTTGTACGATATTGCCTTTTGGACGGGGTTCGGCGGATCTCTCCTTTGAACATGACAATACCAACTGAGCCGGTCGTGCTGAATTTTGTCCAAGATGGTACTTTTGACATGAAGGCTTCCACGGATCTTAGTATTTCTAATTCGATCAAGCTTTGTTACTCCTGCTGTCATCCGAACTCCGAAGCATCTTCATTTCGGCTGCCGTCAATTTGCTCTCATACTTTTTGTACATTGTCCAACATTGTGAACCGTATGTCAGAGCTGGACGGACAACTGCTGTGTAATGCTGTGTCAATCGTTCATTTCCAGTGAACGAACCAATCATCAATCGTTCAATGGAAAGATTCGGTCATTTCAATCAATCATTCAATCACTTGAACAGGCGCGATCGACCGAAACTAAAACCAACAGATGCTCGAGAACGAGGAACGACCGAAATTGAAACCAATCATTTGCGGTGCAGCGTTGTATTTTTTAATCTTTATTACTCTCTGTTTACGTTTCGTGTCTACCTACATACATACATAGTGCAGTCGAGTCAACATCGAAACAGAAACGTAGGCAAGAACCAATAATATGGTACTGAGTTGTAGATGGGGGATGGTTTTCTTTTTTAGATGTGCACATACATACACACATTACATTCATTTTACATTTTCAGTGAGAATGGCTTTAAAAAATTCGAAGTAGAAATCTTCCAATATCGCTTTAAAACAAGGACTAGAAAAGTTCTAAATCAATCAAATTCTAAAAACTGAAAATATAAAATAAACATAAGTATGCATATGTGCTTCATCTGAAATGAAAAACATCTGTAGTACTTGTTTGATTGGTTTCAGTTTCGGTCAATCGTTTCGGGTCTGGTTCAAACGATTGGTTTCAGTCTAGGTCGTTCGTTTGGTTCAAGTGATTGGTGATTGGTTTCAGTCTCGTTCGTTCGTTTCGTTCAAACGATTGGTTTCAATTCAATCTCGGTCGGTCGTTTGGTTCAAGTGATTGGTGATTGGTTTCAGTCTCGGTCGTTCATTTCGTTCAAACGATTGGTTTCAATGTCGGTCGTTCGTCTATCGTTCAAGTGATTGGTTTCATTTTCAGACGTTCGGCTCGTACAAATGATTGGTTTCGGTCTCGTCGTTCGTTTCTATCAAATCATTGGTTTCAGTTTCGGTCGTCTTCACCCATCTCATACAAATACAGCATATAAAAAAAGTAAAATACTGAGTTTCTTTCAGTGGCGTTCTATGGAAATGATTGAAATGGTGATTGACTGTTTTAGTTTTGTATGATTGCAATCATCAATCATTTCCAGTGAACGGGTCAAAAAGACCGAATCAATCGCGATTGACACAGCTCTACTGCTGTGTAGAGTCTTCCCTTCAACTTAGGGGGCATTTTCCGATCACAAAAGATAGCGGAGTTTTCTCGCCACTTCATCCACCCTACGCTTACTCGATGATTGATGTCGTCATCACAAGTTGCTTCACTATTGATCATAGATCCCAGATATTTAAACTTTTCACACTTGGGAAGCACATTTCCATTCAAATAAATGTCTGGAATAGGCTTGTCTGGATCAGAAAAAGGGCAGCACAGGTATTCCGTCTTTTTAGCGCTAATACGGTACCCATTTTTTAATTTATTATAAAAAAAAATTTGAACTTACAACTGCGCAAAGGGGGGGGGGGGGGCATACGCTTTTGTGACGTAATATTCATAGGGGGGTCGCAGAAAGTGTGACACAGTGTGACACGGAAGGAGGGGGGGGGGGGTTCGAAAAAAGCTTATTTTAGTGTGACGTATTTTATGGACGGCTCCTAGTGCTAAACTAAATTGAAATTAAAAGTATTTATAATTCAAAATATAAAATATTATTGCTAGAAGATTTTAAACTATCCGCCCTACCTACATCTATAAGTTTAACTGTCACATGTTATTTGCCAAAAACTTTGTAATGTACCTATTCATTTCTTGCAAACTTGAATAAAAATAATAATAAATTTTAAATTTAATTCTTTTGTTTTGATTCTTGTTTTACATTAACTGTACAAATACTTTTTCTTTTATGTTCAAATTCCTTCCCCTTCAAATCTCAAAGCAGTAAAATTGTTTAACAGCTTAAACGTTTCTGTCTTCGTTCGTAAATAATAATTTAGGGGTTACGGTAGTAGAAAATTAGTCGTGAAGGCCGCATTGTTTTTTGCAAATAGCATCTGTGTAAAAAAGCATTGCGGTGCCCATGTCTGATGTTGTCCTAACGTTCCCCTTAATAAGTTTACAACAATATCATATGACAAAAATGTTAGCGACAGCAACGCGTATCCGGGTCAGCTAGTATTAGTATATATCAGTGGCGAAGCGTCCATATAAGTCGATTATTTCCGACTTACCTTTTGAAATTCACATCCGAAACATCTTAGACTTCTGGCAACATGAATCAAACTTAATCATACACATGAACTCGCTGCCAACATTTTTTTAACAACTACCACTCTGCTTTCCGTTTTATTCTACACACATGTTGGCTCTTCAATTCACTCCATAAACAAACACAAAACTTTAGCAACACACAAGGTAACCCCAAATATTACGTCTTATAAAACTTGTTGCTGGATAGAACAAGTTTGTGTTCTCTCCTCTTTTTTCTTTTACCAAAAAATATGACGGTAGAACGTAGAACATCGTCTTATTTTCTTCCATAAGAAAGCATGTATTGAACAGAGAAGAGCCTAGCGCTAGGCACCTCTCTGTTCAATACATGCTTTTTTATGGAAGAAAATAACCCGGTGTTCTAGCCAGCGTTGCCATAATGTGCCCGAACGGGCCATTTGGCCCTCTGTTTTTAATTTTGGCCCTTGGCCCGGGGCCAATAAGAAATGGCCCGCATATCGTATTTTTTTGTATTCCTCAAACAAAATAGGTATTGTATGAAGCACACCCATATCATTTTATCGCTAAAAGTTGCATTGTGCTTCCTTCATAAACATTTTAAATCACTGAATTCGTTCATTCTTATTGCCATCGTCATGACATTTAAAGAGTGTTCAATGAGCTGTTCGGGGAGAGTACGATAACTTTGGCGACAAGAAATAATAACGGGATTTGGTGGAGGGGTTCAATACAAGCATTTTTTTACTATGTCTATCTCCCCCCGTTTAGGCGGTAGGGGCAATTTTATAAAAAGTGGCTTAAAATCTAAAAAAAAAAAAATATTACAGAAAAACGGGAAAACTTACAGATACAATTTATACTTTTTATGAAAGCCAGAAATCTGCACTTTATAATAAATTTTAAATGAAGTGATTTCAATTTATAGTTTTTGAAATAAATGATTTCAAAGTCAAAATTTAGGAAAAAAAAATTGAAAAATCACTTTGAGTATTATGTTTCTCGTGATTAAAAATGCCAATAAAAAAAATTTGATGTAGTTAGTTGTTTTAATAAATTTTCTTTTTTCTATGTCTTACAGTTTTTGAGATAATTGAAAAATAGTAAAACTATTGAAGTATGCAATATCTTCAAAAAATAATTCAAATACGTACGAATTAACAATAATGTTAGGGAATAGACTAGTGAAAGTATAAAAATTCATCAGACAGGTGCTTATGTGCAATTAATTTCCGTATGCAACAACTTTCCGCATGGCCCGCTTCGTGGGGGTTCATTATTTTAACCCTTTTTCCGCAGGGTTTAGCTGCTCATGCTAAATATAAAAATAGCAATTGTTTTTCTAGCTGCAAGTTATTTGATTGAACTTAAAAAAGTTTTGTTGCTATTTTCATATTCAACATGAGCAGCTTAACCCTGCGGAAAAAGGGTTAAAATAATGAGCCCCCGCGAAGCGGGCCATGCGGAAAGTTGTTGCATACGGAAATTAATTGCACATAAGCACCTGTCTGATGAATTTTTATACTTTCACTAGTCTATTCCCTAACATTATTGTTAATTCGTACGTATTTCCATAATTTTTTTTAAAATATTGCATACTTCAATAGTTTTACTATTTTTCAATTATGTATCTCAAAAACTGTAAGACATAGAAAAAAGTAGTTTACAGCGGTTGATAAAAAATTTATTAAAGCAACTAACTCATAAAACTTTTTTTATTGGCATTTGTTAACACGAGAAACATAATACTCAAAGTGATTTTTTCAAATTTTTTATCCTAAATTTTGACTTTGAAGTCATTTATTTCAAAAACTATAAATTGAAATCACTTCATTTTAAATTTATTATAAAGTACAGATTTCTGGCTTTTATAAAAAGTATAAATTGTATCTGTAAATTTTCCCGTTGTTCAACAATATTTTTTTTTTAATTTTAAGCCACTTTTTATAAAATTGCCCCTACCGCCTAAACGGGGGGAGATCCCCGACCCCCTCCCAGAGTAAAAAATGCTTGTATTGAACCCCTTCACCAAATCCCGTTATTATTTCTTGTCGCCAAAGTTATCGTACTCGTGCCAGCTGTTCTAGAACAGTTTCAGAGAGGTAAGATCAGGCTTTTGGTATTCAATGAGAAATTTTCTGTTCTTTTCTGATCTTTTTTGTGTTCAATGAGCTGTTCTAGAATAGTTTAGCAAAGCGTTTTCTGCACCTCCTTTTGAGCAAGATCAAGTTCGGTGAAAACTGTCAAAAGCAGCTGTTCTTTTTGCGCGTAGTTTTTTAAGCGCAATGTAATTTTGATTTGTTGCGAGAAGTTCAAAAATATAAAAAAAAAATCAGGAAAAAACACCTAACCTTGTGCTGAAAATAAAATTACTTGTTTGTGACGAAAATACACTAAATAAAGTTGATATCAGAAAAAGAAAACTTTAGTAGTTTTTTTTCATTTTTGTTGTTGCTTTTTTTGACAAGTTTGCGTGTTCTAAGTTTCTTGACGTTTTTCACTGCTTCTGTGCTGTGCTGTTCTTATCTAAAAAAAAGCCATTGAACACATCTTTAATAAATATTTATGTTGCCCTCTATACTTTTCTAATTTTTTTTTTTACTTTTCTCTGTAGTGTAGTGGCCCGCACTTTTTGGAAATGGCCCTCAAAAAGGCCCTCAGTTTACTTTTCTTCGCGGCATCGCTGGTTCTAGCGTCATATTTTTTGGTAAATCTGTTGTTTGTTATCTCTTTGTGCTCTGAGCACGTGAATATAGCGCCGGCGCAGTAGCCCAGTACTCATTTGCAGCATTGCTTCTGCACACTTCGGTGTTTGCATGATATTGGTTTTATAAAAGAAAAAAACGCTTTCCTTCGTATTTCTTCCCATGGACATTGGACACATGCTTATAAACAAAAATGTATATGGCAGGTTTGCAGGTTGAGGTAGGTTTCTGCTTGAAGAACAAGAAAATAACCCGCTGGTCTCCGACTTATTTCATGAATTTGTTTGTGTCTCCGCACTGGACTGATGTGTCAAAGGTTGCCACTTTGATAACAAATGTGCGTGGGTATTAGATCTCATAGCATAAAGCATATTTTTAGCAGAAAATGCAAAAAATAATTAGAATTTTTCTAAAGTGGCACAACTGGCCTAAATGAATTCAGTTCCCAATGAACCGTATTTTATTTGAAAAACGCAGTTTACCAGCAGAACGCAGTGCAACACTTATTTAAATTGATTTAGTGCTTTTCGTGATTTTTTTAAATTCTACAAGTTTAGACTTTAAAAATTGAAAAGTGCAAAAAGTCTTAAAAGTTTTCCGATAGTAAGTTTCTGTGGTTTGATTATGGCCTTAATATCTATTGACTTTTGCTTAACTGATTCACACTTAGAGGAAACAAGTAGTCTTAATTAGCTTAGTTTTATAAAAAAAAAAAGTTATGACGCTCTACCTAATAGCAAAGTTGAATTGAAATACTTGACTTTTTGGCTTGATGCGAAGACAAACATTGCACAAAAAAAATTTTAGGTAAACTTTTTTTTTGTTGGTGACTAAGTTTCCTTCGAGTTACCTTTTGGAATTATTCACCCCTCGCCACTGGTATGTATATATACAGGGTGTCCCGTACTTCGTGTACCATCCTTTGGGGTGTGATTCTTGGTCATATTCTAAGAAAAAAAATGTACGACAGTAAAGCTCAATTCTCAACTTTGACATCACTTTTTGACAATTTAAGAAAAGGCTAACTTTGGTGTACCCTGACCTATGTTAAATTCAATATCTCTGTCAATACTGGTGATAGAGACCTAATCTTAGACTTAATTTTTTGTAGAAATAACAGCCTTTAAGACTGTATTTAAGTTTAGCTTCCAAAGGTTAAGGGTTGCCAGATTTTCAATTTTAAGTGCTGTTCAAGTTTTCTTCCCGAAACAAAGTTTTGACTTTGAGGTCATTTTTTTGCAGAAAATGCCTGATAAACATGGAGTTTCTTTATTTTTTACAGATGTATTAAATAATAATAAAAAAAAAACTAATAAGTAAGTGCACCTAAAAACCCATAGATTTTATGATATTTGAAAAAATACAAAATGGGTAAAATTAAAAAAAAAAAAGATTTTTAAATTTGAGGTTTCTTTGAATAAAACAATAATATGGGCACTTTTAGTAGTTTTTTTTATGTATTTTATACAAATACAGTTATAACAAGTGCTCAAAGTGCCCTATTTCGTTTTGAATTCATGCCAGAGCCCTTTTTTGAATTTCATTGTAGGTGTTTGCCCTCGATAACTCTTGTCTTACTTGTAGTCTTGTAATCTTTGAAACTGTATTTAAATTTGATTCCTATAGGCTTAGGGTTGCCAGATGTTCAGTAAGGATAAAGTTCCTGGTATATTCGTTGTGCTCTTCTTGAATTTCCATTGTAAAACTCATATAAGAAAAAAATGTCTGCGTAGGCACTTTGAGCACTTGTTATAACTGTATTTGTATAAAATACATAAAAAAAATACTAAAAGCGCCCATATTGTTGTTTTATTCCAAGAAACCTCAAATTTAAAAATCTTTTTTTTTTTTTTTTACCCATTTTGTATTTTTTCAAATATCATAAAATCTATGGGTTTTTAGGTGCACTTACTAATTAGTTTTTTTTTTATTATTATTTAATACATCTGTAAAAAATAAAGAAACTTAATGTTTATCAGGCATTTTCTGCAAAAAAATGACCTCAAAGTCAAAACTTTGTTTCGGGAAGAAAACTTGAACAGCACTTAAAATTGAAAATCTGGCAACCCTTAACCTTTGGAAGCTAAACTTAAAAACAGTCTTAAAGGCTGTTATTTCTTCAAAAAATTAAGTCTAAGATTAGGTCTCTATCGCCAGTATTGACAGAGATATTGAATTTAACATAGGTCAGGGTACACCAAAGTTAGCCTTTTCTTAAATTGTCAAAAAGTGATGTCAAAATTGAGAATTGAGCTTTACTGTCATACATTTTTTTTCTTAGAATATGACCAAGAATCACACCCCAAAGGATGGTACACGAAGTACGGGACACCCTGTATATATTAGGGTGGGTCAAAAAATCAAAAAAAAATTTTTTTTGATCCGACACGCGAAAACTTGTTCTTTGGTACCTCTAGAAAGTACTTACAAAATTTGAGCTCTTTATATTAACGGGAAGATGATGCTCATCGTAGTTTTCCATTTTCAGTTTAGAATCATATAAAAATGGTCATATCTTTTTTAAAAATAGACTGTTCAACCAGTCGCAAAAACAGTATTTATAGGAAATTGAAAGGTCTACAAAAATGGTCTCTAATACTTTTTTCATTAATCTAATTATTTAAAAGATATTCAAAGTCAAAAATTGAGGTTTTTTGATTTTTTTGACCCACAATAATATATAATTATATATATATATATAATATATATATTTATATGTATTCACTTTAGTGTTCGTAAAACGTCTCTGCACTTCACACACTAATTGTTATAATAATTAGTGCAGAGACGTTTTACAAACACTCAAGTGAATACATATAAATATATCCTTCCTTATATATATTAAATTTCGCTGTCACAATGTTAGTTACCGTTCTCCTCCGAAACAGCTTTACCGATTTTTACCAAATTTTATATGCGTATTCAGTAGGTCTGAGAATCGGCTACTAATTATTTTCCATACCTCTAAGTGATAAGGGCCATCTACCCTTAACATTGTTTCTTTATTTACACTGTGACACGAAAATTTTATATATTAGATTTTTCAGTCTCAGTGTATATGTCATATTTATTAATTTAATTTGCTTAAAAATAAATTCTGAAATTACATTTTTTGCTCAGAGAATTCTTTGCGATAACAGTGTAAAGCCCTGCGCAAACCAACGCGGTGAGTGCGTCCGATGCGATTGCGTTAAGTTAAATCTCTATTAATTTAATTTGCTTAAAAAAAAATTCTGAAATATTATGTTTTTGGCAGTCATTGGTCGTGCTACACATCCACCTTAAACTAAACACTCACTGCATTTTTTTGAATTGTTTAATAGTACGGATGATTTTGGTGCAAGAACATTACTCTATTCACAAGTACCACGGTATTTCACATGGGCTCAAACAAAAAAATTGATGCCGCGCAAGCAAGGCTCACCAGTTGGTGCATTTCTCAATTTATTTAAATCGAATGCTTTGGGCCGATTATTTACAGTCAGTCCAAGACACACTGAGTGCTTTTATCTTCGACTGTTGTTGGTTAATGTTACTGGCCCATTATCATTTCAAAATATACGTTAAGTGAATGGGCAACAGTATCCAACATATAAGGGCGCATACCTTGCACTCGGCTTGCTGCAAGACGATAACCAGTGGGAGCGTATGCTTGCTGAAGCTGCATTGAACTGCACAGCAATACAAATTCGTCTACTTTTTGCTATAGTGTTGACTACATGTTTCCCAGCTCGAGAAAACATATTGTGGGATAATCACAAAGATTCCACGACTGATGATAAATTTCATCAACATCGTACACGGTGCAACGATCTAACGATAACATTCAGCGACGCTATTTACAATGAAGCATTGATTGCTATTGCTATAGTGTTGACTACATGTTTCCCAGCTCGAGAAAACATATTGTGGGATAATCACAAAGATTCCATGACTGATGATAAATTTCATCAACATCGTACACGGTGCAACGATCTAACGATAACATTCAGCGACGCTATGTACAATGAAGCATTGATTGCTTTTGCTATAGTGTTGACTACATGTTTCCCAGCTCGAGAAAACATATTGTGGGATAATCACAAAGATTCCATGACTGATGATAAATTTCATCAACATCGTACACGGTGCAACGATCAAACGATAACATTCAGCGACGCTATGTACAATGAAGCATTGATTGCTATTGCATTGTCATTACCAAGTTATCACTCACTCATTTCGGTATGAATTCGCCAAATCGACCTGCATCTGATTTTATTAACACTGAAATAAATCGTGAACTGCAGTACAACACTGTAGAAATGGCAGCGATTGTTACTGGCAATGTCCCACTAATGAATGAGGAATAAAGAACCATTTATGACCGCATTTTACTCGAGTTTCAGCAGGACAAGGTGGGTTCTTCTTTTTGGATGCACCGGGTGAAACTGTCAAAACATTCCTTATTTCACAAATTCTTGCTGAAATACGATCAAATAGTGGCATCGCATTGGCCGTTGCATCATCTAGCATTGCGGCAACTTTATTGGATGGAGGCAGAACAGCTCATTCAGTATTTAAGCTGCCACCGTGCTAAAACAGTGTAAAATTATCATCTGGGATGAATGTACTGTGGCACACAAACATTCGATTGGGGCGTTGAACAGGACATTGAAAAATATTAAAAACAACGACAAACTATTTGGCGGCACTCTATTGGTGCTTTCAGGTGATTTCAGACAAACACTTCCCGTCATTCCACGTTCAACATACGCTGATGAGATCAACGCTTGCTTAAAATCTTCTCCATTGTGGCGTCATATTGAAAAGGTACAGCTGAATGTAAACGCGTTCAAATGCTTCAAGATCCATCCGCTGAAACATTCTCAAAACAACTTTTAGATATCGGTGATGGAAAAGTTGCTACAGATGAAACTGGATCCGTAAAATTACCGACCGATTCCTGCACAATCGCTGATTCGCAAAATACTCTTATTAAACAAATATTTCCCTATGTACACAAACAGTACATAAATCATGAGTGGCTTGCTGAAAGAGCTATTTTAGCAGCAATGCAATGTTTTAGCAGCAAATGTAGACGTTGACAATTTAAATTTGAAGATTCAACAGTTGTTGCCAGGGAACTTGGTATCATACAAATCAATTGATATTGTTTGCGATGCCAGCGAAGCTGTCAATTTTCACACAGAAATTTTGAACTCGCTGGATTTGCCAGGCATGCCATCGCATATTTTACTATTGAGGTTGGATCTCCAATTATCTTGCTTCGCAATTTAAACCCGCCACGTCTGTGCGACGGTACGCGATTAGTAATTCGAAAATTGATGAAAAACGTTATCGAAGCCAGCATTTTAAATGGCAGGTTCAAAGGTGAAAAGCTACTAATACCACGGATTCCTATCATACCAATAGATGTGCCAATTCAATTCAAACGAATTCAGATTCCGCTCAGATTGGCATTTGCAAAGACAATTAACAAATCCCAAGGCCAAACGATGTCTATTTGTGGCTTAGATTTAAGTACACCATGTTTTTCACACGGACAATTGTACGTAGCATGCTCTCGAGTGGATAAACCATCAAGTTTGTTTGTGCTCGCTAAAGATGGGCTAACCAAAAATATTGTTCATACTATAGCTTTCAAAAAATTAATTATGTGATATGTAATTTTAAGAAATAAATTATAGTAACTTAAAAATAATATTGTTTGGCGTTTGTTATTTTTATATTCCCTTATCGTTTATAGCGCTCCACGCCTATTTCACGCATGGCATATACCACATGCTTATGCTTATACAATATACACTTATAATAAGTAAGTTCCTTTTTGTCTACACTAGAATTTATCTAGAAACTAGAAATAATTTATAGGCAAAACAACGTTTGACAGGTCAGCTAGTATATATATATATTGTAACGTGCGCTTAGTTCGCAAAAATAAAACTCTACCTTTCAATTTAATTCTACCACTTTATTCAGTATCTACTTTCGATATACACTTTATTCGAACTCAACTCGACTTTTGGACTATCACTTGTATTTACTCTTAACTTTATCACTCTATAAACAAAACTGCCCTCTGGTTGCCTCGGGCGGGCTATTTATATCGAATGACATGCCATCTAGAACTCTCCAGTAACTTCCACATGGTCTGCAACTCTCAACTGTTTTGGCTGTCAAACATTTTCTCTCCTAGAATTTCTACACTTACACTAGTGCTCCCAGATGTGTTTTTTTGGTTGAACGTTTTCGATTAGGAAATTGGTATCGAATGTTGGGTTCACGTTACACTGCCCCCTCCTTAAGATTGTTCGTCCCGAATAATTCCATCTGCAGCCTCGCCACTATATCGATGCAGCCTGTCACAATGAACTACTTTTAACTTGCCTCTTAGTCCTCTTTGGATGCGTTAAACCACGTCGTTAATCCTCGTGACAACAGTATAAGGACCTTCCCAGTTTTGCTGAAGTTTCGGTGACAATCCCTTTTGACGATGCGGATTATAGAGCCACACACGATCTCTCATTGTTGGTGTTGTTGTTGTTTTCCCCATTAAACTTCGCGCTCTGTGACGACAAATGTTCGCTTTGCGGTGTCTTTACGAAGTGTATGCTTATTTTCACTAATACACTCTTACATGCTGGTCAAGCATTTGAACAGTGTATATGCCGCATAACGACTATTTTTGGTATTATTGAATTTGTCACTTTTTGATAGACTCTGGTCTGGTGCAAATTGTTTTAATTCATAAATCAATTGGTGCTTGGAATCCTGACGTTGTCGCTTTTGTGTCGTACCGTGTCTTCATCCGGTCGCTGTAGGTTTTCATCCGTTCCCTTGTTCTTTTATGGATGTCAGCGAGCCTCTCCTTGAGGTCGTCCACATACTCGTTTGTGTCTTGTGGCTCCTCTGTGGGGCATCCAAATTTAAGTTCGCTGGGCAGCCGCATGGTTTTCCCGAACAGGATGTCAGATGGTGTTTGTCCTGTCGAGCTATGTACTGCACTTCTATGGGCCATCAGGAATAGCGGTACGTGCCTATCCCAGTCTCTTTGGTAGTCGCCTACGACCTTCGTGAGGTGTTCTTTCAAGGTCCGGTTGAATCTTTCAACCATCCCATCAGATTGTGGATGAAGCGGTGTGGTTCTCGTTTTCTTAATGCCAAGTAGTCCGCACACTCCTTGGAAGATGTTTGACTCAAAGTTCCTCCCTTTGTCGGAATGGAGTTCCATAGGCACGCCAAACCTACTCACCCAGTTAAACACAATCTGGTCGACCACCGTTTTGGCCTCTTGATTTGGGATGGCATACGCCTCAGGCCACTTGCTAAAATAGTCCATTACAACCAGAATGTACTTGTTTCCAGCGTTGGTCTCTGGAAAAGGCCCAGCCACATCTACTGCAATCCTCTCAAAAGGCGATCCAACGTTGTACTGATGCATCTTACCTTGAATCTTCCTACCAGGGCCTTTGGTTGCAGCACACTTGTCACATGTTCGGCACCACTTCTCCACGTCATCTCTAGCATGCAGCCAGTAGAACCGATGTCGCACCTTCTCCAGTGTTTTATTAACTCCCAGGTGACCTCCAGAAGGTCCGTCGTGCATCTCCCGAAGAACTTCACTGACTTTCGATTGCGGTACGATCAGCTGCATCACATATGATTTACCATCAGCGGACTCCCATTTTCGCCTGAGGACACCTTCTTCCACATATAGTGAGTCCCACTGTGCCCAATAGGCTTTGAGAACTTGACTCCTGTCGGAAATGTCACCCCATTCAGGTTTCTCCTCATTTTCTTTCCATGCGAGAATGGGTTCGATATCTGGGTCCTCCTGTTGAGCAGTCCTCACTTCCTCATTGCTCCATCCGCATATTGGGTCAGCTCTTAGTCGCTGAGCGGTAATATTTTCTTTGTCTTCTTGCCGCCTACAATGCTTGCAATCCACTTTGCAAGGTCTTCGGGATAATGCATCGGCGTTTGAGTGCAGCTTTCCTCTGCGGTGTTGGATCTGGTAGTCATAGGTCTGCAATCTTTCTATCCACCTTGCGACTTGACTTTCTGGATTTTTGAAGTTCAACAGCCAGTTCAGAGCACCATGGTCTGTCCGCAGAAGGAATTTCTGTCCATAGATGTACTTATGGAAGTGCTTTGTTGCCAAGATGAGAGCTAGCAGTTCCCTTCTGGTCACGCAGTAGTTTCTTTCGGGTTTCGATAGGACCTTGCTGTAGTATGCCACCACTTTCTCCTCGCCATCATGCACTTGGGATAGTACCGCCCCGATTCCAACGTTGCTTGCATCTGCGTCGACGATGAATGTTTTGCCAGGTGTTGGATGTTCCAGCACTGGAGCGTTACAGAGGCGCTATTCGAGTTCCTGGAAAGATTTCTCACACTCACCTGACCATTTAAACTGCTTCCCCTTTTCGGTGAGCTGATGCAAACTCTTTGCAACTCCAGCAAAGTTTTTAACAAAACGTCGGTAATATGTGGCAAGTCCCAGAAAGCTTTGGAGTTGATGTTTGTCCTGTGGTGTTGGCCAATTTTTGACGGAGTCAACTTTTTCAGGATTAGTCTTCACTCCTTGGGATGAGATGATGTGTCCCAAATACTTGACTTCGGTTTTGAAAAGTGCACATTTTTCTGGATTCAGTTTAAGGTTAGCCTCTCGAAGTCTCTGAAACACGGCTTTTAGGTTCTTGCAATGTTGGTCAAATGTTTTCCCGTAAACAATGACATCGTCCAAGTAGACTAGGCACGCTTTCCACGTCAGTCCTTGAAGAACGCACTCCATTAAACGCTCGAATGTTGCCGGAGCGTTACATAGCCCAAACGGCATAACTTTAAACTGCCAGAGCCCATTACCTGTAGAAAACGCCGTCTTTTCCCGATCATCAGGGTGGATGTCAACTTGCCAATATCCGCTCTTTAAGTCCAGCGTCGAGAACCACTGCGCTCCCTCCATGGCATCCAGGGTATCACTGATTCTCGGCAGGGGATAGCTGTCCTTCTTAGTTACATCATTCAGCCTTCGCTAGTCCACACAAAAACGAGTGCTTCCGTCTTTCTTTTTCACTAGCACCACTGGTGACGCCCAAGGACTTTTGGAATTTTCGATAAGACCGTCCTTCTTCATTATTGTTATCATTTCCTCAACCTCACCTTGTTTGGCCAGTGGAAGACGTCTTGCGGGTTGACGAATCGGTCTTGCATCTCCTGTGTTGATGCGATGCTGCACCAACTGTGTCCTACCATATTGCCCCTTTTGCGATGCGAAGATATCAGTGTACTCTTGTAGGAGACTTTCAGCCATCCTTGTTTGTTGGTGATCAAGGTTGGATGAATTCAGTATTTTAGCTCTGATGGTTTTGAGCTCCTCCGGAGTTATAGTTTTTCTCGGAGCTTCGTCTGTGATCTTCGTAATTGCTGCAACCGATTCGCAACGTCCAACGACTTCTCCTTTCTTCAACTTTACATCGTACGGTCTGGTGTTTAGTAATCGTACGGGGACCATTTTGTTTTTCGGTGCTACCAGTGTTTTCCCAATGATGACGTTTTGGGAGGAACAATCTGGGTCTGGTTCCACCATGAGGTATCGAAGGCTTCCAAACTCACCCTCCAGTTTCGTCCAAACGAACACTTCAGAAGAAGGAGGCAGAATCAGATCTTCCCTGATGACAGTTCTCAGTGTCGACGTACTTTCGTTCGAATAGGTCATTGGAAGTTCCTTATTTTGGTACTTCAAAACCTGATTACCGATGTCCAAAATAACTCCGTGCTGTTTCATAAAGTCGATTCCAATGATGCACTCGTCACATATATCTGCCACCAGGAATTGATGAGTAAACACTAGATCGGCCAGTCGGATCTTAAGACACACTTCTCCATATACTCTTGCTGCTTCTCCCGTTGCGGTTCTTAGACGGTAGCTATTGGTGTTATGAAGCCACGTCGTCTTTACCAGGTCTCGACGTACTATGGAGGCTGTGGCACCGGTGTCGATGGTAGCCAAATGTTTGTTCCCGTTAATAGTAGTCTCCACAGTCAGACTTTTGTTGTCTCGTTTGGTCTGAGAGACCTGGATGGTGGTTCTGGGGCCATCGATACAAGAAACCAGCCTCTGCCCCTCGAAGTTGGTTCTTACTCGGTTTCCCTGATGGGAAACCGGCTGATAGGCAATGCTGGTGTTGTTGTTACCTTGCTCTGGGTTGGATCTCTTGCTTCCACAATGTTGACAACTGGCTTTGTTTGGTGGTAGTCGGCATTGACGCTGTAAGTGCCCGGTCTTGTTGCAGTTCCAACATCTTGCTAGTCCGCTCCGGTTCTTTTGTATTTCAGCTCTTTGGCACGAGCATTCTTCGACTATGGCCTCTCTAAGTCGATGTACTCCCTGAGAAGCCTGTTCTGCTGCTTCAATTGTCAATGCGAATGCTAAAGTTTCAGAAAGAGTACGTGTTCTAGCAGTTCGCACAGGCCTCTGAAGATGTATATCAGCAATGGCACGAACAAAGGACTCAACAGCAAGCTGGTTGATGATTTCTTCTCCAGCATCCGGATATGCCAGGTGAACCAGTATTTCGACGTCTGCTTGGAGCTGCTGTAGACTTTCACCCCTTTTCTGGACTCTGTTATTGAGTTGGACTCGGAAGACTTCTTTCAAGTGGCTATCTCCAAAGCGTTTATCTATAGCTGCCACGAGAGAACTGAAATCGCCACTCTTACCAGCTGGAACTGTTTGAAGTAATTCAGCTGCTGGTCCTCTAAGAGCAAGAGTCAGTGCAATGTACTTGTCTTCGTCATCCCAGCCATTTGTTGTCGCGGCTGCCTCAAATTGTCTCTTGTAGACTAGCCAAGAAGACTGTCCATCAAATGTTGGGGGTTTCATCTCCTTTTTCTTTACAAACTCCCCAGCAGACTCTCGAATTTTGATTTTCCGGATCTGGTCCAATTCCTTGGTCAGAACAGAAAACTGTTTATCACATCGGGTTTCTACGATTTCGAAACGATTCTCTACAACACAAAGCTGTTTCTCCACACCTTCAACTCGTTCGTCAAGGGCACAAGCATTTTTCTCAATGTTACCCAATTTACCTTCTAGAATGTTTTTCTGATCTTCCAAAACATTCTGTTGCGCCTCAAGTCTTTCGAGAATATTCTGTTGTTCCTTCTTTTGCTCGTTTCCTTGCTCTTCAATCAGCTTCTTTTGTTCGTTTCGTTGTGCTTCCAGTTGTTCGAGAACATTCTGCTGTTCTTTTTTTTGCTCGTTTCGCTGTTCTAACAAAAGTTTCATCATACTAGAAAAATCTACATTTTCACTTACTTCCTCTTCTTCCACTTCTGTTTCAAAAACAAAAGTGTTAACGTCTTCCCCTTGCTGTTCCAAATAGTTACGCAATCGCAGGACGAGCTCATTTTTCGATCCCGCTCTAGAAAGATTTCGCTTACCTAACTCACTTTTAAGCTCAATGCAGTTGAGCTCTTCTAACAACTTACCCATTTTCACTGTATATAATTATTATTTTTCTTTTTACTTTTTTTTTTTACACTTTACTTCAAATAAGTTTTATTTACACTTCTGACACCAATGTAACGTTCGCTTAGTTCACAAAAATAAAACTCTACCTTTCAATTTAATTCTACCACTTTATTCAGTATCTACTTTCGATATACACTTTATTCGAACTCAACTCGACTTTTGGACTATCACTTGTATTTACTCTTAATTTTATCACTCTATAAACAAAACTGCCCTCTGGTTGCCTCGGGCGGGCTATTTATATCGAATGACATGCCATCTAGAACTCTCCAGTAACTTCCACATGGTCTGCAACTCTCCACTGTTTTGGCTGTCAAACATTTTCTCTCCTAGAATTTCTACACTTACACTAGTGCTCCCAGATGTGTTTTTTTGGTTGAACGTTTTCGATTAGGAAATTGGTATCAAATGTTGGGTTCACGTTACAATATATTAGACTGCTTTTTTTCTGGACAAATTTTTTTTTTCACTCCCATCCCGAAATTTTGTGTAAAATACCTAAAAAAAAATTCACAAAAAATTTGAGCCCTTGATATTAACATTTAGTACTCGACCAAGGCATGCAAAGATTTCCCATATAAAATACACGTAAACTTAAACTTTTTTTCTTAAAAACTCTACATTTCAGAGGCATTTTATGGTATAGTCTAGGACATTAGTAGGTTTTGTTTAGAATTGTGTGCTCTACAAAAAAGCTCATTACGGTGAAGTCGTAACTCACACCGGCGAGTTAGTACCGGCCACCAAACCCAGTTTTTTCGTAAAATTCTTGTTTTTTTGCCCCTATTTCGTAAATGACAATAGCTACAAAAGAAATGTTTTCGACAAACTTGTAAGAAATTTAATTTTCTACAAAAATTTTTTGAGAATCAATATGCAGAATATCACCAGTTGGTGCATTTCTCAATTTATTTAAATCGAATGCTTTGGGCCGGTTATTTACAGTCAGTCCAAGACACACTGAGTGCTTTTATCTTCGACTGTTGTTGGTTAATGTTACTGGCCCATTATCATTTCAAAATATACGTTAAGTGAATGGGCAACAGTATCCAACATATAAGGGCGCATACCTTGCACTCGGCTTGCTGCAAGACGATAACCAGTGGGAGCGTATGCTTGCTGAAGCTGCATTGAACTGCACAGCAATACAAATTCGTCTACTTTTTGCTATAGTGTTGACTACATGTTTCCCAGCTCGAGAAAACATATTGTGGGATAATCACAAAGATTCCATGACTGATGATAAATTTCATCAACATCGTACACGGTGCAACGATCTAACGATAACATTCAGCGACGCTATGTACAATGAAGCATTGATTGCTATTGCTATAGTGTTGACTACATGTTTCCCAGCTCGAGAAAACATATTGTGGGATAATCACAAAGATTCCATGACTGATGATAAATTTCATCAACATCGTACACGGTGCAACGATCTAACGATAACATTCAGCGACGCTATGTACAATGAAGCATTGATTGCTATTGCTATAGTGTTGACTACATGTTTCCCAGCTCGAGAAAACATATTGTGGGATAATCACAAAGATTCCATGACTGATGATAAATTTCATCAACATCGTACACGGTGCAACGATCTAACGATAACATTCAGCGACGCTATGTACAATGAAGCATTGATTGCTATTGCATTGTCATTACCAAGTTATCACTCACTCATTTCGGTATGAATTCGCCAAATCGACCTGCATCTGATTTTATTAACACTGAAATAAATCGTGAACTGCAGTACAACACTGTAGAAATGGCAGCGATTGTTACTGGCAATGTCCCACTAATGAATGAGGAATAAAGAACCATTTATGACCGCATTTTACTCGAGTTTCAGCAGGACAAGGTGGGTTCTTCTTTTTGGATGCACCGGGTGAAACTGTCAAAACATTCCTTATTTCACAAATTCTTGCTGAAATACGATCAAATAGTGGCATCGCATTGGCCGTTGCATCATCTAGCATTGCGGCAACTTTATTGGATGGAGGCAGAACAGCTCATTCAGTATTTAAGCTGCCACCGTGCTAAAACAGTGTAAAATTATCATCTGGGATGAATGTACTGTGGCACACAAACATTCGATTGGGGCGTTGAACAGGACATTGAAAAATATTAAAAACAACGACAAACTATTTGGCGGCACTCTATTGGTGCTTTCAGGTGATTTCAGACAAACACTTCCCGTCATACCACGTTCAACATACGCTGATGAGATCAACGCTTGCTTAAAATCTTCTCCATTGTGGCGTCATATTGAAAAGGTACAGCTGAATGTAAACGCGTTCAAATGCTTCAAGATCCATCCGCTGAAACATTCTCAAAACAACTTTTAGATATCGGTGATGGAAAAGTTGCTACAGATGAAACTGGATCCGTAAAATTACCGAAGATTTCCCATATAAAATACACGTAAACTTAAACTTTTTTTCTTAAAAACTCTACATTTCAGAGGCATTTTATGGTATAGTCTAAGACATTAGTAGGTTTTGTTTAGAATTGTGTGCTCTACAAAAAAGCTCATTACGGTGAAGTCGTAACTCACACCGGCGAGTTAGTACCGGCCACCAAACCCAGTTTTTTCGTAAAATTCTTGTTTTTTTGCCCCTATTTCGTAAATGACAATAGCTACAAAAGAAATGTTTTCGACAAACTTGTAAGAAATTTAATTTTCTACAAAAAATTTTATAAACCATCATGCTTACATCGATATTTATTGAGATATTGAGCTTTTAAGTTAAAGAAGTATGGAATTTTAATTAATTATTATTATTACTATTATTAATTAAAATTCCATACTTTCTTAACTTAAAAGCTCAATATCTCAGTAAATATCGATGTAAGCATGATGGCTTATAAAATTTTTTGTAGAAAATTAAATTTCTTACAAGTTTGTCGAAAACATTTCTTTTGTAGCTATTGTCATTTACGAAATAGGGGCAAAAAAACAAGAATTTTACGAAAAAACTGGGTTTGGTGGTAGAAAATTAAATTTCTTACAAGTTTGTCTAAAACATTTCTTTTGTAGCTATCGTCATTTACGAAATGGGGGCAAAAAAACAAGAATTTTACGAAAAAATTGGGTTTGGTGGCCGGTACTAACTCGCCGGTGTGAGTTACGACTTCACCGTAATGAGCTTTTTTGTAGAGCACACAATTCTAAACAAAACCTACTAATGTCCTAGACTATACCATAAAATGCGTCTGAACTGTAGATTTTTTAAGAAAAAAAGTTTAAGTTTACGTGTATTTTATATGGGAAATCTTTGAATGCCTTGGTCGAGTACTAAATTTTAATATCAAAGGCTCAAATTTTTTGTGAATTTTTTTTAGGTATTTTCCACAAAATTTCGGGATGGGAGTGAAAAAAAAAAATTAGTCCAAAAAAAAAGCAGTCCTAAAATTCCTGGATTTGATGTATTAAGTAATATATATATATAATATATATTTATATGTATTCACTTGAGTGTTCGTAAAATGTCTCTGCACTTCACACACTAATTGTTATAATGTTTTTAAAAAAATTTCCGACTAGGTTTCGTTCTAGTTTTAAAGAAACTAAGAAAAAATATCTTTTAAATAAAACATGCGGACTTCACTTTCACTTGCGAGTTATTGTATTTTCTTTCTCCAAGAATTTTAGTCATATGACTTAAGTCCCCGACGTGGCCCATAGAATCCGTTGCGTCCGTTCGCTGCCGGATTCAACTGACATCTCGATTAAATACACACGTTCTTATGAGAGCTGACCTATAAGCATCGGATGTAACGGACGCAACGGATAAGGTAGAACAACTTTTAACTTTTTGCGTCCGACAGAACCGATGACATTACATGTCAAAACCAATTTGAAGTTTTCTCTTCTGCTAGTAATGGGATAAGTAAAACCGATACCTCAGAGATGTGATTCATTTTAGTTTTTACTGCTACTGAATTAACAATTTCATTTTTCGATCGGATTCTAGTATAAAAATTGTTTAAATAGCCGAAAAATACATTTAATATCCATTTTTGTTTTTCGAGTTCGAGACTTCAGAAATAAGTTCACCACTCATGACATCAACAAATCGACAAAATTGATTACATTATTCAACCAATCGACCACAAATCAATACCGAATTTTTTTTTGCAAAGAAGGAGAACAAGAAAAAAAAACGCTTTGAGAACTTTCAAAACATTTGGATTTCGTATTTGTTTGATCAAATATACATATAGCTAGCTGTGCCCGCGACTTCGTACGCGTGGAATAGTTACTTTCGGCAGCATTTTTTTTTTTGCCTACTTATTTTGTAAATAAAACACATTCATGCGTTTTAGTAAACTATTTTAATATTATTTTATTTCAGTACATTTTTGCACACGACGTTCTTACTTTTTCCTTCTTTTGTCAAATAAAAAGGTTTTGCGAGTTTGATACACTCTTTAATACTAAAATGAGTAATCAAAGGGAATTATAGAAATACGGGGAATCAAATGTTTTCTAATTAAGCTGTTCCAGTCATTATTAAAACTTTTATAATGCCGCATCCCAGATGTGTAATTTGTAGCTGTGTACAATTCTAGATTACTCATTATTGGCACTGGAACACCAACTTGCAGCCACTCCTGATAATTCTGAGGAATTGAGAAACTCTAGAGGGTATGATGTGACTTGCTCAGTGTCCATAATATTCATATATGTATTCAATTCAATTTTTTTTTCAATTCAAAATATTTTTTATTCTTAATTATTTGATTCTTAAAGATAACTTATTCACAGTACCATGAAATAGCATAAAATACAAATTAATCAATAAATTAAGAGCTGCAATCTATAGAACACAAGGAACTAGAGCCGAAAGCAGCTTAAAAAAGGGAGCGAGATTAACAATAAGATATAAAGTGATGTGGGGTCACGACAAGATACTCATATAACATAGAAATAAATAGTTTCTTAATTTATTTTTTTTTTTTTTTTTTTTTTTTTTTTTTTTTTTTTTTTTTTTTTTTTTTTTTTTTTTTTTTAACATGAATATAATACAAGATATATAGGCGCAAGATTTCGATTTTTTACTCTCAGATTATAATTGTAAGAACATCTGTTCAATAAGTAACCAGATCTGGCAGAAAATAACTTCAAAACTTTATAGAAATAAAGGTGTTTCAAAGGCAATATTTTAAGCATTTTGAAAAGAACCAAGCTGCTACTTCTACGACGCTTGTTAAAATAAGACGAATGACGTGTTTTTGAGAAACTAGAAGGGGGTTAATTTTGTTATTATGTGTGCCACCCCAAGACACTATGCCATAAGCAAGTTTAGAATGAACTAAGCCATAATAAATACTCTTAAGAAGAACCTGTGAGCACTAAGGTTTTAAAAAATATATTTGCCTTGTAGCAGCTATTAAATATTTTTTAAGAGCTTCAGTATGAACAGACCAGCTTATCTTCCAGTCAACCAAAACCCCCAGATATTTAAAAGACTGAACGCACTCAATATCAAAGCAGTTTATAGAACACGTTCTAGACTCAAAGTATGTCTGCGAGTCAAATACGGAATCACAAATATATTCATTGTACTTATATTTATTACAATTTGCACAATGGAAACAGAAATGACCAAAGTTAGCATCCTTACCAACCACATTTAAAAACATAATTTTAGTTTTATCACTTATAACCATTTTATGAATTTGGAACCAATGGCTTAAAATTTGCAAGTCGTGATTAATGTCAGCAGAAAGATTAAGAGGAGAATCGCTTTGAAAAGAACATGCCATATCATCCGCGAACGCATTCACCTTGCTACGATATTTCTGTAAAAATAGCGAGTAGATAAAAATTAAGAATAGGATCGGGCCAAGTACTGAACCCTGAGGAACACCTAAATTAATGACACTATTAGAACTAAATTGATTATTAATTTTAACCCTTTGTCCTCTATCAGTTAAATATGATATAAACCAATTATGCATAGAACCCCTAAATCCAAATTTATAAAGTTTGTCCAAAAGTATTTTATGATTCACGGTGTCAAAAGCTTGTGTTATATCTATAAAAAGCGCTGCAGAAAGACTCTTGTTGTTAATACTAGAATAAATGTTTGCACAAAAATTTAATAGGGCTTCTTCAGTTGAAAAACCACTACGAAAGCCAAACTGAGACTTAATAAAAAACTTGATAAAAAAAAAAATAAATAGGGTGGCGCAACAGAGCGAGGAGCCCCTGGGCCTAGCGCATTTCTCACAACCATGCCTTGTGAGGGAATGGAGGGGACCTACAATTTTTCGCCGGTTCCGAACGGCTAATTGAGAATGCGCTTTTCATGGCAATGAATTTACTAACGGAGGACTTGCCAATTCCTCGCGAAAGGCGATACCCGTGGAAAAACATTTTTGCATTTTGCCTCTGCTGGGATTCGAACCTCGAACCTCTGGGTTAGCAGGTGGACATGCTTACCATTGCGCCACGGGTACCACCATAAAAAACTTGATCCTCTCCAGAAAACCGACCATTCTGTTTTTTACAGCCTTTTCAAATATCTTTGAAAAAACCGAAAGCAGGGAGATTGGCCTGTAATTGTTCAATAATGTTTTATCCCCTTTCTTAAACAACGGTATTACCTCAGCTTGTTTCAAATCATCAGGAAAGACACCTTTGATAATACTTTTGTTAAATATATGGCATAGAACATCGCAAATGTTCAATGCTATTTTTTTAACAAAATTGTTTGAGAAACAATTTGATGTTGCAGAGTGAGAATTTTTAATGGAGATAATAATTTTATATAACTCATAAGACATTATAGGGTCGAAAAAGAAACTTTGAGAGGACTATGTTTCATAAGACAAGCATTCGCAATTAGTGAAGGCAGAACAGCTTTCAGACACTACTTTTGTACCAATAGAAGCAAAATAGTCATTGAAAGTATTAGCTAAATTCCCGGAATTTGAAATAATTGATCCATTAATGTTTAAGTTTTTTATGTTTTTATTTTGAGTTGATTTATTAAGTATATTAATTTAAATTATTTTTACATTATACGACTTTTTTCGAAATTTCCTTACAGATTTCCTTATAAGAGGTGCAAATTTGAGCATTTAAGGGATATTTAACTTTCTTTTTATGGAGTTTATTCTTCTCTTTAATTTTATTGATTAACTCAATACTCATCCAAGGTTTCAGTTCCTAATATTTTTTGTTTTTTTTTTTTGTTACTGTACTTGAACATTGCTCAACATAACCACTAAGAATTTCTATAAATGAGGAATAAGACTTCGAAGGATCACTTTCACTGAAAACATTATCCCAACATTCAAAACGTAGTAAGTTATTGAGCGCCACAAAATCAGTTTTTACAAAAGAAGAACAAGAGGACATACTATTCGGACTCGCTACTAAAGCAGATTCCAAGCTCAAACATGTCATGCAATGGTCGGTTATTTGTAAATCTAAAACAGAGCTGTTAAAAATAAATCTATGGTAGTTAGAAAAACGCACCATTATATGATCTAGACAAATTTTAGATGAATTTGAAATGCGAGTTGGCTTATTCACACATGATTCTAGTCCATAAGATGACAATAAAAAAAAATAATTATCTACTTGAATAGAATTTTGCAAAATAACAATATTAATATCACCTAGTAAGATAATATCATTTGACATTTCATTTGATAAAATAAGATGATGAATTAAACCGATAAATACAGAGAAAAGTTAACTTTTTATTAATTACTTTCATTTAAGACATCACAACTTCGTAAATTAAAACAGTACTTCTCCACATTAAAGCCATTTTTTACAAAAGCGGCAACACCACCCGAAGCATACCCAGAATTGCAACAGGATATAAAATCATGCCCTTCAATGCTAAAAAGTTTATTTTCTTCCTCATAAATCCATATTTCAGATAAAAAAATGAACTCCGGCTTATTTACAAAAGAATTTAATGTCGAATTCCTTTCAACAAAAAAATCGACTGCAGTCGACTGCAATCAATTTTTTTTTCAATGGAATTCATTTAGGAGGGAAAAAAAATCGACTGCAGTCGATCTCTTTTTTGAGACGGATTTGCCCACGGATTTTCACACACACAACAATTTTGACAGATCGCAAACGGCAAACAAAAACATCAGTATATGAAAAAAATTATAGGAAGCAGGATTGTTTAGTATTTAGTTGTGAATTTGGAAAACAATTGGTGAAAAAAAATATAAAAATTGTGTGCTTAACAATATGAATGTAATTGTTTTGTTCCATGGTGCTGGTTTTTCTTCATTAGTCAGTTGGACACACATACATTCATAAAAAAGAAAATCGCTACTTTTTTAATTTCCTAAATACCCAAAAAAGAATCGAATTTAGTAGCGACTGCAGTCGACTGCAAATTGGTGAAAGGAAATCGACATAAATTCGCAACAAAGCAATCGAAATTAGTGCGCATGCTTCTGATATTTTGGTGGATAATAAGAAAATTATGTAAGTATTTTTGGTCAAAAACGAGATAATTAGAGTCAACATCAACACAGTTGACAGAAGGAATGCATGAAAAATTAAACTGTGGATCTTGCATATTAAATTAGAGTTAGGAGGTCTTCCTCCGAATTGTTAATGATAAATTTATCGTTTTCCTTCTTGCGCATCAGTACTCTCCCGTTTTTAATCAAAACAAACTTATATTTTTTTCTTTTTTAGCTTTCAGTGCAGCTTTTAATAGATATCTTGTCGCACCGCTAAGAGATTCATTAATAAAAATTTTACTATTACTATCGTAACCAAAAATCTTAGAATTTAAATTATTTATATTGCTTGACTTATTCTTTATAATAACGTTCTTTTTTAATTTAGATACAAGTTTGACCACTAAAATATTTGAATCGCTGTCAACTGAATGCCTTACCTTTTTTACAAAACAATTGTCAATATCAGCTTCAGATATTTATCAACAGAGACACCTTTTGAAAAAACCTTAAGAGCACAGTCAAGAGCATTACTATTGTTAACATTTGGCACACCCACTATTTAAACAACTTTTTCTCTTCTTTCTTGGTGTAAAACCTTTAATTCACTTTCTATAGATCTCTGACTTTTTGCGAGAGTTTTTTTTTTCTTCTTGTAAGGAACTTATTAATGAGAGTGTATAAGCGTTTTCAGATCTAAGAGCAACAATTTCATTGAACACAGTTTCTAAAGTAATAACTTTGTTAATATGGGTAGCACTTTGTTGATGTTGCTTTTGTACATATGAGCTTGCGGTTGATGCTGCTGTTGTGATTGCGGATTGCGGTAATGAAGAGTCTCTATTTGATGAATCTGCTGAAGAAAAAGACACATGGTGATCTTGGAGCTGTAGTTGATGGTGTTGTTGTTGAATATTTTGTCGGCGATGAAGCGGAATGCGTTTTAATTGATTATACAGTTGATGCTGCTGTTCATCTTGATTGTGAAGGTGTGTAGGAAGAGGCTGTTCTAAATCAGTTTGTATTGTGAGGGGCGAATTTTGATTTGGAGCTGACGTAGATTTGTTTGGCAACACGGCTGACAAAAGAGATATTTGGTTTTCTTGGAACTCTGACATTTGGTGGTGATTTTGCTGTATATTTGGCCGAAGCTGTAACTGCTGATGTTGTTGTTGTTTTTTATTCTGTCGATGATGGTGATGGTAATGGTTCGGTGAGAGAGTCCGTTCTTCATTAGTATTCATACATACATCCCCAAAACGTCAAACATAATTTATTAGTTTATATGGTTAACTTTCTCATTAGTCGGCGCCGAAATCGAATTTTCACACAATCATTACCGATTGCATATACATATTTATTTGAAGATCAAGATATACATTTCTTCTCAGGTCAACTTTGTAATCGACAATTTGATTAGCTTCAAGGTTCCCGTTTACGTTGCAGTTCCCATAGGAATATTGGGAAAACAAATACAGCCCATGTCCTTCTTCAGGCTCAAGACTATCTCTGCACCAAAATTCATACAAATAGGTCCAATTGTTTGGGCGGTAGATGGAAACAAAGTAAAACAGACAGACGGAGTTGGTTTCGGATCTATAATATTAGTAAATACATACTTCTGTTCCTATGGGAATATGGGTATAAATTGAAGTTAATATTGCTTTGAGATAGTCCATATATGTCCATCTTCAGGCTCAAGACTATCAGCCCTATTCTGCTATTCACGTGAATCGAACATTCGATTCACCCATTCGATCCCCTTTCACTCTACCTATGCATTCTGCTATCCGTCGGGTGAACTACGTTATCCTAACCAATTTGACATTTGAAGTTAACAGCTGTTCGTATGAAAATCATAATTTGTTTGTTTGCAAATCACTTTGCTTTTTGCTTAATCACTCAACCTAAATAGATTTATTTGTTTAATTTGTGTAAAATGAAAAATGGACAGTATGGGACTTTTTTTCCAATTGCAATCAATGGAATAAGAGAATTCTCAAACAGAGAGCTTCGGAGGAATGTAAGAAAGTCAAAAAAAAATATTATGGAACTGCCTGATGAAACGTAAGTTCATTTATTTTCATTTAGAAATATGTAGATAACAAACCAATTGTTTCAAAATCGTAAGTTCACCAAAAACTTTCGGTTAAATAAACGAGCATTTCGATATGTTTTGGATATTGTCGAATCGAATCTTCCACCTCCACAGCGAAATGATGCAATTTCTAGAGAAGAAAAATTTACTGCTTGTTTAAGGTTCTTCGCTGAAGGAAATTTGCAACATGGCGTTGGCCAATTTGTTACACTTTTATTAACGCGAAAGTTAACTTTACGATGGATCGATATTATGATACTAGACGCGATTGGATTTTCCGAATCCAATTAATAAGAAACAATTAATAAAATAAACGAAATTACAAACGATTTAAAGAAAATCACAACCGGTGTGCCGCGAGGTAAACAAACGAACTGTCAATCGTGCTGATAAGTAAAAGTGTAACACTCAGCAGGTAGGCTGCTGACACCACGACTAAGCTCAGCTGGGCTGGGTTCGTAAACAATGTAATGATAGCGTAGCGCGAATAAGACGATCGATCGCGAATAAAAGAACCGATTAATTTAATAATTAAAAGAATGAATTAAAATGTATTATTTCTCAGTACAGGGTGTACTAAGAAAAGATGGGCGCCAGGAAATTTTGTGGTGAAATTTCCAAACCAAGAATGAAGTCTGTAATAGTTAAAATATCAAATAAAATACGAAAGTTAAATTCCCAAAGGGATTTAAAGCTATTTATTTTGTTTAACTGTTGGGAAACCCGTACAAAAAGTTGGATTAAAAACCCAAATCTTTTCAACAATAAAATTACAATGGTGGACGGTTAGGTGAACCGTTTAAAAAGGTAAACAATGAAAATAACCGGAGAATGAAACGTTAATTGTTCTTTCCCGAAAAGAACAATTATTAAAACTAAAAAGGGTCGCGTGTCTCACAATTTTGAGATTTTTCGTATGCAAAGAACAACCGAAACTTTCTTAGACAACACTTGCAAAAAACTAAAACACTCTACTTATCTTTTCTTTTCCTCTGCTATTCCTTCCTCCTTCAAATTTTCTGTATTTTGTCTGTCTGACAATTTCTGCTATTTCTATTTCTCCAATTTCTCCTTTCACTGACTCTAAACAATTTCCAAAATTTCTCTAACTTTATCTAACACTTTCTATCAACAATATTTCCAACTTTCTATCAAATTTCCACTTTTCTCTGTTAAAAATCGTAAATCGCAAGAAAAACCACTTGTCGCTTTTTAGGTCAAACAAGAAGTGGTTGATCTTGTCAGTTTGTCCTTTCTCGACTTTCAAATTCACCCACACATTCATACAATCAGCCAATCGTGTCTCGAGGTTTTCTGTCACGGCTTTCTAGCACATGCAGCCTTATGGCTGACAAGCACCTCCGTTGTCGAATTCCAGCGAGACCTTTCACTCGCACAATTTTCCAAGCACATTGAACTGAAAAAGTTGTTGGGGGTTTGTTCCCAAAACTTATCCAGCTCATTAGTCGAGATCAGACCCCTCCCATAAAACATGTCGAGAAAAATGAAAGTTCCCCGAAAGTTGAAAATAATACTTCTGGGCATTTTCCCAGTTACTCTACTATATATTCTACTGAGTCAGGGAAAGGATAAAATTCTCAATGTTACAACTTTTCGAAAATTGAAGAAGGGAGGAAAAGCTACTAAAACCAAAATGAACTACTTTATCCTATTCGGTGGATCTTTGCGCAGATTTGGGGAAAAAGGGAAAACTATTAACGTTTCATTCTTATGATTCGGTTTTACAATACTAAAAGTTAAATTTAGGGTGTTTACACTGGCAGCACTACGCTGCACAGTGTGTCGCATAACGAAGTATGGCGTTTACATGTGCCATTTATATTGTTCACATCTGTGGTATGTGTATGTATGTGTATAGTGTTGTGTGTGATATATCCTGCTTGTGTAGTGTGTGTAATGAGGTGTGTGAATAATGATGAGTGTAAAGGTGATATACGTGAATGATGATAATGGATGGATGATGTTATAAGTGCATGGATGTAAGTATGTGTAAATGATGATAATGATGTGAATGTCGATGAATGAGTATGATGATGTTTGTGAGTTACGAAGTATGACATGACATTCGATTTAGTAAATGATGTGCGAGTCTCCAGAGGCTTCTGGCTCGACACACCAAACGCCGACATCAGTTCAGCTCATCCGCTGATTACGACATGCACCTATTTTGTCATTTGCTCAAAGCTATGTTTCGATCACATTGCTAAGAGCAAACAACGGAGAAATGGTGGGACGAAAAAATGATAGGGAAGGGTTTGAGGAAAAGAGAGGGATATCGAAATCAAAATAACTAAATGTAAGAATGGTTTTTGTTGCGGGAAAATTTACCGTAAAAAATTCCACCCTTACCTACCAAAGAGAGAAACTGGGCTTTTCGAAAGAAAAGCCGAAGTCACAGGAAAAGAAAAGGTTAGACAACACAACCAAATGGAGCACACACTAGCCGACAACACAACCAGAACTCAATCGCTCCTGGCGAGAGTATGAGCACATCACAGAGCTTTTACTGCTCTCAGTATCTCTTTGCGAGCACATCCTTGCTACGCGACTACCTTACGCCCTCTCTTCAGGGTCATCGGAATAAGGTTTGAGGTCCTTGACATTCCACGTTCCTCGAGAGACACCATTGGCATCTTCGAGAACGTATGTCCAAGCCGACACTCTTTTTTTCACCCGAAACGGGCCCACAAACTTCGGAGCTAACTTTGCAGCGTAATAATTCGCTGCATCAGAAAGCGTGAAGTTCCGTCGCCAAACCAACTCGTTTGGAAGGAACTGAACGTCCCTGCGTCGAAGGTTATATGTTTTCGCCGCCTTCTTAGACTCTAACCTCATCGCTATTTGTTCCCTAAGTTTCTTAAACTGTTCCCTACTGAAATCCCTATCGCTATCCCTACTCTGGTCCCTATCACTATCCCTACTATTTTGAATGGCCGTTGCGGTGGAGGAACCAGCAAACGTCACCATTCCCCTACCGAAATTCGCGTAATACGGTGAAACTCCTAAAACTTCATGCTGGGCCGTGCGAATACTGCACGCTACTTTCGCAAGCTGCGAGTCCCAGACCCTATGATTCTCTGACACATAAGCCCTAAGTGTAGTCTTTAAAATCTGATTAATACGTTCCGCGGGATTCGCTTGCGGGTGATAATGCGCGGTAAACCGAATCGACGAACCGTAGGCATCACACAACGCTTTCAGTTCCTTACTCTTGAACTGGGGACCGTTGTCACAGACAACAAACTTAGGTACGCCGAACAACAAGAAGACATTGTCTTCCAGCTCCTTGCAAACAGATTTTGCAGTAGCTGATCTCAAAGGGAACAAAAGGGGGAACTTAGTAAAATAATCTACAACTGTCAAAATATAAATAAAACCCCTGCTAGACTTAGGCAATGGACCAACTAAGTCAACACACAACATCTCCCAAGGGTTGGTAACCCCTTTCCTCTCCGTCATCAACCCAGCCGGTTTCTCGTTAATCGGCTTCACGCTTTGGCACACTTTACAATACCTAACATATTTAGTAATATCTGACCTCATCTTAGGCCAGTAATACTTTTCTCCTATCCTAGCAAAAGTTTTCTTTACCCCCATATGCCCTGCTAATGGATGGTCATGATTCTCAAATAAGATCTTTTTCCTATCTTCCCTACCTATTATTAATTTCCATTCACTACTACTGTCATGGACTATCACATGACTTGCCCTAACAAACTTATATAATTTTCCATCTTCTACTCTCCACGCTGGAAAAGACAACGGTTTCTTTTCCACCTCCGATATCATTTTTCCAATCCAAGGGTCGGTTGTTGGCTCGGAAATCCCAGAAACAACTGGCAGACTCCTAGAGAGCATGTCCGGCACTACATGATCCTTCCCTTTACGATGGATGATATCGAAGTCAAACTGCTGCATACGTACAGCCCACCTCGCCAGCCTTCCCGCTGGATCCTTCAACTTGCTAAGCCAAATCAAAGAGTAGTGATCGGTAATTACCGAACACTTAACTCCCTCCAGATAAGGCCGCAACTTTTCTATCGCCCACAAAACTGCCAGGCACTCTTTCTCTGTGGTGGAATAATTCTGCTCACACCTATTAAGTGATCTGCTCAAATAGCAAATCACCTTCTCACCTTCCTCGAAGGTCTGACTCAAAACAGCCCCGATCCCAAAATCAGAAGCATCCGTTTGAACGACAAACGGCTTCGAAAAATCAGGACACGTCAAAATGGGTGCTGCCACTAAACACTCTTTAGCTTTCCTAAAGCTTTCCTCACAAGTGCTACTCCACTCAAACGTCTTATTTTTCCTAAGTAAATCGGACAACGGCTTCACCAAACTCGCAAAGTTTGGTATAAATCGCCTATACCAGGACACCGTGCCGATAAAACTCCTAACCTCTTTTACATTCTTTGGCGATGGAATTCCTAACATACTCTCTATCTTCTCTGGATCCATGTGTAAACCATTGCGATCTACAACATAGCCTAAAAACTTCAGAGATGGCCTACAAAAATGACATTTGTCCCTACCAACTTTTAAACCTGCCTTAATAAGTCTTCTGAAGACTTCTTCTAAAATCTCCATATGCTTCTCAAATGTATCTGTGACGATAATGATATCGTCCAGATACACGAAGACATATGGTTCTAACTCGGGTCCTAAAACATTATCTATAAATATTTGCCAAGTTGCGGGAGCATTGTGCAACCCGAACGGCATTCGCAAAAACTGAAACAGACCGCGGCCAGGTACCGTAAAGGCAGTATATTTTCTTGACTCTTTTTCCATCGGAATCTGCCAGTAGGCAGACTTGATGTCCAAAGAAGACAAGAATTTCGCGTTATTCAGCTTATCCAGGATAGCTGTTATGTATGGAAGGGGGTACGCATCCCTGTCTGTAGCCGCATTCAACTTTCTAAAATCTACACAAAACCTATACGTACCATCCTTCTTCTTAATCATGACAATGGGTGAAGCCCATGGACTGTCAGATTTTTCTATAACTTTATCTTCTAACATCTGCTCTAATTCCTTATCAATAAAACCCTGAATAGCCGGAGACACTGGATAGTATCTCTGCTTAATCGGCTCTGCTGTTGTCCTAATCTTGTGCTCCACCATCTGTGTGCACCCTAACCCTTCAGGCATTTCTTTAAATGTCCTGTCTAAAAATCTTTCTAACTGTTGTTTTTCTACCTCTCCTACCTCAGTCAAATGCTCAGAATGGGAAATCGAATTCAACGAATTCTGATTCGAAAATTCCCATTCCCCTGATTGTAAATCCGGGACTATTCCCGCTAAAGCCCAAAAATCGGCTCCTAAAATCAGACAATGAGGAAGGTGAGGTATTACTAAACACCCTACTAAAACTACCTTGCCTTTAATTATAATTGGAAGTGAAACTTCACCTTCCACCTGCACTCCTGCACCATCAGCTAAACTAACACTACCTACTTTGCTAGTGCCTGACTTTATACCTAAGCCCTGTAAAATCTTCCATCCATCCCTACATATGATTGTGCGAGAAGCGCCCGAATCCAAAAGCCCTACTAACCTAATCCCATAAATACTAACACCTATATATGGTCTCTTGTCCCTACCTACGTGCTCAAGCGCGAAACTCAAATTAACTCCTGCCGACAGGTTACCAGTAGGCAACCCGACGCATTTAACGGCGCTCTCGTCCTACTGACCCGAGAGTGCGTCTGCCGTTTCCCAAACACTGCGGGCAGTTACTCTTTGTAACTCCCTCTTTCCCACACCCAAAACAACTCCTAGGAGCAGAACACCTGTTTGCGAAATGGCCTTCTCCATCGCAAATGTAACATCTCCTAACCACCGACCTTGACGAGTTGAGATTAGAATTCGAGTTCGAATTCGAAGCTCTTGGGGAATGACGAGTTTCACTGTTAACCTCAACAGTGGAAACTCTCCTACCGACAGACTGTTCGGGACAGAAACTCGAGTTGAGACTCGGATTCCGTCTAGCTGGACGAGTTTGGTTATTATCTTGAACAACCAAGACTTTTTCGGGTTCGACGCCTACATATGCTAGATCAGGTTCTAGCAAGGTCCTATTTCGACTGCTTGGAGGTGGAACATACGATTCCACATTCGCCCTAACCGACTCTAAGCTACGCCCTAATCTAACCAACTCGGAAACGCTAGTCGGATTAGCCAATCCAAGCTGCGTCTGGTAGAAAGGTGTGAGATTCTTTTGAATCATCGACAACTTCCTACCCTCCAAGATGGGTTCGGAAAGCCTTCCAAACATATTTTGCATCGTCGCCATATAGACTCCGATGGATTCATCTCGGCCTTGTGTGCGACGCCTAATCTCATCTAATAATAAATCATCATAATTTGGTGGCAAAAACTCCAGCTTCAACTCGCTGACTAGTTCTTGCCACGAACCTATCGATACCCTAACTGCCCTAAGCCATATCAAAGCCCTACCTACAAACAAATCTGCTGCCGACCGCAACAGCTTTGCTTCCGTCACTCCACGAGCCTGACGGATCTCCTCAACCCTCTCAAGGAATGCGTTCACGGAAGCTCCACAACGCTCTCCGGTGAACTTCACATCCCACTTAGCTAAATTCTCAAACCTCTCGCTAACAAAAACTCTTTCTCTATTATTACAATCCCTATTCTCTTCTACCCTATTAACATTAATTTCCCTAGCTATATTTTCTTCCCTATTTTCAGTTACGACTGGTGTTAAAGTTGGTGCTGCTGATGTTGAAGTTGTTGTTGCTGCTGCTGTTGATGTTGATGCTGGTACTGGTGTTCCTGTTGATGCTGCTGATGGCGCTGGTCCTGCCGCTGAAGCCCTCAGACTATCGGTTGATAGCTGACTACCATCTTCTCTCGCGTCTCCTACTTCTTCCGAATCTAGGACTTCCTCTAAGTCCGCTAATGCCATGATAAGTTTGTTCTTTAGCCCTAACTTTAATTTTTCCTGTTCGCCATCTTCTGGCTGCGACCTATCTAGCCTACCTATACCCCACTCTACCTTTGCTAAACTCTTCAAGTACTCTTTACACTTCCTAGACTTCGGTTTCATCTCTAAAATTTTCCCTATCTCTCCTAACTTTTTCTCAACCGCTTCGCAATCCTGTTCAAAACTGAACGGATACTGTGCGGGAGTACCTAAAGAACCCCTACGCTCTAATAATCTTGCACCACGAAGCGATCGTCGCATTTCGTCTACGGTGCCTACCTCTAACCCCCTACACTCCATCTCATAAGCGAGCTCGTCTTGAGCTAATCTATAAATATCCATTCTCGCAATAAAATTCAAAATAACAAAAACAAAAATTTTAAAAACAATATCCCCTAAAAGCTGATTTAAAAAAATATATAGGACTTGCTCAGAAAACTAAAAATCAATCTAAAATAAAATCCCCAAAAAAGTAGTAAAAGAATTAAATAGCCTCCAAATAACTAAAAATCAAATATATAAGTTCCTACTCCTTTCAATAAAAAAGTAAAAAAATAGTACCCAAAAAAAATTTCCGCAAGTAATTATCACTGGTCAACAAAAAAAAAATTTTTTTTTGCGCATGGGTTTTACCTAATATTTTTTGATTCTATAAGCAAATCTATATAAAAAACTGCGTTTACCGAACGAAAATATTTGCTTTTTAAGAAGTTAAGGGGGGGGTTAAAGTTTCAAAGTA
Source organism: Melanostoma mellinum (assembly GCA_914767635.1). Lineage (NCBI taxonomy): Eukaryota > Metazoa > Arthropoda > Insecta > Diptera > Syrphidae > Melanostoma > Melanostoma mellinum. The sequence goes on along the minus strand of OU612060.1, from coordinate 133,871,812 downwards.
AGAAAAAATACATTTTTTGCGAGTTTTTTTCATAAAAGTGGATTGAGTAATTACATTCGGGCCTTTTGTAGATTTTTGAGCATACTTTCGACAATATATGGTAATTTTTTCATGCAAAAATATTGAAGCATAAGCCCGTAATAGAGCTTTCCCCAGAACCTCTCAATAAAAAACTATTTGGGGTGTTTTGTGTTCAAAGAAAGGATACAAAGTGTTGGGGAAAGCTCTGTTACGGGCTTATGCTTCAATATTTTTGCATGAAAAAATTACCATATATTGTCGAAAGTATGCTCAAAAATCTACAAAAGGCCCGAATGTAATTACTCAATCCACTTTTATGAAAAAAATTCGCAAAAAATGTATTTTTTCTTACTTTGAAACCTTAACCCCACCCCTTAACTTCTTAAAAAGCAAATATTTTTGTTCGGTAATCGCAGTTTTTTATATAGATTTGCTTATAGAATCAAAAAATATTAGGTAAATCCCATGCGCAAAAATGCTGTTGACCGGTGTTATAAGTAATTAAAAGTATTAAAAATAAAATATAGCCCGACGGCAACACCAAACGAAAATTGGTTGCTGCACACAATAAATTACAAATTTAACACCCACACAAGTGTGAGGGAGCAAAATATACCACTCAATAATACCACAGACCACAAATCAAATAAAATGGCAGACAAAAAAAATATATCCACCAAAATTATTTTTTAATATTTTAATTATGTACCCGAGATTTACTAGAGATCTCCAAAGTACAAACAGCACAACAAAACAAGAAATGTAAAAAAAAAACAGCTACTTGGAATTCCTCGATAGTTCTCTATGTAGAAGCGAGTATCAGGTACCCACACAAACGTTCAAAGGCAGACTCTCCGCACTGTCAAAGTAAAACCACTTTCAAAACAAAACCTCCACTCCAATTCACCTGTGGATGCAAGAAAAAAATTCACCAAGTAAAAGGAACTTTTAAGCAAATATTCTATTTACAAAACAAAGCACAACACAAGAACACTTCCCTGATACGAATCTATTTGTTATAATTATTTACAAATCACAGTTCACAGGTATTTAGGTAGATACCGAGTACCAGAAATTATGCACATAAACTATGTATGTGTGAATATACAATTCTTCACTAAAAATGCCCCACGTTGTGGACGCCAAAGTGGGCTTCGCTCAGCCCACATTTAGCAAAGTGTTACTAGAGATATTGGACGTACTTCAAGCCCGCTTATGTCCCAAATGGATTACCCTACAAATGACGGCAGAGGAGAAATTAGAAGCAAAATCTTGGTTTTACCAAAAATGTGGTTTGCCTGGAGTTGTAATGTGCGTTCTGCGTTGACGGTACTCACACTCCACTAAAGACCCCCTATGAAAACCCACATCTATTTTACAATAGAAAAGGCTACCACAGCCTGAATACCATGCTGGTAAGTGCAATGGATTGTGTTTTAATTCATCTACAAAAATATGAATTATTTTCAGATATGCAATCATAAGCAATGGATTACCTACGTCGACTCAAGTTATCCCGGAAGTAGTCACGATTCTTTAGTATGGAACACTACAGAAGCAAGTTCTTATTTTGAAAACATTTTCAATAATGGAGACAGAACAGCAAGACTCTTAGGTAAATTCTGTCTAGTTCAAAATATGCTTGCAGTGGCTTATACTTTAAGAGAACCTCTCGTCAAGAAAAAGTGCTTTTCAAATTAGCCTCACATTTACTTTTTAAACTACTTATTTTTCAGGTGATGGAGGTTATGGCTTATTTCCGTGGTTGCTAACTCCTTTTCGAAATGTGGACGTAGGTTCCCCGCAGTCAAAATTCAATACGCTACACTCTAAAGGTAGAAATATTATAGAGCGGACTATTGGTGTATTGAACATTGAAGAGTTAGGTTAGGTTAGGTTGAATGGGGGGTGCAGCCACAAGTGGCAACACCTCACTCGGATCTCGAGGATCCATTGTGCTCCCCGGGAAATCATAGGATGAGGAAATGGGAGGATTGGAGAGGTGGATGGTTATTGTGGTAGGGAACTCCCACTGAACCATTTGGAGCCCTGAGTAAATTTCAGGACGTTGCTCAGTGAGAGGTTAGAGATGTCGCCCAGTTCGTCGAAGAAGTATTCTCCGAGGGTTTTTTTCCGAGTGTGGGCTAAGCTAGGACACTCACAGAGGAAGTGGAAAGATCCCTCCTCTGCCTCCTCATCTTGGCATCCTCTACATAAGTCGGATGTGCTAATGCCCATTCTCATCATGTGGGTACCCAACGAGTTGTGACCCGTGAGAATGCCAATCAACAGAGAGAGCCGAGGTCTGCTTAGCTGGAGTAGAAATTCTGTTTTTTTCTTGGAAATATCTGGCCAAAGGTTTCTAGAGACTCGGCATGTTTCTAAAGATGACCACCTGTCATTGGCGATTTTTAGAAAATTGTGTTTGATTCTGCTTTTTTCTTGCTCTAGTGGCTTTAGAACTGAAGTGTTCGCTTCGCTGGATTCGAGTGCTGACCCGATTTTTGCCAGCTTATCCGCCATTTCATTACCGATAATGTCACGATGTCCAGGAACCCAGGTTAAACTAACTGTGTTTGTCTCACTGAGCAGTCTAAGGTTACTGCGACAGCTGTCTACTAGCCTGGATTTTGTGATAATGGATAAGATATCTTTAATGGCCGCCTGGCTGTCTATGAAGAAGTCAATATTTTTGTTGATCAAGTTTTGCGTAGCAAGGTGCTTCGCACACTGCGAGTACTTCTGCTTGAAAAACACTGCAGAAGTCGGGAAGCTTTATTGATCTATTCATGTTAGGGTAGTCTGAGAAGATACCTGATCCTACCCCTTCGTCCGTTTTGGAACCATCTGTGAAGACGGAAATGTGATTTTCTTTTATAACCCTGTTTTCCTCCCAGCTTTCTCTAGTCGGAAAGACTGTTAGGGCCACTGGATTGAAATCAATATGCGGGGGGGTATAGTCTGTTTGGATGTCTATATCTGTATGGTTCATGATGGTTCTATGGGCTGATATGCCTGTTTTCCAATTGTTGCATTGTTTGAGTCGCAGTGCGCTTTTGGCCGCCATCTCCTTAGTAAAGAGATCTAGGGGGGCTAGCGATAGGAAGGTTTCCAGATCTGCAGTTGGTGTTGTTCTCATGGCACTGGTTGAACCAATGCATGCAAGCCTTTGGATTTTGGTCATGGTCTTAAGGTTTGAAGCCTTCTCTAATGATGGCCACCAGACTAGACAGGCATATGTGAGGATTGGTCTTATTATGGATGTATACATCCAGTGAATGGTTTTGGGACCAGGTCCCCATTTTTTACCAAAAATTCTACTACAAGTGTAGAAAGCGATTTGAGCTTTCCTTTCTCTTTCTTTTAAATTTTCTTTCCAGTTAAGTTTACGATCAAGGACAATTCCGAGATATTTTGCCGTACCAGATAAGTTTATTGGTATTCCATTAATGGAGGGAGGAAGTATATCTGGAATGTTACGTTTTCTCGTAAACAGAACAAGTTCTGTTTTTGTAGGGTTGACGTTTAGCCCACAGTTTTTCGCCCAGCTGGTGAGCTTGTTTAGAGCTGTCTGAAGAAGTTCACAAAGGGTGGTTGTGAATTTTCCCGAAGTCATGATGACGATGTCATCGGCATAGGCTACTGCTTTTATTCCGCTCCTGTCGAGTTTAACCAGGATTTGGTTAACTACTAGGAGCCAGAGTAGCGGGGATAAAACTCCTCCTTGAGGTGTACCTCTACAAGTTTTAACTTTTAGGGTACTTTCACCCATTTCTGCTTTTACTATTCTCGTTTGGAGCATGGAGTCGATCCAGTTTGATAGCGTTGGCTCGATATTTATGGAACTTAATGCCATGCGAATAGCATTGTATTCAACGTTATTGAAGGCCCCTTCTATATCGAGGAATGCAGCCAACGCGTACTCTTTATATTGGATTGACTGTTCAATGGTTCCGACTACTTCATGAAGTGCGGTCTCAACTGATTTGCCCTTTATATATGCATGTTGGGCTGTAGAGATCACATTGTTATTCAGTTTTGTTCGGATATGCGTTTCTATAATTCTTTCTAGAGTCTTAAGTAGAAAGGAGGATAGGCTTATTGGTCTGAAATCTTTGGGTTCAGTGTGAGAGGGCTTACCGGCTTTGGGAATAAATATGACTTTAACTTCTCTCCAACTAGTTGGAATAAAGGTGAGGTTTAGACAACCTCTGAATATTTCCACTAGTATCGGCACAATCAAGTCTTTGGGACTTTGGAGCATCATTGGAATGATACCGTCCGGACCCGCAGATTTGTATGCTGAGAATGAGTCAATGGCCCACATTACCTTCCTATTATCTACTAATAGATTTCCTATGTTGGATCTAACGTTAGCGCTAGGGTTTCCGCGTTCTGGGGATGTCATTTGAGAACACCCTGGAAAGTGGGTGTTCATGAGTGACTCTAAAGTTTCAGAGCATGAGTCAGTCCATGTGTTATCAGGTCTTCTAAGAAAACTAGGGATATTTTGGACCTTGGACATGACTTTTCTTAGCCTTGCTGCGTCATTTGTGCACTCAATATCTGAGCAGAAGTTGCGCCAGGCTGCTCTTTTTGCGTAGGTAGTTCTATTTTTGTATTCATTTTTACTGATCTTGTATAGGTCCCAGTCAGCCGAAAGGTGAACATTGAAGAGTAGATTCCGTTGCTTGGATTTATCCAGAGTGTTACAGTATTCACCTCAAAAAGCGGCACAAATAATTAATGTCTGCTGCGCTCTACACAATAATATCAGCCGTATTTATAATCGCATAATAAACTCCGAACAACTTTATAACACGCTTATTCATTGAATAAATCAGAAATCGTTTTTATAATCATTTTTCGTCAGTGAATAGGTGCTGAATAGCTTAAACGCAGAAATGTGTGTTTTAAGCGTGTTTTAGCGTATAAATGTCATTTGATTTTGAGTATTGAGTTGTCATTCAGTGGTTTATTTACAACTTTGAGAATTTTAATTGTGTAATTGTATGATTCCACTTGAAAGTTACAGAGTTGTTTTTGAAAAATCACAGAACAAAAATATACTTCACTTTTTCATTTTATATCTTTCTTTGAACTAAACTGTAAGGCGAACTACTTTTGTTCTCCGATTTTTTCGAAACCTATGCAACAACTTCAAATCCAATCACACAATTACATAGTTAAGTGAGCACAGATTCAGGATATTAATGCTTATCCCTGTAAAGATTTAAGGCACCCTCAAGAAATGTTCCGTTTTCTTTTTAGTTGATCCATTTTCCTTTAGTTATTTAGTTTTAGTTTATTTAGTTAGCTTTAGTTATTTTATTTATACTTGCAGTTTAATACTTAGACCGAACACCGAACGAAAATAAAAACAAAACAAAATTCTGTTGTCAGTTCAACCATTGAGAAACAAAAATAGAGAGTTTCTTTATGATTTTGACATAAGGGATGAATAACTATAATGGGTGATGCGTGATGAAAAAGATTATAAATAAGGATTTTTTATTCACTGAATAAAGTCTGAATAGGTTCTTATTCACTGAATAACTACTATGCGTTTTAAGCGTGTAATAGCAAAATCTAATAAATACGGCTGTATATGTAGACATTTTCAAGTATCTTTGGATGAAGAGTTACCCTACGATGATGAAGATAACCAAGATGATATGCCCAATGATTCAGAAGGAAGTGGTGCCGTACAGCCTTTGCAGTACTATTCTGAGGCAGTTTGCTTAAGAAATGAAATAATGATGTCTCTTTAAATAAACGTTTGTATGATGTGGAATGAAAACAATTAATATGAATAAAGAAACTCTTTAACAAACGATTTTCTTTTTTTCAATTATAGTTTTATTCTAAGAACGTAAAAGGAACAATTTCAATATAACGGTAAAAAAAAAAACAGAAAATAACTAGAAAACATAAATAGGCACTTAAGTATGAAAAAATAAATAATATTAAAAAAAAAAACTTTTAGCTAGCCTTTATATGTTGCAGCTCTAACTGCAAAAGCTTCTCCTTTAATTTAAGCTTATCTAGAGCTATTTGTTGCATTTTAATGTTGTGTTCGTTATTCTGAACTTTTATTTCTTCGATTGCTTTGTAAATTCTTCTTGTATTATATTGAATATTTTTTGAATTTTCTTCTGAGGACTGCAATGCCTTTTGAATTGCATTGCTCAAATTCTGTTGAATTTCAGTTTGAGATTTCATAAGCTCATATTGTGCAAGGGACAATTCGTATTGTGTCATTTGTTTTTTTGGTTTCTTGGGAACATTTTCCACGTCTTCAATATCTATGGATTAAATTTCAACAGAAGTAATTTTTATGAAAATGTATGAATAAATATAAACGTTTGGTCTTACCAAGATCATTCTCTTCGAGCTGTAGAATATCAGCACTTTGTCGGCGCTTCGAAGTTTGTGGGCATCCAAATACTTGGACATTAGGGATGCCCTCCACCGCTTCCTTCAGACCAACTAATGCAATGACTTCCTCTTCTTCTTCTGTAAAAATATGCATTTTATTTGGCCCACCCCCTGTGGCCCGTTGCTCCTGTTTATTATGAGACAGTTTTTTTTTCAAGTGGGATTTGTAATCGCTCCAAACCTGGAAAACGTGTTATTTAGAAAAAAGATTTTTTTATACAACTAGTGCTAACTTCTACCTTTTTCGTTTTTCCACTCAGCCACGTCTTTCATTGGTGGTCCTAGGAGGTTGAGCCTGTCTCTTAGACTATTCCAAAATTCTCTAAGGACTTCGGGTTGCCTTTTTGAATTATTTTTGGCAATGTCGGGATTTAATTTCATTGTTGAAATTATTTCCGCAAATTGTTCTTTGTGTGTCGTCCTTCCCCTAAAAATGTAAATAATCTATTATTTACAAACAAATATTCCAAATTGAGCAATAGTTTTACTTATGGCACTTTCCATTGGACGAAAAGAACCGTCCAGGAGCGTCCAGAAGCATTCTCAAACCGTTCCATTGGTGCAAAAAGATCGCTTCTCATGATTCTGAGGAGTGACAGCCGCTTCTCGATTTGAAGTGAGAATCGACTCAGAAGCACTAACACATGTTACTCAAATGTCAAAAAGAAAAGTTTCTTCAAGGAAAATTTTTTTAAGAGCCATAGGTGTTTTACTCACACAAAGGAAATTACGTTAAACTGAGTAGAAACAATTTTGGGTGTTCCATTGGTTTTTAAAATGAATGCTTCCCTGAGTGAAACCAATGGAAAGTGCCATTACATTTTGCTAACAAAAAAAACAAACACCAAACAGACGCTTCATGAACAACTGTAAATCCAACAGAGTATAACACAGAGTATATATATATAGTCCCCTATTACATGATGTCTCACGAGCCCAGTCTCACATGAGTGCGAAAAAGAAAGGAGATATGAGGAAATGAGATGCACAAAAAAATTCCCGATGAGTACCGTGCCGATTTTTAGCAGTCTCATATTGACCTTTCTCTTTTCCCATATTCGTTTTTGCTATGTTGCTTTCATCTCTTTGTCATTTTTTTTTCATTAAAAAAAAATTATTTTCTTACAAAGAAGACAGACGCTCTTTGTTGCCATCGAATTAAAGTAAGTTTTTCATTTTAATGACTAACAATAAATAAACATTTATTGTTTGCAGAAAATCCTCTCCGCCTTCAATTACACTACTAAAGCAACACTAGTTTCACGTGTTTTCAGTTTTCTTCAGTTTTCTTATTTCTCGTTCAGGTCGGCGGAGGCGAGTATTTAAAACAAATTTTTTAAAGAATTAGAAAAATTCTGTTAAAAACAATGACTACCAAAATGGTGAATACAAATCTTGATTTGATTGCTACTATTGAAGACGATGCTGAAGTTGAAAATCTTTCGGAAGACTCAGATGCTGAAATCGAGGTAGGTCATCTCATACCAAACACATAACCTGGAAACTTTTATCGAGTATCAAAACCTTAATAAAATCCTTTTCAGTATCAACCAACAAAACTACGACACAAGAAAGTTACTGAGTTTGAAAAGGGATTTGAGTTTGTGTCGTCTGTAAAAGAATACAATCAAGACACATGGGACGATTTGATGAAGTATGTCAAGAGAAAGGCACGTACAAAGACTGATGACAAGATTGCCGCAAGACTACAGCACCTAGAACCAGGTGCAATCAAAAGTGGCGTACGGCGCGTGCTGGACGGGCTGGTATTTCAGTTTCCCTGGCCGGGGAAAAGGAACGTAAGATAGTCAAAGATATCATCAAAAATGCTGAGAACACGGTGAAGAATCGAATAATTCCGCCTGAGATAATTGAGAAGTACAGAAAAAAATTGATTGCTCTGGAGCCCGAGATTCGTAAGTACATTTATCTGAACAAATATTCACACTTTTCACCTTGTGTTGACTTCTAGAGAACATACTTGACGAAGAGCAAGCCGAACGTCAATTGGCGAAGGCTGAGCAGTCCCTATCCAAAGTAGAACGCAAACTAGCTGGAGCTCAGGCTAATAATCGTTCTTGGTTCCAGACCAAAAAACAGCGAGAAGATGAAAAGGCTCGTCTTTCGCTAACAGATGAAGCTGACGCTAAGAAGGGCAAGCCAGGTGGAAAACCAAAGGCGGAAATAAGCGAAAACGTCCAGAATATGGTGGAGATGGTGAAGATGGTCCACCAGTTAAAGAAGTAAAAAAGAAAAAGAAAGAGGAGAAGAAAAAAACTCCCGAACAACTGGCAAAGGAAAGATCAATGAGGGAAGTTGAAAAGGTTTCACTAGTGAGAACACTCAATGCTGTCGCTGACAATATACTGAAAGGTAGGGATGGATCAAGGAAACCAAAAAGAAAGTCAAACTCTGCATTTACCAATGATTTAACCGATGTCAGTCGAAGTGGAGCGCTGAGATTAAGGTAAGACTTGTTTTGTTTGGTCTTTGTATTCTTCACACAAACTTTGTTTTTATTTGTAGATCTGAAGCTAATCGCCACAAGAAAATGTCAAAAATTAACGCAAAGAAGAAGACAAGTGCCGTGAAAATTACCAACAAATCTGGAAAGAATAAATTCAACAAAGGCAAGAACTTTGGTGGCACAAGGTTGTCAAAGAAAAACAAAAAGTGAATCGTTGAAGAGTGTAAACAATATGTAAAAAACTAAAACAAGGATTACTTTAATAAAAGTATTTTTATATAAAATATTTTCTATTGAGTGTTTTGGTCACCAGCCCAGCAACATATAAACTGTTTTTTTTACTAAACTTACTTTATTTAGAGTAAAATACAATTTTGAAATTTATAAAGTGACAACAAGGAAAGCATTGAAAGAGAAATGAAGAATTGTAAAATTTGAGACGTGAGCCTTCAAAATTGAACATGTAATAGAGGCTGTTCAGACAGGCGCAAGTGAACCGTGCAAAATTGACGTCTATATGTTTTTTCTCTTTCCCACATAGTTGTAAGAAAGAGACATTTTTTTGCGCCGAAGTTTTTAAAAATTTTAAAATTTTCTTGGCGGAGTTTTGACATTTCCTTGTTTTGACACTTGTGTTTTTTTTTTCTCGAGTAAAGAGACTGTTGTTTGAAAAATAAATGCTCTTTTTCATGTTCCTGAAGCAAAAATACGAAAATAAACAAATTATTTTTTCAGTTCAGTTTAATTTCTGAGTTTTTTCTTCCCAAATCTGAAGGCAAAATAAACGTCAAAAAAAATCCATCGTGTTCACATTACTTTCAGTCTGAACACGACGGGGTGGCGGAATGTCAAAATTGCACGGTTGACTTGCGCCAGTCTAAACACCGTCATAGTGATTGTCTCACGGGATGGAAATTTAAAAGGAACGTCAAAAATGAGACATGTCTCATGAGACATCGTATAATAGGGGACATACTCTGTATATATATACTCTCTACTCTGTGGTAAATCCGCTACATTTCATATGCGGATCTGAGTTGTATAGAATGAATGCATTCACGTGAATAGCAGAATACCGCTCAGTATTACCGACATACACAGATTCACTTAAAATGAATAGCAGAATAGTGATTAGTGAAAATTCAAGAAAAATTCCCCCCGATGAATAGCAGAATAGGGCTGTATATCTCTGTACCAAAATTCATATAAATAGGTTTAATAGTTTGTGCGGTTTTTGATAACAAATAAAAATAGACAGACAGATTTCATTTCAGACTTATGATATTAGTAAAGACTCCCATTCCCGTGGGAATATGGTGACCCTTCCCGTAGGAATATGGGGATGACTAACCGCCGTATTAATAATCGCGGAATAGCTGCGTTCCATGGATTAAGTGGAAAATGGTATAATGGTAGCTTTAATTAAATGGAGAATGGTATAATGGTAACTTAATCCATGGAATAAGGCTATTCCCCGTTTATTAATACGGCGGTAACAGTTTATGTTACTCCAGGAATAGTGTAGCATTCTAACGGTGGAAGAATTTTTGAAATCGGTGCTGTAGCTTCTAAGTTCCCGTATACGTTCCCATTCCCGTGGGAATATAGGGATAAAATATATAGCCTATGTCCTTCCTTCCTCCGGTTCTAGACAATCTCTGTACAAAACTTCATTGTTGTTTTTATGTAGTGGACTTTGTATCAGAAAATTGAAAGATTAAAGCACTGTGGAAATGATTAATGCTCGTGGGTCGTGGCACAGTACTTGGTTGGTTGCTGGTCGGAAAACGAAAGAGGACGATGGTTGGCGGATGTTCTTCATGTTGCCTCGTCTTCGCTCACTTTTCAATTCGCGAGAATAGATGCTGCCAAATACTTATTTATGACTTGTAACGTAACGTAACAGTTACATTTCAAAATTGACATTGAAGCAAGTTTTTGACAAATTATCTCCATAGTTTGATGTGCAGCTTATTGTATTAAAAAAAGATGAAGAAAATTTCAGATTTAACTGCATACGAATCTAACAGCCCGATTCTTACAAAAAGTCACAAGTCACAACGTGGCTACCTGCTGAGAGCCCTATCACAATTTGATTGTTGAGTGGAAAACTGTGACTTTTTTTGAAAGTTGTGATTCGTGATTCATCTGTGACTTTGGACAGAATCGGGCTGTAAATATAAATAAATATAGTTGAAAATATAAATTTACAAATGTATTAAACATTTATATTTGCTTTAATTTTATTTTGTTTTTACTAATAAAAGCGAAAACGAGTTATGATCTAAAAGGGAGTATCTCCGAAGTATACTCTTTATAATGAAAGTCCTCACTTTTATACTTTGTACTCATAATTTGCACTCAAAATCCCTAATCCACTGTTCTTCGTAAGTAACCTTTATAAGAACTTTATAAAGTTCTACATAAACCACCTCAAAAAAACTCTAACTGTGAAAAATTTCATGAAGAGCTCACCCATCTCTAGTAGCAGTTGACTCATCGACTCATATCTATTTTCTCTTAATCATTTTGATAATTTATATCTGTCAAAACAACGTAACGGATTCTATTGGTCTCTTTAATCCGTTGTGTCCGGTAAAACTCAAGGCCCCGGCCCATAGAATGCGTTGCGAGCGGTGGGAGCTTCGCGGCAACTGATGCGGTGGGGTGTGCCGCACACAACTGATAGGGGTGACCCAATGAATGCGGCGCGGTGTTTTGAGAATTGTTTATTTGCTAAAATTATTTTCCAATAGGCAACACAAACGTCAAACGAACTGGGGATGAGTCGATGAGTCACTATAACTAGAATTGATTGCGGTTTTCACTCATGGATTATATTTTCTTGAATGCTTCAAATAACTCATTTCCACTTAGGATTGAATCCCGTTTCAGATCGAATTAGTTTCAGGTAATGCCTTTTTATGATACGTTAAAAACAAAACAACATAGTTTTCGACTTTAATAAGCAAAATATGTTTTAAGCTTGTTTACGAAACAACGTTGCATTTGCAAAAACTTTATAAAGTTGTGCGTTCCACTGGTTTTATAATTCACTTTTTCCGTTTTGAATAAGTCGTTCGTGAAACTGTGAATATAGGTTGCGATACCAGCGTTTTCCCTACTTTTTTTTAGTTCGAATACTTTGCTCGATACTGGATTGAAAAAAAAACCACAACATAAGTAATTTACTGTCTCTATTTATCACAGGAAAAACAGAGGTGTATTTGCTCTGAATAAATCATTTAAATATAAGTTTGTAATTTTTAAATGAAAATGGCGTCACCATAGATTTTGATTTTTTTTTTTTTGAACTGAAATACTTTACCAACTTCTGGCTTGAAAAAAAAAAACACAGTAAAGCTACGCGCGCCGCTGACGCCGCATTTTTGCTGTTGTCGCAATATTTCGTCATGATTTTGGGGTTACTTACATACTCTTGATAAAAATAAAATTTTGTATGTGAAACTGTTGCCGTCAAAAGCACATAATCGCTTCGATTTTCGAAATCTCTAAATAGCCTTCTCTCACTGGGACAAAAACGTAATTCTTTTACGAAAAGTAGTAAACCGTTCACAACAGCTTTTGTTTGACGCCTCTCCATTGTTGCACTTTTAATTTTTAGAAAAATCACTTTTATTAATGTTATGTTATTCTTAAGGTGTGTCCACACCAGAGAAACATTTCAAGAAACATTGTTTCAAAAACGTTTCTAAAATGTTTCCCATTTGTATAAAAAACATTTTTGAAACATTTCGGAAACATTTCAGAAACATTTCAGAAATGTTTCTGAAATGTTTTTTTGGTGTGGACGTTTCTTGAAACATTTCTGAAATGTTTCTGAAATGTGTTTTTGTTTCCCATTTTTAATGGGATTTGTTTTTGTTTCTCGAGCTCAGTTTAGTGCTTGAATATGTATTGTAAAGAAGTAGCAATTATAGCGTCGTGTTTTATAATCATGAAAAAATAAAAAAAAAAAATAAAATAAAAAAACCAAGACAGTGGCAAAGAAACATTTTGAAAAATAGAAATAATTCAGGTGGTGTAAAATTATTGGAAGAACTGAAAATTGATGGTTTGAGTGGATATAGAAATTTCGCTAGAATGTCAAGTGAGGACTTCGAGTTTCTTGTTAATTTGGTTGGTCATAAAATTAGAAAACAAAATACAAACTTCAGATCGAGCATAAGTGTAGTAGAACGTTTAGCAGTGACTCTTCGATTTTTGGCCACTGGTGATTCATATCATATCACTCTTTAATGTATTTATTTAAAATTTCGAAACAAAGCATATCTTGTAATGTGCCCGAAGTTTGCGAAGCACTTGTGAATGGTCTTCAAAGTTATATGCAGGTATGTCTAAGATATTCTGTTCTTAAGCCATTATCTAACTTTTATTTTATCGAATAGGTTCCTGCAACAGAATCTGAATGGCTGAAAATTGCAGATGGTTTTGATAAAAGATGGCAATTTAAACAATGTGTTGGTGCAATGGATGGTCGTCATATAGTTATATCATCACCTTTTCATAGTGGTTCTGATTACTTCAACTACAAAAGAACTTTTAGCGTTGTGTTTTTGACCGTAGTTGACTCATCATATTCTTTTATATTCGTCGATGTTGGCTGTAAAGGTCGTATATCTGACGGTGGTGTTTTTAAGAACAGTATGCTATGGACGGCTTTAAACAACGAAACACTGAATTTGCCAGATTATAACATATTACCAGGAAGAGAACATCCAGTACCCTACGTTATAGTCAGCGATGCCGCATTTCCATTGCACACTCATATTTTAAAACCATTCAGTGGTACATATCCAAAAGAGTCAAGGGAGCGCATTTTCCACACTTTTCTCGACATTTTTGTTATAACAAACCACTCGCTTTATTTGCAAATGTTTCAGAAAAACAAAGAAAGTTTTCCATTCAGAATAGGAAACAAAAAACATTCCAAAAACATTTCAGAAACATTTCAGAAATGTTTCACGAAGCGTCCACACCAAAACAACTTTATAGAAACATTTCTGAAACATTTCTGAAACAATTCTAAAACATTTCAGAAATGTTTTTTTGTTTCTGAAATGTTTCTGAAACGTTTTTGGAATGTTTCTGAAATGTTTCTGAAATGTTTCAAAAATGTTTCTTTGGTGTGGACATACCTTTACACTCATTTATTGTAGAATGAAAAGATTGAGTCAAACACAAATTAATTTATATCATAAAACACTTAAAAAAATATGTGTTCGAAGTGAAGAGAATTGATTTGTTATATAGCATTTGCTTATGGTGAACACATTTAGAACATAAAAAATAAAATAGCTTCTATTCCGTCACTTATTTGCTATGGGTTTTATCATAAGGGACTTGAAAACATCTCGCTAATGAAAACATGAGGTTTTGGAAAAATTAATGTGAAAATTTTTTAGTATTTGGGAGTTGCTACCAAAACCACGTTTTTGTCCCAACAGTAATAGACTATAAGCCTAAAAGCGCATGTCGGCGTTCATATATTCACATAAAATAAAAAAAAATAAAAACATTGTATTTTGAAGATGTTTTATTAAATTTGGCGCAAATATTGCCCCTTGATTTTAAAAAATTATTTTTTTTTGGGAACAAATGAAACATAAGCTTTTTAAGTTGTGACTACAGTAAAAAATAACAAAAAATACGTTTTTTAATAATTTTTTGCTGTTGTCAAACCTTAAAATGCTTTTGTTTCATTATTCAAAAAGAAAATTGATCGTTATGGATAAATTAACATATTTTCAACATTTAAAATAGTTTGACAATAAAATCTGATTGAAAATGCTACCTAAATTGTTATTTTGCAGCAGTAGCAACCACAGCTGAATCAAATTTCTGGGGTATCAGTTTGTCCTTTTTAATCACTAGCAACAAGAGAGAACTTCAAATTGGTTTTGACAGCAAATGTCACCGCCTGAGAGCCGCGGCAAAGTAGAAATTTGGGCTTCTCGTCGCATTCGGCGCGTTGCTCGTGGTGCTTATGGGTCACCTCTCATAAGAACGTGCGTATTTAATCGAGCTTTCCATTGGAAGCGGCACCAAACGCGCAACGCGTTCTATGGGCCGGAGCCTTCACTCCTTCCAGTTGCATCCGGCAGCGAACGGACGCAACGGACTCTATGGGCCGGGGCCTATAGTGTAAAATCAATCATCAATTTTTATTTGTAACATTCTATGTTTTTGTTTGCTTTTATTTTCACATGAATGTTGTGGAATGCACGTGTTTAGTTTTATTTATTTTGGCTGCAATTGATTCCATCCAGTTCTTCTCAATTGCTTCAGTTGTAGAGGAATAAGCCTCCTTAAGGTCGCGTATAAGATCTTGTCTGCTGTATTATGTGACCAACAATTCGATAGGTTATTATTAATGTGATTTTAGATCACAAAGTCAACGATAGACAACATTTTTAAATAACGGCAGATTTGGAATTAAAACCGGAATATATCGATATGCACCAATTTTCATCGACTTCAAGGCCGCCTGCGAATGGAGGTATTTATAGTGACAAGCTGTACAAAGCCATGTCTAGTTTTGAAGTCTCTGCAAAACTGGTTTGACTATGCTGGATGACTTTGGAAAGTTCGCGCTGCTCGGCCAAGGCCGGTAAAAACTTAGCGAGAGCTTTACTTACTTACTTAGGTGGGCATTACAGTTCGGGGTGAACCTGGGCCTCAACCAACATCCTTCTATAACGACTTCGATTTCGGGCGAGCTCTCTCCAGTTTCGCACTCCAAGTCGGTTGAGGTCTTCATCCACTTGATTGCGCCACCTAAGACGAGGTCTTCCCCTTCCGCGATTTCCCTGCAATGTGCTTTCGAACACCCGACGAGCCGGAGCGTTTGGGTCCATCCGCTCAACATGGCCCAACCATCGTAGCCTCGCGATGCGTACTCTTCTGGCTATGCCCATGTCGCGGTACAGCTCATACAGCTCGTTGTTGTATCTTCTTCTCCACACATTGTCTTCGCATACGGAACCAAAGATCATTCGGAGAATTTTTCTTTCGAAACGACCAAGGGTTTCCTCATCCGCTTTCGATAAGGTCCATGCTTCCGCGCCGTAAAGCAGGACTGGGATGATTAAGGTCTTAAATAAGGTTACCTTGGTTTTTCTGGAGAGGGTTTTGTTTCTCAATTGTCTTCTTAACCCAAAGAAGCAACGGTTGGCAAGAGTTATTCTCCGTTTGATCTCCGCACTGATGTTGTTGTCCGTGTCTACAGCGGATCCTAGGTAGACGAAGTCCTGTACTACCTCGAAGTTATGTCTGTCTATTGTGACGTTTTGTCCAATTCGTCGATGTTCTGAGTCCTTGTTTGATGACAATATATACTTCGTTTTGCCCTCATTAGCCATCAAACCCATTTTTGCCGCTTCTGTTTCGATACTCGCAAAAGCACCTATGACATCACGCTTTTTTCTTCCCATTACGTCAATATCGTCTGCACATGCGAGTAATTGCACAGACTTTTGAAAGATTGTTCCTCTGGTGTTGACGTTTGAGTTTCTTACAATTTGTTCAAGTATGATGTTGAAGAAATCGCATGACAGTTTATCGCCTTGCCTAAAACCTTTTTCGACATCAAAGGTCTCGGTGAGTTCTTTACCGACCTTGACGGAGCAGTGTGAATTCTCCAAAGTCATCCTGCATAGTCGTACGAGTTTTGCAGGGATGCCGAAACTAGACATGGCTCTGTACAGCTCGTCTCTGTAGATACTGTCATACGCGGCCTTGAAATCGATAAAAAGATGGTGAATATCGATATTACGTTCTCGGGTTTTTTCCAAGATCTGCCGTAATGTGAAAATTTGGTCTATTGTGGACTTCTCTGGTCTAAAACCACGTTGATAAGTACCTATCAAGTTGTTGGCGTGGGGTTTCAGACGTTCACATATTACAGCAGACAAAATCTTATAAGCGACGTTAAGGAGGCTTATCCCTCTATAATTGGCGCAATTGTGAGGGTCTCATTTCTTTAGGATCGGGCATACGATACTGAGGTTCCATTCATCGGGCATGCTTTCTTCCAACCATATCATGCAGATCAGCTGGTGCATGCTCCTTTCCAACTGATCTCCAGCTGCCTTGAAAAGTTCGGCATCAAGGCCATCTGCACCTGCAGTCTTATTTGATTTAAGTTTGCATATAGCAAGCTTAACTTCTTCTACGTCGGGAGGACGGCATTCTTGATCATCGTCCAGGCTGAATGGGCAATCTGCCTGACAGCGGAATTTGTGTCCTCATCGCCGTTAAGCAGTCTGCAGAAATGATCTTTCCAGATCCTCAGTAGCGACTGTGACTCTATAACTATGTTTCCCTGCTGGTCTTTGCAGGCTGAGTTCGGGGTTTGCCACCCTGGCAGGATCTTTTTACCTTTTGGTTAAACTTCCGAATCTCGTTCCTGTCATGGCACCTCTCTATTTTCTCAAACGAGCGTTTCTCATGCTGCTTCTTTTTCTTTTTGAGAAGTCGGTGTTCTTCCCTTCTTCTCTCCTTGTAAGTCTCGTTATACTGATCGTAAGCAGCCCTCGTTCGTGTTTGCAAAAGCATTTGTCGTGCTCTTTGCTTGGCTGCATTTGCCTGCCCGCATTCTTCATCGAACCATGGGTTTCGTTTTGGTGGCCGAGTGAAACCCAGAACCTCAGAGGCAGCGGTTCTGATGGCTTCTTGGCATTGCTGCCACTGGTCTTCAATATTTAATGCTGGCGGCATGGGATTTAAGGATAATTGAAGGGACACTCGATTGGAAAAGGCATTGGCAATCTCTTGCGATTGTAGCTTTCCGACGTCAAATCTATTCACAGCGTTAGTTCGTGCTGGCCGTGAACAAGATATCCTCATTCGTACCTTGGCTACAACAAGATAGTGGTCCGAGTCAAAGTTGGCCCCTCGGAAAGTTCGGACATCTAGCACACTGGAAGAGTGCCTTGCGTCGATCGCAACATGGTCAATTTGGTTGACGGTTAATTGATCTGGGGATCGCCATGTACCTTTATGAATTTTGAGATGCGGGAAGCGTGTACTACTTACAACAAGATTCAGTCCCGCAGCAAAATCGATTAGCCTCAATCCAATTTCGGAGTTTTGGTCGTGGAGGTTATGCTTACCGATTGTGTTTCCAAAGATGTCCTTCTTCCCTAGTTTTGCGTTGAAATCGCCAAGAACGATTTTCACGTCGTGTCTAGGGCACTGCTCATATGTTTCTTCGAGGAGCTCGTAGAAACAGTCTTTGGAATCGTCGTCTTTCTCTTCTGTGGGGGCGTGGGCGCATATAAGGCTAATGTTGGCGAATTTTGCCCTGATGCGGATGGTCATTATACGCTCATTGACTGGATTTTGGCTAATCACCTTATCCCTGAGTCTTCCTCTAACGACAAATCCGCACCGAAATAAGCGCGGTTTCTGTTGTCTGTAGCAGTCGCCATAGTATATGTCACAGTTTTTCATCTTCTTTATGCCCGGTCCACTCCATCGCACTTCTTGGATGGCGGTTATGTCTGCTTTGCAGCAGTCCAGGGCGTCCGCTAATTCTCCAGCTGCACCTAGTCCGTTAAGAGATCTTACGTTCCAAGTGCAGATCCGGAGGTCGTTGTCCTTTTTTCGTTTGCTTGGGTCGTCAACTTTGAAATCATTATCGTTATCCGAGGCTGCTTGTTGTTTCGGAACAAGGTCTTTTTTACGTGGTTGGGTAGTTAACCCTACGCACAACCCCCAACCTGGAGGGCCAGGTCCTTTTGGATCCCTTCGGACACAAAGGGCTGGAATATCCAGAGTCAGTACCGTGCTGCAGGGGTGTGAGTGCTGCCGTTGGCTCACCAGGAGCTCGTCCGCCACCATCTCTACTTCAATACCCTGTCCTAGTATTGAAAGACCCCAAAAGACCTTTAAACCAAATATGTTGCAGTAGCTCTTTCAGGGGTTTCTGCTTTTATGGCTGCTGAGGTCCACCGTTGATTCTGTCCTTCGAATTCATCCGCTGGGACATTTACACGAAAGCTCTCGTAGACCACTGAAATTCGTGCAGTCAGTCATTGTTCGCAGAGCAAATTATAGTGTTGATCGATCACATTTCTTTGTTCCGGATTCCCTTATCAACACTCGCACTTACTAGTTTAGCAGGTCAGCTCTGGACGGAGCATCCCAGGTCCCAGTGGATACCGCTTGGAGGTATATTATATATATATATAGCACAATTGACGTGTACTATAAGTTACAGCATCTGGGCGCCGCCAAGTTGGCAATAGTCAGAGCCTACCCGAATAGTACAACGCCCATCCACCGAGAGCGAGAGCTTTGGTGTCGAAAAAAGCTTTCGACAAGGCGGGAAACTGTCACAATAAACAAACATAATTTCGAGGTAGTACAGGACTTCATCTACCTAGGATCAAACGGAAAAGTTAAGAAAAGAAGGGTTAAGAGTTAAAAAAAAAAATTTCGAAACAAAACCCTCTGTGGAAAAAAACTGGAACTGATAATCTCAGTCCTGCTTTGCGTCGCTAAAGCATGGACGTTATCGAAAGTTAATGCGGAAACCTTCGGTCGTTTCAAAAGAAAAATACTCCGAATGATAATAGTAATAATTATTTTTATTGAACGTTATATATGTGTTACAGCCAAAGTGATTAAATAGCTATTATACATAATGACTGGTCATTATATATAATGGCCAAATTCACTAGACAAAGTAATAAATTAATCACTTTGTCTGGACAGTATTCATAATAACTTGTCAAAGTTAGTCAAAGTAATAAATACGGTCTAGCCGACTTGTTACCCCTCCCTCTCTTCATCCCGCTACCGCGTTCCGTATGCAACAGCTTTCCGCATGGCCCGCTTCGCGGGGCTCATTATTTTAACCCTTTTTTCCGCTGCTCATGCTAAATATGAAAATAGCAATTAATTTCTGTATGCAACAGCTTTCCGCATTTATTTTATAATTTAATTTTTTAAACAATCTTTGTGATTAGTTAAGGCAAATTGAAATATAATTTTATAATTTTAAACGCATACCTACGTGTTTTATTACATTATCCAAGTCATCGAAGATATTATATATAATAGCTAGTTAATGTGATTAATTTTGTGTCCATTATCACTTTAACCAAACTGAGTAGATATTATGCATAATGGCTAGCCATTATACATAATATCCAGATTTATTACTTTGGCTGTAACATATATACAATTGATACTTATACTAGATAATTTTAGAATTTAAAAATGATAATGTAAGAATAGGGGGCCTAACCAAATACATTGTCCAGAATTGAAATAATAGCTTATTATGATATATGTAGCTGAAAAGAAAAGAAAAATCTTAATTATAAGTCGGTTGACTTGGGTGATCTCGAGATGTTCTGTCCCGGTTGTCCCTGGCATTAGCCACGGAAATATGCTGACCCAAGGTCAGCATAGAAAATGGTGGCTTCGTCGTTGGTTGGTATTATTTCTTCGTCAAAAGTGTTCATCACGCTTAGGTATCTTGGCTTGGGGTGTTGGTCCTCAGTGGTCATCCTTCTCACCATATTACTTGCCTGTGCTTGTACAGGTTGTTTACGTAGTCAGGAAGATGCTGGTATCTATCACTTCTCGTCTTCGGTTGCTTTTGACGGTCAAGTGCGCTGGTAGTTGCGTGCTCTAGCGTCTCAACAGCAGCGTCAATTTCCGAATTGAACAGGTTGCTGTTTTGGTCAGGCAGTACCAAAGTTTCCTCAACGTCCCTTTTTAGCTTCTCTGGGTCGAGTTTCTTGTAGTTGATATAATTTTCCGGCGCTTCCGCGGCTAAAAGAAGTGGCTGGCGTAGCTTTATGTTTACTTGAACTGCTTCGTGGTCCGTGTCACTAAACTCCGAATGATATTTGGCTTCCTATTAGGGATTGCAATCCCGAAAGGTTTTTTCAATCCCTGGATTTCGGGATTCAGATATTATTGCCAGCCGTGGTTTACCAAAGAACTTAAAGTTCTGCGGAATAAAAGAAACAAGGCCTGGAAAACTTATTTGACCACTCTTTCTCTAACTAACCACCAAGTGTTCATAAGTCTTTTTGAAGACTTCAGAACGCTTTCTCAAAATCTTTACTCCTGCTATGTTGCTCTCTTAAAAATGACCCAAAAAGCTTTTGGTCCTTTGTTAACTCCAAAAAGAAATCAGACGGCTATCCAGCAAATTTTATTTATAATAGCAATCTTTTGAAGGATACTCCTGACATATGCAATGCCTTTGCAAATCATTTTGGTGGCTCTTTTTGTAGTACACCTCTCAAAATTGATGAAAACTATTTTGAGTATTTAACTCACTGTTCTCAAGTAAGTTTCAATAGTATCCCCATTTTCAGTGATAGAATTATTCATTACCTTTCATGATGACGTTTCATCTGGTCCGGATATGATACCACCTATAGTTTTAAAAAAGTGTTCTTTACGCTTAGCCTTCCCTCTCGAATACCTTTTCAAGCTTTCCTTAAAGTCCGGAAAATTTCCTAGTTTGTGGAAAAAGTCTTTTATTACCCCTGTTTTCAAGAAAGGTGAAAAAATAGATATAAAAAACTACAGGCCAATTGCAAAGCTTTCATGCATTCCTAAGCTGTTTGAACAAGTTGTCTGCGAAAGTGTATCATTCTTTGCAAGGAATATAATCTGTAATCAACAACACGGATTTATGCAAAGAAGATCAACGGCTACTAATCTTCTCTCGTTTTACCATAAATGCTCTAATACACTCGAAAAAGGGTATGAGTTAGACTGCATTTATACTGATTTCTCTAAGGCCTTCGACCAACTTTCTCATAATATTATATTATATAAACTAAAAGCATTTGGATTTCCACCAGTATTTATTGTTTGGATAAGTTCATACTTAAAAAAAAATAGATCTTATCAAGTCAAATTTCGTAACGTCTTGTCAAATTCTTTCAATGGTCTGTCTGGTGTGCCACAAGGGAGTCACCTTGGTCCTTTGCTTTTCATTATTGCAATAAATGACGTCATTTCTTGTATATCATACAGCGACATTTTAATTTTTGCTGACGACATGAAGATTTTCAAATCTATAGAATATTCGTCAGATCGCAATTTATTACAAAAAGATATCGACAGTTTTGTTACGTGGTGTTCTAAAAACGGTCTTAGTTTGAACCCTTCCAAGTGTCAAAGTATGACGTTCTCACGCAAAAAGATTCCCTCTATTGCAAATTATTCAATATCTCAGCAATCATTATCTCAAGTCTCGAATTTCCGTGATCTTGGTGTCATTTTTAGTACTAACCTTGAATTCAATGAACACATCAACCTCATAACAAGCAAAGCAAATTCAATGCTTGGGTTTATAAAGAGATGGGCAAAAGAATTTAACGACCCCTTTGTTACACTTTCCTTATACAACTGTCATGTTCGTCCCTATCTCGAGTATGCCTCTCAGGTTTGGTCACCTCTATATGAAGTTCATAAATCTCGTATTGAGGCAGTACAACACAGATTCATACGTTTTGCCCTGAAAGGTCTTCCCTGGGAAGATCCTTTTAATCTTCCCCCTTATGAAAACCGTATTCGACTTTTAAATCTTCAACCACTCTCACAAAGACGGATCAACAATGATTTAGTATTCTTCCATCAACTTATAACAGGTTCAATTGATGCTCCTGACTTGCTCTCTTACATAGGATTCAACTATCGCGGAGGATCTCACCAGCTACGAAATCTGGAGTTTTTGCATTGCTACCACCACAGAACTAACTATGGCATGCATGAGCCATTAGCTCGCATGAGTAGGTTATACAACTCTAAAGCACGGGTCACACGGAGCTGCTTGCCAGCGGCGAATCGAGTAGCCGCTACTGCCAGCCGCTGATCAGCTTCGTGTGACCATGAAACTCACCACACTCGCTGCCAGCCGGCGAGTAATTAGCAGCGGCTGGCAAAGTTGAACATGTTCAACTTTTTTCTGCTAGCAGCGGCTGGCAAAATAAAAAAATACTGATACACATTCTATTTACTAATTGTTCATTCGAAATTTGTGTCAAATATCATAAACATGTTTAAGAATTAGAAATAATGTTCAAAAACAAATTTTTGTATGGTTTTCTGCAGCTGTGCGTGACCGGGCTACCAGCTGCTGCCTGCTTCTGCTACTGCCAGCCGCTGGCAGGAAGCGGCTGGCAACCAGCCGTGTGTGACCCGTGCTTAACCCTCTTACTTCAGATTTCAATCTTAGTAAAAGTAGTTTAAAATTAAAACTAAAAACCAGTGCTCCACAAGCATGATTTTTGTTTTGTATTTAATTTATATTTAATTTGTATTTAATTTGTATTTAATTTATTAGTTAATTGTAGCTTATTTTACTTGTATTTTTTTTTTTATACTTTCAATAATGTTTTTATAGTTTGATTTTGTTTTATCGATGTAGTAGAAGTTAATTATGTTAAATGTTATGTCCTTGTTCGAATACGTTCTTTTGTGCTTGTGTTGGCGTTTTTACTAACCACTAACACTTGCATTAATGATGAAGAGAGTAGATAAGTGCGTACATATGAGCTTGCTCTAAGCTCAGTACCGCTTAAGACTCTGAGATGCAAATATGATATCCAAAAAAACGCTTCGTTTTTTTATTTGTGGGTTGGTGTTCTTGATCAGTTGTCAAGCCAATAAAAGTCAACAAATGAATTTTTTTTTGCCAAATTCGCACAAAAACGCAAAAAATATTTATTAAAAACCCAAAGCAATTGTATAGAATGGAAAATAAAAATATTCCGTAGTGAAATTAATACAGGTAAACAATTTTTTTGTCCGTTTTTTGTTAGTTTAGAAATGTCAAAAATAGGTCCGTTCACAAAGGTAACAAGGAATTTCTTTTGTGTGTTTTTGACTCTGCTTATGTGCTCGGGTTGAATTCATATGAGATTGTGATTTATATGTGATATGGAAAAAATATTTTGTTACTTGTTTCAAACGTACTAAACTAATAATAATAAAAAAAATAAGACCATTTTTTTGGCATACTTAACAATTACCTTTGAAAAATATGTCAACATTCACAGAAAAATGTGAAAAAAAAAATAAGAAAAAGTGCTTTTACCTAGTCACTAAACAGACCTTTTTTAATGAATTTTTTAATGAGGAATGAAGGGCAAGAGGAAAAACCATTACCTCTCCTGCCCCGAAACTTCCATGTGTTAACATTGCTGCTTTTGTAGTACGAGATCTATCTGTGATACACGTATTCAGCCGAATATAAAGTTGGCCAGTGAAATTACTAACACTGTCATAGAGGAGATACAACAAGAGGCCAAACCACACACACACCACGGCATCTGTCCTTATACTGACTTCACAAAGCCCACTTTATTTCATTTTTTCACTTTTTTTTATTTATTTTCAAAACCAGTTTGAAAGCAGGTTTCAAAAACAGTTTGAAATCCGTTTGCCCGTCCTGCCTACACGGAGACAAATAGCATGCAAAACACCCTCTGTAGTTGTTTATCTTCAGCTAAAAATGTTATAATTTTTTGTTCAATTAATTACAGTAAGAACTGCACCTATATCTTTTTATAATTTCTTAGTGTTGAAAGTTTATATGAATAATGTTTGGCACCACAACACGGGCTATAGACACCAAAATACGGCATTGTTTGCTCACTTCGCCACTACTCCTCCCACTCAAGTTGTGTTTTCTGCTTTGAAAAATTGCAAACATGAATTATTGAACCAATGAAAAAAGTATTTCTCCATTATTATGTAGTATGTATTTGTATTTATTCATCTATGCTCTAAAAGACAGATTTCTGTACCTACTGTAATGCTGTTTTTACATACTAACTGTTTGAAAAGATAAAATGAGATAAATTGCTAACTTTTGAGATTTATTAAATTGGTTAAATAACTACAATAAATAAAGCACCACTACTTTGTACCATCAATGCATCAACCCTTGAAGTGTGTATTTTTTCTAATTTTAATCAAAAACTATTATCCTCTCACATTTAACTCTTTCTCTTTATGGCTTTCTCTTTGTGTCTGTAACAAAGAAAACAAAATCAGTATTTAACTGTTAAGAGTAACGTATTGTCCTTTTCCTTTGGTCCTTTCGATTTCTCTTAGTTTAATAGGAAAACACAATAATGGTGCAAACATAACTTTTTTCACTTTAAATATCCTTTTTCAAAACGTCATTGGAGTTGGTATGCTCTGTCTTCGAAAATATCATAAGTCATAACTGAAGTTTGCCCTAAGAATAACTTCCGAAAAAACGAATATATGTAGCTTTTTTTAAATTTGATAACAAAGTAAAATTTATCCAAATTATATGGCAAAAATCCACATACATACATGTATTAATAACATTTCTGTTGTGCAGATAAAAAGTAAGAGTTTTTCATGGTTATTCAGAAGTATATTTCAAGCCATTGTGTAATCAAAATTCCTTGTAAAAGAGAAAAGTTATTTTCAATAAACAAAATGATAACTTTTTTTGGAGTGCTGTCAAATAAATTCAAAGTAAAAGTAAAAGTGGTTATTTTTTTAAATTCGGAATCTGCAATTAAATTCACTGTGGTATGTGTGTAGTTTGTACTTTTGACATATTAGTGTTTTGCACTTTGCGTTAAGAACAATGCTTCTGTTAATCACATTGCTATATAGGCGTTTCAATAAAAGAAAAATGCTTAGGTACTCAATTCTTTTAATACAATACAAACCTAGTTGGCCAACATGAAGAAGTAGTTCGTTATGTAATAGTGCTCCATTCTTTTACTTTTATTATTATTTTGAATGCATAAATAATCTAGAAATAAATTCAAAACTATGCATCCTCATGAAAGTTTCACAATACATAAAGGGATCAAAGGGTTAAAATTTAAAGAGTAGTAGAGTTCAGGCAGACATTGCCAAGAATGTATTGCAATAATGTAAATAGACTTTCACCACCCACTTGTTGTTTTTGTCTAGTATTCATCAGAAATTTTATTCGAAATGAAAACAGGATTGAGTTTGTTCAAAGTATCTGGACCTCTGAAGGAGAAACGTGGATAAAATCAAGCTAAAATTATATTTAATCTTGCAATCAATGAGGCAGAGTCATACAAACCAAACGGATTGTAGAATTAGTACCTACCGTTATTTTGTGATATGAAAGGCTCAATCAAACAGAACGAGGTCTGTCGGTAAGATAAGATGCAGGTCAACGGTCGTTTAAGTGCTAGCGTTGCCGTTATCCAAAGTGGTCAGCGGTCTGCGGTGGCGATCTTACCAATGTCTAAATCATATATTAACCAGAGAGGCAACTGTGGAAACTTTTTCACAAACTAAACCAGAATGGGAACCCTCGTCGAAGTTTTTTGTCGGATGGCTTGAAATTTAAAAAAAAAAGAACGTATTTTCAATATCTCTGGGTTTATACGATTCAAACGCAAAATAGTTTGCTCTATAGATTACTTTTTAATAGAAAGAGAAATCAAAGATTGTCAATAGAAATTCAACAAAGTAATTAAAAAATTACTTCATTATTCGGAATGAGCTAGACAAATGAAATAATAACGGTAGCTTAAAGCATTACAAGAATCCATTTAATAGAAAAAACTAACAACTGTAATATCTTATATTATGCAAAATAGTAGTCTTAAACTTTTATGGACGTAAAAAAGTTGGCCCAAAAAAAAGCTGGTGCTTTCGTGTTAATAACGGACGTAATTCGACTAGGGACTGTTTCCACTAAGGTTTGGCAGGATTCAGGGAAATAGGAAGGAATCCCAAACTTCTTTACTTTTCTGCTTTAACTCAGTTAAGTTTTTGGCCGGATTTGTCCTTAAAACTTTCTTCATTTTTCCCAACAGAGTCTCAATGGGAGACAATTCTGGCCTATTTATGGGCCAAGTTAAAACTGGTATATTGTGTCCTTAAAGTCGGCTCATACTTCACTTAGCTGTGTGACATGATGCGCCATTTTGCTGAAAAGTAAAACAGGCATCTTCTGCTTGTAGCCATTAAGTCATTTTTATAAATGACGTCTACATATACATATATTAAATTCAAATTATAATAGTAACAATATTTATTCAAATTCTAAATACAATATCACAATGATTAAAAAAAAAATAGATTCCATTATAACAATAGTCATTTCTTTCAAAAATCAATAATATATAAAATAAGTGTAGCCATATTGTTAAGTCACCTAAAAAAAAAAATAAGAAAAATATGAAAAAAGCATAGTCTTTTTAGCCGCACCGTTAATATATCGTAGGATAGCCTTTCTGTTTTGATAAGGCGGATATTCTCCTTGGCATGGAGAACCGAATTGCTCTACGCTCATATTTTCCACTCTTCCTGCAAAATACTCCAGAAAGTAGTCGTGCTGGTTAGTTTTTTTGCAGCAACTTTTTTTTGAGAATTTTCCCAAATTCTCTATGGAGTTAAAGTCCGGTGACTGCGCTGGCCACCCCAAAACAATCACTCTACGCTCTTCAAGGAAAGATTTCACAACTCTTTACATGTGTTTGGGTCATTGTCGTGCCAAAAACACCTCATAAAACATTTGTTGATGCAAATGTAAGACAAAAAAATGTTTTGAGTCTTCTAAAAATGCAATGACTTAATTGTTTGGCCACAAGTGTACTTGCGTTCACAGTGCCATCAATAAAGCATAATGTTGCCCACTTCTTGTGCTGACATGCACCCCCAGGCCATTACTGAAGCTGTAAATTTTGTTTTCCTACGAAAACAATCTGGGTGAAATGCTTCTGCTGGGGTTCTCTGTTATAGTCACCTGCAGGCCAAGTGCAGCGAAAATTTTTGTTAAACTAATACAGCCTCGGCTTAAGTTTAAACGAAATTCTCCTCACTGACCATCGCGCCACCAACCATTCGTTGAGAAAAGCCTAGGCAGCATCTATTAAGCGGCTTCTATCCACGGCGTGTCTGGTAAAATTGAGTTGAGTTGGAATGTGTCAGCCGAGCAAGGCGGACATAAAAGAATTTTCTTTGAGGCTTGGATTAAATTTTTTTTTTTTTGAAGGAGAAAAAATTCAATGAATGTAAAGAAAGAAAGTACAAGAGTAAAAAACGGTTAATCTCGATTTCCGGTAAAACTGCAAGTCTTAGGAAAAAAAGTTAAATGGCAAAGTTGTAGGTATTAAAAAGATCTACAACTTTTGTAAAGACACTTTTTTCACATAACTTCAAAACGTATGTGAAAATTTTTTTTTTTAAATCGGAAAAAAATAGCGAAAGTTGAGCCCATCGTACTGAAAAATGGTGATACAATTATTATAAACCCTGGTGAAATAGCAAATGAGTTCAGTAGATACTTTGCCTCGATCGGTCGGCAATCTGTTCTAGTAGCAAGCTTAATTTGATTGCGGACATAACCCATGATGTACACCTTTTAAGATGCTGGTTTGCCGAGCATAATCTTATTGTAAGCAATAAAACCAAATTAATGTTTTATAGTCTTTCTGGGCAGGAATATCCGGATATTGATATTACTTTTCATTCAGCTGATTGTTACAAATATGATTTGCTCAAAACCAATTGCAATATACAACGTTCAATAACTTTTAACTGTGATATTTACTGTCATGCTAATTGTTTTAATATTGGTGTTGTCGATGACTTTAAGTATCTTGGTGTCACTATAGATCATAATTTCAACTGGTCAAGGCATATTTCTAATCTGAAACAATACTTCCTCTCATCTACTCGTTGTTTTTATAATCTTCAAAAGTTTTGCTCCATGAACTTGCTGAAAACAGTATATTATGGTATTTTCCAATCGAAACTTCAGTACGGTTTGTGTTGTTGGGGTGGTGCTTACTATAACAAGCTTCAACAGCTCTTAGTAATACAAAAATCTGTAATTAGGAGGATATGTAAAGCACACCGTTATGCCCATTTAATTGATCTTTTTAGGAAACTGGATATTCTGCCGGTACGTCACCTGTACTATTTCAAGGTTCTAAAAGTTTTTTTTGTAAGAGGGGGTTACCTCCAAAGCCCAATATCTAATTACCGCAACCTAAGAAGTAATTCCTTGTTTCTCGTTAATATCCCTCTTTTTTACACTACAAACTTCTACTCCATTGTGTCTTGCAAGTTATTTAATTTACTGCCTGTTGAAACTCGGCTTATAAGAAGTCTGCGCTTATTTTTACATGTTACAAAGAAATGGCTTTTCAGTTTTGACCATCAACAAATTCAAAATTTGATTCGGTACGTGAACTAGAACTATTTTCTGGTTTTTTCGCGTAATTTAATGTTTTATTACAATGTTTTGCAACTTGAAAATTTGAAAACTTGAAATTTTGTAAACTAAAATTTGTAAACTTAAATATTTATTTCTTTTCTTCTTTTTGTTTTACGTTCATATATTTTTCATAAATCCGTTATCAATTTATTACTTTTTCCGTTTGTTAATTTCCTAAACTTTATTCTTCATTATTTTTCCCTTCTTTTAAATAATAATGTTTTTTCTTTAACTTTTTCAAACTTTGTTCACCCCACACAAAGTAAACACAAATTATAAATAAAGTAAATCTTTTATTAATGTGGCATCATCACAATTATTGTTAATTCAAAGATGCCACTAACTATTCTAATTTTCGCAACAATAAATACTTAGATCCTTATTAAAATTGTAAATATTTAATTATTTTTAAGTGAGAATTGAATAAAGATACAAAATACAAATACAAATACAATTCGAATAACTGAGTTTTTGGTTTTCTATTTTTATCTTTTGCAAAAAAACTTATTTTTTCACGAAATTTGGTGAAAACATACCTTTGTATGTTCCAAACATACAGTAATTTTTTTGATTGAAAATTTTTATTTTTTCACCTTATTTTGACAAAATATCGAAAAATCACCCTAATTTTCAATTGAAAAATCTTACGTCAAAATAATGCTTTTTTAAAGAAGTTGGTGTGTTTCTTGTTCGTTGAAATCTTTACTTTCAGATGGTTAAAAAAAAATCTACATTACTATGGTAAATGTTCTCAGAAAATGCAAATAATGAAAAATACCCAAATCCGAAATTTTTTTTTTATTTTTAAAAAATTCAAAATTTACACTTTAATACGTTTACACTTCACATACGTTTTGAGGTTATGTGAAAAAAGTGTCTTTACAAAAGTTGTAGATCTTTTTAATACCTACAACTTTGCCATTTAACTTTTTTTCCTAAGACTTGCAGTTTTACCGGAAATCGAGATTAATCGTTTTTTACCCTTAAATACTCCTCCCCCCCTCCCCCTTCCCGACTTCAGATCGCCCGTAATTTATTATTCCTTTTTTTTTGGTTTATTCTCTACCTTTTCCAATAGGTTTCATCCTACTATAATTTTTTTTTTGTTTAAAAAATTATCGACCCTGGTCTATTTGTTTTACGTACCAAGTTGAATTGCGACAAAGATCGAACAGGATTAAGGAATCTAGGGGGAGGTTGGTTCTAATTAAACCTCAGAGATCCCTAATACCCGTTTCGCTTTGTAGGTCGTCATCTGGAAGGTTTTTGACGTACCATGTTGAATTGCGACAAAGATCGAACGGGATTACAGGATCGAGGGGGAAGTTAGTTCTAATTAAAAAAAAAATCTAAAGTTCAATTTTACTACTTTTCAAAAAAAAAAAAAAATGAATAAAAAATATTTACAGTAACTTAACATAATATAAAATTTTTCTAGTTAGGAAACAACCCTGTTGGCTCTTTGTGGAAGCAGTGGCCATGTTTGATGTTGGTCGAATATCGATGCCTGTGACCATAGGGAGCTGATAGTGAGTTGAAGTCTAAATAAAGTGTTGCTCCGATTTAAGTCTTCAGAACTAAGCTGATGTGCATGGTTGAAATTGTTGAAACGGAGGCAACACATAACAATAGTTCATTTATCCATTTTACAAAAAAAAAAAAAAAATCTTCACCCCAGGGTATCATACTAAAACATCTGTCCACCGTCCATTATATGAAACAAAAAAATAAAATTAATTAGAAACCACCGAAGTCTCAGGTATTAAGTCAAAACCTCCCCGATTTTCAAGAAAAAAAAAATTAAAAATTTAATTAAAAGATTTTTCTTTAAATCTATAAAGATAACCTCATAAGAAAGGCACATGACCCCCCTCTCGCCGCTCATGGAGGTATCGACAAAACTTTAAAAAGAATTTGACAGTTTCTTTATTGGCCTAAAATGGTTGTGCAAATCAGGGAATATGTGACCAACTGCGCGGTGTGTAAAGAGAGTAAA
Source organism: Melanostoma mellinum (assembly GCA_914767635.1). NCBI lineage: Eukaryota > Metazoa > Arthropoda > Insecta > Diptera > Syrphidae > Melanostoma > Melanostoma mellinum. The sequence goes on along the minus strand of OU612060.1, from coordinate 133,840,633 downwards.
GCTTCAAACCAAATAACACGTCCCCCGATAAGTCTTCGTTTTGTACTGATCGGCCGTTCGAGAAATTGTATATCGATTTCTTAGGCCCGTATCCGCGTTCGAAAGTGGGAAATACACACGTCTTGGTAATTTTAGATCTCCTGACTAAATTTGTATTCTTAAAACCCATGGCCAAAGCAAATTCTGCACGGGTCGTAAAATTATTGCACGACATTTTTGGAACACTTGGTGTCCCTGTACAGTGTACACTTCGATAATGGGAAGCAATTTCTAGCAAAAGACTTTCAAAATCTATTGCTCAAATATGGTATAAGACATTTTAGAACGGCTCACTATTCACCACAATCAAATGCATCCGAGCGGGTGAACCGATCTCTACTATCTGCAATTCGGTGTTATTTAAAGACAGACCAACGTGACTGGGATCAAAACCTTGGGGATATCACTTGTGCCCTAAGAAGCTCCGTTCATACTGCTGTAGGGGTAGCGCCATACTCCGCAGTGCTCGGAATGAACATGTTTACTCACGGCAGCTGTTATGAATTAGCGAGAAGGTTGAGGTTAGTAGAGGCTTCAAGACTTTTAGTTCTACCCAGGCAACAGCGATTGCAGAGTATTCGAGATCAGGTATGACAAAACATCCTTAAATCAAACGAAAAATCGGCCAAAACGTATAATATCCGTGCTAAAAAGATACATTACGTGCCAGGACAAGAGGTTTACCGGAAAAACTTTATCCTGAGTGATTCCGCTAAATACTTAGCTACTAAACTTTGTCCTAAATATCTGAAATGTCGCATATCAAAGCCGATAGGTAAGCAAATGTATGAGCTAGAGAACTTGAGCGGAAAAAAATTGGCATTTACCACGCCAAAGATTTGAAACAATAAAAAAAAAAACGTAGCATATAGTAGCAATTTTTGCGGATAAACCCAAAGTCGTCTTACAGGTTTGCCCGGCTATTTATCGTGAGTTCAACCCACTGATTAAGCCCAGGTAACCTTCTTTCGTCCTTGTCATTGGGCTGAAGCCTCCAAAGACCAAACTTTGTTATAGTCACTTGCAGGCCAAGTGCAGCGAAAATTTTTTGTTAAACTAATACAGCCTCGGCTTAAAGTTTTAACGAAATTCTCCTCACTGACCATCGCGCCACCAACCATTCGTTGAGAAAAGCCTAGGCAGCATCTATTAAGCGGCTTCTATCCACGGCGTGTCTGGCAAAATTGAGTTGAGTTGGAATGTGTCAGCCGAGCAAGGCGGACATAAAAGAATTTTCTTTGAGGCTTGGATTAAATTTTTTTTTTTTTTTGAAGGAGAAAAAATTCAATGAATGTAAAGAAAGAAAGTACAAATCGGAAATAAAATAAGTGAAAGAAATCAGAAACAATTAATAAAAAAAAGGAAAAACTTTGGGAATGATGAGAGAAATCAAATTTATAGAAGGTAGAGAATTAAAGAAAAATTCGATTGAAAATGAAAACGGGATTAAAATAAATGGTAATCGGTACAGTTAAATAGCGGGTTTTTGATTTAAGTTCCACCCAATCTGAACCCAAAAGTGATTAAGAATCGGTACCTAATAAAATCCTTTGTGCGTTGTTGTCCTCAAACTAATAATTCTGGGGTTTTTTTTTGTTCGCGGTGGGAATTTGAGAGATCAATTCGGTGCGCGGTGGGATTCTAAGACTACCAGTGCGGGAATATAAAAATAAATTCAGAGAAAAAAAGGAAATCATTTAGAGACTCTACCAACCAGTACACACTTCAGGAGAAATCATTTTCTTATACATTTCGAGGAAGAGTTTTTCTTTAATTGATGCCGGGAAAAATATCTGATTTGTTCTCTTTCGGACCTTGGAAAACTTTTCAAAAAGTTTGTCAGATTTTCCTGGTTGTATTGTTTGAAAGTCTATTCAAAAAGCTCTTCAGCATTTGGATATTTATAGACCGGCCATGCTTTTACAAAAGATGAAAGTGGATGTTTTTCTTCATTCATTCTTCTTGAAGAAGTTTCTTTCCATAAAGAATGTAAATTGATAGGGCAATTAAGGCTTCAAAGTTTTTTTTTTTGCTTTTAGGAAACAATCTTCTTCTATAGTGTCTTTTTCAAAAAGATTAGTTTGGCTTTTGACTGTTTTCTCTTTTAATATTTTTCGATAAAAGTATCAGATTTTCTTTTTCGGTTATAACCAGCATTGAAATATCTATCAAACATTTTACCAGATTGTTACTTCACTTTCCCGATGGACGTAATAAGTGCGCTCATCCTCGTTGAGAAACAACTTGACAATTTGTTTTGCTACTCTGTTCATAATTTTGGGACACATTTTTGTACTTTGTTGATAAAAACAGTTGACAATGCATCTGGAGAAAGCATTTTGACGCAGTACTTTTTGGAAGACGTGTTGACACCCCAAAGCAATACTGAAAGAAATTCGTAAAAGATTATTTGTAAATGGGGGTGTGATGAGTCAGAACAAACACGGTACAAATAAAAGTTCTCTGAAGATGCCGAATCTGATGCTTACCTGTTTTTAAGTTCTGTTTTGCCACTTCAAATTGTTTGTGGTGAAGAAAACAATAAAGTCTTGGGGCAAAACCCGACCCCATCATCACCACGATTTTGTCGCCCTATCAGATTTCGGTACGTTAAAGAAACTGCAGATGTGACAAAAGAAGAAATTAATTATGTACAAAATGCAACCATGAACCTCACTCCAACAAAAGTGATCCTTAATGGCATGGTTAGGTTAGGTTTAAATGGCTGGAAAACAAACTGACACACTTAGACCAATATTAGGTCTATTGTGATACCATAAAATTATGCGAGGAAGTATCTCACTAAACAAAACCATTTGGAGCTACCATAAAATTATGCGAGGAAGTATCTCACTAAACAAAACCATTTGGAGCTTTTAATAAAGCGAAGGAGATGCAGGGGATCTGTGTTCACCAGATCGCTTGGATCATCAAGAAAATATTTGCTTAGATCCTGTTTTCTTTTAAAAGAGAGTGCAGGACACGAGCAGAGGAGGTGTTGGATTGTCTCCTCCTCCTCCTCATCTAAGCAACCTCTGCAGAAGTCATTTGAGGGAACGCCAAGTCTTATAGCGTGTCTTCCTATCAGACAATGTCCGGTGCTGACATTGATTACGGAGCTAACTTGCAATCTGATAATGGATAGCAAATGTGTTGTGCGTTTTGGATCTAGTCCTGGCCATATCCGTTTTGTTGCCACGCACTTGGTGATAATGTTCCACCTATGATTTGTTCTATCCATTGCCTCTTGCTTTAGCATAAGTTTACATGTATCGATTGGTACACCAATATTCAACCTGCTGGTTGAGATCGGTAGAACGGTTCCTTCTCTGGCGAGTTCATCGGCTTTGCAGTTACCCACGATATCTCTGTGCCCCGGCACCCAAACAAGGTGAATGTTGAACTGTTCAGCCATCTCCCTAAGAGATAAGTGACAGTTAAGGGTGGTTACTGAGTTCGTAGAAACAGCGCCGAGTGATTTGAGGGCTGCTTGACTATCTGAGAAAATCCGGATATTCGTTGAGGATATCACGTTTTCTCTTAGCCATGATAGGACTTCTTTCATCGCCAGAATTTCCGCTTGGAACACGCTACAATGGTTTGGAAGGCAGAACGAGAGACTAACGTTTAGTCGGTTTGAGTACACCCCGCAGCCTACCCCTTCTTCGGTTTTTGAACCATCTGTATAGAAATGAATTGAATCATTTCTCAAAAATTCTTCGTCTTCCCAGGTCGTTCTAGGTGGGATTGAGACTTATTATCAAAAACCAATTGGGGGATGGTGTAGTTGGAGTGGCAAGGGATTGATCCGAATAAATTCAGGATTGTAGCGTGACCGATGTTGTTATCGGTCCATTGGGAGATAGCTCTAATACAAGTGGCTGCACTGGCGGCCATTTGTTTGCTGAAGATATCTAGCGGTGTGAGGTTAAGGAGTGTATTTAGGGCAGCTGAGAGTGTTAATCTTAGTGCTCCGCCTATACACAGACAGGCTGTTCGTTGGACCTTGCTTAGATTATCGCAGTAGGTCCTTTATAAATAGCGGTCCATCATACCACTACTCCGTATGTTAATAGGTACGTTCGAGTATTTTGCGCACCAAAATCGGCCGGCAGAAAAATTTTAAGGAGTGGGAGTAAAATTTCTCTGAGAGCGCTTAATGTTCATAAAAGTACTCGAACGTTTTCTCGACACAAAAGCTACACACATTTAAACGTCAATTTAGAACTGACTGTGGCTGCATTCAAAATGCTATTGCGACATTCCCAAAATCACTGGGTATTAAGGAAAGTCAACCTAATTTTTTTTTCCATGGTTTCGAATGGACTTAAGCAATTTCAAACCAAAATGCTAGAGTATTTTCACTGTCCTTGACAGTCTTTGGAAGGGGCAATACTCTTCGTAACAATTACGCCTGGACTACTCACCATTTTCATGTAACGAAAAAATGATTCTTTCATAATCTTCCAAAATATTTATTAAGTCTAAATTTTATACAAATCGTTACGTTCAAGATGGTTACAAATTATGTCGCTTCCCCAACCGGTGTCAAAGTTGATAAAACTTTGGGTTTGAACTTTTCTGAAACAGCATCGTTATAACCTTCGCGGTTCCTTGCTTTTTTAATGGCCATGAATTGCACACAAACAACAGGCAATTAGTTTTCAGTTGAGAATTCCTTCTAAGATTCCGATCTAAGGAGAGTTCCATATGAAATGTCCTCTAGTTTCTTGAATTTTTCTATAAAGGCTTTCCTTTTGATTTTGAGTTCAGGGGTCTTCACGTCGTCATTCGAAATAACATCGGTTCTTAAGTTTAGGGAAATCCTGTCTGAATGTTTTATAAATGATGTCTTGTTCCATGGTTTTCATATCCCACATTTCTTCGTTTTCAAACTCTTCACCCGGTCTTTGTAGAACGTCCTTGATACCAAATAAGCAGATAACAGGTTGAGAATTTGTACAAGTTTCTGGTTAAATATTCTAATTCAACTTACCATTAATTAATTTATTTACAACTGAAAACACAAAATTCTTTTCATAACGCACAGAAACTTCAAAACGTCAAAAAAAATGTTCAATCATTTCTGCTCATAGAATTTTCTTCGGCTAGAATGTGTAGCATGGGGAAATTGTTTACTCTCTCACGGAGAGAGTTTTCTGTCAAAAATAAGTTGTTTATATAATACTCGAACAAAACGTGTGAAATAATGTGGATGAATGTGTTTAAATGTGCGGTTATGGGTGCGTACTCGAACGCTACTATTATTGGTCTGATGACCGCGGTGTAGAGCCAGTGGGTGATTTTGGGGGGAAAACCCCATTTATTACCAATGGCTTTTTTACAGGAAAATAAGGCTACGGTGGATTTCCTGATTCTTTCCTGTATATTGGCTTTCCAATTTAGCTTTTTGTCTAGGATTATACCTAGATATTTGGCTTCGTTTGAAAGTTCAAGTGGGATTCCATTAATTGATGGAGCTATTAGTTGAGGATTTTTGTACATATTTCCTGGTGAAGAGAACGAGTTCAGTTTTCTTAGGGTTGACTTCTAGGTCACATTTTCCCGCCCATTTTACTAGTATATTTAGAGCGGTCTGCATCAGATCCGTTAGGACGTGAGCATGTTTGCCAGATACCGCAATGGAGACGTCATCTGCATATGCAATCACTTTGAATCCCTCAGCTTCCAAGTCAACTAGAAGTTCCTTAATGGCATAGAACTTTAGAATTTTTATGTACTCACATTTTGAAAATGACCATGATTGACTCCAAAGTTTGTATTTCTGCAACCAACACCACTTCAACTAGCCGATGCTACATATGTGCAACTTCAATAGAGTTCAATAGTTTAATCAAAAACAATAAAAAAAGTTCCGAAGCTCTTGAGTTTGGCATTTCGGTACTACATGCCAGAATTCGGATTTTCGAAAGCATATTGCATTTGGCATACAAATTGCCTGTTAAGAAATATAGAGAGAGAAGGACCCAGGAAGAGAAAACTGTTGAAGAAGACAGGAGAAAAGAAATTCAAGAAAGATTCCGCTTGGAAACAGGGCTTCTGGTGGACATGCCTAAAGCCAATTTCGGTAATACCAATGATGGCAATACAGGTAGACGGTTTTTCGAAAAAACACAATTATCGGCAGACATCACAGGCATTGACCACCAATTAATACAGAAACTAAAAGTTATTTTGGAGACAATTTCAAGCGGGCATAAAATAAATACAATAAAATTCGAAGACTATGCATTTAAAGTCGCAAAACTCTATGTAGAATTGTATGGATGGCATCCCATGTCACGAACCATGCACAGGTTATTACCTACTACATGGCGCAAGAATCATAAATAATACATTGCTGCAAATCGGGCAACTGTCAGGAAGAGGCTGCAGATAACCGAAATAAACATTTTAGATCTTAAAGACAGAATTTTTCTCGAAAATTTTCAAGAAAAGACTTTAATACTGATATTTATCAAAGATTACTACTTACTTCTGATTAATAAGTTGTGAATGATCTTTAAAGAAAACTTCACAAAAAGTTTTATCAACTGAAGTAATTGAAGTTTTATGACCTGCCGACGCGAATAGATAAACAGGTTTTGAGAAGTGAACAGAAATCAATCGAAGACATTTTTTTTTTTAACAAACAGTTTAATTTTCCTTTACCCTGGCTATTACTTATCATTTTTATTATCACAAATTGTGTGTTTTGATGAGTATAAGCTTAACGACATTTTAAAGATATAAAAAAATTGTAAGATTATACATTTCATTTTTTTTTAACACTGTAGTTTTATAAAACTCGTCCTTTAAATGCAATTAAGATCAATCAATATTTTTGGCCCCCTAAATATTCGAAATCGATATTCGAAATACGACGTATGTCATTGTGCGAGATGAAGATGAGGAACTTATTTCTTAATTTTTCTTACTTTATCCAGAAAATATCGAGAGATATGAGCCTAGTAGACTTAACAATGGCATTGTGCGTGCGTTATTTCTTAAAGAATAAAAACTTCAAATAGTTTGTACTTACATTGTTATCTGCTCTCCATTTATTTGAACAATATCGAAACTTTATTCTTTTTGCAAGTAACTCTCTTTTGTTGAAAATATTCTTAAATTCATGTGAATCAATCATTTTCAAAAGATCTGGGGATTCTATATGGCACTCTTCCAATGGGGATGCGGATATTCTTGAGTTTTTAGCACGTTGCACTGCCGCTGGGCCACATTGAAATAATGACAAAAACTCTGATTTGTGCAACAGAGTTAAAACAGTTTAAAAGTTAGTTTTGTCGTATTTTAAGAATAAAGTTGTCGTGCAAAAAATTTATTTCTTGTTCCAAGAACTAGTTGTTGACAGCTTAACATTTTGTTGGTAAACGTCAAAAATGCGTTTCTAAAATTCTTAGGTCAACAACTTTCATATTTGATACATTGAGAAAAAATTTTTAAATCAAAAATTAGGTTGTTGATAGCTTCAATTGCCTTGAAAAAAAAGTATTTAACTCTTGAACTAATACTTTTTCGGCTTTGAAAAAACTGTAGAATATTAAGTATTTGATTTCAACTATTTCTTTCTTAATCTAAGAATTGAATTGTTAAAAAAATAAAAACATGTCAACAACTTTTTTGCTCTAACAAAAAATTCTTGGTTTAACAATGTTTTTTCTTATGAGTGTACGGAAGGCTGTGTGGTTCCCCGAAACAGCTCACTATTCTTTAGAGGACATTACAAATTGTAAATAAAACTACTAAGTACAAACTAAGTAAAAAAAAATTGTTTCATCATTTTAAAGCGCTGAAATAAACACGTTCTTTCTAAAAAAAATGTCACGAAAAAACGTCGAAAGTTTGGCCTTTACACTACACTACTACCTTAATCAGACAGGCCACAGGCGTTTCTTTGTTTTCTCTGCTTAAATAGATTATAAGGTTCCACAATAAAAGCAGTACTAAAATCATATTATGTACGGCTTTGCCATATTTGTGTTAGAAAAAGTAAGGAAGTGTGTTTTGAGATGGCTTGGAAACTCTATCATAATTCAGGATGTAACCTTTAAGTTTAGCTTTTGTTAGAACTACTTTCTGATTTCAATATTCCATTTTCTTTTTTTGTGTTACAGATTCTGTACACAAAGATTTTAATATTTTTATTTAATTGAACTATTTGCAGCAAACCTAAGGAGAACCTTCACTATCTAACGACCGCACGAAAGCAATAAAAGCCAGTATTTTCAAAGCAAGTTCTTAAAGGCTTTTATTTCTCCTACCCTCATATTCAAAATCAGAAAACAAAGGTCAAGCTGCAAAATATGAAAAAAACTGATAAAATCTTATGACTTTTAAAAACAAACCCAGAGGAACGGTATAAAGGGGGCACTCGATGTGTTCCTGAAGTAAGCGTTACATCGCCTTCTGACAATGAAAATCTTAAACTCAATGTCAAAAATGCATCTAGTAATTATTCAGCTCTCTCGATATCGGCTGAGAGTAGGCTTCTAGAAAATTCTAGTAAAATATCCACTGGAGAATCTAGATCAACTTTTTTTTGCAGCGAAACAATAGAAAATAATACACCGACACCTCTATCCCAAACGCCAGATTCCACAAATTTTTTCACAAATGCGATTACAGATACGCCAACTGCTACAGCGGCAATAGCAAAATACAGTAACAACTCAAAGACAACTCGAAGTTGGCCTGTCATCTATAGAAATCCCCAATATTTTGACTATGAAGCTTTGTTTGCTATCAAGCATAACAACAATAAGTTTCATAATTCAATTATTTGCTCGAGCGCGGAAGATGGAACCGATGAAAACTTTTCTGTTAACCAAAACAACTACGGCAGGAAACGATCAAGTATTTTAGACACCGGAACAGTTACAGAAAAAGTACGACGTGGCAGTATCATTCTAAGCAAAAGTAGTGGTCCAGGAATGCAAACTGTTACACAGCAAATTCACAGGCCAACGTCGGTTGGTAGTGGCATCGATAGTGGTGGATATACGTACTGCGGAAGTTGGTGTAGTGGTCCACCCCCGGTCTTGATTCTCTTTTTGACACTCTTGGTGACAACATGCGCAACAGCCATGCTGTGTGCAGCAATTATGACAGACTATTGGGAGCACGTGAGTTGGGATCGAGAAAAGCTGGATCGTTTATCCAATCATAGTGGAAAAGCACTGGATTGGGTTTTAGATAAGAAGGTTGCCATATTATCTGCGGAAGGTATGTTATATTTTACTGTTATAAAAATTTTACTGTTAGAAAAATTTATTCGTTGGAGTGTGGATTGTATGTGGAACGAGAATAAAGTCTGACAGTTCGTACCTACTAGATGTTTATTCGTAACGAATAAACTTTTTTTCTCAATTTTTTAAATTTTAGCCACAAAAATAAAAGTTTGTCCACCTAAAAATAAGTATAAACTATTTTTCCATCGTTTCCAAAAAAATTCGTGAGGAATTTATGCTAGTAAAGTACTTAAAATCTCATTTCTTGATTTATTCGTCGTTCGTTGGTCGTGCTCATGTGAATAGTCCTTAAAAGTGTGTGGAAGCAGATTTTCATCAACTATCAGTGTGTGGACAAACTAGAAGACATCAGCAACGAAATACGCCTTAACAGTGGAAACACGATGGAAATTGTACTATTTATGTAAGTCATTATATTGAATTTCAAAGTGTAAATGTCCAGAGTTCCAAAAACAAAAAATAATCCCTACCCAACAAGAAAACGTGTCAGCTCCAATAACTATAGATTAAGTGAATCCAATAAATTAGAAAATATAATACTTACAAATCAATCTGATTTAGATATAGAACAGTCTGAAGACTTAGGAATTAAATATCTATTTGAAATGGCAAATAACCAAGATAACGCTGCAGCAGCGGCAGCAGCATTAAATTTTTTAAACTCCCTTAAAATCCCTCCAGTTGTTAAAGATATCCCAACCTTCGACGGCAATCCCAGATTGTTGTTCGAATTCATTAGGAATGTAGAGGAAGTGTTATCGCTTTTTACCGAGGTTAACGGTACAAATTTAGGCAGGATTATACTTAGAGCGGTCCGAAATAAGGTCGTTGGCGAAGTCAACGAAGTTTTAAATGTGTATGGAACCACTTTATCGTGGACAGACATTAAAGACAACCTTATTAGCCACTACTCAGACAAACGTAACGAGACTTCACTCGTACGTGATCTACATTATCTGAAACAAAATAACAAAACAATGGAGCAATTTTATAGTGAAATCATAGAAATACAAGCAGCCATGATAAACCATGTGCAAATCCACGAAATAGAAGCCAGTGTTATAACTGCAAAAAATAATCTCTATAAAGAGATGTGTCTCAACGCCTTCTTAACAGGGCTCAGAGAACCACTTGGTTCCACGGTAAGAGCCATGAAACCTACAAGTCTCGCGGAATCTTTTGTCTATTGCACAAAAGAACAAAACATTTCATATATGAAACATGAACCAACATTCTTTAATGAACAAAAGAAATTCTCAACTCCCAGATATTTTAATACACAGGTTCAAAACTCCCCAAGATTAGTCCAGCAAAACAATCATTCAAACTACCAAATACAAAACACTCAATTTAGGAAAAACCCTCAACAATTTAGACAAAATCCTCATATAACACAAAACCCTCATGCTAGACAAAACCCCCAAGTTTTTAACAGATTTGATAATTTTAACTCTCAAAACAGACAGAGTCAACAAAATAATAATTATTTTAAGAATGGTTCCGGACAATTCTCCAATAGGCAGAGATTACCTCCTCCTGAACCAATGGAAATCGGTACAACGTATACAAACTTTAGATCCCCAACACAACATCAGGATAACAGAACTCCTACTAATTTTCTTAAACAATCAAATAATAGAGAACTTCATAACATCAATGTAGAAGAATTGGGAAATCCATACCAGAATCTAGATGCATATTGTGATAACGAATACGAACAAAATACAAGTGACAACCTCGAAGACACTATGGATTTTCGGGAACTCGCCTCTGCGAACCCATCGGGTACATAGACGTCAACAAACATGGTAATATTCTACCCTATATAAACATTGCATCCCCATTCGGAAGACCACTAAAGTTCTTAATCGATACGGGTGCATCATCATCCTTTTTAAACCCCGAATTCGCCGATCCTAAAAAACAATCCCCCATCGAACATACTGTTATAAAAACCATTTTTAAAGATCACATTGTCACTAAAAATATAACTTTCCCATCCTTCACAGAATTCAAAACACACGGAACATTTAAATTCCTAGTATTCAAGTTCCATGGATATTTTGATGGTCTTATTGGCCTCGATATCCTTACACAACTTAAAGCAAAAATAGACCTAGAAAAACATATACTTATTACAAGAAATTCTGTCGTACCTCTCCTTTTCAAGCCTAACTTTATATCTTCCCGATATTCTATCCCTCCACTTTCAAAAATGGTGTGTCGCCTTCCCGTCGACACCCAAAATGGTGACATCCTCATAAAACAAACCGAGATAAGACCAAAGGTTTACATTTCGGAAGGAATTTATAAAGCAAATGATTGGTACACTATTCTCGAAATTACAAATGCAACAAACGAAGAACAAACCATTTTTCTTGAACAACCCATAAAAGTTTCCCAATATACAAACAAAGATTTTTGTGAAGTTAATTTTACCGAAGCACATTCGCACTCTCAAGACAAAAACTTAAAAAGTACAAATATAATAGATTCACTAAAGCTTGATCATTTGAACTCAGAAGAGAAACAAAAAATAATAAAACTTTGCAGACAATTCGAAGATATTTTTTTCCAACAAGGGCAGTCACTTACATTTACTAACGCGGTTAAACATAACATACCTACAAGTGACGATATCCCGATATACACAAAATCATACAGATACCCGTTTATACACAAGATGGAAGTACATAAGCAAATTCAAGATTTGCTAAAACAAGGAATAATCCAACCAAGCCATTCACCTTGGAGCTCCCCAGTATGGGTAGTCCCAAAAGGAAAAGACATACCAACAAAAAAGTGGCGTCTCGTCATTGACTTTCGTCGTCTCAACGAAAAAACTATAAGTGACAAGTACCCACTGCCAAATATAACGGAGATTCTAGACAAGTTAGGGAAATGTATGTATTTTTCTACCTTAGATCTAGCGAGTGGTTTTCATCAGATAAAAATGAACCCAAAAGATATACCAAAAACTGCATTTACCGTTGAAGGTGGACATTTCGAATTCGTAAGAATGCCATTCGGGCTAAAAAACGCGCCATCAACGTTTCAACGCGTCATGGACCACGTACTTAATGGCCTTATTGACAAAATATGTTTGGTGTATTTAGATGATATAGTTATCTTCTCCACTTCCCTCCAGGGACATATCGAAAACCTAAACAAAGTCTTTTCACGACTTCGAGAATTTAACTTTAAAGTCCAATTAGAAAAAACAGAATTTCTTCATAAAGAAACAGCTTTTCTTGGTCATATTATTGGAAGGGACGGGGTAAAACCCAACCCAGATAAAATTGCAGCAGTAAAAAATTTTCCAATCCCAAGAACCCAGAAAGAGATTAAGTCGTTTTTAGGGCTTTTAGGCTACTACCGCAAATTCATTAAAGATTTTGCGAAGATCACGAAACCTCTTACAGAATGTCTCAAAAAAGGTAAAACAATAAACCTTAACCAAAGGTACGTTATGGCTTTTGAAATGTGTAAAGATCTATTGATCAATGATCCTATACTACAATACCCCGACTTTTCTCGACCCTTTGTCCTCACCACCGATGCCAGCAATTTCGCGATAGGTGCAGTCCTATCCCAAGGCACCATAGGTAGTGACAAGCCAATATGTTTTGCTAGCAGAACATTAACAGACACAGAAGTAAACTACTCGACAATAGAGAAGGAACTTTTGGCGATTGTTTGGGCGACAAAGTATTTTCGACCTTACTTGTTTGGTCATAAATTTAAGATAGTTACTGATCATAAACCACTACAATGGATGATGAATCTTAAAGATCCTAACTCCAAACTAGTAAGATGGCGTTTAAAACTAGAAGAATTTGATTATGAAATCGTCTATAAAAAAGGCCAACTTAATCTAAACGCTGATGCCCTAAGTAGAATAAAAACCGAAGATACAAATAACAAAATAGAGATAAACGTTAACGAAAGAAATAATCTTGACCCTGGTTCTAGCGGTTCAACAATTCACTCAGCCATTGAAAATTTAGATGACCACATATACATTTCAGAACGCCCACTAAACGAATTTAACATACAGCTTATACTAAAAAGAGACGAACACGACAGACCAATAGACTTAAAGATGTTATTCAAAAACAAACAAAGACGAACCATTACAAAACAACACTTTAGCGAAAACGATATAATTAACATTTTTAAAAATTTTATGCCTCCAAATAAATATTGTGCTATATACACAGAAGACGAAATATTTAAACTCGTCCAAAGTGTATACTCAAAATATTTCTCCAACAACAAAGCCTTTAAAATAATACGTTGCACAGAAATACTAAAAGACATACTCGAAGACGACAATCAAGACAAATTAATTAATGATTGCCACATAAAAAATAACCACAGGGGCATAAACGAAACCAATGCACACCTCAAGCGCGAATTTTTCTTTCCATTTATGAAAAACAAAATAACCAAAATTATCAACAACTGTGAGCCTTGCCAAAATCTAAAATACGATAGGAAACCCCAAAAAGTAGAATATCAAATACCAGAAAACCCCGAAAAACCCTTAGATATTGTTCACATTGATATTTACAGTATCAATAATCAAAAAATTCTCACAATCATAGATAAATTCTCTAAATTCGCAGCTGCTTACACAATTCCAGCCAGAAATAGCTTAACAATAATAAAATCTCTTCTTCATTTTATGAGCCTACACGGCATCCCAGCAAAATTAATTTCAGACCAAGGAGCCGAATTTACTTCTACAGTTTTTAAAGATTTTGTTGATCAATACAATATAAATCAACACATTACATCATTACAACAGTCAAGTAGCAACTCCCCAGTTGAAAGACTCCATTCAACGTTAACGGAAATATATAGGATTATTTTTGCAAAACATAGAGAAAGACACCATGACGACATACTTAATGAAACACTTATAACATACAACAACTCCATTCATTCTACAACAAAGTTGACCCCCTATGAACTATTTTATGGAAGAACTTATAAGTTTAAAAATATAAAATACAATAATGTTCATGACTACCTCAATAAGCTTAACGAATTTCAGGCAGAATTATTCCCCTCCATCAGGGATAAATCAAGAGAACAAGTAATAAAAAATATAGAAAAATTAAACCAAAATAGGGAAAAACCAAAAACTATTAAGTCAGGATCATTCATATATAGGAAAGAAAACAGAAGAAACAAACTCACTCCAAGATTTAGTAAACCCAGAACCAAAAATAATAGACTAGTTACAGTTCTTACAACTAACAATCAGAAACTGCACAAATCTAAAATTAAAAGAAAACGTAAATTTCAGGTTAGCAGTAACAATCCTAACACAGACAACAACAGTACAGAAAATGGAAATACAAGACCTGACTAACAACCACGGACTTTTAACAATAAAACTAGGAACTGCAAGGACAATACAGACGTACAAAAACTTAATACATATAGTTCAACTTCAGAAATACGAGGAAAACATTAAAACAATAGGTAACTCATTAGAGGTCTTCAAAACCATTGACGGGTTTAGCGACACTCTCAAGGTAATACAAATTAAATACAGACAACTACAAAACAAACTTCAAACTTTGACACCCAACTTAAGACGAAAGAGAGGACTAATAAATGGTCTAGGAACAGTTGTGAAAAGCATAACTGGAAACATGGACGCCGACGATGCTCTAAATATTAATAGGAAAATTGAAGAACTAACTCAAAGACAGGATCATTTTGAAGAACAAGGAAGTCATCAAGACAGGCTCAGCAAAGAAATGATTAACAGGTTCGAAAATATTACAAACCACATAAATGACCAGCAAAAACTTATAGAGAACTACTTAGTTAAAACCCAAAAAATGCTAGGAAACAAAATCAGAACAGAAGAAAACTCAATCAGATATATTCAATATTTAAATCAGATTAATTTTAACATAGAACTATTGAGCAACCATTTGGCTAATATTGCAGAATCCATAATCCTTGCTAAACTAAACATTATTTCAAAACATATTCTTAGCAATGATGAATTAACTTTTATATACCATTCTTTACGAAATCAATCAGTTGATATTAAATCAGATGAACATATCTATGAGTTGTTGGAACTTCAGGCATATTATAATCACTCAAATATAATTTTTAACATCCAAATTCCCATCCTTAAGAATGAAACATACTCCTTTTTCCACCTGATACCTATTCCAATAAAAAACAAACTACTTTCCACTAAACCCTTTTGCATCCTCAACAACAATGAAATTCAATATTTTGATAAAAAATGCGAAAAAATAGAAAACGTGTTCTACTGCAAAGCAAAAACAACCCAAGATGTCATCGAAACAAGCTGCATTGCCAACTTGATCGCAAACAGACCAGCACACTTCCCGAGACAGAAATCAAATCAACATGCGGCCCTGAAAAACAATATCTCCAAGGTACATTTCTGATCAATTTCCTGAACTGCAGCATTGAAGTCAACCAAATCACGTACGAGAATACGAACAACCTCTTCTACGAAGAAGCGCACATTTACCCAACTTCATTCAACAATGTCTATACGTCACCGATGCAGAACATTAATCTACAGACGCTAAAAAACTATCACTTCGAGAACAAAGAAGCAATCCACTATCTCCAAAGAAGTACCCAGCAGAAAATTGTCATCAATTACACCGTCCTTTCAACTATAACTGTGATTGGAGTATTTGTTATGATAATATACCATATGAAAACTACCAACCAATCGAAGACGTCATCATCCTACAATATCGATACTAGCGATCAGCAAATACCAGCTCCTGCATTCAACATAATGTTAGCCCCGGCAAAAGACGCTTACAGCCTCTTCACCCGTAAGCTAACTCCAGGGGGGGAGGAGTTATGTGGCCACACAAACCATATCCAATAGCCAACACACGAGTGCAATCGACTCCGGTCATCGACCAGTTACCTGTCAGCATTTTCCCATCAGCTACACACGAGTCTACACACGAGTCCCACTGACCCTAGCCATCAACTACAACCGTCAGCATAGTCAGCATATTCCCATCAACGGTCAACCAGCAGTAATGCAATTCAACACCCTTTATTGAACTTATTATTTATTTGTATTTCCTTTGCATTCATTTTTGTTACCTATAAAAGCATTGTCATTTCCATTTTAAACTTGAGTCTGAATAAATAATCCAAGTAGCACAAAGCAACTTTTGTTTTTTTTACGGAAAGTCGCGGCAACCAACTTAACTCGCGCGTATGACATAATTTCATGAGATTTTTATGAGAACTAAATGCACATTATTTAGATTTAAACAGACTCTGGGGATTTGGAGATTTCGTGGGGATTTTGGCAAAAAAGATTATTTAGGTGACGATTTTATTCATGTGCATTATGTCAGTGGGGATATTAGCAAGTTGGATTTAAAGGAGGTGGTGCATATTTCTATGGAGCCTGGGCCAAGGGCGTACACCTATGAGACTAGTACCAAATGAAAGCTTACGTTCAGCCCAATCAGCCTGCCAAATATTTTTGAATTCGGTCTTGGTGATATTGAGATAATTAGACTTGAAGTTGAGCGCCGGAAATGGGAAAAATCTGACATTTCTGCAAATAATTACATATATCTCGAAAAGCATAGCACGTAGGACAATGATTTTGGTATCATATGAAAGATCATAAAAATATCTTTCATTTCATTCAAAATACAGTTTTTAAAATGCCTTATATTTCGAAAAAACAGACCTAAAAGTTGTTTGAAAAGAAACATTTCGTTGACGTTTGCCAGCCAATATCTCGAAAAAATCAGTGATGACTTATTATTTTTTTTTGCTCCACTTTAATTCTTAATTGGTAAGCTTTAATTTGATATATAATTACGCTATCATTCATAAAGCATATCACGTACATTATACACAATTCCTAAAAAAAATTAAACAAAAAATATGTTCCACAGCAAATGCATTTTTTCATTTAATTTTTCGCAGTTCCTACTTTGTTTTTTATTAAACATAAAAACAAAATACATTTTAATGCTGTAAATGAGAAAAAAAATGACTAATCTTCGTTTAGATCTATCAAAATACCATCCAAAACCAAAGCTGGTGCTATATTCATTGCTTCCTGGTGTCTTGCGTAACCCAAATACCATAAAATACTCATGACATGAGCGCAAACCCAACAGTCCTCATTCCAACGAGACAGTTTCAATAGTAGGCTTTTATTGCGTTCGAACCTTAGATGAATAAAGAACAAGATGGAAAACCACACTAACACATTGATACCACCCCACAAGCTGCTGCACGCACTCATTCACAAAATTTCACTAGCACCACCTTATATTCGGATCTCAACACTGGGCTTACACAAAATTTCACTAACACCACTTTATATTCGGATCCACACACAGGGCTTACACAAAATTGTACCGTAGTATTGGTATTCTCGTCTGGGAACCGGTTTTTTTTTTTTTTTTTTTTACTTTTAGTCACCTTAAGGCTACGTCTGGCAGAATTTTTGGATTTAAAACTTTTTTTTGGGTTTTGTAAATAAAATTTATTTGTGATTATATACTTTTTAAAGTATTTGGAAATAAAAATTTAAGCATCAAAATATTAAAATATTTTCTTTTTTGTTAAACATTTCTCTGAGTAGTCTCCTCCCTTCTATTTCTTCTTTTTTAAAAAACGTTTCTTAAGAGAAATAGACAGAAAAGTATGACTGTTAAAAAAATATATACTAAAGCAAAACAGTAACCAATAAATATGAATTCATTTTACATTTGTTTGATGAAAGAGATTCCAACTTAAGCTTTCGATTCTCTTCTTGAAGCTGAGTTGAAAATTTAAGCAGTTAATTAATTGAATTAAAAAAAAAATCAAAAGTAAAAGAATTGAAAGCGGATATCAAACTATGTAGACATTTTTTTAAAAACTTATCTCAATCAAAATATTGAAATGCAGAAATCTTGTAGATATTATGGAGAGCTCAGAAAGCCCTCACTCATCTCTGTAGCACAATTACTTACAAAGCACCAACACCAACACAAGTTTTAATTTTTTTTTGTGTTAAGAAAAATTGAAAACTTAAAGTGTTGGATCTTTGTTAATAATTGTGCTACAGAGATGAATGATAGCTTTCTGAGCTCAACACAACGTGGACAAAAATTCCACATTTAAAGATTTTGATTGAGACAAGTTTTTAAAAAAATTTCTACCGAGCTTTTAGTAAAAACAAAAAATCAAAGCTTAAAGTGTTGGCGCTTTGTAAGTAATTGTGCCACAGAGATGAATGAAGGCTTTCTGAGCTCTCCATAATATCTACAAGATTGCTGCATTTCAATATTTTGAATGAGATAAGTTTTTCAAAAAATGTCTACATAGTTTGATATTTAGGTTTTGGTATTAAAAAAAAGTTAAGACAAATAACCGAGCTGAGGGAGCGAATCAGAATATAATAAGTCCCAATAGAATCAGTATCGTTGCATGTTTATGAGTTTTCACATCTTGCCCAGCTTTACAAAAAAAAAATTGAGTTTTTAAAAAACTATAACTTTGGTGTTGTTCAAACCCTGCCCTTAAGAATTTTTCAGTAGTATGGTGAAAATTAAATTTCAGGTTATGTTTCAAGGTGGTTTCAAGTTGCCAAGCAAAAAAAAAAATAAATTCACCACGCATATACTTCCACAACTTTTTCGCGCCTTTTTTCTGCAGCTCACACGTATTCACAGATGGAGGCTGCGATTACAAAAACAACAATGTAAACAAATGGAAGTTTCGGGGAAGGAGACGTAATGGTTTTCCATCTTGTTCTTTATTCATCTAAGGTTCGAACTATGTGCTACGTTTGCATCGCTATTCACCAAGATGTAAGTGAGATACACAACTGGACGTCATTGGTTGATATGGAAAGCAATGTTTCTGACTTCACTGTCTCTTAAACATGGATCACACGACTGTAGGACGGTATTCAACAGCTGCAAGAACAGCATTGATGTTGATGGATTATTTTGTGCCATTTAACTTGGGTTTTCAGCATAAAACTGTTCAGGAAGTATCTAGAAGGAATAGACTTATTCCCAACGGACTGTTTGGAAACATCAATTTAAATGAAAATGATCGTCCATCTATAGTCATTTGCGATGGAACATATGTGTACCTTCAAAAAAGTTCAAACTACGGCTTCCAGAAACAATCATACAGCGTACATAAGTATCAAAATTTGGTTAAGCCTTTTGTGATCACATGCTGTGATGGGTATATCCTGCGGACTTTATAGGACCTTATGCTGCAACTGTATCTGATGCTAACATAATGAAACATCTGTTCAGAGACGATTATGGAACGTTCAGGCAATACTTTAGACAAACGGATGTTTTTATTTTGGACAGAGGATTCAGAGACGCAATCCCACATCTTGAATCTCAAGGATATGAAACTTACATGCCTGAATCCGTTGCTGAAGGTAACTTTCAACTTACCACAGAGCAGGCTAATAGATCCAGGTGTGTAACTATGGTCAGATGGGTCGTTGAAGTCGTGAACGGACAATTTTAAAGGGATTTTAAACTATTTCAGCAAGATTTTTTTAATCTAGCTGCTGGTCATTTGATGCACGACTTCAAAGTTGCAGCTGCAATTCTTAATAAGTTTCATCCAACCATTGAAGATAGTGCTGATGCGAACGGTCTGCTAGAACTGGCTTTAAATCGTTTTAATACTCTTTATTATTTAGGTGCCTTTGTAAGAGAAAATAATCTTAACAGAACCAGAGCCATGTTCAGCCGCATCGATGGTAATATCCCGAATTTAAGTAATTTCCCACAACTCACTATTCAAGAACTTCGTATGATATCATTGGGGAATTACCAAATAAACCAGGCTCGATCCTACTGTGGTGAACATTTAAAAGACCAGGGAACCTATACAATCGAAGTCTGCGAAGATCGGATGCGAATTACCTCTACTGCTCATAATAGTCTTATAGGCAACAATAACTTTTTATTGCGAGGGCGAATCAAATCCAGGCATTTAAGTAGAAAAGTGTATCTCACTTACATCTTGGTGAATAGCGATGCAAACGTAGCACATAGTTCGAACGCAATAAAAGGCTACTATTGAAACTGTCTCGTTGGAATGAGGACTGTTGGGTTTGCGCTCATGTCATGAGTATTTTATGGTATTTACTATTTGGGTTACGCAAGACACCAGGAAGCAATGAATATAGCACCAGCTTTGGTTTTGGATGGTATTTTGATAGATCTAAACGAAGATTAGTCATTTTTTTTCTCATTTACAGCATTAAAATGTATTTTGTTTTTATGTTTAATAAAAAACAAAGTAGGAACTGCGAAAAATTAAATGAAAAAATGCATTTGCTGTGGAACATATTTTTTTTAGGAATTGTGTATAATGTACGTGATATGCTTTATGTATGATAGCGTAATTATATATCAAATTAAAGCTTACCAATTAGTTGCACTTTTTCTTCTCTAAGTTAGGTAGATATATATTAACAATTTAAAAAGGTAAGCTACGTTAAGAAGTTAAATAATTTGGAATGAAGACGAACTTGAAAACCGCGAACTATTAAAATAATAGGAATTTCCGATTCCAAAACAATAAAAGAAAGAAAATTGCACGACCGATGTGCACCGCGAGGGAAAATTTCGATAAAGTGACGTTTATTAAAAGGTGCGTTTGATTAACGAGAAGAAAAGCGCGTCCAGCAACAATTATGCTGGGTCCACGGCTGCTCAGCTGGGGGTGTGCTCGATGGAAATGTTTATTAATTAGATGATTAATGAAATGAAAATTTTTAATCGATGTATTAAGTAGGTGGGTGGGTGTAAATAAAATTTTTGTTAGTACAATAGCTAACAAAAATAAAAGTGGGCGCCAGAAAATTTTTGTTGAAAGGAATTTTCAAATCTTCGCTGAAAATTAAAGAAAAAGGAAAATACGACCAATAATAAGAATGCGAATAGAGTGGAAAACGAAAGACAATGTTTGAATGGAATGAAATGATATCTTTAATGTTCAATTTATGTGGTTGGGAAAACCTTAAGAGATTAGAATTAAAAACCCAAATCTTTTCTAAAATATAGTTATAATAGTTTTTTTAAAAAAAAAAAAAAAGAAAAGCAAAAGATAGCAAACAGTAGATTCGCCAAAGACAAATGAAGCAAGAAAAGGCCGTTATCGTGCTGTCTTGAAAGTGCCGTATGGCAATGAAAAGGTCGCGAGTCCCTCAAAATATGGGAAATTTTCGACGCAAAAGGCAACCAGAATAATGTTCACAAATGAAGCAAGATTCAAAAACTTTCAACGCACTATTTACCAAAACAGATTTCACTGTACTATCTTAGAATTCGAATTAAACCAATTGTTCCTCCTTGTTCTTCTGTGTCCTCTGACACTTCCTTAATTTTTTTCTTGTGGGAAATTCCGTCGCTGGCCCGTTCTGCCACAACCCTTTATCCACACGAGAAATCAATTAGGCAAGTCTCCCAGAATTCACCAAATCAATCAAGTTACAAAAAGAAATTGCAACTTGGAACTTTTAATAAATTAAAATTTAAAATGTTAACCAATATGGCTGCTCAAATATAAAATCTTTCCAATTCGTTTTATCGCTTTTTCTCAAAACCTCTCTGTCATATAGCCAACAATGAAGTGACTTCCCCAACTCTCTTGTCAAGCTGTCTCATGTTCGTCGATTTGTCTTGGCCGTTCATTCAGCCACAGTGGGTTCCATTACGGATATTTAGCACCATGTTGTCTCATGTTCGTCGATTTGTCTTGGCCGTTCATTCAGCCACAGTGGGTTCCATTACGGATATTTAGCACAATCAGCGTTTTGCGTGAGAGGACTACCGTTTTATTTGGAATACCCTACTGTCTCTCACCACTCAGATTTCCACCAGATTTCCACGATCTTGGGAAATTATGGTCGGCTTACAGCTGACGGAAGAGTTCAGTGCCTTTTTTGAAGCGAAAGCGATAAATCGAAGACATGCACCATTCTGTGCAACTAAAAGGTAAGTTACATCGGTGTTAACGACGTAGTAAAATGTTTCGAAAAGAAGGAGGAAAAATTGGGAACGCGTATTTTTTACAATCTAGGTCTGGTGGACTTTTGTTCAGATTTTTAACAGGGGAAGGCTGACAAATAACGTGATTTTCCTGCAACAAGATTTAAGTGGCGATTAGTAAAATTAAAGTTAAGGTTAAAAGTTGGGCACTCGGCCATAGAAAAATATGTTCGCTGTGTACTTTGCCATTGATGATTTGGTGATGATCAACTTGTGTATCAGTGTTGTTGTATGTGGATGATGACTGATTTGTGTGTATGTGTGTGATGGATGATTTGTGTATCAGTGTAAATGTGTATGCAATGTTTCTGAACAGTGTAGGTTTGTGTATGTGATGATTGATGTGTATGGATCCGTGTTATTATGCATGTACGTGATGATGATTGTGTATAAACGTAGGTTTGTGTTTGTGATTATAGGGAACAGACTCCTTCTGTCCTTTAGCAATATGCGTACATGATGTTGCGTGCGAGTCTCCAGCCATCCTGCTGGCTCGACACGATTGATGACCAGGTGGAAAGATGGGGTAGGTATCAGGAATCAGGAAGTGATTAGGAGGGGTAAAGATTTTTGTAGAACCGTCCGCTCTACTTGCTTTTGAAGGGTTCTCTGTGAGTACGCCACTGGTTGATGGGACCATGGCTGCCCTCAACTCACCCAGAACCATGCAGCTGCTACCAAAATCAAAAGAATAAGGTTCTCGGACAAACTATCGTAAGGTGGTTTTTGTTGCGGTAAATTTTACCGCAACAAATTAAGGATTAAAGTGGTGCAAACAAAATTGTAGGTCATCGCTGATTTTTTCGAGATATTGGCTGGCAAACGTCAACGAAAATGTTTCTCTTCAAACAACTTTTAGGTCTGTTTTTTCGAAATATAAGGCATTTTGAAAACTGTATTTTGAATGAAATGAAAGATATTTTTATGATCTTTCATATTATACTAAAATCATTGTCCTATGTGCTATGCTTTTCGAGATACATATATGTATGTAATTATTTGCAGAAATGTCAGATTTTTCCCATTTCCGGCGCTCAACTTCAAGTCTAATTATCTCAATATCACCAAGACCGAATTCAAAAATATTTGGCAGGCTGATTGGGCTGAACGTAAGCTTTCATTTGGTACTAGTTTCATAGGTGTACGCCCTGGGCCCAAGTATGAACCACCTCCATTTTGGGGATTTTAACCGATGGGGGGTTTATTTTTTTGAGATTCCGTACCACTCCCATCTTAGAGCAATCGCATTTTACAGAGTTCTCACATACGGTAGTGGTACGGAATCTACAACAAAAAAAACTCCCCATCGGTTAAAATCCCCAAAAATTAAAATCCAACTTGCTAATATTCCCACAGACATAATGCACATTGATGGAATCCACACCTAAATAATCTTTTTTGCCAAAATCCCCACGAAATCTCCAAATCCCCAGAGTCCGTGTACATCTAAATTATGTGCATTTAATTCTCAGAAAAATGTCATGCAATTATCTCATTGTGATACTAATTAATAAGTGAATATAATGATTATCAGTTTCTTATGAACAACTATTTTCTGTCTAGGTTAAAAGAAACAATTATTTTTTTCATTATAAAACATTAAGAATGAAGAAAAACTTTTATTTTGAATTTCTTATTTTCGTTTCATTTAACACTTTGAAAGGGACCTTATTTTATTAGCATTACTGTAACATATTACGTTTTTGAGTATTTTTTTATAAACTTAAAAATTTTGAAAATGTATTTTCATTTCAATAAACATAACAAATTTTATAAAGAATTTTATGCTTACTCTTTGTATTACATTCTCCTGCAAACATCCCCAAAACAAGTATGTTCAAGTAGTGAATCATGCGATAAAATCGCGCGAGTTAAGTTACGGAAAGGAATATACTATCAAGTTGGTGTCTAAGTAATGACTGATCTTTATTGATTACTTAAATGTATCTTAACACATAGCTAATACCTAATTCGCTTATTCGTAGTTTTATTGGCAACGGAAACAACAGGTACGTAATCGGAACCTTTTCGTTTCCGTTCCCATCAATAATTTATATGTATCTAGAATTTCGTGGTGGCTTTTCTTTTAGTGTCATCAACACTTGGAGGTTCGATGACACTTTCTGAGCTATACATAACACTCCCACCGCCAAACTTTGAATTCTCCCTGTTGGCTTCCAACAAGACATTCATTGGCATGCACAACACAAAACAACAACAACACTACCACAGCACACACACAAACCGAATTCTAATCATCTATTAATTTTATGACAACAAGAGTTTCAAGAGTTTGTTACACACTGGATCAATCATTGAGATGTTTATTTCAAACGATTGCATTGAATGCAACCAAGTGCAATAATATAATTGATCCAATGGTTTTTATATAAATATTAAGGAAATCATAAATTAAAAAATCAATATTTGCTAATGAAATTCCGACCCGTTATACTAAAAAGAAAATGTTAGACCGAAATAACAAAACCTTGCTATTTAGAATATCTTTCTCTTTCTTTCTTAAGTGCAAATAGGTAAACTTAAATCTAATGCATTTCGTTACCAAAATAGCATAGACTTTTAGCTACTATGTGCTTCTCACTCTTACTTAAGCCTCTTACATGGGGCATTGTTGAACTTAAAAAGAGTGTTCAATGACCTGTTCTAGAACAGTTTCAGACAAAAAAGATCAGACTTTTGGTGTTCAATGAGAAATTTTCTGTTCTTTTCTAATCTTTTTTGTGTTCAATGAGCTGTTCTAGAACAGTTTAGCACAGCATTTTCTGCACCTCATTTTGAGCAAGTGCAAGTTTGGTGAAAACTGTCAAAAGCAGCTGTTGACTCGTAGTTTTTTAAGCGAATTGTAATTTTAATTTGTTGTGAAAAATTCAGAAAAAATTTTAAAAATCAGGAATATAACACCTAGCCTTGTGCTGAAAATAAAATTACTTATTCGTGACGAAAATACGCTAAATTAAATTGATATCAGAAAAAGGAAAATTGGTGGTTGTTTTTTTTTCGTTTTTGTGCTCGTAGTTTTTTAAGCGAAATGTAATTTTAATTTGTTGTGAAAAATTCAGAAAAAATTTAAAAAATCAGGAATATAACACCTAGCCTTGTGCTGAAAATAAAATTACTTATTCGTGACGAAAATACGCTAAATTAAATTGATATCAGAAAAAGGAAAATTGGTGGTTGTTTTTTTTCGTTTTTGTTGTTGCTTATTTTGACAAGTTTGCTTGTTCTAACTTGCCTGACGTTTTTCACTGCTTCTGTGCTGTGCTGTGCTGTTCTGATCTAAAAAAAAGCCATTGAACACATCTAAAGTAAATAATCGAATAAACACTAAGTGAGAAACAATTATTTTTCCAAGTAAAGGTTGTTGACCCTTTACATAAGATCAGCTGTAAGTTATGTACACTAAACAGACAGTAAGGTTTGCGAGCTTTCCTCCGGAGAAGAATTATATGTTTTGTCACTTGCAGTTTAACCCTTGTACGCTCAACTAAGCATTCTATTGCTCGTAAATAAAATAAAAAATTATAACGTGGTAACCAAGACTTTTCTTTACCTTTTTTCTTGTATTTCTTGAAGTTCAACTTAGCTCAAGAACACTCCCGAATTCTCTTATTTGTTTCATTACTTGAAATTTTAATATTTACATTATTATTCTTTTTCCACCGTAAGATAACAAAAATCAAAAACGCTATTGCAATTAAAATCAACATAGAATTAAGGCCGTATGTTACGTCCTTGTGGAACTTTAACTCTTTGATTTCTTTTATATTTTCGTAATGTTTTAATATAATTTTTTCAAAATTCACAATTTTTGGCTTGGTTTGATTAACAATGTTACTAGGATAGAAGAATTTCGCTTGAATCTTTGTTACTTGATTGTAAAATTTCTCTTTACAGATTTCCAATGTACAGTTGTAGAAAGTAATCAAACTATTTTTTTTAACAATATTTTTCGATCATCACAATTTTGAGTTAAATTTTCGTTTACAGCATTCTAAATTAGTAACGTATCTTCATCAATTCTTTCGATAGTTGTCTTATTATTATACTTAAATTGGCATTCATTTTTCCAAATACAACTTTTGCTAGTTTCCAAATCTCTTAAAAGTTTATTTTCTTTGTATACAAAATTCTTATTACCTACTGTTACAAATTTTTCAACATTTTCATCAATTTCTAGAAATTCTGTATTTGGCAGTGGTATAACTAACTTAAGGTCTTCTGTTATATAAGTTTTAGGAATCTTTATTGCAATGATTAAAGACTGTCTAATGTACTTAAGAATACCAACTTTTACTAGCTTAATCTTATAAAAATCAATATCATACAGATTCTGTTCCTCTCTTGTAAGGATACTGGGGTGAAAAATATCGTTTTTTGCTGCTGCTATACTGTCTAGTATTTGGTCTACTTTGTTTTCTAAATATCTGAGTTTTATCATCTGATCTAAATACATAGAATGTTCTTCGACTGACTTTCTCTGGTCTGTTATCGTATTTAAGAATCCTATTGTCTTATTCCTATCCTGTTCTATAGCTTTTTTTAGAATATTGAAAGTATCATTAAAATGAGTATTTATAGAAATTTGTTTGTTAGAATTTAGAATGGAGTTATGGTTATTCTCTTCATCGATTTTTAAATGTTCTAAAACTTCCTGCCTATCATCGTCATTCATTGTTCCGAACAACCACTTGTGTGCACTACCCACAACGTTGAGGAGTCCTCTTTTTCTTCTAGATTCTTTTGGTTTAATGGATTTTATCTTTGACTTAATATCGGCAACTACTGTGTTTAACAACTCTTTGTTGTCCATATTCATATTTAGAATGTTCGTCTCAATTTGCATCAGTAACCTGTCTATTTCTCCCATACCAATAACATGCAGTATGGTGTTTGTATCGATTGTATATATTGTGTTGTATAATTTCAACTTCTTTGATTTTGATTGTAGTGTATCCAATTTCTTCATGAATCTGATTGACCTGCAGTAGCCCTTGCACTACTGGTATAACTGCGAGGAATGTTATTAGGCTGGTCATTGTCCGTATCTGTAAGTTTGAAAGGTCTTTTAATATTCGACGTATGAACATTTTGAAGAGGATTTAATCTATAATAGGGTTCATCTTTATGTCTTAGCCTTTTATAATTTCTGACATGCCCTGAACTTCGTTTTTCTATATGTAGTTTTCTCTACATTTAGGACAATTTCCTATTACTAAACGGATTTGGTCTCTTAGTTAAGGGAAATATATTTTGTCTTTAAGACTATGGTAACACTCATTAATGCCACTATGAAACGACTCTTTGGTATGATACAGAGATAGTTGTTTATGCAAATCTTCTTCCGTTTTTATTTCCTGAGCTATTTTGGAACACCTTATAAATTTGATCTTAGAGTCTGATGAGAACAGGGATATTAAAATTTTCTGTATTCTGTTGTAATCCGAATCGGATACATTATTTGTGTAAATTCCTATTTGACCTCTCTTTACACATCGCTTTAATAAATCTCTTATCTTGTTTTCACTCTCTAATGGATTTATTTCCATTATCGTTCTTTTGTGAAGGGTCTGGACTTCACGTTCTGGGCTGTAAGTTAATAATATTTGGATGCTATACTTATTGACAATCTCATCTTTAATACCTATATGGTCTAATCTTTGTTCCTCAAGAGAGTGCTGAGTCTGAGTCTCAGCTAATGCGAAATTCGAGTCTTCATCGTTGTTTTCATTGATTTTTTCTGTATTTTCAAGTCTACTTAAGTAGTCTGCTACTTTGTTATCCTTTCCTTGCATGTATTCTATTTCGTAATTGAATTCTTGCAGCTTAAGTAACCATCTTTGATCACGTTGAGAAAACTCCTTTCCCTTATATTTGCCGTTAATATATTTTATAGCTATATGATCTGTCACAATTTTAAACTTATTCCCATACAAGTATGGTCGGAAATAATAAACTGAGTACACTATCGCTAGAAACTCTTTGTCTATTGTACTATACTTCTGTTCATGATTATTTAGAGTTCTTGAAATTTAACATACTGGATGACCTTGTTGTGACAACACAGCTCCAATAGCATAATCACTAGCATCTGTGGTGAGGACGAACGGTTGGTTATAATCTGGGTATTTTAATATAGGATGAGAAATTATGAGACTTTTTAAATTTTCGAACGCTGATATGTATTGTGGATCTTTGATATTTATTTTGTTATCCTTCTTTAAATATTTGATCATTGGGTAAGCTATTTTGAAATAATCTCGAATAAACTTTCTATAAAAACCTGTAGCCCCCAAAAATCCTTTTAATTGCCTTTCCGTTTTTGGTATTTCAATTTCTTGTATCGTTTTCACTTTGTCTGGATTTGGCATTATACCACCTTTAGTTAAAACATGACCCAAAAACTCTGTGTGTCTCTTAAGAAAGCTACACTTGTTTGCATGTATCTTTAAATTATGTTGTTGAAGTCTAGTAAAAATTTTGTTCAATGAAATAATATGGTCTTCCAGAGATGTGGAAAAAATTAAAATATCGTCCATGTATACCACACAAATGGAATTAAAATAATCACGGAGAATATCGTTCATCATTCTCTGGAAAGTGGCTGAAGCATTTTTCAACCCGAAAGGCATACGAACAAACTCGTACAATCCACCTGGTGTAACAAAGGCTGTTTTTTCAATGTCTTTTTTAGCAACTTTAATCTGGTGATAGCCTTTCGCCAAGTCTATCGTACTAAAGTATTGTGCCTTACCTAGCTTGTCTAAGATGTTGTCAATGTTTGGTATTAGTCCGGTCAATTTATACAATTGAAATAAAGAAAATTCCGACAGAGCCAAATTTTCGTAGAGACCTTAGGTTTACCACAAAGAATAAAGTGCCAAAAGTCCCCATCAGTCCCATGTGTGCTTAAAGACTTATTCGGGGTCAAAGGTCAAAATTTTAGGTTTTTTGAATTTTTCTCGAAAACGGTAAGTTTTATCGAAAAACATTTGACAGAGTTGTAGATCTTAAAATTCTCTATAAAAATGGTCCTTATTATTTTTTCTCTAAGACCCACTATTTCCCAGATATTGCGCTTGTAAGAATCACGTTCTACATAATATGCGCACATATGCCACGTATATACATATTTAGGTGCTCAACCAAGACAAAATGCATACTCGTGTCTCCTTTTATGTCTACATTATACTATTCTAAGAAATTATACTCTAAAAAGACCACCGCCCGGTCCCTTGCCGAGTCCCCTCTACTGGAATAACATCTGGCCTTGAATATGTCTATGTGTATTTATTACAAGCGTCTACTATTGTAGTTAGTGCTGATCAATAAAAAAAAATGTCACAATTTTGCTTTATTTGTAATAAACTTTTGACTGAAGATAAAACTGTTTTGGTCAGTCGTGGAATGACAAATTTAATCGATTCAAGTGTTGCGAGAAGTAATGAGTTTGCTGATTATTTAAGAAGCCAAAAGTCCATTACAATTCACATGGATTGCAGAAAATCATATACCCGAATCCCTTCTCAGATTATATGCCCATAAAAGGATCAATAAAGATCCTCCACTTTTGCTGTATCTTTCAATCAGAAATTCTATCTGTGAAGCCGAAAAATTGATCAACTAAAATACTGACATCCTCATAGACAGCCAGGCGCTCATTAAAGCTATCTCTTCTTTATTCTCTTCTTTATTGTCACAAAATCCAAATAAGTAGAAAACTGTAGCATTAATAACGAATACTGCTTATTTAATTTGGGTTCCAGGTCATCGTGCCATAACTGGTAACGAATTGGCGGATAAGCTAGCCAAAATCCGGTCAATACTGTTATCAAGTTATCAAGTCACTAGAACGAGATAAGATCAAAACCCAACAAAACCTTCTAAAAAATGGAGGTCATCTCAAGAAACATGCAGAGTTTCCAGAAACCTATGGCCAGATATTTCCAAGAAAAAAAGAAAGCTCTTCTCTAGTTTAGCGGTCCTTTGCTCTCCCCGGTGATTGGCGTTCTCAACTGACATTCAACTAATTGGGAACCCAAATAATGAGAAAAGGCATAAGCACATCCTATACTTACGAGGGAGCGTTTTTATATTCGCGGAATGAGGGGGTTAGAGGGGGGTGACTATGCTCATTATAGTCGTAACGAGTTCAGCTACTCTAAGTATGAATACGAGGTTTCATTGTTCTTAGACAATTTGTCTTCGAGCTATCGTCAACCAAGCAACACAATCGGGAGTAAAAAGTGAAATACGGAGAAAAACAACAGCGCGTAGAGTGTTCACGTGCATTTTTGGACCTCTGTAATGAAGACAAGGACCGTGTATTGAGCCGAATTGTTTCTGGAGAAGAAAATTGGGTTCATCATTATGAGCCTGAGTCTAAGCAAGACTCCATGCAGTGGCACAAAAAACGCACAGCACCTCCCAAAAAGTTTAAGGTATCACAGTCAGCGGGAAAACTCATGGCAACGGTCTTTTGGGACTCGGAAGGAATATTACTTATCGATTATAAAGATAAAGGTGTTTCTATAACCGGAGAATACTACGCTTTAATATTAAAGCGATTGAAAGAAGCCATTAAAAAGAAAAGACGGGGGAAATTGACGGGAGGTGTGCTGCTTTTGCACGACAACGTGCCTGTGCACAAGATCCGCATTGCGTTGGCTGACCTGAATAAAGTGGGCCTCGATATTTTGGATCACCCACCCTACAGTCCAGACCTGGCCCCGAGTGATTATTATCTGTTCCCAAAAATGAAAAAAGAGCTTCGGGGTAAGAAATTTACCAATGATGATGAAGTCAAAGAGGCAGTTTCGGCGTATTTTGAAGCTAAAGACAAAACATTTTTTTATGAGGGTATAAATAAATTAATTGAAAGATCTGAAAAATGTATCCGTCTTGCATTGACAAGGAAAAATAATTTGGTTTTTTATTTCCACCCTATATCCCCCATTCCGCGAATATAAAAACGCTCCCTAGTATGTAGAGGATGTCAATACGAAGAGACAAAGAAATAAACAGCGTTTTTAGACAAAATGTGGATTCACTTATTCGCGCTCTAGTATGGGGTGGACTTACTTTTGAAGTACTGGCCTGTTCTTCCTAACGTTGTCTTTTTGATGCAGAGATTTAAGTTTTTCGTGATTCGGGTATATGATTTTCTGCAATCCACGTGAATTGTTATGGACTTTTGGCTTCTTAAATAATCAGCAAACTCATTACTTCTCGCGACACTTGAATCGATTAAAGTTGGCATTCCACGACTGACCAAAACAGTTTCATCTTCAGTCAAAAGTTTATTACAAATAAAGCAAAATTGTGACATTTTTTTTTATTGATCAGCACTAACTACAATAGTAGACGCTTGTAATAAATACACATAGACATATTCAAGGCCAGATGTTATTCCAGTAGAGGGGACTCGGCAAGGGACCGGGCGGTGGTCTTTTTAGAGTATAATTTCTTAGAATAGTATAATGTAGACATAAAAGGAGACACGAGTATGCATTTTGTCTTGGTTGAGCACCTAAATATGTATATACGTGGCATATGTGCGCATATTATGTAGAACGTGATTCTTACAAGCGCAATATCTGGGAAATAGTGGGTCTTAGAGAAAAAATAATAAGGACCATTTTTATAGAGAATTTTAAGATCTACAACTCAGTCCTAAAATGTTTTTCGATAAAACTTACCGTTTTCGAGAAAAATTCAAAAAACCTAAAATTTTGACCTTTGACCCCGAATAAGTCTTTAAGCACACATGGGACTGATGGGGACTTTTGGTACTTTATTCTTTGTGGTAAACCTAAGGTCTTTACGAAAATTTGGCTCTGTCGGAATTTTCTTTATTTGACCACTATTTTTATGTATGAATTGACCGGACTATATAGGATACTTGTCATCTATGGTGACTTCGTTCAACCTTCTATAATCTACCACTATTCTAAACTTTTGAATTCCCGAGTTGTCTTTCTTTTTTGGTACAACTATGATCGGTGAGCTATATCTGCTCCTACTTTTTCTTATAATGCCGTTTTTTTCCATCTCGTCCATTTGCCTTTTTACTTCTTCTTCATGGATTTTGGGTAAGCGGTACAACCTAGAATTTATTTGTTGTTCTGTCGTAGTTCGTATCTCATGACGTATTGTATCCGTATTTGTTAACATGTCCCCTTCTCTATAAAATAGCTTAGAAAATTTTTTGATTAGTGGTTCTACTTTTTTTTCCCTTAAATGGTCAAATTGAATATCTTGTAGTTTGCTCACTTCGAGTGCGTTAACTTCTTCAGACACGATTTTACTCAAAAATGGAAGACGGACCTCATTGTTTAAAACTAGCTCTTGTTTGTCAACGTTTATTTCTCTTACATTCTTACCTATCCAGTCCATGCCAATGATAAAATTAAATGGCTTTTCAATTTTCATGACTAGCCACTTTATTCTTGCATTGTCTGCGTATTTAAACTCTTTTGGGCAGATTGTTGCTACTGACTTGTTTAGCATTTGCACTTGACCTTGAATTGTACTTATTCGCGTTGAATTTGTATTTAAAGTCGTGTAACTAAGTCTCGGGCAGTTATTTTCTAACATTATACTAACTGTTGACCCTGTATCTAATAGTGCTAGATAACTTTCATCCTTAATTGTAAGCTTTAGTATTATCCTATTTTCCGAGGCTATAGTTTGTAAAAAAAACATCTTCTCCTACACCTGCCTCCTCATTGTTTAGGGCGTCAACTGACAAGTGGTCGGACCTTTGCCTACTTTGCTGGCTGTTGCTATTGCTATTCCTATAGTGAGGTTGCCCAGAATTGTGTGGCACACTTGGCTGCCTGAATGGGTTTGCAAAATTCGGCGGCCTTAAATTATTTGCATTTTTGTTTATTCTATTACTTTGTCTAAAATTGTTTGTATTAGGAATAATTCTACTGCTTTGCTGCCTGAAATTCCCCTCGTTATACCTATTTTTACTTTTGTTAGTTTCACTTCCTACCTGGCTCAAATTTGTTTCATCCAACCCGATGAATTTGTCAACAATAACCCTAATCTCGGACAAATTTGTAATGTCCATTATAGCGTATGCTAATGAACCAGAAACTATAGTTTTTACTTTTTGTATTATATCAACACAACACATACAATTTGCAAAAAGAAAAAAAAAATAATTTGGTTCACTCCGTCGACTGCGCCAGTTAAGTTACGGAAAGGAATATACCATCAAGTTGGTGTCTAAGTAATGACTGATCTTTATTGATTACTTAAATGTATCTTAACACATAGCTAATACCTAATTTGCTTATTCGTAGTTTTATTGGCAACGGAAACAACAGGTACGTAATCGGAACCTTTTCGTTTCCGTTCCCATCAATAATTTATATGTACATATCTAGAATTTCGTTTTGGCTTTTCTGTTAGTGTCATCAACACTTGGACACTTTCTGAGCTAACATAACACGCGCGCGATTTTGTCGCATGATTCATTACTTGAACATATATTTGCTTTGGGGATATTGGTTTGGGGATTTTGGGTTTGTAGATTTTCTCTTTGGGGATTTCAGAGCTGGGGATTTTAATTTGGGGATTTTGCGTTTGGGGATTTCCGTTTGAGGATTTTGGTTTGGGGCAAACGTCACCAACCCCTCACATACAACATACAAGGTTATAAATGATAAATGAAGCCTGAACAAATAGTGCAGTCATTGAAGCATTATTAGTCAAAATTTTATTACTGTGAACCGATTTGCATGAAATTTTGGAATTAGGCTCATCTTACCCTTAACTTTAAAAGTGATAATGAATTGAACCCCGCAACTACCCTGGGGGTGAAATTTTTTTTTCAAAATAACCTCGGATATCGATAGAAGGCCTAATTTTAAGCAAAAAATCACGTGTTAAGTTTTTCAAAAAATCCAATACTTTTCAAGCTATTGGCAATTGAAAATTCGCAGTTTTTTTTACGTTTTTGATCTGTTTTTTTGCAAATATCTCCAAAACCATACGTTTTATCGAAAATTTTATACAACAAATCTGAAGCAGGTAAAACAATGAACAATTTGGTTTTTTACAAAGTATTCTTAGTGCAATATTAAGCTAGATATTTAAGATCAAAACCATTTTTTATTTTATCTGAAATTTAATCGATTTGGTCAATACCATCTAATTCTAATTCAAATACATAAGGGTTTTGTAGTGCTTGAAATAAGCTTTAAAATGAGCACTATCAAAAGTCTTTTGCACGTAAAATAAGTGAGCTGCAGTACAAATAAGATTAGCATCTAATGTTTTTTTCTTTTAAATCCATGGGAATCATAAGTGCCATTTCCACCGAAATTAAAATTAATCGTATTCCGCCTGAAATTAACTTAATTATAAAGAGTAAAGAGTTTGATAGATAGTATCAGCCGGTTAATCACCTGCTAGTCGAACCACGCGGAACTTTAAATGTATTTCGAAAGACTTTAAGGGTCTATGTAAGCTAAGTCGCTAATATCATCGAAGAAGAATTCACGGAGATGAGTTTTCCTCCTATGAAGTAGTGAAGGGCATGAGCAAAGAAGGTTTTGAACGGTTTCATCCTCGTCCTCGTCCATGCAGCTTCTGATGAAATCATTGGAAAACACACCAAGTCGTTTTGAGTCTACACACGGCCAAACTTTTTTGGTTGCAAGGCAGTTGTTACTCTCAGTCCATCTAGTGTTTGTTATCCTTGAAGCGTCTTTTCTAAGTAGGAGTTTAAATGTAGCGATAGGTACACCTATTGTAGTGCTCATACACTACAAACAATAATAATAATGCACACTTGCCGTGTCAGCAAATTAATAGTAAATACGAATACCCAACAAAGTGCACAAACGTATCTGGTCATTTGGGAAGACACAGTACATTGAACCATCTCAAGTGACAAGACGTTTGGCCATGGCAAACGTAATTTGACACAGCATTGGTATTGAAAAGCCATGCTATGTGAATTGCATGATGTCGGGGTTTGCTCCAAAGTCAGTGACTGGCAAGTGTGAGCGTTTTTATGTATGAGTATACATGTGTAGAATTAAGAATATCAATTGTGTATAAATAGGCTAAGTTCAATTAATAAAGAATTATTATGGGGAGAGTACGATAACTTTGGCGAAAAAAAATAATAACGGGATTTGGTGGAGGGGTTTAATACAAGCATTTTTTTACTATGGGAGGGGGGGTCTATCTCCCCCCGTTTAGGCGGTGCCGATCTGCTATCAGTCGCAATAACACGCACCGCGCTAGTGTCCGCCACAAAAATCTGTGTTTTTTCCCTACAACTTTAATCTGGGCTCCTTTCAATAACAAAAAAAAAAAAAAAAAAAACAAAACAAAATAGATAATATTATAATTCACCATCCAAACCCTTCCAATTTATCAATCAAAACTTTCCTGCCGCGCCGTGTGTTTAATAAAATCACTTCAGTTTATTAATTACATTCAGTGCTGTGTTCTGTGTGCCACCCAACCATATATACATACAAAAAAAAAAAAAAAAAATAGACCAAACACTTGTGCTTACCTTCATCTCCTTCCTCCCCCACACCACTCTCGCAGTCTCAGTGCCTGCACACATTTTTTCTACAAGATCTCTTATCTTATCGAAGCAGAGTGTGTGCAGACAATGAGGCTGTGAGTTTGATAGGTGAATAGTCAGTCAACGGTGTTGATTCCGTTGGTTAACTAAATTCAAGTTGCTGGCTGGGCATAACACCGCTAGTAACTTGTTTTTGGTTTTCCAATTAAATCTTCACTTGTTGATTGTACTTAGATTAACGTCTGCGGTTGATACTTTGTTTTGTGTGTTTTTGTGGATCGTAATGTCGGGTAAGTTTAGAGTCGATTTTAGCAACATTAGGGGGTTGCGATCGAATTTTTTTTCTGTGTACGCTCACACTGCTAAATGCAGGCCAGCTGTTTTGGCATTGAGTGAAACTCAGGTGGGTGTTGATTCTGATTCATCACAGTTCAACCTGCCTGGGTATAGCTTAGTGCCATTATTCTTTTCTTTCCATGGCCTCGCCGTATATGTCCGGAATGATATTGCTTACCAGCTTCTACCACAATACGGCCTCTGTTCTTATACGAACTTTAATTTCATGTGGTTAAAATTCACCGTCCGTAAGCATGTCATTCATTATTGTTTTATCTATAGAAGCCCCAATTTAGATAGCAATTCAACCTCTTACTAAGTTTTTACATGACCAAAAAGTAAGGCAAAAAATACTATTGTGTCCAAAAGGAAGTAAAAACTTTTGGTCTTTTGTGAAGAACATTAAGAACTCGTCCACGTCATCGGTCCCAACGCTCGTCTTCAATGACTCTCCGTATGTCAGCTCCATCGACAAAGCCAATTTGCTGGCAGCTCAATTTGCTGCCAACTCGACACTTCCTCATAGCATATTGGCTCCACCTGAGCTCGAGTCTGCAAATTCTTTGATGAAGCAGATATTTTTTCGAACTCGCTCGGTTGCAAGAGTCCTTAAAGATCTCAACATACATAAATCCGCTGGTCCAGATGGTATCCCCGCCGTTATTCTGAAGAGGTGTTCTGCTACGCTGGCAAAACCTCTGCGTAAACTTTTCCATCTTTCCTATTCTGCTGGGATTTTTCCGAGCAGATGGAAAACTGCATTTGTCCAGCCGGTCCCTAAAAAAGGCGAATCTTCCTCCCCTTCCAATTACCGTCCAATCGCACTTACGTCCCTTCTTTCCAAGGTCATGGAAACGTTGATAAATCGTCAACTTATGAAATATCTTGAAGAACGAAAGCTTCTTAATGACCGTCAGTACGGCTTTCGTAGCAAACGGTCCACTGGTGATTTGATGGCTTATCTCACCGAAAAGTGGAACCAATCTTTACATTGTTTTGGAGAAAGTAAGATTATTGCGCTTGATATTTCTAAAGCATTTGATAGAGTTTGGCATCAGGCTCTTTTATCGAAAATGCGTGCTTTTGGTATCGATGAGTCTCTTCTTCGTTGGATTAGAAACTACCTTTCCGACCGTTCAATACAAGTTGTGTTGGATGGCTTCAAGTCTGATACCCACTTCATAAATGCTGGTGTGACCCAGGGCTCCGTTTTGTCTCCGACTCTCTTCCTCATTTTCATTAATGATCTCTTGTCTGAAACCTCTAATCCACTTAACTGTTTTGCTGACGACTCGACCCTCAGCTTTTCATATTCGTTTCCAAATTCACGTCCCTGCTTTTCGGATGTAGAACTGGAACGGTTGCGTATGATAAGCTCATTGAATTCTGACCTTGACAGCATTGTTTCATGGGGTCATAAGAACCGAGTAGAATTCAATGCTTCGAAAACGCAATGCTGTCTCTTGTCGTTGAAGCTTAACATTCCCCCATTGCCATTATCCATGAATGGTACCTGCATCGAAGAAACCGAAAAGCTGTCAGTACTTGGTATGTGTGTAAACGATGATCTTCGTTGGAACGACCACATATTTGAAGTTGCCAAAAACGCTGCTAAATACTTAGGTTTCTTGAGACGATGCAGGAAATTCTTCACCCCTTCTGATCTGGCTACAATTTATAAGGCCTTCATCCGCCCAAAACTGGAGTATAACTCCCATATTTGGTCAGGTGCTTCTCAAACATCTTTGCACCTCCTTGATAGGGTACAAAATAGAGCGTTGAAATTGATAGGTGATAGTTCAATCGTAGAATCAATTGATTCTCTTGAACATCGTCGAAACGTTGCCTGTCTCACTCTCTTTTATCGCTTTTTTCACAAGCAGTGCTCTAGTGAAGTAGCCAGTTGCATTCCTCCCCTGAAACAATTTAGCCGCAACACCCGCCTCGCTAGGAATGTTCATCAGTTTTACCTTGAGCCCAACTTCGGGCGTACAGTCAAGTATAGAGATTCGTTTTTCAGTCGCACCACTCGAATGTGGAATGCTTTACCTGGCTCTGTATTTCCCCTTCATTACGATTCACAAAAATTCAAAAGCAACGTGCATCGGTGTTTCCTTTCAAATCCTCTCCTATTTTCCTAAATGCTCGCACTGTGTTTAACAACATTATAAGGGTATTCATAACCCCTTGATGTGCGCGTTAATTATAAAAAAAAAAAAAAAAAAATTCTTGTCCCCAAAGTTATCGTACTTGTGCCATTATTATTAATCCAGAATTCATAAGACTAGTTAGGCTTCTTAGCCGTCTTTGTTTTGCATTAATATTCAGATAGGCTCTTTAGCCAACAACTTTGTTCGGCTTGGGAATCCTAAAAGTAGGGGTTATTACATGGCGAACCTGCCAGGAGAACTTAGATAGATCTTGAAACAGTACAAACTTCAAAAACCGCAATTGGAACTTGCCAGACGGCTCACATTGATAACGAAGATAAACTATAAAACAATTGTACAAAATTCAGCAAAAACAACAGGTTGATTTGTCTTCATTTTCTTGCAAAAACAGAAATAAGCAACTCACAATTTGTTTATCGTTTTTAACAACACAAAAAAAATATATGTATATATATAATGATCCTTAAGTTCTTTACCTGTAATAAGAAAATTTGTACACAAAGCAAAATAGAAGCAGTAAACCAATTTTAATCCATAAACAATAAAACAAAGAATTTTTGTAAAGTCAACAAATCCAAAATTTTGACAAAAAAAAATATATATATAATTTTCATATAAAAATTTTAAAAAGGGAGGAAACTCTAGCAAAGATGAAGTTGTTGTAAGCAACAGCAACAATAACGTACTTAATTCTAGTTTGTTATTAATAGATGTAATAATCATTATTATAATAGTTATTATAATTTACATTGCTTTCAATTAATGACAAAATATTATTTCCATAGAAAAGTGGAAAATGTTGTAAGCAACCAATTAAAAAACCTGTCCTAGCTATAAAAATTTGTTCAAATATATATAAAAAAAAAAAAAATAGAATATGTTAACAGTCATAGATGCTTTAAAACGTATTGTGGAAAATTTTAATAAAAATCCAAATAGATTGTACTCTGCTGAATATATAACAGAAAAAAAGGCTGAAATAGAACAATTAGAAAAAGATTTTATTGGTAAATATGAAAAATCAACAAAAGAATCAAATCAGCAAACATTAAAAAAGGTTTTCGAAGATTTAGTAGTGAAATTAAATGATATTTTAGAAAAGAAAAACAGATTGTTAGAAGAAAGAAAAATTAAAGAAAAACTAGAAAATCTCACTAATGGTTTCAATACATTAGAAAACAACATGGCGAAATTTAATATTATTTCAAGTATAAAAATTAAACCGTTATTTGAAGGAGAAGTAGAGAAGTTGACTAACTTTCTAAACTTAGTTGAATACGTTGACTTGAGTCTTACAGAGGTATCAGAAAAAGAAAAACTAATAAAGTTTGTTCTTGGAACAAAACTAAAAGAAACAACTTTTTAAAAACAAAAAGAGTACACTCCAAATTATTTCAGAACTTTCTGCAATACAACAAAACTCTACCACAGAAGAGTTCGCAACTAAAATTGAAAAACTAGTCTCAGAACTAAATTCATTACAAGTATTTGTTGAGAATAATGAATTACATATTTGAATATTTAGACTTGGCAATACTCTCACTGGAAACATTGTTCATTTTGCTTTAAGCTTTTCCATTACCTTTTCTTTATATAATAAAGTTAGTTGCTGTGTGTTCTTACTCGAAGTCGGTCGTTTTATTCAATTCTATCTAGCAAGATTTTTAACAGGTTATGGGCCCAGAATACGCGAAAAAAAATTAAAGGTTAAATTAAAGTCGTTTAGCAAGCTTTTTTATTAAATTTTTTTATAACGTTCTTCAAATCTGGGAACCTTGTTAGTTTGAGATTAGCTTAGAAGTAAAATTAAGTATAAAAACGAGAGTCCGTAAGAATGGAGAATGATACGTATAAAATTGAGAAACTGCAAACGGCAGACCAGTATTCGGTATGGAAATTTCAAGCTTCCATTTTACTTAATGCCTCTGGCGTATTTGATTATGTAAATGGGGAAAACCAAGCTCCGATTAAAGCTCAATCTGAAACTCAAATCGTTTTTCATCAGCGACTGTCAGATTGGAGGAAATCTGATAGCAAAGCGCAAAGAATTATTGCAACGAGCATAGGTTCTATTCCTCTTCGGCACATAGTTAACTGCAAAACTGCGTTGGAAATGTGGGCAAAGTTAAAGTCAGTTTATGAACAGACTTCCAAAGCAAACATCCATATGTTGCTGCAAAAATTCTATGGGTTTGAAAAAGACCCAAACGATAATGTCTCAACACACATTTCTAAATTAGAGAATATTGTCAGGCAGTTAAGAGACATTGGGGAAGATATCTCGGAAAGTATGATAATAACGAAAGTTTTGATGACACTTCCAAGTAATTTTAAGCACTTTTTCTGTGCATGGGAGTCGACTACAAAGGAACAGCAAACCTTGGAAAATCTCACGTCACGACTTGTCATGGAGGAGACACGCATGTCATCGCATGCGACGAATTCATCCGTTGCTTTAGTTGCTAAGCAAAAAACAAAGGAAAAAAATCCAAATTCATTTAAGCGGGGAAAGTGCTTCTCTTGTAACGAACATGGTCATTGGAAGAGCGATTGTCCTAAGAGAAATGCATCAGGTGATCAAAGAAAGTGGGCTGGAACTAAAAGTGAGGTACGAAGGGGTGATGCACTTATATGCAGCGTTGATGAAAAAGTGGTGACTGGAAGTTTAAATGAGGAAAGAAGAGGTACACTGGCATCGAGTTTAGTTAGTCCACGATGGACTGGAAGTGTAGATGAGGTGCAGAGACGAGGTAGTGCGATAGAAAAGCCGGTCCAAAGTCGATGGACTGGAACTTCAGGTGAGGTTCAAGGGGAAGCTTTAATCGGCTGTGATGCGTCAACTGCAAAGTATAGCACAAGAAATTGGGACTGGAACTTGGATTCTGGTGCTAGTGACCATATGACGTGTATAAAAGAATGGTTTGCATGCTATAGGGAGTTTACGGATCCTGTTGCCATTAAA
Source organism: Melanostoma mellinum (assembly GCA_914767635.1). NCBI lineage: Eukaryota > Metazoa > Arthropoda > Insecta > Diptera > Syrphidae > Melanostoma > Melanostoma mellinum. Next base: position 133,799,192 of record OU612060.1, on the reverse strand, counting down.
ATAGGGAGCGGCGAAAAGATATTTGCGCAGGGCATTGGCGACATAGATGTTCTTGCTTTTGATGGTAAAATTTGGAGCGAAAAACATCTGTCTGACGTTCTGTATGTCCCAAAGATTTCTATGAATCTATTTTCCCAGACTAGGGCCTTAGACAAAAATTTAACCATTATATCTGATAATCTTCAGTGCAGGTTTGTGAAGATAGATAGATGGATAGATAGATAGATAGATTCGATTTATTATTTCAGAAAAGTGTGTATAACATTGTTTACAAGCAAATATTGTAATTGCATTAAATCGTTTGAGCTTGGTTTTGCCGTCTGCCCGATTGACATCAATTTTCAAAAATAGTGAACTACATATTGTAACGTGCGCTTAGTTCGCAAAATTAAAACTCTACTTTTCAATTTTATTCTACCACTTTATTTACTTTCGATATACACTTTATTCGAACTCAACTCGACTTTTGGACTATCACTTGTATTTACTCTTAACTTTATCACTCTATAAACAAAACTGCTCTCTGGTTGCCTCGGGCGGGCTATTTATATCGAATGCCATGCCATCTAGAACTCTCCAGTAACTTCTACATTGTCGCCACATTTGCTGTCAAGCATCTCTATACTCACACACACTGGTTTACAAGCAACGCCTGTCATTTATACCATTCCATTAAAGTGTTGCCAGTTGTGTTTTCGGTTGAACGTTTTTCGATTGGTATAAAATGTTGGGTTCACGTTACACTGCCCCTCCTTAGGATTGTTCGTCCCGATTAATTCCATCTGCAGCCTCGCCACTATATCGATGCAGCCTGTCACAATGAACTACTTTTAACTTGCCTCTTAGTCCTCTTTGGATGCGGTAAACCACGTCGTTAATCCTCGTGACAACAGTATAAGGACCTTCCCAGTTTTGCTGCAGTTTCGGTGACAATCCCTTTTGACGATGAGGATTATAAAGCCACACACGATCTCCTGCTTGGAATCCTGATGTTGTCGCTTTTGTGTCGTACCGTGTCTTCATCCGGTCGCTGTAGGCTTTCATCCGTTCCCTTGTTCTTTTATGGATGTCAGCGAGTCTCTCCTTGAGGTCGTCCACATACTCGTTTGTGTCCTGTGGCTCCTCTGTGGGGCATCCAAATTTAAGTTCGCTGGGCAGCCGCATGGTTTTCCCGAACAGGATGTCAGATGGTGTTTGTCCTGTCGAGCTATGTACTGCACTTCTATACGCCATCAGGAATAGCGGTACGTGCCTATCCCAGTCTCTTTGGTAGTCGCCTACGACTTTGGTGAGGTGTTCTTTCAAGGTCCGGTTGAATCTTTCAACCATCCCATCAGATTGTGGATGAAGTGGTGTGGTTCTCGTCTTCTTAATGCCAAGTAGTCCGCACACTCCTTGGAAGATGTTTGACTCAAAGTTCCTCCCTTGGTCGGAATGGAGTTCCATAGGCACGCCAAACCTACTCACCCAGTTAAACACAATCTGGTCGACCACCGTTTTGGCTTCTTGATTTGGGATGGCATACGCCTCAGGCCACTTGCTAAAATAGTCCATTACAACCAGAATGTATTTGTTTCCAGCGTTGGTCTCTGGAAAAGGCCCAGCCACATCTACTGCAATCCTCTCAAAAGGCGATCCAACGTTGTACTGATGCATCTTACCTTGAATCTTCCTACCAGGTCCTTTGGTTGCAGCACACTTGTCACATGTTCGGCACCACTTCTCCACGTCATCTCTAGCATGTAACCAGTAGAACCCATGTCGCACCTTCTCCAGTGTTTTGTTTACTCCGAGGTGGCCTCCAGAAGGTCCGTCGTGCATCTCCTGAAGAACTTCACTGACTTTCGATTGCGGTACGATCAGCTGCATCACATATGACTTACCGTCAGCGGACTCCCATCTTCGCCTGAGGACACCTTCTTGCACATATAGTGAGTCCCACTGTGCCCAATAGGCTTTGAGAACTGGACTCCTGTCAGAAATGTCTCCCCATTCCGGTTTCTCTTCATTTTCTTTCCATGCCAGAATGGGTTCGATATCTGGATCCTCCTGTTGAGCAGTCCTCACTTCCTCATTGCTCCATCCGCTTATTGGATCAGCTCTTAGTCGCTGAGCGGTAATGATTTCTTTGTCTTCTTGCCGCCTGCAATGCTTGCAATCCACTTTGCAAGGTCTTCGGGATAATGCATCGGCGTTTGAGTGCAGCTTTCCTCTGCGGTGTTGGATCTGGTAGTCATAGGTCTGCAATCTTTCTATCCACCTTGCGACTTGACCTTCTGGATTTTTGAAGTTCAACAGCCAGCTCAGAGCACCGTGGTCTGTCCGCAGAAGGAATTTCTGTCCATAGATGTACTTATGGAAGTGCTTTGTTGCCAAGATAAGAGCTAGCAGTTCCCTTCTGGTCACGCAGTAGTTCCTTTCGGGTTTCGATAGGACCTTGCTGTAGTATGCCACCACTTTCTCTTCGCCATCATGCACTTGGGATAGTACCGCCCCGATTCCAACGTTGCTTGCATCTGCGTCGACGATGAATGTTTTGCCAGGTGTTGGATGTGCCAGCACTGGAGCGTTACAGAGGCGGTATTTGAGTTCCTGGAAAGATTTCTCACACTCACCTGACCATTTAAACTGCTTCCCCTTTTCGGTGAGCTGATGCAAACTCTTTGCAACTCCAGCGAAGTTCTTAACGAAACGTCGGTAATATGTGGCAAGTCCCAGAAAGCTTCGGAGTTGATGTTTGTCCTGTGGTGTTGGCCAATTTTTGACGGAGTCAACTTTTTCAGGATCAGTCTTTACTCCTTGGGATGAGATGATGTGTCCCAAATACTTGACTTCGGTTTTGAAAAGTGCACATTTTTCTGGATTCAGTTTAAGGTTAGCCTCTCGAAGTCTCTGAAACACGGCTTTAAGGTTCTTACAATGTTGGTCAAATGTTTTCCCGTAAACAATGACATCGTCCAAGTAGACTAGGCAAGCTTTCCACGTCAGTCCTTGAAGAACGCACTCCATCAAACGCTCGAATGTTGCCGGAGCGTTACATAACCCAAACGGCATAACTTTAAACTGCCAGAGCCCATTACCTGTAGAAAACGCCGTCTTTTCCCGATCATCAGGGTGGATGTCAACTTGCCAATATCCGCTCTTCAAGTCCAGCGTCGAGAACCACTGCGCTCCCTCCATGGCATCCAGGGTATCACTGATTCTCGGCAGGGGATAGCTGTCCTTCTTAGTTACATCATTCAGCCTTCGGTAGTGTTGAACTTAATCTTATAAAAGAAGAAGAGGAGAAAAAGAAAACGCACTAGTTGAAGTGTAGAGACCAACTGACTTTATTTCCATTTGTAAGTAGCACACTCAAGATTAAGATCTGTTCGATTATTTTATCATTTTAACACTTTCCCAGAATGACTTATTGACAGATATTTAATTTCATTTTTCTTAAGGCATAATTCAAAATATAAATTCAAAAATATTAGATAATTCATTCAAATTTGACATGATATGTATATACATAGATTGTTAGTAAAGATTAATCAGTTTATTGTTCGATTCAATTTTTGCTTTGACCAAACTTTTGGTTAAGATGTCGGCTAAATTTGTATTAGTAGGAACATATTCCAATTTAACTAAACCTTTTTGTATATTTTCTCTGATAAAACTAGTTTTGATCTCGATATGTTTTGTACGAGGTGAATACGCATTGTTTTGAATGAGTTGTATGGCACTTTTATTATCGCAGTGCAACACAACTAGCTTTGCTGTATCTGGAAACATTTCTAACTCTAAACGCTTCAGCCACATTGACTCCTGGATGGCCATGACGATGGCAATAAATTCAGATTCGGTTGATGAAAGCGCAACGGTTGATTGACGTTTAGATGCCCACGATATCGGTCCTCCTTGCATCGTGAACACAAAACCAGATGTGGATTTCCTTTCGTCCTCATCACCCGCCCAATCGGCATCGCAATAACCTTCAATGCTACCACCATCTTTTGAATAAACTATTTTCTTGTCAAATGTGCCTTTTAAGTAGCGGAGCACTCGTTTAAGTGCTGTCCAATGAGCTTTCCCAGGATTAGTTGAATACCTGCTCAGTAAATTTGTAGCGTAACTTATGTCGGGTCTTGTATTCTGTGCTAAAAACAGCAAACTTCCCACCGCCTCCATATACGGTATTTTTGACATAAAGTGCTTTTCTTCGGGTGTCGATGGACACATCTTAGAAGATATCTTTTGGTTGGGGTCGATTGGTGTACTGATAGGGTTACAATCGTTCATATCAAACCTGTTCAAGATATCATGTATATATTGCGACTGACTGATTGAAATTTTTCCTTTAGACTTATCACGCATAATTTGTATGCCTAAAGCTGTAGACGCTTCTCCTAAGTCCTTCATTGGGAAGTTTCGACAAAGCGCCTGTTTTAAATTATTTTCTTCGAGACTGTCGTTTGAAAAAATCAACAGGTCGTCAACGTAAACTGCAACTATAATTATATGGCTAGCATTTATTTTGAAGTAGACGCATTGATCTACAGTAGAGCGCTGTAAATCACATTCAATCAAAACTTGATTTAATTTGTCGTTCCAAACCCGACTCGATTGCTTTAGACCATATAATGACTTTCGAAGTCTGCAAACCCTAGTGGTTCCATCGCAAAAACGTTCTGGCTGAGTGACATATATTTCTTCTTTCAAGTTCCCCTTTAGAAATGCCGTAACAGCATCCATTTGGCTGATTTTTAAATTATATTTTGCGGCCAAAGCAATGAGAAATTTTATGGAAGTATATCGTGTGACTGGTGAAAAGGTTTCGTAATAATCTATACCTTGTTTTTGTGTAAATCCCTTGCACACTAAACGTGCTTTGTGCATGACTACCTCTCCATTCTCCCTCTTTGTTTTGAAAACCCATTTCGTTTTAATAACGTTCTTACCTTTAGGAAGAGGGACGAGATCCCATGTGTGATTCTCCTGAAGAGAATTAAACTCACTCTTCATTGCTTCAAGCCAGTGATTGGAGTCGGTACCTGACAACGCCTCAGCAACTGTTTCGGGATCAGCAATCTCAAATTTCGCTCTCAAACCCTTATTTAGACTGCGTTCAGCTATACGCTCCGATCTTCGAACCACGTTCTCTGCAGCAGCTCCTCTCCTCGTTTGACTGACACTGCTACTACACTCAGGAACAATCATCTCAGTTGATATTTCAGTACCGTTGATAGCCAATTCGTCGCAGGTATCAGGAACATAAACCTCGGTTAGATCCTCAGCGTTGTCAAGCAGTGGTATGTCGCTGACAGCTGGCACATTAACCTCGGTTGATACTTCAGCCTCGTTGATAGCCAATTCGTCGCGGATGACTGGAACATTAACCTCGGTTAGATCTTCAGCGTTATCAACCATTGACATGTCGCTGATAGCTGGCACATTAACCTCAGTTAGATCTTCAGTTTCAATGCAATACAGGTCACACACATCACTTTGATTATTTTTATCGATCAAAAAGTTTTTAACTGTTTCTGTTTCGAAGAAAATTACATTTCTGCTAATTATTATTTTCCTAGCACTGTCACACAACCGATACGCCTTCGATTCACTAGAGTACCCGAGCAGCATGCACTCTTCAGATTTCGGGTCGAGTTTACGCCGTTTTTCATGCGGGACGTACACCATGGCTTTACAACCAAAAACGCGTATCATTGACAAATCTGGTATATTACCAGACCATAATTCCTCAGGAGTTTTAGATTTGTCTCTGCACGGAACTCGGTTTATTAAAAATGCTGCTGTGTCCACTGCCTCTGCCCAGAAACGTTGGGAAATCTTTGCGTCAATTAACATGCATCTCACTCGCTCAATCAACGTTCTATTGATTCTTTCGGCAACACCGTTTTGCTCGGGAGTGTATGGTGCTGACCGTTGGTGTTTAATACCACTTTGTGCCAAATACTGTGCAAACTTTTTGTTGCAATATTCTGTCCCGTTGTCGGACCGTAAGACTTTTATTTTTCTCGACGATTGGGTTTCAACATATGTTTTAAATTTGGTAAACTCATTAAATACATCTGCTTTTTCTTTCAACGGGATAACAAAAACTTTCCGACTATAGTCGTCTACAAACGTAAGTATGTATTTGCAGCCACTCCACGATTTCACAGACAGTGGTCCACATACATCTGAATGTATCATGTCCAAAACGTTTTCAGCCCTCTTTCCAATACACTTAAATGGTGAACGTGTATGCTTGCCTTTGATACACACGATGCATTTTGATGGTGATTGTTCATTTAACTGCATACCAGTAACTGCAGATTTTACTTTCAGCAAGTTATCATCACATATGTGACCCATACGTCGATGCCACAACTGTCTGTTCACCACTACTTGTAAGGCCATATTCAATGAACTTGGAACATTGTCATTTACGTTTGTTTCACATTCAAGTTGATACATTCCATTGGTCAGAGCAGCAGTACCGATCTTCTTGTCACTTTTATTGAAAATTGTACAACTATTTCTTTCAAAGCACACTTTGTTTCCATTTTTTACTAATTCACTTACAGACAATAAATTCGCACACAAACCGGGAATGTACTGCACATTATTTATTTTTGCACTCAATTTGTTGTTCCCGTTGAGTAAGGAAACTTTTACGTCACCAACGCGGTCGATTGCCATTCTTGAGTTGTTCGCAGCAATGATCTCTTTGTGCAAGGACTTCCTTTGGTTGTGAAGTAATGATTTATTCATTGTCATGTGTGCTGACGCACCAGAATCTACAAACCAAACGTTTTGTGAATTTGTTTCATTTGCTAGAAAGGTTGTGTAGAGACATTCAGGTTTTTTGTCTCTTAGTTGTTTCTTACGATTACAGTTTCTAGCAAAGTGACCTATTTCACCACAGTTATGGCAACGGAACTTAATTTTTGTAGATTTTGGTTGTTTGTGTGACTTACTAATCATGACCTTCGGAATGACACCGTTTTCATTGTGTTGGACCTGCTGCAACAATAAAGTTTTTACGGCGTCTGATGTCAGCTTCGCTGAAGAATTTTCCACTGCCATTACAAGTGGTTTATACTCCTCCGGCAGTCCAGCCAGCATCAAAGAAGCGACAATCTCGTCGTCTATTTTTAATCCAGCTTTTTTTACTTTGAGAGTAGTCATCACCATTTTATTGACATAATCCTCCATGCCATCGCATTCAGACAGTTGAAACTTTACTAATTGCTTCAATAGCTCCACTTTACGACACAAACCTGTATCTTCAAAAGCACTTGTTAGGCTGTCCCAGGCACATTTTGCTGTGGTTGCATCCGCAATATAGGAATAGTTTTGTGACTCCAACAGCAGTGTAAGTTCAGACTTTGCTCGGAGATCCCTTGCAAGTTCGTCAGCCGTAGCACCTGCGGCAGGTTCCAGTTCCATGCAACTCCATAGGCCCTTAATTACCAGATACGATTTTGCCGCTATCTTCCACACATCGTAGTTCTCCCTTCCTTTTAATTTCTCGATTAAAATTGTTGCCGCCATTTTTTAGTTAGGGTGTCTGGGCCCATAACCTGTTGAACTTAATCTTATAAAAGAAGAAGAGGAGAAAAAGAAAACGCACTAGTTGAAGTGTAGAGACCAACTGACTTTATTTCCATTTGTAAGTAGCACACTCAAGATTAAGATCTGTTCGATTATTTTATCATTTTAACAGGTAGTCCACACAAAAACGAGTGCTTCCGTCTTTCTTTTTCACTAGCACCACTGGTGACGCCCAAGGACTTTTGGAATTTTCGATAAGACCGTCCTTTTTCATTGCTGTTATCATTTCCTCAACTTCACCTTGTTTGGCCAGTGGAAGACGTCTTGCAGGTTGACGAATCGGTCTTGCATCTCCTGTGTTGATGCGATGCTGCACCAACTGTGTCCTACCATATTGCCCCTTTTGCGATGCGAAGATATCAGTGTACTCTTGTAGGAGACTTTCAGCCATCCTTGTTTGTTGGTGATCAAGGTTGGATGAATTCAGTATTTTAGCTCTGATGGTTTCGAGCTCCTCCGGAGTTATAGGTTTTCTCGGAGCTTCGTCTGTGATCTTCGTAATTGCTGCAACCGATTCGCAACGTCCAACGACTTCTCCTTTCTTCAACCTTACATCGTACGGTCTGGTGTTTAGTAATCGTACGGGGACCATTTTGTTCTTCGGTGCTACCAGTGTTTTCCCAATGATGACGCTTTGGGAGGAACACTCTGGGTCTGGTTCCACCATGAGGTATCGAAGGCTTCCAAACTCACCTTCCAGTTTTGTCCAAACGAACACTTCAGAAGAAGGAGGCAGAATAAGATCTTCCCTGATGACAGTTCTCAGTGTCGACGTACTTTCGTTCGAATAAGTCATTGGAAGTTCCTTATTTTGGTACTTCAAAACCTGATTACCGATGTCCAAAATAACTCCGTGCTGTTTCATAAAGTCGATTCCAATGATGCACTCGTCACATATATCTGCCACCAGGAATTGATGAGTAAACACTAGGTCGGCCAGTCGGATCTTAAGACACACTTCTCCGTATACTCTTGCTGCTTCTCCCGTTGCGGTTCTTAGACGGTAGCTATTGGTGTTATGAAGCCACGTCGTCTTTACCAGGTCTCGACGTACTATGGAGGCTGTGGCACCGGTGTCGATGGTAGCCACATGTTTGTTCCCGTTAATAGTAGTCTCCACAGTCAGACTTTTGTTGTCTCGTTTGGTCTGAGAGACCTGGATGGTGGTTCTGGGGCCATCGATACAAGAAACCAGCCTCTGCCCCTCGAAGTTGGTTCTTACTCGTTTCCCTGATGGGAAACGGGCTGATAGGTAACGCTGGTGTTGTTGTTACCTTGCTCTGGGTTGGATCTCTTGCTTCCACAGTGTTGACAACCTGCTTTGTTTGGTGGTAGTCGGCATTGACGCTGTAAGTGCCCGGTCTTGTTGCAGTTCCAACATCTTGCTAGTCCGCTCCGGTTCTTTTGTATTTCAGCTTTTTGGCACGAGCATTCTTCGACTATGGCCTCTCTAAGTCGATGTACTCCCTGAGAAGCCTGTTCTGCTGCTTCAATTGTCAATGCGAATGCTAAAGTTTCGGAAAGAGTACTTGTTCTAGCAGTTCGCACAGACCTCTGAAGATGTATATCGGAAATGGCACGAACGAAGGACTCAACAGCGAGCTGGTTGATGATTTCTTCTCCAGCATCCGGGTATGCCAGGTGAACCAGTCTTTCGACGTCTGCTTGGAGCTGCTGTAGACTTTCACCCCTTTTCTGGACTCTGTTATTGAGTTGGACTCGGAAGACTTCTTTCAAGTGGCTATCTCCAAAGCGTTTATCTATAGCTGCCACGAGAGAACTGAAATCGCCGCTCTTACCAGCTGGAACTGTTTGAAGTAATTCAGCTGCTGGTCCTCTAAGAGCAAGAGTCAGTGCAATGTACTTGTCTTCGTCATCCCAGCCATTTGTTGTCGCGGCTGCCTCAAATTGTCTCTTATAGACTGGCCAAGAAGACTGTCCATCAAATGTTGGGGGTTTCATCTCCTTTTTCCTTGCAAACTCTCCAGCAGATTCTCGAATTTTTATTTTCCGGATCTGGTCTAATTCCTTGGTGAGAACATCACATCGACTTTCTACGCCTTCGAAACGATTCTCTACAACAGAAAGCTGTTTTTCCACACCTTCAACTCGTTCGTCAAGGGCACATACATTTTTCTCAATATTACCCAATTTTCCTTCTAGAATGTTTTTCTGACCTTCCAAAACATTCTGTTGCGCCTCAAGTCTTTCGAGAATATTCTGTTGTTCTTTCTTTTGTTCGTTTCGTTGTTCTTCAATCAGCTTCTTTTGTTCGTTTCGTTGTTCTTCAATCAGCTTCTTTTGCTCGTTTCGTTGTGCTTCAAGTTGTTCGAGAACATTCTGCTGTTCTTTCTTTTGCTCGCTTCGTTGCTCTTCAATCAGCTTCTTTTGCTCGTTTCGTTGTGCTTCAAGTTGTTCGAGAACATTCTGCTGTTCCTTCTTTTGCTCATTTCGTTGTTCTAACAAAAGTTTCATCATACTAGAAAAATCTATATTTTCACTTACTTCCTCTTCTTCCACTTCTGTTTCAAAAACAAAAGTGTTTACGTCTTCCCCTTGCTGTTCCAAATAGTTACGCAAGCGCAGGACGAGCTCATTTTTCGATCCCGCTCTAGAAAGATTTCGCTTACCTAACTCACTTTTAAGCTCAATGCAAGTGAGCTCTTCTAACAACTTACCCATTTTCACTGTATATAATTATTATTTTCTTTTTACTTTTTTTTTTTTTACACTTTACTAGTCAAATAAGTTTTATCCCACTTCTGACACCAATGTAACGTGCGCTTAGTTCGCAAAATTAAAACTCTACTTTTCAATTTTATTCTACCACTTTATTTACTTTCGATATACACTTTATTCGAACTCAACTCGACTTTTGGACTATCACTTGTATTTACTCTTAACTTTATCACTCTATAAACAAAACTGCTCTCTGGTTGCCTCGGGCGGGCTATTTATATCGAATGCCATGCCATCTAGAACTCTCCAGTAACTTCTACATTGTCGCCACATTTGCTGTCAAGCATCTCTATACTCACACACACTGGTTTACAAGCAACGCCTGTCATTTATACCATTCCATTAAAGTGTTGCCAGTTGTGTTTTCGGTTGAACGTTTTTCGATTGGTATAAAATGTTGGGTTCACGTTACAATATTATATATAATTGAGGTTTTTTTTCTTTCTTTCTTTTTCTTTCTTTTTAAAAAAGCAAGTATTAATATTAAGAATTGTAAAGATATAAATTTTTCTTTAAAAAGCTTCGTTTATAATTTGGTTGCGATATGACATCGCTGTTCGAAAATAGTTGAAGAGTTGGTTAATGTTTCCTTCGCAGTTGAGGAGGGCGATTACTTCGTCTTCTGATTTAAAATTGCTGCCTAATGAATTTCTCCGTATTTCACACAAAATTGGACACTTCCCTATGAAATGGATGACGTCTTCTCTTTCCCTCAAGTTACACATGCTGCAGTAAATAGGCAGATCCTCTCGATGCGGTATGTAGTGAAGACTAATCAGCTCCCTTCTCATTTTGAATATCGAGGAGATAAGCTCCTGTTTATTTTCATTATTGAAGTAAATAAGCTCGCATAAATTGTGATTAAGATGGCTGTATAAAGATCTATGCACCGAAGATTCAGCCTTCATTATAGAGTCCATTCTAAGTTGATCATCTACTTTGGAAACAATATCTAATAGGTCATTTTTGCAGTATCTTCCGTTGTCTTCCAGGAGTCGCATGTTGGTTCGACAGTACGTAGCTTGTTCTTCGAGTTTTCTATACCACTGATTTTTCTTTCTGATTGTTTGCAGCGCTACAATTTTAGGAAGCCTTTCGTTATGCATGTTCAGTACTTTTATGATATACTCAGCATGACACTTGAGTGTTTTAGCATAAAGTGGTGACAGTCCTGTCTCGGTTATGATCATGTAATTCGGGGTGTTTTTTGGTAAACTAAAGCATTTTTTAATGAAGAACCGCTGAAGTTTTTCGACTGTTTCATACATTTCTCCTCCCCAAACCTGTGCTGCGTACATCATGATAGATTCTGCCACCGCTACAAAGACTTTATACTTCACACTGTGTGTTACTAATTTGTTTGAGAAGCATCTTTTCCATGTTGCAGATATTGCACTTTTGGCTTTGACCAGTTTATCTTTAAGGTGGGTTTCCATATTCAGGTTACTGGTTACGGTTACTCCTAGGTATTTATATGCTTTAACGACCTCAATTGGCTCTCTGTCGAAGTGCCATTTTTCATTCCTGGCCGTTCTACCCGCACCTTTACAAAATATCATAACTTTCGATTTGCTCAGATTCACCCTCAGATTCCATAATCGGCAGTACACTTGGAGTCGATTAATCATCAACTGTAGGGTTTCAGGTGATTGAGCAAACATTATCACATCATCAGCAAATAAAAGGGCTTTAATGTGAATCCCCGACATTTCTATGCCACCAGGTAAAAAATCAACTAGATCGTCGATGAACAAGGCAAACAGATTTGGACTTAGAGTGCATCCTTGTTTGACTCCCATCTTCGATTCAAACCATTCTGACTTTTCAAGGCCGTTCCAAACAGCTGCCATATTGCCATCATAGATATTTTCAAGTACCTTTCCAAATTTTTGAGACATCCCAATGTTGTATAGCTTGAAGAATAACGCTCTTCGTTCAACCGTATCAAATGCTGCTTTAAAGTCAACAAAAAGTACATACAACTTCTTTTTTTGTTCAATAAACGATGATGCTATTGTCTGCAGTACAAAAAGATTATCGATAGTTGAGTAACCACTTCGAAATCCAGCTTGGAATTCACCAATCAATTTGTTGCTATTTATCCAATTTAGCAATCGTTCATTCAATATTTTCGTAAACACCTTATAGGAAGCGTTAAGGAAGGAAATCCCTCGATAATTAGCTGGATCTTCAATGTTACCCTTCTTATGTATGGGGAAAATTACAGAATGCTTAAACTGCTCTGGTAGTACTCCCGTATCAAAAATTGCATTAAAAGCCGCAGTTAATTTTGAAATAAGCATTTCCGTTCCATATTTTAGAAACTCCATTGGTATTCTATCCGCCCCAGGTGCCTTTCCATCTTTCAGATTTTTCAATGCGTTGTTTACTTCAGCCTGTGTAATAGCTCTATCTAATATATGATTATAGTATGCAGGTTTCGCGAATTGAATAGGATCTGTAAGACTTTCCGTATTCAATAGTAATTTGAAATGACTGAGTAATACGTCTACGTTCACTTTGGTACTTATTTTTAGCTTTGTACCATTTACTTGGTTTATTGCTATCCAGAATTAGAGTTTTTGCAGAGTGCTAACTTTAAAGCCTCGTTTTCAAAAAATTTTGTTTTTTTTGCCTTACACGTTTTCTTGAATACCGCGTTCGCTTCCAAGTAAATTTTTTTGAAGTGGTTGGTGCTGTATTTTCTGAATACTTTCAGCCATCCAAAGGATTTTTGACGTGCTTTTTCGCACTCCGCATCGTACCATTGTTCTTTTTGTCTAAGTGGTTTTCCATGGCATTGTCGATTTTCTGTATATGATTGTTTAATTACGTTTTCAATGTCTTCTATCGTAAGTTGACTGTCTATTGGAACATTTCGCTGTAGGTTGCGTCTATAGGCCTCCGCTTTATCTTCTTTCCATCTTAGTCTGGGGGGGAGCTTTAGAACTGTTGTCTCCATTTGTGGTGAGCAGTTAATTCCAAATTCAACTACTATTGGCAAGTGGTCGGAATATGGGACACTTATGACCTTAAAATCGGCTATTAAACCAATCCAATTTCCCCTTATTAGACAGTAATCAACGACTGAACATCCTTGTTGACCTACAAAGGTGTACTCTCCACATTTATCTGAGTCAGAAACTCCATTTAAAATTCTAAATCCATAAGCATCACAAAGGTTCAACATTTTGATTCCTCTTGCATTGATTGTAGTGTCTTTTGAATTTCTAATTTTTCCCGCAAATCCGTTTTCTCTTCCTTCATTTTTACCTATTCTCGCATTGAGATCTCCAATTATCATAACTTCATCGCTATTATTGTGTTCGATAAAACTATTAAGTGCATTGAAATCACGCTCCCAGTGGTTGCAATTAATATACGAGGGTATTATAATCAAGTTCTTTGCTCCTACTTTCATTTTGAGAAACTGGATTTCGTCTTCATATTTAAATTCACACGCTATATTGGTAAGCGATTTATTGTACCCGAAGTAACATCCTCCACTGGCTCTTCCTCTCGTATTTTGTTTTATTGCCGGAATCCATATAAACTCGAAGTTTTTAAATTTGTTTTTAAAGAGATAACATTCTTTTTCTACTACAAATGTTTCGTACAAAAACACGAAATCATATTCATTAATTAAATTATAAAAATTACTAAATAAAGATTTATTGCTTAAGCCTGATATATTATAACTAATTATTTTAAATTTTTTAAATTCAACGGTTTTCTTAATAATTTTGCAGATGGCGCCTTTATCCTATGCTATAGAAATATTTCTGCAGGTTGGTGTATCTGCTAAACTCCTTTTTTCATTTTGACAGCCAGGGGGTGCGTTAAGATCTTGTTTTTTCAAGTTGGCGAAACTTGAACTTGAAGCCTCGTCTGTCACAACAAGAGAACCCAGCTGTTGGGTTAGATCTGAATTGTAAATATCATTTAACACTTTAACTCCATCGGAAGCATTGTTGTGTATAAAACCCAGCGCAGTGCTCCAGCGAAAAACATTTTTATTGATGAACATTTTGTCATCTCTTACTAGCACTTTAATTTGTGGATTACTTTCGTTTAGGCGTCTTTTGATACACATCAATTTGTATCGCTTTTGTCGAATCGAGGCTGGTAGATCTTTTGACATTGTTATTCCGGTGTTGCGTAAAGTGTTGTATGACTTGAGTGCAGCAATAACTTGTTGTTTTGACTCCAATTTGACTACAAAACTCTTAGTGTTGTTGTTTCCCGAACGAATTTCGTGAATTTGTAAATGTTCTTCAGATGGTGGTGGTTGCACTAATTTTGTGCATATGGATTTTGCAAGCTGTCGTTCATCCTGGTTATCTCGGATTGCTACTCTTAGCAATAGATTGTTTTCGGTGCTTTTCATTTGCATCTCTTCTATTTTGTTTTCCAGTTGTTCCTATTTTTTTTCAAGTGCATTTACTTTTTTTGATAGAAGAAGGTTCGTTGTTATGATTTGCTGGTTAACAATGGTGATTGCATCTATGTCGCTTTTTTTTGCAACTTCTGCCATTTTAGAATCAAGTAGTGTTCCTAGCATACAAAGTAGATCATTTTTCGACATACCTCCCACTAAGTCCGATGACATTGCGAAATATGATTGCGTCTTTTTTGATATGGGGGTCTCTGGTGAAATTTCTTGAGCTTTCCTCTTGTCCATATGACTTATTAGTGAGGTTATGCGAATGTTTTTTGGCAAACTACTGAAATATATCTTATTTTGCTGTAACTCACTTGGATTTTAGAACTGGAGAATATAGGCTGTCTTTATTTTCACTTTCTGTAGGTTTCAATGGTTTTTTTTTTAATCTTTCAAACAGAATTTCCAATTCAAAAATGGGATCGATATAAAGTTAAACTTCTCCACTATTTTGACAGATGTCAATCCTTTGTGAAGAAAGATGGTTCAGTTGTGGCTGTAGGAGAACGGCATGGACAGCTTTTTAAAATGTGTTTTAAGGTCCAAACACCGACCTTTGGAGATGCGAATGTGGCTAGTCAGATATTGCCACTCAAAATTTGGCATAAACGTATGGCACACCAAAACGTTGTACAGGTTCGCAATCAGCTGAGGAAAGAAGGCATCCAGTTCAAAGCTGACGACAACTTTTCATGTGACGATTGCGTCTATGGGAAGCAGCATCGATTACCTTTTCGTCAAAGTAATTTTCAGGCTTCACAACCGGGCGAGCTTGTACATGCTGACGTATGTGGACCTATCGAAGAAAACTCCGTTGGTGGCTCGAGGTATTATCTTTTGTTTAAAGACCATTTCTCACGATACAAGGTGGTGTATTTCCTAAAATCTAAATCAGACGTTTGCTCATATATTGATCAGTTCCTAAACAAAGCTAAAAGTGAGTGCAAAAACGTGGTAAGAACGCTCCGTACAGATAATGGGACGGAGTTCGTGAACGAAGCTGTTAGATCGCTTCTTACCAAGCACTCTGTTTGTCATGAAACTACAGTTCCGTACACTCCTGAACAGAACGGCAGTGTTGAACGCGAAAATCGCACCATTGTGGAAGCTGCTAGGACAATGCTCTGTGGAAGTGGTTTATCTAAGGGATTCTGGGCAGAGGCTGTTAACACAGCAGTCTTTGTGTTAAATCGAACCGGTGTAAGTCCAGTAAAAGGCAAAAATCCATATGAACTTTAGTGGGGGAGTGAATGTAAAGCCTTAGATTTAAAAACATTTGGAACTCCAGTGTTCATACATGTACCAAAGCAGAAGCGTAAGAAATTTGATAGTAAGGCTGAAAAAGGTTTGTTCATGGGATATGCCGAAAACACGAAAGGGTATCGCATTTGGAATTCATCGTCAAGACAAATCCAGATTGTAAGAGACGTCACATTTAGGGAGGGTGAGCTTCAAAACCAGAAAAATGGGGATCAAGACAGGTCTATAGTGTTTTCATTACAAGAAGCTGACTTTGAGAATCTAGACGAGACTTCCTATGGTGGTTTGGAAGATAAATTGCCTGATGATTTGCATGATAGTTTGCATGAGGATGAAGGTGATAATACACATGATAATGCGCGTGGTTCTGTTAGTGATCAGCAAGGGCAGAATTTGAGCGGTGGAGAGTTGGAGAGTTCCAGTACTTCATCTGAAGAAAACTTTGAAGAAGCCAACTCAAAAGATACTGTTTTCGACTCCATAGATGAGGATGATGTTGGTGCAAGCAAAAATGTGTCATACAGAAAAAAATTGCGAAGTGCAAAGAACTGGAAGAGTTCAGGTCATGTAAACTATGCAGAAAAACATGCGTTTCTAGTTCAAGGTGAGCCTATGAGCTACAAAGAAGCAGTTTCTTGTGTTGATGCGCGTCAATGGAAAGCAGCGATGGCAGAAGAGATGCAAAGTCTATATAAAAATCGGACTTGGGAATTGGTTCAAAAACCAGCAAATAGAAAGGTTATTGATAACAAATGGGTGTATAAAATAAAGAACTTAGATGCGCATGAACGTAGAAAATATAAAGCAAGGTTAGTTATTCGTGGATTCACCCAAGAATATGGAGTAGACTATGTTGAAACATTCAGTCCTGTGGCGAAATTTATTTCAATTCGGACAGTTCTTGCGATTGCGGCTTGTGAAGGACTGTCTTTGGTGCAGTTTGACGTTAAAACAGCCTTTTTGAATGGCGATCTAAATGAGGACATTTACATGCGTCAACCTTTTGGATTCGATGATGGTTCCGGAAAAGTGTGTAAGTTACGAAAAAGTTTATACGGTTTAAAGCTAGCTTCTCGTTGCTGGAACGAAAAATTCACTCATGTTCTAAAAAAATTCAACTTACGAGCTTCTGAGATGGATCCGTGTGTTTTTATTGGAAACGAAGCTGATAGCCGTCTTATATTGATTATCTACATCGACGATGGCCTAATAGCAGCGAAGAAGAAAGAAGATGGCATGAGACTAGTGGAATATCTAAGGACAGAATTTGAAATCACGCTTTTGGATGCTGAATGGTTCTTAGGACTGCAATTATCGTGGACGTCAAATGGGGAGCTTCATGTGAGCCAGACTAACTATGCAGAGCGAGTGTTGAAAAGATTCAATATGGCCGACAGTAAGCCTGTTTCAACGCCAGCTGAAGTCATTGGAAGTGCAGACGACTCATCCCAAAAGGAAGTAAGGTTTCCATATAGAGAAGCAGTGGGATGCCTTATGTACTTAGCAGTAGCTACCAGGCCAGACATTGCATTTGCAGTGGGAGTTGTATCACGATACTTAGAAGCACCCACCCAAATGCATGTGAATGCAGTCAAAAGGATCCTGAAGTACATCAGTGGCACTAAAACAATGGGTATACTTTTAAAAAAAGCTAACAATTTTTCTTTGATATGTTACAGTGATGCCGATTACGCTGGTGATATCGTGACAAGAAGATCTACCTCTGGATTCATTTTTAAGTTTGGGGGTGGACCTGTATCCTGGGCATCGCAGAGACAAAAGTGTGTGGCATTGTCGACCACAGAGTCAGAATACGTGGCGGCATCTCAAGCTGTAAAAGATTTGGTGTGGATTCAGCGTCTTGTTGCAGAACTAGTATCAGTTAAAGGATCTTGTGTGGCTGAGCTGAATATGGATAACCAGGGAGCAATCCGGCTAGTTAAAAATCCGGAGTTCCATAAACGCACCAAACACATTGATGTGAGATATCACTTTATTCGTGAAAGATATGAGAGAGGAGATTTCAATATTAATTATGTTCCTTCTGAACATCAAATTGCGGACATTTTTACTAAAGCCTTGAGTAAAGATAAATTTGAAAAATTTAGAAATTTGATTGGAGTTGTAAACAATCCCTTTTAAAGTTAATTAATGAATTATTTTCAAAAAAAAAATTAAATTATTCAAAAGTGGGAGTGTTGAGAATAATGAATTACATATTTGAATATTTAGACTTGGCAATACTCTCACTGGAAACATTGTTCATTTTGCTTTAAGCTTTTCCATTACCTTTTCTTTATATAATAAAGTTAGTTGCTGTGTGTTCTTACTCGAAGTCGGTCGTTTTATTCAATTCTATCTAGCAAGATTTTTAACAGTATTAGAACAGGGTGATAAAAATAGGGACATAATCTGTAAATTAAATGATCAATTAGGTCTGAATGCCTTTAAAAACGGTTTGCAACATACAATAAAATCCACAGTTTTTTCAGCACGACCAAAAACACTCAATGAAGCAATAGATTTAGCCGCAGAAATAGATTCATCAAATAAATTTGCACAGGTTATCCATTTCAGGACAAATAACTACAGAGGAAACTATCAAAATTTCAACAATAACATAAGACAAAATGAAAGATATCAAAACAACAACTACAATTGAAACAACAATAATGTTCACAATATGTATAACAGTAACAGTAGTAACAGATTCAATTATAATAGATATAATAGCTCAAACTACAATACACAAAATAAAAGAACAATAAACTATACTGAAGGTTCGGAAAACATCCAAGGAGTCTCCGAAGCCCAGAGGGACTCAGAACAAATTGTAGAAATCATACAGTGAAGGCAATACTGAACCTGAATCTACAGTTGACAAATTAGAGGAAGTTGGGGTATTGTGGTATACATGTTAGTTTTCAACGCTTAACAAAAAAAGTAGTGAAGCAAATTACACCAATCTTTGCACATTTCACCAAAAACTAATAAGCCATAAATTCATTTTTTTGCGTTGAATTCTAAAATCAATTAACAAAGATGTGAACAAAATATGATATGACCTCGAAATCATCGCTTTTGAAACTGTAAGGGTAATGTGGTATACTCGTATACTATGCTGTCTAATGCGGTATACTTGCGGTATTTTTTTAATTAAAAAATTTAGATAAATCATTAATTTAATTTTTATTGAAAAGTATAGGCATTTTAACAAATAGATCATGAGAAAAAAAAATACAAATAGCCAAAGGATTTCAATTTTATAGTGGGTAATGTGGTATACTATACTATATGTGGTATACTATACCACATTAGCCCATGCCAAGTATACCACATTAGCCGAAGCTGTATACTTTAATAAAAATAATTATAAAAAAAAATTTAAACACATTTTTAGCAAAACTTACATGTATTTTTCGTAGAAGATTCTTTTATTTTTTCGAAAAATGTGTTTTCACTGTTGAAACAGAGCTTTTATAACCGCACAAACACTTTTTGTATCACCCAAAAAAAAAAAAACTCAAACTTCCTCAGTCACTGTTGTTGACTATTTTTTTGGCAGATATGAAGATTTCTTGCTCGTTGAAACACGCATTATTAGTTTCATTTATATCTGCACCTAATAAATTAGAAAACGTTGAAGTACGCTACTTAGTTTAAGAAAATATCGCCTGTACCACATTACCCACCTATACCACATTACCCCAAATTACTCTATATTGTAGTTCAATCAAACATTACTTTTAAAGACCAGAAACTTTTAATAGATACAGGTGCAGATATATCAATACTAAAAAGAAGTAGTTTAATTTCAGGAAATGATATAAATACGACAGATAAAATAACAATTAGAGGAGTCATAGATTCCGATTCAAATTCGATAGGTTCTGTTAATGGCCATATTAGAATTGAAAATAGAGATATTGAACAAAAATTTCAAATAGTAGATGACAATTTCCCAATCAATACAAATGGTATTTTGGGTAGGGATTTTTTGATAAATAATAATTGTAAAATAGATTATGGAAACTTTACTTTGTCCATTTTAGTCAGTAATGATGAATTCATTCTCCCAATGTTAACACAGCAACTTGAATCAAATAATATTCTTTTGCCAGCAAGAACACAATCACTACATCCAATAAGTCTTGAAATTCTAGAAGATAGCATTGTACTCAATCAGGAAATACAAAATGGAGTCTTTATTGCAAATTCAATCATTCCAGCAAAATGTATTGCACAAATAGCTTTCCTAAACACCTTAGATAATGACGTAACGATAACACCACCCAAACCAAATATCATTCCGCTCACCAGTTTTCATGTTATTGATCTTAAAAAGAACTTTGAAAGGAACAAAAAAGAAGATCAATATGAAAGACTCCTGAAGGAATTAAACATCGACATACCGGACCAAAGAGCAAGGCAATCCATTTTAGAAATATGCAAAGAATTTTCAGACTGTTTCCACTTAAACGGGGACACATTAACAGTAAATAATTTTTACAATCAAAGAATTTCTTTGATGGATGATAATCCTGTCTACATTAAAAATTATAGACTGCCAAATGAACAGCTAGAAGAAATTAATAACAAGTAGATAAACTTCTAAAAGATAATATAATTGAAGACTCAGTCAGCCCATTTAACGCACCTTTACTGGTGGTCCCAAAGAAGGATGCACAAGGTGAAAAGAAATGGTGCCTAGTTGTAGATTTCCGTCAATTAAATAAAAAGATAATAGACGATAAATTTCCCTTAACAAGGCTAGAGGATGTCTTAGACACGCTGGGCAGAGCTTAATACTTTTCCACATTAGATTTATCTAGCTCTTTCCATCAAATTGAGCTGGACGAAGAATCAAGACAAAAAACAGCATTTTCAACTCCCCACGGGCACTTTCACTTTAAAAGACTACCATTTGGACTAAAAATATCAACCAATAGCTTCCAAAGAATGTTATCCGTAGCTTTAGCAGGTCTTAACACAGGAGCTTTCTTATATGTTGACGATATAATTATATTTGGTTGCAGTCTTAATCATCACAATATTAACCTATCAAATATTCTTCAAAGGCTCAGAAAATATAATCTTAAACTAAATCTGAAAAAATGCAATTGGCTACAAACACAGGTTACATATCTGGGACATTTAATAACAAATTAAGGAATAAAACCAGATCCACAAAAGTTTGAAGCCATAACTACATACCCAACACCGAAAAATGCAGAGGACGTAAAAAGATTTGCTGCATTCTGCAATTACTATAGGAAATTCATCAGAGATTTTGCGACAATAGCCATACCACTAAACAGACTTTCAAAAAAGGGAATAGATTTCACATGGACTGAAGAATGTGAAAATGCTTTCATCTCATTGAAAAACAAGCTTATAAACCCACCAATACTGCAGTACCCGAATCATGAAAAAGAATTCATAATCACAACTGATGCTTCCAATTTTGCCCTCGGAGCAGTATTGTCACAAGGTGATATAGGTAGAGATACCTATGCCAATTTCTTACGCCAGCAGAAGTTTGACTAAACATGAGCTGAATAAACCTATTATTGAAAAGAACTGCTTGGCATACACTGGGCTATAAACAACTTTAGACCGTATGTTTTCGGAAGAAAGTTCACTGTGATAACTGATTAGGATCACAGACCTTTGGTAAGTCTCTTTACACACAAGAATCCATCATCAAAATTAACAAGAATCAGAATGGATTTGGCAGATTATACTTTTGACATCACTTACAAGCAGGGGTCCATGAATACAAACGCTGATGCACTATCACGCATCAAACTCGATTCAAAAATGCTAAAGGAAATGATTCCAATTACGAATATAGATATAATGACGAGATCGAAATCATCAAAAATTAAGAGTGAAAATCTAAAACAAAATATGAGAAATTTAAAAACAGATGATAAACCTACAAAAATATACACTTGGGAATGAAGTTCAATAACAGAAGTTAAAAACATAAGAACATGAAGTACATCAGCGAAAATCCCCATCTAAACTAAGGTTTAATTCGGGAGAAGCATGTACAGAAATTCATGTAAATAATAAAGATATAATTATAGAATACAGTGATAATCCAAATCTTAACTTAGGTCTAGTTTTGGAGAAGCTGACATTCAGAATGAGAAAAGAAAAGATTAAATACGTAGCAATTGCAAATAATGATGAAATATTCGAACACATAAGTACCTATAAATGAATTTAAAAAACTATATAACGAGTTACAACAAAAAATAGAAGAAGATGCAAGATTGAAAATATTAATACATATATAATCCTCCAGTGAAAGTGGTTAATGAAAGTGAAAAAGAAAAGATAATAACGACTTTCCATGATACTCCATATGCAGGTGGACACTCAGGTGTAAAAAGAACGATAAACAAAATCAAACAAAAATATTGCTGGAAGAATTTAAATAAAATGGTAAAGAAATATGTCAGTAACTGTATTATATGTGGACAAAGCAAGCAAATTAGAAATAAAAAAAAAAAATTAGTTTTGACTGAGACACCAACAACAAGTTTTGAAATAGTAACAGCAGACACTGTAGGTCCGCTAAGGCCGTCAAATGATTTCAGATATATACTAACGCTTCAGTGTGAGTTAACTTAAATATGTTGAAGCTATACCAATCAATAGTAAAGATGCAAAAACTGTAGCAAAAGCTTTAGTAAACAATTTCATTCTTAGACATGGTAGTTTCAAAACACTAAAAACAGACATGGGTACAGAGTTTATAAATGAAGTAATGAAAAATATTTAGGAGTCATTTAAAATAAATCATGTAACCTCAACACCCTATCACCATGAAACGCTAGGTTCTATAGAACGGAATCATAGAGTACTACACGAATATCTTATTGCTTTTGCAAAAGAAGATAATTGGAATGAATGGATTCCATATTTTGTTTTCAGTTACAACACAACACCCCACTCTTGCATAGGAATATCACCTTTTGAGTTAGTATATGGCAAATTGGTCAAACTTCCAGAAGATTCAGTTGATAGTATACCAAACCCTGTATATAATATCGATAATTACAGCTTAGAGCTAAAATTTAGATTAGGCAGGGGCGTAGCGAGGCTCCAAGCCTTGGGGGGGTGAATTTTAATGAAATGCCGACTAGTCTTCAGAATTTGCCGACTGCATCAAAAAATAAATCTATATACATATATAAAATAGGATGTATGTATGTTTGTATTTATGTCCGTTATAGACTGGTTTCTTATGAGATCTTCAGGGTAGACATAGTTCAAACCAGAGATGGTTCCTTTCAAGGTTTTATCTCCATACTCCCACAGGAATGGGGTTGGGAACGGAAACCTAGAAACTACTGAACAGATTTCAAAAATTCTTTCGCCATTGCGATGTCACATAATCCCACAGTAAAAAAAACTTATATTTTATACCCATATTTCTACGGAAGCGGAAGAACGAGAAAGGGAACCTTAAAACTACAGACTCGAGCAACACCGGTGGCTCAGATAATAAATAAATAAAACTATTTAAAAACGTAAAAGTGTTCATTTTACAGAAATTCATTTATTAAAATAAAATCAGTTTATAATTGCAATATACCTAACGATATAACAACAAAAAAATTAAAAGTATTTATAAGAAATAATATTACAATATAGTATTTGGTATGAGAAAGAGTACATATTCTTTGATTTTAGTCTTTAAAAATTTTATCATTATTCAAAAAAAAGTTCATCAATTGGAATTTAAACTCCAACTCTCCGGTGTTTTATTAATGCCCATTTTTTGACGACCTCACTAGGTTGAATACTATCAACAACATCCTTTGAGGAATACAGAAGCATTAATGAATTTAGCCTATCACTACCCATCGTCGTACGCAAATAATTAAGAACTATTTGAAGTTTACTAAATGACCGCTCACAAGAAGCCGACGTCACAGGAGCAGTTAACATGTAGCAAACTAGTTTAAAGGCTAACGGAATCACATATCTTAATTTGAATACCTCTTTGACAATATCATCGAAATTTGAGCATTTCTCACAAGTAAAAAGAAGAATTTGCAGTTCCGATAAAAAGCAGTCCACATCTTCTTTAAAAAAAAATGGATCTAATTCTATGATAGATTTGACTAGTTCTATGTTGGCATTTGCTCTGGAAGCGGGTTTTTTAAAAAATTTTAAGAAAGGTTCAGAAATGGTAAAATTATCTGTTAGATTATCTTTAACGTGCGAAATAAAAGTTTGAAGAACCATTTTGAACTCTTTTCTATAAAATGTTTCTAGATCAAATACAAAAACAGTTTCAGAATTTTCATCAATTCTCTTTGGTAACCGACGCGTTCTATGATGTTTTAAAAAATCGTTTTCGGGACTTATCTTTAGTTTTTCAGCAGATGAAGAAGAACTTTTTATCAAAGCATTTAATTGAATGTCATCATCGTTCATTTCTTGAAATAACTCCAATGTGCTTCGAATCAGTCATGAAGCGTCAAAAACGATTAACTCTTCCACCTTTCAAATTTTTAACTTTAAACCAATAAAAGTCAACAAATGAATTTTTGTTTGCCAAATTCGCACAAAAACGCAAAAAATGTTTGTTAAAAACCCAAAGCAATTGCATAGAGTGGAAAATAAAAATATTCCGTAGTGAAATTAATGCAGGTAAACAATTTTTTTTGTTCGTTTTTTGTTAGTTCAGAAATGTCAAAAATAGGCCCGTTCACGAAGGTAACAAGGAATTTCTCTTGTATATTTTTGACTCTGTTTACATGCTGGGGTTGAATTCATATGAGATTGTGATTAATATGTGAGTTGGAAAAAATATTTTGTTACTTGTTTCAAACGAATTAAACTATTAATAATAAAAAAATAAAACCATATTTATGGAATACTTAACAATTACCATTTAATCAACAATCTTTCCAATGAAATCTGTGAAACAGAAAATTATGTGATTTTCCATTTGCCATTTTTCATTTTCATAATTGAATTTTTTCACCGACTCATACGGCAATGAAAAGAAATTTATCATATGAAAAAAATTTGACATTTGAAGTTGGATTTTCACTAATTAAGACTCGAATTTTCGGTTAAGCTGTGATAAATGTTTTCACTTCACAGCTTCACAGATCGGGAATTGACCCCCAGGACCCTGATTATAGAATTACTAAGTTGAGACAAAAACGATTCCATTCGTGTCTTTCTGGTTGAGATCACTCGAGTCGGCATGGCAGTCGGGAAATCTACTTTGTTTTTCTACCTAAATTTGCCGACTTGTTATTTTTTTGTTGCCAAAAAACGACTGTCACAAACACTTCCATTCGTGTCTTTTTGGTTGAGATCACTCGAGTCGGCATGGCAATCGGAAAATCTACTTTGTTTTTCTAACTTAATTTGCCGATTTGTTATTTTTTTGGCAACAAATCCACTGTCGCAAACACTTCCATTCGTGTCTTTTTGGTTGAGTTGACTTAACTCGACAAATCTACTTTCTTTTTCTTCCTCGATTTGCCGACTCGGAAAAATCGTGGGGGGGTGCTACACCCCCCCACACCCCCCCCTCGCTACGCCCCTGAGATTAGGTCAAGAATAATAGCCAAGAAATTGCTAGATAAAAGCAAGATAGAAAGAAAGGAGTTAGAACTTAAGGTTGGGGATAAGGTATTTTTAAAAGTAGGAAATAAGAAAAAACTAGACAGTCCATTCAAAGGACCATATGAAATCATAGAATTAAATGGTGTAAATAGTAAAATAAGAATAAATAACAAAATCCAAAAAGTACATAACAATAGACTAAAAAGATAATAAAAAAAAAAAAAAAAAAAATTCTTTAAAACATTTTTTTTCCTCTAAGAGAGTAAGGATGTAGTGCTCATACACTACAAACAATAATAATAATGCACACATGCCGTGTCAACAAATTAATAGTAAATACGAATACCCAACAAAGTGCACAAACGTATCTGGTCTTTTGGGAAGACACAGTACATTGAACCATCTCAAGTGACGAGATACGTTTGGCCATGGCAAACGTAATTTGACACAGCATTGGCATTGAAAAGCCATGCTATGTGAATTGCACGATGTCGGGGTTTGCTCCAAAGTCAGTGACCGGCAAGTGTGAGCATTTTTATGTATGAGTATACATGTGTAGAATTAAGAATATCAATTGTGTATAAATAGGCTAAGTTAAATTAATAAAGAATTATTATTAATCCAGAATTCATAAGACAAGTTAGGCTTCTTAGCCGTCTTTGTTTTGCATTAATATTCAGATAGGCTCTTTAGCCAACAACTTTATTCGGCTTGGGAAGCCTTTACAATATCCTAAAAGTAAGGGTTATTACACTATGTTGTTCCATTCTGAGCGTAGGAAGTGGTCGTGCCCTTTTTGGCTAGTTCGTCTGCCATACAGTTGCCTGGTATGTCCCTGTTCCCTGGCACCCATGAAAGGTGAATGTTAAACTGATTTGATATCTCCCTCAGAGACATCTGACAATTTTGGACTGTGATGGATTTTATAGAGACAGAGGGAAGAGATTTAAGGGCAGCTTGGCTGTCTGAGAAGATTCGAATATCCGTGGAGGATATGACGTTTTCTTGGAGCCAAGACAGCAACTCTTTAATCGCCAGTATTTTCGCTTGGAACACTCTACAATGATCGGGTAGGCGGAAGAAAAGACTGAGGTTCAGTTTTTCTGAGTAGATTCCACTTCCCACACCTTCGCTGGTTTTTGAACAAACGGTGTAGAATTGTATTGCTTCATTTTCCAAAAAAGTGCAATTTTCCCAAGCTTCTCTTGAAGGTATGGTTACTTGGAAATTGTTGTCAAACACCAACTTGGGGGTGGTGTAGTTGGATCGATTCGGTAAGAATCTAAAGTTATCTAGAATGGTAGTGTGGCCGATTTGATTATTGGTCCACTGTGATGTAGCTCTGAGTCGAGTAGCTGAGCTAGCTGCGACTTGTTTGCTGAAGATATCTAGGGGTTTGAGATCTTGTAGTACATTGAGGGCGTCCGATGGGGTTGTCCTCAGTGTGCCACTAATACACAGACTAGCCGTTCTTTGAACTTTGGCCAGCTTGTTGTAGTTGATCATCTTGTCTAGTGCTGTCCACCAGACTATCACCCCGCATGTGAGTATCGGTCTAATTACCGAGGTAAACAGCCTATGGGTGATTTGGGGGGAGAAACCCCATTTCCCACCAATGGCTTTCTCACCAAAGAAAAGTGCCACGTTAGATTTATTTACTCTTTCCTCAATATAGGTTTTCCAGGTCAGTTTTTTGTCAAAAATGAGACGTAGATATTTAGCCTGATTTGACAGTGTGAGAGTTACCCCTCTAATAGTTGGGGGTCTGAAGTCTGGAATTTTGTATTTCCTCGTAAAGAGAATTCATTCCGTTTTGTGTGGATTGATGTTCAGACCACAATCTACAGCCCAATTGTTAAGCTTGTAAAGTGCTGTTTGTAGCAGCTCAGCTAGGGTTTGTGGGTGCTTGCCTGAAACGGCAATTGCTACATCATCGGCATAGGCTATGGTTTTGAAACCTTCGTCCTCTAGGTCGATTTACAATTTATTAACGACCAGGTTCCACAGTAGGGGAGATAAAACTCCTCCCTGTGGGGTTCCTCTATTGGCCATTCTGCTCGTTTTGTAGTTTTCCAATTCGGAACTAATTATTCTGCTGCTGAGCATTGTTGTTATCATGTTCTTGATGTGTTCCTCTATGAGCAGTCCATCAAGAGCATTAGTGATTGTTGTATTGTTAACATTGTTAAATGCAACCTCTATGTCTAGGAATGCGACGAGAGAGTATTCTTTGTAGTGCAGGGATTTTTCGATGGTGCAAACCAGAGAGTGGGGTGCAGTTTCCACTGATTTACCTTTTGTACAGGCGTGTTGCGCCGTTGAGATCAGACTAGGTTTAATTTCTTGTCTTAAGTGTATGTCAATCATTCTTTCTAGTGTTTTAAGGAGAAAGGATGATAGACTAATAGGTCTTAAGTCTTTTGGATCTATATAGGAGCTTTTGTCGGCTTTAAGTATGAAGACGACCCTAGCTTCTTTCCAGGCCTTGGGAATATGGGTGTAGCTGATGCATCCTTTCATGATCATCTCTAAGTTTTAGATGATGATGTCTGAAACCTGCTGCAGCTCCGCAGGGATGATTCCGTCAGGCCCTGGTGATTTATAAGGGTCAAAGCTGTTTATTGCCCATAACAGTATATCTCTAGAGAAAAGAACTTTACCTGATTGGTTTGCGAGTCGAGGCAAGTGCTCCTCTTCTGTTATTGTCAACGAGGTATCAGGGAAATGAGTATCCAGTAGCAAGTTTAGTATTTCTTCATATGAGTTGGTCCAGTTGCCGTTTTCATCTTTTATAGAACTTGGTATGTTTTGTAACGAGGCATTTGGCATAAACCTCATTACATGCTTTTAGTTTGGAGCAGCAGCCGCCATCTAGTAGAATAGGAAGAGGAAAAGCTTGTCAAGCAGAGACAAGAACCCAGAAAGTAAGCTCCTAGCCAAGACATAGTACCAGGTGGTGAAAAGTATGGTGTTATACCACAAAGGTCAAAAGCTATCCTCACCACCATTAAAGGTAGACATTGGGTAGGTGGTAATACCACCCAACAACCAACTCCCCATGCACAAGCAGTGCATGCGACGACGGTCGACAGAGCTCGATGGTGAGTTAAAATTATTTTCATAGTAATGTTATATGGGTGAACATATGGATATGTGCAAACAATGCGTATCGGATAGGGAGAATATATGGGAGTGGGGATATCCCATTAGAGTATATGGGAATCGTACCAGGTACCGCTACGCCGGATGGGTATAAATAGAGCGGCTCAGTCCAAGGAAAAGATAGTTCGCCGGCACCGGTCACACGGTGCACATCTCCTGCAGAGATCCAGAGACCAGATATTGAGAACTAGGAATCAGACAAGCAGCAACTACCGAAACAGCAGAGGCAGAGGTAAAGGTGAATGCGTGAGTTTTATTAGTAATAAATATATTTCCTTACGTATTGTGCCACCAGGGGCAGAGAATAATACCTGCTGATCCCCCAGAGCTATTGCCTGTGATCTACCTACCGGGGCCGCAAGGCGCTCGTGTTTCTACCTACCGAGGCCGCAAGACGCTCGTGTTTCTACCTACCGGGGTCACAAGACGCTCGTGTTTCTACCTACCGGGGTCAAAGACGCTCGTGTTTCTACCTACCGGGGTCGCAAGACGCCCGTGTTTCTACCTACCGGGGTCGCAAGACGCTCGTGTTTCTACCTACCGGGGTCACAAGACGCTCGTGCTTCTACCTACCGAGGCCGTAAGGCGCTCGTGTTTCTACCTACTGGGATCGCAAGACGCTCGTGTTTCTACCTACCGGGGTCGCAAGGCGCTCGTGTTTCTACCTACCGGGGTCGTAAGACGCTCGTGTTTCTACCTGCCGAGGCCTCAAGGCGCTCGTGTTTCTACCTACCGGGGTCGTAAGACGCTCGTGTTTCTACCTACCGGGGCCGCAAGGCGCTCGTGTTTCTACCTACCGGGGTCGTAAGACGCTCGTGTTTCTACCTACCGGGCCCGCAAGGCGCTCGTGTTTCTACCTACCAGGGTCACCTGCTAGGGTCTTCAGACGCCTTCGAGCTTCGACTACCTGCGGCTACCTATAGGGTGAATGTGCAGCAAGGGATTGTGCCGGTAAAGGCAGCTAAACCGTATTAGACCGTATCATCACTAATCCTTTCTCTCCCTTAGTTTTCTATAAGGATATTACCAGCTTCCAGAATTGCGGAAAGTAACCTGCCCCGAGTCTTAGAGGTCCCGGCTATTCAGACTAAGGAACGTAAGCCGCTTAACAGAAGGTGTCGCCGTAAACAACATATAATATATATATATAAATATATACAAATATGTATAGCTACGCTCATTTGTTAATTATAATCTCAAGTTCTGTTAAGTTCTAATAAAAGAGAATTTCTTTGACCTTTGTGAAGTTTGGTGTTTTTCTTCACTAGACCTTGGACAGCCGTGAGTATTACCCCGGCTGGGAAATCAAAAACACGTCACAATTTGGCGCCCGAGCAGGGGCCTCTAAGGTCCACCGTTGAAAAAAGAAATTCTCTTAGAACTATAAAATAAGCGAGGAACAAAAAAATCCAGACATGTCAGACTCCGAAGAAAGCTTCGATGTGTTCGCCAGTATCGGGGCAATATACTTGCTCAGCAAGCCCGAACTGGTGACACGTATGAGTCAGTTAGGGCTCGACGCTGAAGGCACTCTAGCTACACTACGAGCCCGGTTCAGCAGCTACATCAAACAAGCTAGACTTCAGAAATCCACGCAAGATCTGTGCTCGGATGTGGAAAGAGCCGTGACGGAGCGGGAGTACAAACAAGTACCCACCCAAGAAAACGAAACCGAACCAAAGTCACCAATATACACAGAGATCTCCTTCCAGGTGCCCTCCTATGTACCGGCTACCACCGCACGGCCCGCCGAAGACAACCCGGTAAGGGACTCGGCACCGTCAAGGGCCGAACTCCCCAATGCAGTCGCTACCCCACCCCCTGTCGAACCACAGGCCACCAGACCAGCTCTCCGACCAACCGGTCGGTTTATTCTCAGCTACGAGGCCGAGCTGATGAATAACGTACGCAAATGGGGATTGAGGTTCGACTCGTCGGGGAACGCAATCGAATTCATGGACCGGCTCGAAGAACTGACCGCGTGCTATGATATACGCCCCGATGATGTCGTAAAGGCCTTACCGGAAATACTACGAGGCACCGCTCTAGAGTGGTTCCACATAAATAAAGACCGTATGAAATCCTTGACCCAGTTCCGCAACGTTTTCCTAGACCACTATCTGCCAGCACGGTACCTCTGCAAGTTAGAGGAGGAAATATTGCGGAAGAAGCAAGGGCCACGCGAAAAGGCAAAGGATTTCATACAGGCAACACAATACCCGATCTACCGGCACCCACGCATCCGCATCGAAGACAGTATCGACCGTATTTACGATAGTTTACGATCGGAATACCACCTGTACATCAAAAGACGTGATTTCGATACCTTGGACGATTTTATGAAGCTGGCCGAGGAGTATGAATACATACGCGGAGAAGACTGTACACCTCGCCCAGCGCAGCCATACGTTGCTCCTATATCTCGACCAGTACCGCCTCGTAACACGCCCAACCGTTTTGTTTCAGACCGACCGATAACCGACAGCCGCGCAGTATTGCCGCCACCCTGACCAAATTTCAACCTTCCTGACCCTCCTCAGCCGCCATCGCCTTTCGGTCAATATGATAGAAATACGCATTGCTGGAATTGCAAGCAGGGCATAATAAGAGTAACTGTCGAAGGCCGTTCCGTCTCTTCTGCTCATACTGCGGAGAGGATGGACGGCTGACGAAAGACTGCAGTTGTCACCCTCACCAAGCTGCCGTCCTGTCCAGTCAACATCCTATGCATGAGCCACGACAACAAGATCCCTTGCCAGTTCAGGCGATAGCGCAAGTAGAGGCAACACCAGTACTTGCACAAACTAAAGGCACCGAAGAGAACGCCGACCCTAGATGTTTCATAAACATAAGAGTGGGCGGGCAAGTCATCAAAGCCTTGATAGACACCGGAGCCACGAAATCGTTCATCAATGCGACCACCCGCCGGTTGTTACGTCGTCTCAATACCCCAGTCCAATACCGGCCCCACCGTACGCATTTAGCCAATGGCGAAGTAGTGGTTAGCCACGAGCACTATTCGCTGGCATTCACTATCACAGAACGGACCATCCACGGAACGGTGACGTACATGAAGCAACTCACCGAGGAGATGGTGATAGGGGTGGACATATTGAGTGACGACGATTTTCGGATGAGCCTAAGCGGAACCGATATACCGTGGTTACCAACGCCGGACCCACCGAGCGTCGACACGACAGTATGCCGAGAGCATCTCTGTGCGTTGGGGGGTAAGCCTTTGTCCGTCGCACAAGAAGAGGCGTTGGAAACATTGTTGGATGAGGAATTGCCAAAGTTTGAGTACCTGCCGAAAGTCACGGATACCGCCGTGCATCACATCAAACTGAAAACCGACCAGCCGTTCAAGCAGAGGTATTACCCAAAGAACCCAGCCATGCAAAAAGTGATCGATGACGAGATCAATGAATTGCTCCAGGACGACAAGATAGAACCTTCAAAGAACCCGTACAGCTCGCCCATAGTACTCGTAAAAAAGAAGACTGGCTCGTGGAGGGTATGTGTCGATTACTGACAGCTAAATAGCATAACAATCATGGACGCATATCCCCTGCCACAAATAGTAGCCATCTTAGATAAACTGAAACGAGCAAACTTCATCTCCACTATTGACCTCAAACAAGGTTACTGGCAGATCCCGTTGCACCCCGAATCTCGTGCTTGCACCGCTTTCACTGTACCAGGGCGCGGATTGTACCAATGGAAGGTCATGCCGTGCGGATTGAACTCAGCTGCTGCCACATTTCAACGAATGCTAGACGGCATCATCGGTCCCGATATGGACGAATATGCGTTCGCCTATCTGGACGACATCATCGTTGTGAGTGGCACGTTCGAGGGACACCTAAAGCACCTGAGGGAAGTTTTCGCTAGACTGCAAGCGGCGAACCTGCGCATCAACCGCGAGAAGTGCGAATTTTGCAAAAACCAGTTGAAGTATTTGGGTCATGTGGTGAGCGAGCAAGGTATCAGTACCGATCCAGATAAAATCGCGGCCGTCCAAGACTTGAACGCCCCGCGAAATATAAAAGAATTAAGGCGAGTGATGGGAATAACATCTTGGTACCGACGATTCATACAGAATTTCTCCCAGATAGCTACGCCCCTGACCAAGTTGTTGAAGAAGAGCCAAGAGTGGACCTAGGGAACAGGGCAGGAACAGGCATTTGCTGAGTTCAAGAAACGTTTAACAGAAGCGCCCGTCCTGATGTGTCCTAACTTCGATTTACCTTTTACATTGCAAACAGACGCTAGTCAGTACGGACTAGGGGTGGTTCTGTCGCAACATACCGAAAAACAAGAAAGGGTAATCGCATACGCCAGTCGTACACTCACCGACTTAGAAAAGAAATATTCCGTAACAGAAAAGGAGTGCCTGGCCATACTGTTCGGAATACGCAAGATGAGGCCTTACCTAGAAGGCTATCATTTCACAGTCGTCACCGATCATCATTCGCTAAAGTGGTTACACTCACTTGATAACCCTTCCGGCCGCCTGGCACGATGGGCCATAGAGCTACAGCACTATGAGTTCGACATCAAATATCGCAAAGGCGCCATGAATGTCGTTGCTGATGCTCTATCGAGAGACCCCTTGCCATATAACCCAAGCGATTTATCAATCATCGGTAGTATTGCCGACGACTGGACAGAACGGCGCGCCAGGCAAGTAAAAAGCAACCCTTCCCAATACCCCGAATATCGGATAACAGACAACCAGTTGTACCGCAAGTTTTCTGCCCATCCACTCGCTAGTCAAGAAGAGGAGTGGAAACTATGTATACCAGCGACCGAAAGAAAATGAATATTGTTTGAGAACCATGACGCCACGACAGCTGGGCATCTCGGTATTGCGAAGACATCCGATCGCATCATGAAACATTACTACTGGCCGGGAATGTACCGCGATATTGCACGTTATTTAAAAAAATGCTCAGTATGTCTAGCCTACAAGGTATCGCAGCAAAGGCCTAACGGGCTCATGCACACCAACATACCTAACACTCCCTGGGATACCGTATGTGTGGATTTTGTCGGCCCGCTTCCACGTTCCATGAAAGGTCACACCATGATGAATGGTAGACCGCTTTACTAAATGGGTGGAGGCGGTGCCATTGAGGTCAGCAACCAGTCAGGCCGTAGTAAAAGCACTACGAGAGCGCATCATAACACGTTTCGGAGTACCTCGTGTCTTACTCTCCGACAACGGCAGCCAGTTTACCAGCACCATCCTTACCGGATTCCTAGGCGACATGGGAATACAGCAACGTTTCACCGCCCCTTACTCACCGCAAGAGAACCCAACCGAACGTGTCAACCGTGTGTTGTACTATGATCGCACAATACGTACACACCAACCACCAAACATGGGATGAACACATACCAGAGCTATCGTTTGCCATAAATACAAGCAAGTACGAATCAACCGGTTTTTCACCAGCATTCTTCAATTTTGGCAGGGAAATCTCCGCGCCGCACCAACCGACTGTACCTACTGCCGACGGCAACGAAACACCCTCAGTGAGAAAAGAGAGGATGCAAATGCTATACCAACTGGTAGTGAATAATTTGCAGGTAGCTGCACAAAAATAAACACGACACTACAATTTGAGGAGAAGGGCGTGGCGTCCCTGCATTGGCGAACAAGTATACAAGAGAGTTAGAGTGCTCTCCTCCGCCATAAACCATTTCACTGAGAAACTAGCGCCGCGGTATGAGGGACCGTTTGAAGTTCTCCGTTTCGATTCCCCTGTCATCGTTGTACTAAAAGGCGGAAAAGGGAAAGGAAATATCATTCGCGCACATGTAAAGGATTTACGAGGTTTCTCTTCTCCAGACGAAGACGATATTAAGGGCGATGATCTTGCAAATATGATTCAGTCTATCGTAAACTTTCGTCCCGATCAGATGCCAGAGCTAGTTGGTGAGCGTGATATCGAAGAAGACATGGAACAAGCGCAACCATGGAAGAGGCAAACAACCATGCCACGTAAAGTGACCGCTCCACCGCGCACTGTCATCCTGCTGCCGGAACTACCCGTGAACCCTGAATTTGCAAAAACCAGCGCCAGTCCTAAAACTACAGTAAGCAACACTCCAGTTCCCTAAGGAGGCACAAAGAGGCGAAAGGCCCATGTTCCCAGTGGCATGCCAAGACTAACTAGTCCTACCAGCACCAGCCAGCCGACAAAGAGGAAGGAGGGAGCCGCCAACGTCCCTAAGAAATCTGGTCCATCCGAAATCCACAAACCGGCCACCATCAGGTCACGCATTAAGGGGCCTAGCCAGACGTCCACCGCTCCTGCATATAAAGGAAAAGTTTCACCTGCAACCACCGGAAAGACCACAGTCCTGGGTAAAATCTCCGTACCAGCCGGCAGAGCCCTGCCAACGGGAGCTCCCGTATTTGACCTCCAAAGCTTGGGTCGATACAAGCCAGCCAGAATCAACCCAGGAATAGCCGGACCAAGCTCAGCCACCATTTTACCCCGAGGAGCCAGCCCACGCACTGAAAGGCCAATGGTAACTATTCCCCATAAGGTGCCACCCGCAGTAGAACCTCCTAAGACG
Organism: Melanostoma mellinum; assembly: GCA_914767635.1. NCBI lineage: Eukaryota > Metazoa > Arthropoda > Insecta > Diptera > Syrphidae > Melanostoma > Melanostoma mellinum. The sequence continues at coordinate 133,763,797 of OU612060.1, read as the reverse complement.
TCTGACTCCACTCTAGCATCCGTTCAAGAAGGGCAGCCTGGCCGCAAGGCACGAGAAGAAGGTAAGAAGGATCCGTTCTTAGGCTTCGACATCCACCACCACGACCAGTATCATCCAACCAGACGCCGCCAACGGTTGATTTTCAAACGGCGAGGCGGCACCATATTATGCCGAGTAGTGAAGCGCGGGGAAGTTATGCTCACCCACCTGGCGACGGGGCAGTCAAAATTCATTACGTTCGAGCCATAAATAATTTCTTTTTTTTTACTCTCTTGTTGTTTGTTACTTTTCATTATTGTTTCTTTTCCAAGAAGGCTCGTTATTTTGCTATGAAGGCTTTTTTGTTAAATTGTTGAAAAAAAAAGAGAAAAAAAACGAAATAAAAAATAATTATGGATTTGAAACGACGGGTTTTTGCATGATTGGTGTGAAGGTGTAGCAAGTGGCAAGGTTTTGTTCTCGCCGGGAATCCTGGGAACCGACGAGGAGGTCCTCGTCTCCGCAAAAAGGGGGGATATGTAACGAGGCATTTGGCATAAACCTCATTACATGCTTTTAGTTTGGAGCAGCTGCCGCCATCTAGTAGAATAGGAAGAGGAAAAGCTTGTCAAGCAGAGACAGGAACCCAGAAAGTAAGCTCCTAGCCAAGACAAACCAGGTGGTGAAAAGTATGGTGTTATACCACAAAGGCCAAAAAGCTATCCTCACCACCATTAAAGGTAGACATTGGGTAGGTGGTAATACCACCCAACAACCAGCTCCCCATGCACAAGCAGTGCATGCGACGACGGTCGACAGAGCTGTATTGTGGGTGAACATATGGATATGTGCAAACAATGCGTATCGGATAGGGAGAATATATGGGAGTGGGGATATCCCATTAGAGTATATGGGAATCGTACCAGGTCCAAGGAAAAGATATTTCGCCGGCACCGGTCACACGGTGCACATCTCCTGCAGAGATCCAGAGACCAGATATTGAGAACTAGGAATCAGACAAGCAGCAACTACCGAAACAGCAGAGGCAGAGGTAAAGGTGAATGAGTGAGTTTTATTAGTAATAAATATATTTCCTTACGTATTGTGCCACCAGGGGCAGAGAATAATACCTGCTGATCCCCCAGAGCTATTGCCTGTGATCTACCTACCGGGGTCGCAAGACGCCCGTGTTTCTACCTACCGGGGTCGCAAGACGCTCGTGTTTCTACCTACCGGGGCCGCAAGGCGCTCGTGTTTCTACCTACCGAGGCCGCAAGACGCTCGTGTTTCTACCTACCGGGGTCACAAGACGCTCGTGTTTCTACCTACCGGGGTCGCAAGACGCTCGTGTTTCTACCTACCGGGGTCGCAAGACGCTCGTGTTTCTACCTACCGGGGTCACAAGACGCTCGTGTTTCTACCTACCGAGTCCGTAAGGCACTCGTGTTTCTACCTACCGGGGTCGCAAGGCGCTCGTGTTTCTACCTACCGGGGTCGTAAGACGCTCGTGTTTCTACCTGCCGAGGCCTCAAGGCGCTCGTGTTTCTACCTACCGGGGTCGTAAGACGCTCGTGTTTCTACCTACCGGGGCTGCAAGGCGCTCGTGTTTCTACCTACCGGGGTCGCGAGACGCTCGTGTTTCTACCTACCGGGGTCACCTGCTAGGGTCTTCAGACGCCTACGCGCTTCGACTACCTGCGGCTACCTGCGGTAACCTGCCCCGAGTCTTAGAGGTCCCGGCTATTCAGACTAAGGAACGTTAGCCGCTTAACAGAAGGTGTCGCCGCAAACAACATATAATATATATATATATAACTATATACAAATATGTATAGCTACGCTCATTTGTTAATTATAACCTCAAGTTTTGTTAAGTTCTAATAAAAGAGAATTTCTTTGACCTTTGTGAAGTTTGGTGTTTTTCTTCACTAGACCTTGGACAGCCGTGAGTATTACCCCGGCTGGGAAATCAAAAACACGTCACAGTTTGGACTCGTTGAAAGGATTTTTCTAATTCTAGATGCCTCTGAGGAGTCTTAAATTTTATTGCAGAATTCTCTCCAAGAAGATCTTTTGCTTAGTCGTAACCTTTTTTTGTAAATCCTAAGGGATTTCTTATAGAGATCCCAGTCTTTGGGATTTCTGGAAGATTTGGCTCGATTGAAAAGCTTCGCACAACTTTTCTTGAGCGGTTCCAGCTCGTTGGTCCACCAGTGTGGTTTCTTCTTCCCTCTTACTATGGTGAGAGGACAGAAATTACACAAGGCATGGTTAAGAGCACTAGTTAGATCGTCAAGATCCTTGGGGTTTAAAGGGAAGATATTGTCATTGTAGTTATAACAATGTTTGAAGATTTTCCTGAATTTTACCCAGTCCGTTTTCTTATAATTACGGAAGCCTATGGGTTTTGGTGTGTCATCTGTTAGACTAAATTGGATGTATCTGTGATCAGAAAACGAGTGATCCTTAGATACAGCCCAATTTTTAATCTGGTTATAGATTGGTTGAGATACAAAGGTAACATCTAAAACCTCTTGTCTGTTTTTTGTGACAAAGGTTGGTTCGTTACCGATATTGCAAATAAGAAGGTTAGTACTAAGCACAGAATAAGGAATATACAGAAGGTCATCTCCCACCATCTCCACCCGCAAAACCCGCAAATTTCCCAAAAATGAACTTTTGTGAACACGAAATGGTTCATTGAAAAAGTTCATTGCTGAGGTGAGATATAAAGAAAAAAGAACTTTGACTAAAGCTTTGGGATTTCCTAGAACTATACCTTATTGAATAATGCTTCAATTGAATCAATTAAATTTCCTTTTGGTAACAAGAACTCAACCTTTTTGTAAGATATAATCTTGAAAACACTGTGAGGTTAAGTAATAATTGGGTTTAAGTGCACTTGGGAGAAGTAGAAGAAGAAGAAATAAAATTTTTGTCGTACATTCATATGTATAATTTTTTTGTATCTTTTTTTATACCTACTCCTAAATGTATGTTCTTTTTTTTATTCTTTCGTAAGCCTACCACACCAGTTGCTTTCGAGTGGTGAGTTAAAGCTATGTGTTGTAAAGTTTAATAGAACGTCTGCGTCGGATGGCAGTTAAGGTTATTTGTTTCTCTTTTTGAGTAAAATACTGGCTGAAATGGAAAAGAAAGTTTATATATGACACATAAATTAATTTTTCAACATTCTAGACTGAAAGAAAGCTTAAAAATACCAACTTTTATGCAACAAAATAAAAAACGTTAAGTTTTCGGAATTGATCTCACCTCAACCGTCTTTTTCCACTGAACTTTTCTTTCCGGCCCGGGGGCTTCCGGCCCGGGGGCTTCCGCTAATTTTAGCTTGTAGGCAAAATGAACTTTTTGGATGAAGATGACCTTCTGTATATTCCTTATTCTGTGGTTGTTCGGAAACGAACTGAATATTGAAAATTACATAAATAAACATTAAAATAAACAGAGCAAATACAGTCCACAAAAATATACGTCAAAAGAATTGTAAACAAAAACATAGAATCTTATATACTTAAATTAATGATTCTACTGTACATGAAGTCATATGACTAAATTATTGATACAAATTGGAAATACAAGCAAGTGGTTTAAAGTGAATTTTGGTGCGTTTTAATTATTTTGAATATCTTTCTCCCGGAAAATTTCTTAAGTTATATTTTTCAAACGTAGACATTTACATTTGGTCCTTCAGCCTACAATTGAACCATTTTTAACGAACTTTAAAAACAATAAAGTGTGTACAAAAAAAAGTGTGTGTGCGCGAAATACTATATCCAATCAACGATTGATATATATATATAAAAGTGCGAACATTTTTCGAAAAATCTGGTGTTTTTATAAAATTAGCTTCGCGTAGCATATTTAAATCAACCTTAAAAACAAAAACTTATTCTACGAATAATAATCAACGTTCAGCAGAGACTCTAAGGTCAACGTCTACAGATCTGAAGAACATCCTTATATAGACGGCAGCAGAACCAGAAAAAAAAGCAGTAAGTTTTTACTTGTTGCGTGTTGTAAACCTGTGATTACATTTATATAAACCTATAAAATAAAGAAAAACATTATAATATGGCTGAGAATAAAAATTATAAATATGGAGAGCTGCAAAAGATGCTCTTAAATAGTATTAATAAGGATCTCACGAATTTTAAAAAATCACCTAAAGAGCGTAGGTCATCATCGTATGCGTCAAGCCGTTTAGGAAAATTGGAGAACGATATGGTGACAGCAAAATCATACCATGAATCGATTTTCGGCGCAGGTTTGCTGGAGGAAAACCTAAAAAAGGAGGAAATGGTAGTCATTTATGAACAAATAAATGAAATTTATTTTGAATACCGGTCAGAGTTGATCGAAATTATTTCGAAAGCCACGTCAATCAATGCAGGTATGTCAAGTACGGGTGCTGCGCTCCCTGCTGATAATGCAGCATCGTCGCATTCCGGGATTCGCTTGCCAAGAATCGATTTGCCAAAGTTTGACGGTTCGTACACAACTTGGCGTGCCTTTCACGACAGATTCCAGGCGCTTGTACATAACAACAAGGCTATCGACGATATTGACAAGTTACATTTTTTGCAGTCTTGTTTAGTTGGGGATGCAGAACGTTTTCTACAGAATTTGTCAGTGGAGTCGTCCAGTTACGAGAAAGCTTGGGAGCTTTTGAGTGATAGGTATGATCATAAACGAATTCTGGTCTATATCCAAATGCAGAATTTGTTTGGTCAGGTATCACAAAATCGCGAGACGGCCTCTGGACTTAGAGATCTGCTTTATACAACACGGGAATGTGTGGTTGCGCTGGAAAACATGGACGTGCCTGTTTCAGAGTGGGATACGGTGCTGATTTGGTTCCTGGTCCCGAAATTGCCCAGTACAAGTCAAAAACTATGGGAAGAAAAGTTAGGAAATCGAAAGGACTTACCGAGTTTCAAAGAATTTACTGACTTTTTGGAAACCAGATTCCGCACTCTCGAGGTGGTGAGCCAGCAGGAAGGTGGAGCAGCGTCCAGGAACAAGGAAGAGCCAACCGTCAACAAAGGGCCCCGCGTTCCAGCCAACAATATGAAGGTGTACCACAGTAAGCAGGTGGTGAAGCAGCCGTACAAACCAGCGAGGATGAATTCTGGAGAACAGTTGTCATGCCAATTATGCAACCAAGGCAAACATACGTTGCGGAGATGCCAGCGTTTCTTAAACATGGACACCATGGGACGAAAAGACACTGTTCGCAGGTTGAAGGTGTGCGAGAATTGTCTGGGATATGGACATCTTTTTAAAGACTGTCATAGTCTTTCGTCGTGTTTTTTCTGCCATCAGAGACATCATTCGTTGTTGCATTTTACCAGCCAACAACAACAAGGTTCAACATCTCAGCCGAGATTTAACAGTTCCAGGCCGATTCAAGCGCCGTTAAACTTCAACGCCTCTGAGTTCCAGCCAACGGCTGAACAAAGACAGCCTCAACCAACAACTGGTAATACTTTTAATTACCACGCGTCGCATGGTGATGGTCATCACCAGGTGCTTCTAGCAACGGCAGTTGTTAAGGCTCGAGCAGCAGACGGTCGATTGCACCTCTTGCGAGCATTGATCGACACGGGGTCCGAAACGTCGTTCATAACTGAAACTGCCGCGTTACTGCTGAAGTTAGAAAAGCGACGCACCTTTGCCGAGGTATCTGGGTTAGGGTTGGTCAGCAGTGGCACTACGCAGCACTCCGTCGAAGTGCGATTTGCTTCCCGCCACTCGACGTTTGAGACGGCCGTCCAGGCTTTGGTCTTCAAGTCACTGACTGGCCTTCTCCCGGCCCAACGAGTGATACACGGCAAATGGCACCATCTCAAGGGTCTTTCGTTAGCAGATCCTCATCTATACGAACCTGCACCCATCGATTTATTGCTGGGAAGCGACGTTTGCGCGCAAATTCTTTTGCCGGACGTGAGGCGACCTCACGATGGCATCGGTCCCATAGCTCAGAAAACCGAGCTTGGATGGATAATTTTGGGCAAGGTTGCAGTGGAAGATCCTCAGCAAGTTCGAAGTTTCGTGCAGTTTGCAGACCTGCATTCTCAACTGGAGAAATTTTGGGAGATCGAGGAAACCCCGTTTCACAACCTGGAAACAGAAGAAAACATCGCTTGTGACGACCACTTTGATCGGTTTACAAAACGCTTACCTGATGGGCGATACGAGGTAAAGCTGCCTTTCAAAGACGACGGCCTCCCTGCGATGGGATCGAGTCGACCGAGCGCCTTCCGGCGTTTTCTCCATCTTGAGAAACGACTGGATGCAGATCCAAAACTTCGTGCGGAGTACACAAAGTGCATACGGGAATATGAAGAACTCCACCATATGGAAGAGATCGATGCGAATGATGCGGTTTTACAGACCCCATGGCATTACTTCTTGCCACATCACGCGGTGTTCAAGGAAGCCAGCTCCACTACTAAGCTGAGAGTAGTGTTTGACGCAGCGGCGAAGGCTTCGGATGGGAAATCCCTCAACGACCGTCTTCTTGTGGGCCCCAAATTGCAGTCGAGTATCATAGATCTCGTACTAAAATGGCGAACTCATCGTGTCACATTCATGGCCGACATTGAAAAGATGTATCGGCAAATTTTGGTTAGTTTCCCAGACCGATACTACCAGCTGATCATGTGGAGAGAACAGAAAACTTCGCCAGTACGTATTTTCAAGATGAATACGGTCACTTTCGGGACAGCCAGTGCACCATATCTTGCAATCAAGGTCCTGAAGAGAGTTGCTGAGGACGAAAGTGGAAATTTTCCGGAGGGGGCGAAGGTTGTCCGTGAGGACATGTACGTTGACGACCTCATCAGTGGTGCTGATTCAGTTGAAGAGGCACGCCTCAAACGCGACGAAGCAAGGCAACTGTTGGCATCCGCAGGTTTCCACCTGCGAAAATGGACGAGCAACGTCAAGGAACTCGTGGATGATGTTCCGGTTCAAGATCGGGAACTAGACTTTGAACTGCCGTTCAATACGTCGGAGCATGTTAAGACGCTCGGCATCAAATGGTTTCCCGTGGATGATCACTTCTCCTATCAGAACCTGCAGCCGTCAAAGGAAGCAACAACAAAAAGGTCCATGTTGTCCACCATAGCAAAACTATTTGACCCACTTGGCTGGATATCGCCGTGCATCATCACGGCAAAACTAATGATGCAGCGACTCTGGGAAATAGGCTGTGATTGGGATGATCCAATCCCACCTGCCTTGAAGAAGGACTGGGAAGCTTTTCATCGAGAACTTCCTCAGATCGAGCAGCTTCGAATTCCACGGTGGACCCAGATGAGCAACAACAACAAGGCGATAGAGTTGCACGGTTTTTGTGATGCGTCGATGAAGGCTTTCGGTGCAGCAGTGTATGTTCGAGTCTTAGATAGCGATGACAACATCCACGTCAACCTACTTTTTTCGAAGACGAAGGTGGCACCAAATCAGCGGACGATTACTCTTCCCCGTTTGGAGCTCTGTGGTGCAGTAATTCTGGCACAGTTGCTGCAGTACATCAAGGAAGTTTTGGCCATCCCCGATGTCAAAACATTTGCGTGGACGGATTCAACCATCGCGCTTGCCTGGATAAGGGCCACTCCCGCAAAATGGACTACGTTTGTTTCAAACAGGGTGTCTGAAATTCAGCGGCTTGTGGGGATCGATTGCTGGGGACATGTAGCAACGCTTCATAACCCAGCCGATCTGGCGTCTAGAGGCGTATATCCCGCCGAACTGACGGCTTTGAAGACTTGGTGGATTGGACCTGAGTTTTTACAAGGTCAATGGGCTTTCGATGTTCCACATCAACCCGTTGAAATTGAAACCGACGAGGAACGACGTACAGTCAAGGTACTTACCGCTCGAGTCAATCACGATGATGGTATCCTGCAAATCATCTACGACTGTTCGAGTTTGCTGAAGGTTATTCGAATTGTCGCAACATGTTGTCGTTTTGCAACAAAATGTCGTCGAAGAGTAGGAGTTTTTGATGGTCCGCTTAACCCAAGCGAATTGGAAGCTGCGCGAATCATCGTCGTGAAAGCAGCACAGAAGGAGATGTTCAAGACCGAGCTACAACAACTTTTGGAAACATCCAGCATGCCCAAAACACTCAAGGCGTTGAACGCATTCGTCGATGCTGACGGACTTTTGAGATTTGGAGGACGTTTGGAGAATTCTCTCCTCCCCTACGATACGAGGCATCCGATACTACTTCGAAACAGCCATCATTTCACGAATCTGGTTGTCAGAGATGCCCATAAAAACACCTTTCATGGCGGCATCGAACAGATGATTAACTACATCCGTCAAAGGTACTGGATTGGCCAGATACGAAGGAGCGTGAAGTACCAACTGCACAGATGCACTTCTTGCTATAGGCAAAAGGCATCAGAAATGAAACAGTTAATGGCAAACTTACCTGCTGCTAGGGTTCAAATGTCTCGACCTTTCAGCCACACTGGTGTCGACTACGCCGGCCCCATCGAAATCAAAAGCTGGAAGGCACGTGGTGCTAAGATATTGAAAGGATACTTCGCAGTATTCATCTGTTTGGCAACGAAGGCCATTCACTTGGAAGTTGTGTCAGATCTGACAACTCAAGCGTTTTTGGCAGCATTTCGCCGTTTCATTGCTAGGAGAGGAAGCTGTCAGCAGATCTACAGCGACTGTGGAACAAATTTCGTCGGTGCTAACAACGAATTAGCAAAATTGTTGAAAGAAGCAACGCATGACTGGAAGGAGATAGCCGAAAATTTAGCAAATCGCGGTACAAATTGGCATTTTATTCCCCCAGCTTCCCCACACTTCGGTGGTCTATGGGAAGCAGGTGTGAAATCTGTCAAACACAACCTAAAAAGAGTTGTCGGGACAGAAAGGCTCACATTTGAGGAGCTCGCCACGCTTCTTACACAAATAGAAGCGTGTTTAAATTCGAGGCCCTTATGCACTCTATCCGATAGCTTCGATGATTTGGATGCGCTAACCCCAGCGCATTTTCTTATTGGCGAAACTTTTCATGCCGTACCACAAGGTGAACTCAACACTAACATCATATACATCGACCGATGGAAGCGAGTACAAGCGCTGGCGGAAGGATTTTGGAAAAAATGGAGTTCCGAGTATCTTGCACGACTGCAACAACGTCCGAAATGGACTCAAATACAAGAAGCTCCCTAAATCGGAGACTTAGTCTTGTTGAAGCATGAGCGACTTGCACCTACGTATTGGAGTCTTGCCCGAATCGAAGACACTCACGCGGGAACAGATGGACTTATACGTGTCGTCACCGTAAAAACACAAAATGGACTCGTCAAACGGCCCATAGCGAAGATTTGCTCTTTGCCGTCCAACAAGCACCATGAACAAACAACGTTGATCTAAAACAAAAAATAAACTTCAATAATTAACATACATAAAACAATCAACGTTTATCTGAAACAAAAAAAAAAAAAAATCAATACAAACCATCATCATACACCGCCCCTGGATTCAACGAACCAACCTTATCTGATGGTTGAAGATATTCAAAAACCCCAAACTTATACAACGCCCCTGGATTCTACCGAATCAACAACAGCATACCTACCTGCTGTTAACATTATCTTTTCCGAGGATAATATCTCTTTTCATCATACAAACCCCTGGATAAGGCTTAATTTAAGTCCAACGTAAGCTGAAATCATCAATCCACCCAACTTTACATGTTGTACGAATCATTTCTTCAAAAAAAAAAAAAAAAAATCATCATGATCATCAACACATCGTACCTGAAATTCTTATATGTACACGATCATCTACACGTTCCTGAAAAGTAACAACATAATTGATTCAAAGAATCACATTCTCCACAACTCATCTTTAATCATTACACCATTCAACATTCAAGAAATAAAACATCAAATTATAATTTTTATTCATCTTTATTGAAATTTCAAACACAACACAAAAGACATCTAAATCGAAACAACATTTCAACATTTGCAATAAGCTGCGACAATGCACACATCAAGTTAACAACTTAACTTTATAATTTTCAATTCAAAAGGCACTGCCACAACGCATGCAAAATGAATATAATATTTAAACAATTCAATGTTATTGATCATCAATTCTTATTAAAATTAACAAAAAAAAAAAATGTCTAAGATGAAATTAGACACATTCTACAAAACTTAAATGGAAAAACATCGACATCACAACAAACGTCAAAAAGCCGTCGGCAAAACAAAATTGACGTTGATCAAAAACATCGCGTTATAAATCGATTAAAAATCAAATTATACAAAACCACAATGTCATCTGTACAATTTACAAGATACAAAATAAATTTTAAATTTTAATCAAAATTCACTGAATTTAATAAACGCGATCGAAACCGATTCTGTACACAAAAATATGATTCATATACGTGCTACGCGCCGAGCTGCACTTGAATCATATCGGTTCAATAAAAAGCAGAAATTCACAACCACTTCATAAATGCAATCGTATTTTTTATTGCAATAAAATGTCTTGCAATTGCACTGCAAACATTTAATTAACCACGTAAATTACATTTTTATTTATTTCGCAAAAATTCACGAAATAATACGCGTTTGTTTACCTCGCAAAAATGTAAACAAAGTTCTAGTCGGAACCGAAAAATGTCCGACTAGAAAGAGACCGAAACCACTTCGTCTTTTCAATAAATATTTAATTATACACACACACACATACACACACAACCGCGATCGCGAAAATCGATTAATCACCGGAAATGCGCGACAAAGCCCCCACAACAACAACAACAACAATACATTTATATATATATGAAATATCCAAATCTATGCATTGGATAAAATCGATTTAAAAGAAATTAATGGAAAATCAAAAAAATATTAACAAAACCAAAAAAAAAACACTCATCAAATTCTATGTGGGTAGGCACACATTTATTCCATCCATCCATCCATCGGAATTGCACCACCTTTTACAATCCTAGTGCGGGAAAATCTACGCACTTATTCAACAACTCAACAGTCTCATCAATATTCTTTCACTTCACTCTTCACTGCACCAACTTACAATTAATTTAATCAAAACTATTATTAACAAAAATTCGCGATTAAAATTATGCACAAAGCATGTCGGCACCATGCTTTGCTCAACAAAACGAATTTACACATGAAGCTATGAAGAGAAGAACGAACAACACAGGTTAAATCACTTTACTACGCACAAGATAAAAGGCAACGAACGTATACCTACAACACTGCGATTCAAAGTCAATGGGAGAAAATAGCAAAAACAACTTACGCATGCATACGATACAACCTATACTTTATGAGTAAAAACGAAAGGCATAATTTTTGGTTGTCTGTTTTTGGGTATCTGTTGTACTATTTCTTCGTATTGTCCTTTTATGTTTATTGTAAAGTATTAATCTAGAAGATCACTATAGAAGATCACCAATTATCATAAATGTCAGAGGATGAACACGACGTCCGTCGGTAATGCAGTCCCAATCCCAATAGGGTGCTCCATACAAGATGCAGATTTAGAACTTTCGGAGGCGGGAGAATGTTCGGAAACGAACTGAATATTGAAAATTACATAAATAAACATTAAAATAAACAGAGCAAATACAGTCCACAAAAATATACGTCAAAAGAATTGTAAACAAAAACATAGAATCTTATATACTTAAATTAATGATTCTACTGTACATGAAGTCATATGACTAAATTATTGATACAAATTGGAAATACAAGCAAGTGGTTTAAAGTGAATTTTGGTGCGTTTTAATTATTTTGAATATCTTTCTCCCGGAAAATTTCTTAAGTTATATTTTTCAAACGTAGACATTTACAGTGGTACTTAGTATAAAATTAAAAAGAGACTCACCCCTTTCATTTACGTCCGTACTTCCCCATACTGCGTGATGTGCGTTGACATCACTTCCTATTATGAGATCCGCTTTGAGTTTTGTGGCGCTTTTCATTACGTGCTCTAGCGTTTCTCCTGGTAGCGGCCCCGGTTGGTCATGGCCTAAATAGGCGGACGTGAGCCAGTAAGTCCCACTGGTGGTCTGCAGTTTTACTGTTGTGGTGTCGCAAAAACGTAACGTAAAAATACGTTAAGTGTTTTCTTTGCTAGTATGCAGGATCTTGGTTCACCTTTGTCCGTCACATACAGCAGAGAATAATCTTTCGTCCTGAGTCTTTCTACCACGGATTTATTAATCCATGGTTCCTGTATCAGGACTATATCCTCGCCGGACTTGCTTAGTCGGAGAAGGAGTCCGGCCGAGGCTTGGATAGAGTGTTGGAGATTAATCTGGAGTATCTGCAGCATTGCTACAATCATCCAGATTAATCTCCAACACTGTAGCATTAAGGTCCTCCATATCTGAGGCGGAGTCTAGCAACTCATCCTCAGAAAGGAGAACCCCAAGCATTTCATCGTCTAAGACTTCGCCTTTAGTGTTGTTGTCCTTATCGGACGATTTGTTTTCAATTGCGTCTTGATCAGACACAATTCTTGTAGTCTTTTCGATCATTATAGAGCAAGACGGCTGTTCCAAAGAATAGGAGCAACGTGTAGCGTCGGTTTCCATGATGGCAGATTCGACGCTGGCAGTGGACTCCTTGGTTTCAGATTCAGCCACTTGCTTTGGAAGCTTTGCAGCGTCCTCATCTTTTTTGTTTATTTTTGTAAAGGTGAGCCTTGACGTCCGCCCACCTGTCGGCAGAGATGTTTCCATCCATATTGCTCCCGTCGATGACCGCGACAACAATATGTCCCTTTACCACGTCACCAAAGGATTGCCCCGGCACCAGTGTCGATGGAACGCTCACCCCGACTCTTGGCTTTTTTGGTTGAGGTTTTTCAACCTTAAACGACCTGTTTCGCTTCGACGTTGAGTTTCGGCTGGTCTCTTCTGCAATTTTATTTTCCCACTTCAATTTTTCAACCTCACCCGGGGTTCTCTCCACAGCGGGCTTACCACCCACCGTTTCGATTATTCTTTGACTTGGCGACTCATCTGAGCGGGCGTTTTTTTGATATGAGTCCCTCCCTTGGCCGAGCTGGAATTGTTGATCACCTCTCCCGCTCCACCAATTGGAGGATTCATTGTACTCGACAAGGGTACGTACCGACCCGCAGGGGTAGGGTTGCTAATCGCCTCTCTAACCCTGCCAGTCTGGACGGCCCTCCCCGTGTCCTTTATTTTAAGAGTATTCAAGATGGAGACGGAGTCGTTGATCACCCCTCCATTTCCCCTCTTTGTAGGTTTCACCTCGTCCTGTCTTGATGGTAGCACCAAAGCAGGCGAATTGTTTTCAAAGCTAATATTGGGGACTTCATCCCCTATATTAGCAGTGGCGGTCCGTTTGCCCTCCGATTCACTGGCTAGAACTAGCTTTGCAGCCTGCTCTTGACCAGTTTCCAGCGGGCTGTGCTGCTCGCCAGAGTTGGGATTCTTGGTTCCCACTGCACAGACCTGAACTGGCCTTGCAGCTGGTTCAGAGCCTGTGTGCGAACCTTGTATCCCACTGGTGGAAGGTTAGTCCGTATGCTCACATTCCTGCTTCGACTTTGCAGCCAAATCGGAGAATGTGTACATTTTTCGTTGCCTCCCCCCAGTTTTCTTTTTTGTCTTTTTGTTCATTTTTTTGTCTGTTTGTTTGTTTGTTAGTTTTTAAAAATTCCATAGAAAGTCCTACGAGTAACTACGGAAGGAAAAAGTCAGCCCCGGCAGAGCCGTGTACCGGGGCAAGACTAGTATATTCTGGACCCTCTAAAAGGCTAAGGATAAAAAATTTAGGTATTTTTCTGACAAACAATTTGGTTTTTTTGTTTCTTATGTCAAATAAAAATTGACGGAGATACGGTTGTCTAAAGAGCGCGTGGCAGCGCAATCACATCCTCTCTTAAGTAAATTAACCCTTCACCGTTTTAGAAAAAGGTTTTTTTTACTATATATTGCAATGAAGGATGTTGTAGCTCTCTTAATCACCTTTACAATTTTTTTTATAAATTCGATAGCATGAAAATTTTGGTGGAAATGGCACTTATGAAACCCATGGATTTGAAAGAAAAAACATTAGATGCTCCCCTTGTTTGCAATACAGCTCACTTATTTTACGTGCAAAAGACTTTTGATAGTCATTTTAAGGCTTATTTCAAGCACTACAAGACCCTCTTACATTAGAATGCCATTAAATGCATCTGCTCGCCGCTAGATGGCATTGACCAAATCGATTAAATTTCAGACAAAATAAAAAATGGTTTTGATCTTTAATATCTAGCTTAATATTGCACTAAGAATACTTTGTAAAAAACCAAATTGTTCATTGTTTTACCTGCTTCAGTTTTGTTGTATAAAATTTTCGATAAAACGTATGGTTTTGGAGATATTTGCAAAAAACAGACCAAAAACGTAAAAAAACTGCGAATTCTCAATTGCCAATAACTTGAAAAGTATTGGATTTTTTGAAAAACTGAACAAACGATTTTTTGCTTAAAATTAAGCCTTCTATCGATATCCGAGGTTATTTTGAAAAAAAAAAAAAAAAAATTTACCCCGAGAAGGGGTGTCAATCACTCCCAGGTTGGTTGCGGATTTCAAATCATTTTCACTTTTGAAGTTACGGGTAAGATCAAGATGAGCCTAATTCCAAAATTCCATGCAAATCGGTTCACACTTGAAAAAATTCGGAGATAAGAGCGTATTTTTCGCTTCAATGACTGCACTAAAAGTGCATTTCAGTTATTCGTTGTTTAAATATAGCTAAGCTAGAAAAATTGACTGCTCAGCAAAATCTTTGATTAAAAGCTCTGATCAGAGATTCCTTGAAACCGAATCCATGATTATCATCTGAAATAATCATTGATTAGAAAAGTAAGCAAAAGTGCGTGCTTGATAGATGAAGCTAGTAATAGAAGTGACTTAAAATGAAGAGACTGTCTACATACGACATTGAAAGGTGGCATCAATGAATATGACAATGATTATATACTGGTGGACATCGTTTCGCCATGCATAATTTAGATGAATAACCTCTCCGTAGTTTTCGAGATCGGTTAGATCTTCTTGGACTATTTGCAACCAGTGCAGCTTCATTGCTGGTGTGTCTGTAGTTAAGAAACAAATTTTTACTTCTGAGCTTCGACTAACATACCATGCAATAAATTTACAAAAACAAGCAACTTAGGGATCAGACTCAGTAAAGACCCCTGTTATGATGGTTATGATTAAGGATTTAATAAAAGTGTCTTCGCTGCTAAAAGAATTAGACTCAATGCATGCCAATCAGAAGTGAAGAAAAACATTTTATTATGTCATATAGAAAGGTTTAGTTATAGTAAGATATGGTAGGTTATGCAGGTGCTCAAAAGTGATGGGCAATGAACTCTTTATTGTGAAAGAGTTATTGCAATCCCAATGTTTTGTTGTTAATGAGTTTCAATAGTCCTCCTCAACATTAGAGTCAGTGAACTGCATTCTTTATTTATTAAAACAATAAATGTGTTTTGTACAAGCGACTGGCTTTGTAAGGGCATCACCGGGCACCCGATCGGATTGTAAGAATTTGATTTCTACTGTTTTCTCCTAAGAAAATGGTATTTGTAATGTGCGTGTTTAGTTCTTTGAGGTAGTTAAGGACTTTGTCTACCTAGGCGCCGCTATTAATTCAGACAACGACACCAGCGCTGAAATCAAACGAAGAATAACTCTTGCCAATCGCTGTTTCTTCGGACTAAGAAGGCAATTGAGTAGTAAAGTCCTCTCTCGAGCAACTAAAGTGTCCCTGTATAAGACACTTATCATCCCGGTTCTTATATATGGCGCAGAGGCATGGACCTTGTCAAAGGCAGACGAGAACGCTTTAGTATGCTTCGAGAGAAAAATTCTTCGGGTGTTATTTGGTCCCGTCTGCATAGATGGAGAATGGAGAAGAAGATTCAACGACGAATTGTACGGGCTGTACAGCGACACTGACCTTGTCAAACGAGTCAAGGTCCAGCGGCTTAGATGGCTGGGTCATGTAGAGCGAATGGACACCAACGCTCCGGCCCGGAAAGTCTTCGAATCCAATCCCGAGGGACGGCGCAGTAGAGGAAGACCGCGACTCAGGTGGCGCACGCAAGTAGGAGAGGACCTCAACCAACTTGGCGTGCAAAACTGGAGGCAGCTAGCTAGGGACCGAGTTGGCTGGAGAAGCATGTTGGTTGAGGCCCTAGTCCGACCCGGACTGTAGCGCCACCTTAAGTAAGTAAGTAAGTTAAGTTCTTGAATAAAGTGATCCTCCCTTTGCAATTTGAGAATCACAGTAGATAACATTCGGATCATGAACCAAGTATCCCAACTAATCCAGTAGGCGTCGCAAATGAAGAGCTTCCTTTGCAGAGTTTGTTTAAGCAATATATTCGGCTTCAGCGCTGGAGGTAGCCACTACTCGTTGCTTTTTGGACTCCCAGCTTCCTGTTGCACCTGCAAGAATAAAACAATAACCAGATTGTGATTTCCGAAAAAGAAAAAAGTGATTTGTTTGTTTTTCTAAATATGAGTTTGGAAGCTTTAGTTTTTTTCAAATAACGTCGTAACTGACAAGCCACATTCTAATGTTGTTTTCGTGGATCTTGGCAAAATAGGGAAAGCATGCCTACGCTGCAATAAAAATGATGTAAAAATGAACCGATGAGTTCTTGGTATTTGGATTTGTCTATTTTAGGATTTTCTACAGGTATCTCTGGATTTCTTTCAAGCCTCATTTTATTTGGCATAGCTTATTTCGTAAGTTTTGATTTTTCCATATTGTATTTGATTTATATGTTCTTGATTCCTGTAACCAGTTTGAGAAATAGAAATATTATTGGGATTTTGAGATACTTCGAGTCCTATATAAGTGGAGGGTTTCCCCAAATTTCTTAGCTCAAAGACAGCTTTTAAGTTTTCTATAAAATGGTCAATGTCTTTCTGACTGTTCGATGCAATAATGATATCATCCACAATAACTCTAATAATGGCAACTTCTTTCTCCCTTCGTTTGTAATAAATACATTTATCATAGTACGATTGCTTACATTTGAATTGTTTGAGAGAATCATCTAGGGTTTCGTATAATTGTCTGCTTGATTGTTTCAAACCATTAATAGCCTTTTTAGGAGACACACCTTAGTCTTGTCACCATTTTCGAAACCTTCAGGTTGTGACATAAATATCTTCTCATCTATGTAAGTCGCCATACAAAAACAAAAAAAAAAAGCTGTTAAGATATCAAGTTGGTGTAGCGTGTAGGTTCAAATCATGTTCAACTGAAAGGGGGTAAATAATGCGCAAGGAACTTTGTAGCACGACATAGCATAGGTGTGTGTCAGTGTCAGTGTCAGTGGGCAAATTTTTGTGCAAAGCCTTTGGCTACGAGACGAGCTTTTCTTCGCTCTACGCTTCCATCCAGGTTTGTATTTGGATTTATACACCCATTTACATCCAATAACGTTTCTACCGGGTGGAGGGCAGCATATTATCAATGTTTTATTTTCAATCAAAGATTCCTCATTCATAGCTTGTTGCCATTCCGTAAAAAAATTCTGATTTTCAGGAGGAAGGAACTCGAAATTGAATGGACTTTTATTGCATGAATAGATTAATGGGCTAATTTCAAAGAAAAAACCGAAACTGCTATTAAATTAGAGGGTGCAAATCGGAGATATGGGTTCCAAGCCATCTTCATTGGTTTTTTCAATATATCTCGAAAACGAAGCAAAATTTTGATGTGATTCCAAGAACGTTTTTGATAGAAAGATTTACCAGTCGAAATGCATCTTTTTAAAAATTGTAAATAGAATTTTTTTACGAAATAGTAAAATTCCTGACAAAAAAAAAATATGTTTTTCAGTTTTTGAGTTTTGTTAGTTCTTTTAATGGCATTTCTTTCTGGTTGAAGATAGGTATAGGCAATGCTTCATAAAAAGGAAGTTAATAAAATTTTCTTTAAAATTCAATATCAGAGAACTTTCGATGTGTAATTTCACGGAAATGTAGTCACTTGACATGAACATTTATCGTCATTTTTCATACTTTTTTATACTGACAAACAGCATTTATTCTTATTGCTGTCTACAAAAAACGTCCTTGGCATTGCATCAAAAATTTTCTTCGTTTTGGATATATATTGAAAAAACGAATGAAGGTGGTTTAGAATAAGAATAAGAGTTTAATAGCACTTTCAGTTTTTTCTTAAAAATAAGCCAATTAATCGATTCATGCAATAAAAGTCCATTCAATTTCGAGTTCCTTAAAAAATTACAAAATCAATAGGTAGACTACTAAAGACAGAAAACCGAACAGATTGGAAGTTAATACATTAAATGCAATTATGAGCTGCAAGGAATAATTATAAAATGCAGTTGATTGCTACAACTGAATTCCTTTAAAAAAACTTATGAAATCTTATAAAAAGTAATGATAGTTTCTTTTTATATGAATAAAAATACCTTGCTTGTGGCAAAGTAACTTATATTTAATGTATTTAAAAATAAATAAAATAAATAGGGTGGCGCAACAGAGCGAGGAGCCCCTGGGCCTAGCGCATTTCTCACAACCATATCTTGTGAGGAAATGGAGGGGACCTACAATTTTCTGCCGGTTCCGAACGGCTAATTGAGAAAGGGCTTTTCATGGCACTGAATTTTCTAATGGAGGGCTTGAAAATTCCTCGCGAAAGGCGATACCCGTGGAAAAACATTTTTGCCTCCGTTGGGATTCGAACCTCGAACCTTTGGATTAACAGGCGGACATGCTATCCATCACACCTCGGGTACCACAATGTATAAATGTATTTAAAAGTATACAATAATTTTCTAGTCTTGATTAAAGAAAAAAAAATTGTGAATTGAACTAACTGTCATAAGACAAATTTTTTATTATTAAAGAGAAGATATATGTTAAACTTTTTTTAAAATTAATAATTTATTTTTTTTTGTGCTTTTTTATTTCGCTGAACTGATTTTTTTAAGTAAAGCTAAAACAAAAAAATTATTTATGAAAATGTTTGTACTACTGTTTTTTTACAAAATACTCCCCCCTTTTGGCTGCAGTACTATCTTCAAATATTTTTATCTGGCAGCACTGGTCGTAACGTACAAAGTATTAAAGAGAGAAATTATTTTGTGTTTGTTTCCAATCCTCATATTTAACGTTACTCTCTTTACTTCCATAATGTCAACAGGTTTTCACCGGCAAGGCGAACTGTTCCTACAAATTTCTTTTCCATTTTGGCAAAGAAGAATTCGTCGTAACACATGTGGGAAGTTGCTCTACTGTCAAAGCACCTGTTATGGTTTTTAGGACAATATGCACTGTTTGCATTCTCGCGTTTGTTGACGTGTTTCAATTGCAATAAAACCTACATCTGGTTTCTGTACAAAGTTTGACTGAAATGATTTTTCCTTTTTAAAATGAACCCGACAATATTTTAACATGTGAACCTTTTTTCCACATTTGTGACAGTTAAATGAAAAATATGAAGTACCAGACTTATGAAGGCTTTATTTATTCGGATTGTTATACCTGGAGGCTCTCAAAGCATTATCAAAATTATGTTGTTCCTTTTTTTTACAACTTCCAACAGTCGAGAGTATAATTATTACATCATATCATATTAATTTCCTTATATTCTTCATGGAGACTATCCGACAGCTAACAGCAGTACAGCAAGCAAGTCGTCATCTAATTTTGCATCCATCTCTCGTAGACGATTAATTGAGTAATTTAATTCAATTATTAAAAGTTCAGAAATATTTTGATTAATATGTATTCATTTTTGAGTTTATTATTTTACGAAACAGTTCTACCTTTTGCCGTGTTCCTTTCCTATCGTATGTAGTTTCCAAATATGTAAAGATCTCACTCGAAGTATTCATGTTCTTCACAATTGCCACCTGAGGTGGTTTCATTGATATGAAGAGCTCACATCTTGAAATCCATGTCCCTGTTGTGGAATTCTTCCAATTTTGCTGGGCCGTTGGTTGGTTGCTGTTCCTGTCCTAATGTTATTTTTAAGATTCGCTTCTTATGAAGCAGCGCTTCAATTTTTGCCTTCCATGTTAAATATAATTATCTCCTTTAAATAATGGGATTTTACCAGTAAATGTAGTCAATTTAAGAATTAAAACAATTTAAATTTTCTCTTAAAATTAAAACTAACCCAAGAGTCTGGGTCCATAACCTGTTAAGATGGTTAAGGATTTAATAAAAGCGTTTTCGTTGCTAAAAGAATCAAACTCAAAGGATGCCAATCGGAAGTGAAGAAACACATTTTATTATGACATATAGAAAGGTTGAGTTATTGTAAGATATGGAGGTTATGCAGGTGCTCAATAGTGATGTGCAATAAACTCGTTATTGAGAAAGAGTTATTGCAATCCCAGTGGTTTGTTGTTAATAAGTTTCAAGAACTCCACTGCAACTCTCGAAAAGCAATGACGTATTCAGGTTCCCAAAGTTAGTTTTTAAAGAGAGATTGACTGCATAATTACACCAGTCAATTGTAATTAAACTTTTAATGATACTTTGCAATTTAATGATTCAAATTAATGTTAGTAAATTGTTGCTCGCAAAAGTAAATGAATACCAATTAAATTATTTTATTGTTTCAAGCAATTAAACTAACAATTTATTTTTAGGGAGATGGAACGATATTCGTAGTCTTGTACTCTGACAATGAATTAAGCTTAATTACGCCGAAATAAAACGAAAATGTAAAATAAAATTGTTCTATATCTCGGTTCGAAAAAAAGTCGAAAAAATATCATTTCTTAACTATACCTACATTTTGATTTCAAGTATCTATACTTCGAGAACGAAGCAAGATATCGTCAAAACCTAATTTATAATTTTCGACTTGTTTTGGATTGGTTTCCAAAATGGCATATATACAAATCTGGCGTCATGCTGTTATTTTGGATCGATTTCCTAAATGGCATTGTATATAAATCTGGCATCACATCTCGCAGTGGGGCACAAAGTGCTTGCTTACGGCGATAATTATAAACTTTTATGTTCACTATGGTCAAATATATTTTTGAAAAAGTTTTAGAAAGCTGAATTCAAATCCGAAGTAAAAACAACGGTACCACTTAAGGTTTTTGAGCTAATCAATTCTTACATAGTTTTTTAGTAGATTGATCATATCTAGAAAGCTCTTTACGCATATAAGGGACTGAAGACATTGAATCCATAGTGCATGTTGGGACTCACCCACAGCGACACATGGCTTGTCGAAATACTTCATACAGGTTCTATACCCCTCACAATTGATATTACAATTGATGAAGACTTGGTGGTTTGCTTGCATCATTCAAACTTGAAGTAGTGATTTGCTCACATTTTTAAATGAAAATGAAAACAAAGTTGCAGTAATATTTTAGTACTGGTTACATTTTCTTATGCTATTGCGTGAATTGCTTTTTAAAATTTGATAAGTTGTCTATTTTTAAAAATACTCAACGGAAATACGAATCTACAATATATTTCCAACAAAAATTATTTGGGCTGTCAAAACAGCCATTTACCTTATATTGTTAAAAGAGTTGCAAATCAGCCCTGCAGAGGGATCGAATCTTTATTCAATCAGTCCCAAAATGCTTTGAAGTCTAAAAGACGAAAAAAAAAACAAACAAAAGTATTTTGTGAAACGAAAGATCTGTGTAAAATCCCGTTCAAAATTAGCTTTAAATAAAAGGAAACATATTCAAAAAATTATACCCAATCGATTCAAAGCAAAAAAACAAAAAGCAAAAATTTTTCTCTAACCAAACGACTTGATTTTGTATGGGGTCTGTATACCCCAACTTTTTGGTTCTAATTTTGGTCGGGTATTATTTCATTCTTCGTATTAATTTGACAGAACTAGTATGTTTATGTTTTGTCAAGAAATGAGTTTATACTCATTTGAGTACTAATGACTGGTATAATATCATATTATATTATTATTATACCTATTATATTTTTTTGAGTTTTAGTTATTATATTTTTTTTTTGTTTTTGAAGGGCTAGCTAATACCGGGTCCAAAGTAGTACTCGGTTTTAAACTGACAGAACTTATTTAATTTTTGATGTGAATAAATGATTTGATACCGATTTGTCTGAAATTTTTAGGACTAGTACCAGATCTATCATTAATTCTGTGCTTAGAGGAATGAAGGACAAGAGGAAAAACCATTACTTCTCCCGCCCGCAACTTCCATGTGATAACATTGCTGCTTTTGTAAGACGAGATCTATCTGTGATACACGTATTCAGCTGAATATAAAGTTGTGACAGTGAATTTATTAACACCAAATTATTTTCGGACTTTAAACTGGTTTTGAAATCCGAAAATAAAGTGGTGTTGGTTTAGTCAGTTTGTGGACGGATGCAGTTGTGTGTGTGAGGCTTGCTTTCTTGTTCTTTATTCCTCTAACGTTCTGTGTGAAGACATTGGCCGTAAAAACATGTTCATAACCTCAGAATCAAAATTAATTTTTTTAAAGGGTCGAATTGTGTTAAGCATTTGAACAGCTTGCTGCCATGTTTCTTTATTGTGGCTAATTTGGAGTTCTCCGAGTGCATTGACAATAGCTGAATATATTTCCTTAAATCTCATAATGGCTTCATGCTTGTGAACCCTTCGTGTTTCACAAATTGTCAGCAGGGTTTTTTCATTTCCAGCCAGTAATAACTCCCGAATTTTACCATTCAAACAGCAGTGCATTGCGTTGAGCAGAATATCTAAAGTAGGAACCAACAGACTGCACGATCCTAACGCGATTTCGCACATCTGCTTGCTTTAGAGGTGTAAAAATTCGCGCGAATTTTCACACTTCTAGCCTCTTTTTTCATCCACAAAAAGCAAAATACCAATCAAACGATGGCGAAATAATCATAAATTGAACTGTACCGCTTATTTTTGTATTTTAACAACTTGCTTAGCTTCTCATCAAATTTTATTGAAAATTTATTAGAACCACCAATCATATTTTAGAAGCATTTTCAGTACCAATTTCTCAGAAATAATATCAAATTTAAAAATACATATTGGGTGCATTGTCTTATTAACAAAAACATTCATTTGAGGCACGAACACGATAACTTTGGCGACGAGAAATAATATTGGTTTTTGGTGGAGGGGTTCAATACGAGCATTTTTTATTACGGGAGGGGGGGATCTATCTCCCCCCGTTTAGGCGGTAGGGGCAATAATATATATATATATTTATATTTATAATATAATATATATTTACTTCAAATCTAAAAAAAAATATTGTAGAACAACGGGAAAATTACAGATACAAATTATACTCATTATTTTAACCCTTTTTTCGCAGGGTTTAGCTGCTCATCCTAAATATGAAAATAGCAATCATTTTTCTAACTGTAAGTTATTTGATCGAACTGAAAAAAGTATAAAAATATAAAAACTCATCAGATAGGTGCTTATGTGCAATTAATTTCCGTATTCAACAACTTTCCGCATGGCTCGCTTCGCGGGGGCTTTTTCCGCAGGGTTAAGCTGCTCATGCTTAATATGAAAATAGCAATTGTTTTCGGATCAATAATTTCCTTTGATTTATTCAAAATTTAACAGAAAAACAAACAATTCCTATTGAAATCCCAAACAATACCTTATTTGGCATGACTGAAACAAAAGGAAATGTCAAAATACAGCCAAGAATGTCATCAGAAAGAAAAACACATTGTTCTGTCATTATACAGCGAAAAAAAGTACACATGAGATATACGATGCAAGCAGTGAGATGTCTGCAACCCCCGGCTTCGGCTCCTCATAAGCTTTGGGGTACAAATTTTTTATGTGAAAAGTTTTTTTTTTAAATTAGAAAATCTTTTGATTTTAAAGAAGAAATATAGTTTTACTGTTTTTCAATTATCTCAAAAACTATGAGACATAGAAAAAAGTAGTTTACAGCGTTTGATAAAAAAATTATTGAAGCAGCTAACTACATCAATTATTTTTTCATTGGCATTTGTTATCATGAGAAACATAATACTCAAAGTGATTTTTTTTTTTTTTTTTTTTTCGTAAACTTTGACTTTGAAGCCAGTTATTTCGAAAACTATAAATTAAAACCACTGAAGTCAATTTTTATAAAATTGTCCCTACCGCCTAAACGGGGGGAGATAGACCCCCTGCCATAGTAAAAAATGCTTGTATTGAACCCTTCCACCAAAAAGCGTTATTATTTCTTGTCGCCAAAGTTATCGTACTCTCCCCTCATTTGAACACCAAAACTGAACATATCTGTTGCGCTGGTCTTGTTTTACTTTAACCTTCTTCAATAAATAATACTCTCACAGTCAATATTTGAATTTTAGGAATATTTTATTCAAGAATTTACAGAAATTAAACGTTATAAATTATGTGCTCTTTGGCACTTAGAATGGCGGATGGCTAGGGTATGTCGTAGCATTGTATATGCGGCATTCCACGCCAAATCGGACAACGTTCGACCTTTGCATCTCCGATTTTTTTCAAAATTTTTTATGTTATAGTACCCATTGAAAAAGACCTCCATGATTTTTTTCAATTTTTTTTGCCGAGCCGTTTTTTTTTTTTGAAAAAAATCGCTCTTTTTTATTCAAAAATCTGTAACTTTGCGAAAAATGGGCCAATCGGGACGTTTTTTTTTTAAATGTTTGTTTTGAAACAAACTTTTAGGATATAAAATCAAAAAAAAAATTAGGTTATATTTCTATAAGATTTTCAAGTTTTTACTTTAAAATGTTGATTTCCCAAAAACACGTAGCGATCGATTTTCTTGAATTTTTTTTCCTAAGAAACTGTCACTTATTCTCCAACTTTTAAGCCTACTCTCGTAATGGGCAATCAATGGGATCCATTTTTTTATGAATTTAAAAAATTATATGTTCAGTAAAAAAAAAATTTTTTTTGAATCTTATAATTTTTTGTTTTACTTATTTACATATGTCAAAAAATGTCTAGTATTATAATTATTTATGTCAAAACCATTGTATAAGGAAACTATAGTAGCACCATGGCGGGGAAAGCGCTGGTATCGCCCCCTGTCGACCCCATTAATGGATTTATCGGTTCAAAAAATTTTGCTGTTGTTTTTCACTTAGGTATATGGATGGTATTTTCGTGAACGCTTTATTGGTTGTGGATGGTATTTTCATCAATTAATAAATGTGTTTAAATAATTTTCAAACAATGTCATGACACGTCAAATGCAAAACGACAAACTTTTTATCATTTAGAATTAAAAAGCACATCACGCTTTTATGTTGCTAACACATTTACGAACACATTTACGAGGCAAAGCTGCCCTAGCAAAAAACAATAATATATGACGTATTGGCAGCATGTTGGCAGGGTTCTACGAGTAACTTGTTCCGATTGAGAAGGTAGTACGTTTAATGGGGTCGACAGGGGGCGATACCAGCGCTTTCCCCGCCATGGTGCTACTATAGTTTCCATATACAATGGTCAAAACTACTTTCGAGGATTATATGACACGTGATAGTTATTAATTACTTTACAAATTGATTAAAAACAAAACTTATTCAAAAATAATATAATTACTATTGCTTTTCAAAATTTGGCGCCTTTTAATATTATTTTGAATGTTTACACTCTACTGCGCGTAGAATTGTATGACACATAATATTATATCAAGCAATCAACATAAAGCTGCACTAGCTATATGCCCCTCAGACTTCAAAACATGAATCACAGTTTCACAGTGAATACATTTTTATTATAACGTACATATTAGGACTAAGGAGTCGGTTGACATATATATCATATTCATTTTCATTATTGACACAGTTCTTTTTCATTTACTGTTGGGTCAAATGGGCTAGTCAGCATTATGCGTTATAGCTTTCTCCCACCCGAGGCAAGAGGCATAACTGTTAGCAAAACAAGAAAATCTTACAAGGAAATATTCAGGTGAATCGCTTGAACTATTTCCATATCGTCAGAGTTTAAGTTTAACCATGCTGATACAGCTCGATCTGAGAAAATTCAAATCCTGACACTCTCATCAGTGCCGATCTGATACCGAACGCATAAACACGCACCGTGCCAAGTGTCCGCTTACCATTCCCCCGTTTTATAATAAAACAATAGGTTTCTCTCCCCCAAAAAAATAATTATACCAAAAAAAAAAAAAACAATAAAACAAACGTCAAATCAATAATCAATAATTTATCTTCCGCCGCGCCGTGATCAAAACACATTCTGTGAAAAAGTGATCAAGTTTCTTGTGCAAAAAAAATTCAGTGCAGCACAGTGCAAAAATTAATCAAAGCAAAAAAAAAAAAAAGCCCATCAATAGACCAAACACTTAGTGCATACCTCCTTATCTTCTCCTCCCCCACACCACTCTCGCAGTCTCAGTGTCTGCACACATTTGCTCGATTTGATAATTTCTTATCTTATCTGGGTGGTGTGTGCAGTCAATGAGACTGTGGGTTTGCTAGGCGGATAGTGAGATCAACGGTGTTGATCCCGTTGGTGAACCAAAATCAAATTGCTTGCTGGGCATAACACCGCTTGTAATTTTTTTTTGGTTTCCCAATAAGATTTGCACTTGTTGATTTTACTTAGATAGCGTCTGCGTTCGATATTTTGTTTTGTGTGTTTTTGTGAATCGTAATGTCGGGTAAATTTCGGGTCGATTTTAGCAACATTAGGGGGTTGCGATCGAATTTCTTTGCTGTGTACGCTCACACTGCAAAATGCAGGCCAGCTGTTTTGGCACTGAGTGAAACACAGGTGGGTGTTGGTTCTGATCCTTCAGAGTTCAACCTGCCTGGATATAGCTTAGTGCCATTATTCTTTTCCTCCCATGGCCTCGCCGTATATGTTAGACATGATATTGCTTACCAACTTCTACCACAATACGGCCTCTGTTCTAATACGAACTTTAATTTCATGTGGTTAAAATTCACTGTCCGTAAGCATGTCATTCATTATTGTTTTATTTATAGAAGTCCCAATTTAGATAGCAATTCAACCTCTAACGAGTTTGATGCGCTATCTGACTCCATAATAAGAATTGTTTCCCAATATCCTCACACTGAAATCGCAATTGCAGGCGATTTCAATGTACACAATTCAAGTTGGCTTCGACATTCTGGCCAGACAACACCCGAAGGAGAATATGTTGAGATCTTCGCTGAGTTAAATCAATTAACTCAACTTGTTGATGAGCCCACTCGGGTTCCAGATATTGAAGGCCATGCGGCCAACACTCTTGACTTATTTCTCACTTCTCATCCCGAAAAATACAGGGTTGTAGTATCATCTCCTTTAGGCAAATCGGACCATTGTGTCATATCGGTAGATTTTTCGTTTTCCGTCACGGTAGAAAAAGATAAAGTCCCTAAAAGAAATGTGTGGCAATACGAGAAAGCCAATTGGGACGGCCTGAATAATTTCTTTCGAAATTTTAATTGGTCATTGTGCTTTCTCGACGGAAACGTTGATGCATCAGCTGATATGATATCTAACGTAATTCTCAACGGCATGAGAAATTTTGTTCCTCACAGAACAAAAAGTATCACCCCCAAAGAGAATTCGTGGTTTGACTCAAGCTGTAAAGAGGCGATAAGGGATCGAGAAAGTAGTTTTCGCAAGTTTAAAGATAACCCTACTGTAGAAAACCGAAATTTGTTCAAACGGGCCAGAAATAGCTGTAATGCTCAGATACAAAGGGCTAAGTTTTTACATGACCAAAAAGTAAGGCAAAAAATACTATTGTGTCCAAAAGGAAGTAAAAACTTTTGGTCTTTTGTGAAGAACATTAAGAACTCGACCACGTCATCGGTCCCAACGCTCGTCTTCAATGACTCTCCATATGTCAGCTCCATCGACAAAGCCAATTTGCTGGCAGCCCAGTTTGCTGCCAACTCGACACTTCCTCATAGCATATTGGCTCCACCTGAGCTTGAGTCTACAAATTCTGTAATGAAGCAGATATTTTTCCGAACTCGCTCGGTTGCGAGAGTCCTCAAAGATCTCAATATACACAAATCCGCTGGTCCAGATGGTATCCCCGTCGTTATTCTGAAGAGGTGTTCTTCTACGCTGGCAAAACCACTGCGAAAACTTTTCCATCTTTCCTATTCTGCTGGGATTTTTCCGAGCAGATGGAAAACTGCATTTGTCCAGCCGGTCCCTAAAAAAGGCGAATCTTCCTCCCCTTCCAATTACCGTCCAATTGCACTAACGTCCCTTCTTTCCAAGGTCATGGAAACGTTGATTAACCGTCAACTTATGAAATATCTTGAAGAACGAAAGCTTCTTAGTGACCGTCAGTACGGCTTTCGTAGCAAACGGTCCACTGGTGATTTGATGGCTTATCTCACCGAAAAGTGGAACCAATCTTTACATTGTTTTGGAGAAAGTAAGATTATTGCACTTGATATTTCTAAAGCATTTGATAGAGTTTGGCATCAGGCTCTTTTATCGAAAATGCGTGCTTTTGGTATCGATGAGTCTCTTCTTCGTTGGATTAGAAATTACCTTTCTGACCGTTCAATACAAGTTGTGTTGGATGGCTTCAAGTCTGATACCCACTTCATAAATGCTGGTGTGCCCCAGGGCTCCGTTTTGTCTCCGACTCTCTTCCTCATTTTCATTAATGACCTCTTGTCTGAAACTTCTAATCCGCTTAACTGTTTTGCTGACGACTCGACCCTCAGCTTTTCATATTCGTTCCCAAATTCACGTCCTTGCTCTTTGGATGTAGAACTGGAACGGTTGCGTATGATAAGCTCATTGAATTCTGACCTTGACAGCATTGTTGCATGGGGTAGTAAAAACCGAGTAGAATTCAATGCTTCGAAAACTCAATGCTGTCTCTTGTCGTTGAAGCTTAACATTCCCCCATTGCCATTATCCATGAATGGTACCTGCATCGAAGAAACCGAAAAGCTGTCAGTACTTGGTATGTGTGTAAACGATGATCTTCGTTGGAACGACCACATATTTGAAGTCGCCAAAAACGCTGCTACATGCTTAGGTTTCTTGAGGAGATGCAGGAAGTTCTTCACCCCCTCTGATCTGGCTACAATTTATAAAGCCTTCATCCGCCCAAAACTGGAGTATAACTCTCATATCTGGTCAGGTGCTTCTCAAACATCTTTGCGCCTACTCGATAGGGTACAAAACAGAGCGTTAAAATTGATAGGTGATAGTTCAATCGTAGAATCGATTGATTCTCTTGAACATCGTCGAAACGTCACCTGTCTCTCTCTCTTTTATCGCTTTTTCCACAAACAGTGCTCTAGTGAAGTAGCCAGTTGCATTCCTCCCCTGAAACAATTTAGCCGCAACACTCGCCTCGCTAGGAATGCTCATCAGTTTTACCTTGAGCCCAACTTCGGGCGTACAGTCAAGTATAGAGATTCGTATCTCAGTCGCACCACCCGAATGTGGAATGCTCTACCTGGCCATGTTTTTCCCCTACATTACGATTTACAAAGATTCAAAAGCAACGTGCATCGGTGTCTCCTTTCTAATCCTCTCCTATTTTCCTAAATGCTCGCACTGTGTTCTATAACATTATAAGGGTAGTCATAACCCCTTGATGTGTGCGCAAATTATAAAAAAAAAAAAAAAAAAAAAAAAAAAAAAAAAAAAAAACTCTTGCCTGAAACATGGAGCCTATTTAGTGTATGTAATATAATGGGTTGTACAAAATACATGGCGTCTTTAGCTAGAAGACTCCGTGAAGAAAAGGGAATCCTTTCAACACCAAATGTGACATTAGGTAGAGAAAACTTTTTTATAAAAACTACGTAACTAGTAGTAGTAATTCATTCAGTTAAGTTAAATTACTTTTTCTAATATCTAGGTCGCCCGTTATCAAGTGTTATTAAGTCTCGTGATTTGTGTTTTTTCCGAAAATTATACCTTTGTTATTCAAAATGCTGCATCTGGATTTCATTGGAATAACGATCAGGCAGCGATTTATCCAGTTGTAACTTATTACAAAGAAGACAATGTACTCCTTCACAAAAGTGTAGTAATCATATCCGACTGCTTATCTCATGACGCAGTTGCCGTTCATGAGTTTACAAGGATTACAACTGAGTTCATCAAAGAACTATCCAGTGAAGCTGAGAAAGTTATTTACTTTTCCAATGGAGCGCCTCAGCAATTTAAGAACTATAAGAATTTTGTGAACATAAATTACCACAAAGCAGACTTTGGCTTGGAAGTCGAATGGCATTATTTTGCAACAGCCCACGGCAAAGGGCCTTGTGATGGAGTAGGAGGAACCGTCAAAAGAATCTCTGCACGCGCAAGTCTTCAACTACCGTATAAGGAACAAATTTCAACACCTCAAGAATTGTATGCCTGGGCGGTAAAACCGAATTCTTTGCCAAATATGTGCATTCGGTTCTATTCTAACAACAATTACATTCAAGCCAAAGAATTTTTGGACAAACGTTACCTGAGAGCTAAAACTATAACAGGTACACAAAAATATCATTGTGTCATACCTGACCGACAAGACACTTTGAAATTCAAAGAATTTTCGTTTTCTTCAAAGTCGCAAATTCGTAAAGTATTTAAAAGTGTAAGAATATAATAATTAATTAAAAAATCTTGTGTAATAAAATGCGTACTTTATTTGACTTATTTCTGTTGTTTTTAATCAATTTGTAAAGTAATTAATAATAATCACTTGTCATATAATCCTCGAAAGTAGTTTTGACGTAAAAAATTATGATACTAGACATTTTTTGACATAAATAAGTAAAACAAAAAATTGTAATGTTTAAAAAAATTTTTTTTTATAGAACATATAATTTTTTAAATTCATAAAAAAAATGGATCCCATTGATTTCCCATTACGAGACTAGGCTTAAAAGTTGGGGAATTAAAAATTGGGGAGTTGGGAAGTTTTTTAGAAATAATTTTCAAGAAAATCGATCGCTACGTGTTTTTGGGAAATCAACATTTTAAAGTAAAAACTTGAAAATCTTATAGAAATATAACCTAATTTTTTTTTTTTGATTTTATATCCTAAAAGTTTGCTTC
Source organism: Melanostoma mellinum (assembly GCA_914767635.1). Classification (NCBI taxonomy): domain Eukaryota; kingdom Metazoa; phylum Arthropoda; class Insecta; order Diptera; family Syrphidae; genus Melanostoma; species Melanostoma mellinum. Next base: position 133,732,709 of record OU612060.1, on the reverse strand, counting down.
AAAACAAACATTTAAAAAAAAAAACGTCCCGATTGGCCCATTTTTCGCAAAGTTACAGATTTTTGAATAAAAAAGAGCGATTTTTAAAAAAAAAAAAACGGCTCGGCAAAAAAAATTGAAAAAAATCATGGAGGTCTTTTTCAATGGGTACTATAACATAAAAAATTTTGAAAAAAATCGGAGATGCAAAGGTCGAACGTTGTCCGATTTGGCGTGGAATGCCCATATAGATAGATAGATAGATAGATAGATTATTTATTTATAAATGACTAACAGTTTTTTTTCACACATTCATATATACAAATAATCATATAGCATGGCATTTGCCGTCTGCCAGATTGACAATAAACATTATTTCAATTACTGTAATAAGCTTTCACAATTAATAATAATAATAAATAGATACAAAAAATATATATATAACTTGAAAATAATAATAAGTTACTGTAAGTTACTCAAAAGTCTTCATTCATTATTCTTTCTCTATAACGTAACGCAATTTTGCAATAGTCATATAGCTTGACAACATTCATCTCATTCAGCCTACTAATAACTTGAGCCTCTGTCAAAAAGTCGCTTCCGAGAATGCTTCTTCTAGTTTCTCTCAAAGTTGGACATCTTCCGACGAAATGGATTACGTCTTCTCTTTCCTCTAAGTTGCATATACTGCACTCCAATGGTAAATCGGGTCTGTGTGGTATAAAATTCAAATTGAGTAATTCGCTCCGAAGCTTGACCATTGTAGCGATAACATCTATCTTGTTCGAGTCACAGAAGTAGTTTTTCTCTGCAAGATTATGATTCAGCCTACTGTATGTTGTCCTGAATAATGACCCAGAAGCTTCAGCTGCATATTCCGCTCTACATTTCTCATCGACCTTTGATATAACGTCATACAGGAGAGTTTTACTGCTTAATGTATTTTGAACGTTTAAATCAAAATTTATATTGCATCCTTCCGCAAGATTTGACCATTCTCTGTACCAGCTGTTTTGGTCTTGTACCGCTTTAAGAACTACCTTCTTGACCAGCCGGTGTTCAGGCATCTTGAAGACGGTCAGTAAATAATCAGCTTGAATCTTCAGGGTTTTTACGAATAGAGGTGGCAGACCGGTTTCTAACATAAGAACGTAGTTAGGCGTACTTGTTGGCAGACGAAATATTCTTTTCACGAAGTGTGTTAACAGTTTCTCAACCGTTTGAAACTTTTTTACTCCCCACACTTGTGAGCCGTACAACAGGATACTCTCTGCAACTGCTTCAAAAATCTTGTGCTTACTGCTGTGAGCTATGTTTACGTTCATAAAGCATTTTTTCCATGAAATATTAATAGCAGTTTTCGCTTTTTGAAGTTTTTCGTTTAAGTGTTTCTCCATACTCAGGTTTCTTGAGAAAATTACGCCAAGGTATTTGTATTCATTTACACACTCTAAATTTTCTCCGTTAAAAGTCCATCTTTCATTTGCTGCATTCCGACCCCCACCTTTTTTAAATATCATCACCTTGGACTTCTGAGTGTTGACTATTAAATTCCACAAACGACAGTAATCATATACTCTGTTTATCATGAGTTGTAATGTATCCGCGGAGTAAGAAAACATGACTATATCATCTGCAAAAAGCAACGCCTTAACACGCACTCCTGCGTAATCAACACCACCAGGAAGGTAATCGATGAGATCATCAATGAAAAGAGAAAACAGGGTGGGACTCAATGTGCAACCCTGTCTCACTCCTGTTGAGGTTGAGAACCACTCCGAAAGTTCCGCTCCGTTCCATACTGCAGCCCGTGTCCCTGTGTATAAACTTTCGAGAACGCGTCCGAACTTCCATGACAAGCCCAGCCCATATAACTTGTAGAACAAGGCGTCTCGATTGATTGAGTCGAAAGCAGCTTTGAAATCGATAAAGAATACGTACAATTTTCTACCCTGCATAATAAAACTCTCCGCTATACTTCTCAGAATAAAAATATTATCGATAGTCGAGTACCCTGCTCTAAAGCCAGCTTGGAACTCTTTCGGCATGTTTTGTGTTGCTATCCATGTTGTGAGTCTTTTATGTAATATCGATGTGAATATCTTATATGTTCCATTCAGAAACGAAATACCTCGATAATTCGTTGCATCCACAATTGATCCTTTTTTATGAATCGGAAATATTATCGCATCCCGGAATTCATTCACCATCAGATCTCCCTCCATCACCTTATTAAAAAGCGTAACAAGACGTTTTTTGAGTGTAACAGTTCCGTACTTATAGAACTCCACTGGAATGCCATTCGAACCCGCCGCTTTACCATCTTTAAGTGACCCTAGCACTAGTTCCAGTTCTTTTAAAGTGACTTCAGAGTCTAAAGTTTCATTAGTTGTTCCAGGTACCGCATAAAACCAGTTTGTAAATGTTGTTGCAGGGCTCAGCAATTCTTTGAAATGGTTGGAAAGAACGCTTGCGCAAAGTTTTGTGTGGACAGCAAATTTTTTTCCATTCAATTCCCATGCAAGTTTCCAAAAATCTGCTGCATTTTTACAAGACGCAAGTCTGGATGCTTGTAGTTCCGCATATCTCATTTTTTTAACTTTACATAATTTCTTATATTGTGTATTAGCCTCAATATAGTTCCTTCTAAATAAATCTTGGGAAGAGTTGCGGAAAATTCTAAGCCATGCAAACGAAATCTTTCGGGCCTTTTCACATTCTTCATCAAACCAAGGGTCTTTTCCAGATTTGCTTGCTTTTCCGCTACATTGTCGTTGAAGGTAGGAAGACTTTATGATATTCTCCAACGTGGGAAAGTCAATAGTTTCGTTTGATTGAAGTTTTAAATCAAGTTGTTGTCTATAAACCAGTGCTTTTGAAATTTTCCAGTTGAGTTTAGGTAGTACTCGCGTATTAGCAGATTCCTCGTTTGGTTGCACACGTCGTTGGAATGTAACAACAGTCGGAAGATGATCCGAGTACGGCAATTCTTGGATCTCAAAATCAACCACAAATGACTCCCAATCTTCTCCTAAGATCGCATAATCTATCACTGACGATCCTTGTCTACCTACAAATGTGAAGTTACCTGAGACGTCGCTCAAACTGGTTCCATTTTGGATTCTGAGTCCAAAGGAGTCGCATAGTTCCAACAATTTTTTTCCTCTTCCATTAGAAATACTATCTTTTGATTGCCTGCAGATTCCATTTACCTCGTTCATAACTCCTGCCTCTAGGCCAGTTCTCGCGTTCAAATCGCCAATCAACAAAACGTTTGAAGATCCCTTATAGTTTATTATCTCAACTAGTTCATTGAAGTCATTCTCCCAATTGTTGCAATTAAGATATAAAGGCAGTATCCAAAGGCGTTCGCTGGTGATTTCCAAATCAACAAACGTTATGTTGTTATGGATGCAAAACGTACAATTCAAATTTTTCAGCTTTTTCTTAACTCCAAAGTAACACCCTCCGCTTGCTCTACCCCGTGTGTGAGTTCGCGTTGCCGGAATCCACTTGAACATAAAATCTATAAGTTTGTTTTCAATATTTGCAAAGTTGTTTTCCATTACAAAAGATTCATACAGAAATATTAAGTCAAAACTGTTTACATAATTATAAAAGTCGCTAAATAGAGATTTATTAATGAGACCTGATACATTATACGATAAAATTTTAAAATATTCATTTTCATTGCTTAAATCATTTGAAATTAAATTATGACAGACGGCTTTAGTACTAAACACTAGAATTTATTCTCCCAACGGCACCACTGGGCCCCGACAGTTGCACTGCATTATCGACGATGTTGACTGATTGCAGATTTTCTGTCACTTGAGAGCTGTCACTCCAATCTGACATAATTTTTTTGACAATAAGCATTCCATCTTCTTCGTCGCATTTTAGATTGTTGTTTTGGTCCAAATAAAATAATTTATTCTCAAATAAAAGCGTTTGTCCACGAATTAAAACTTTGGAGTTTTTGTCGAATGCATTTATTTTTGCTTTGATTTGTAGAAGATGTCTCCTTTTTTCACGCGCCGCTTTAGTAAAATCGCGGTGAATAGATATGCCGGTGTTACGCAATTTAATGGCAGCCTTTAGTATGCGCGGTACATCATCACAATCCTGCATTTCAACTATAACATTCGCTATTTTGTTGCTTCTCGAACGAATAACTTTTGTTTTCAATATTTTTGCTGGGTTGTTTTGTTGTAGGAGATCCAGACAGACATTTCTTGCTTTCTCCTTCACACGTTGATCATCCTCCTGAGTTGGAATATGCAGTACAAGATTTTTTTCAATAGATTTCCTTTCCAGAAAATCAATTTGACGCTCGAGAGCAAGACATTTGTTTTCAAAATGCTGCAGCTTGCATTGAAGCATTTCATTATTTCGTTCTAAGCAATCCATTTTTTTCTTGACTTCAACCAAGTCAGATTTTGTGGGCAGGTTTTTCAGGCGATCATCAAGTAATGCTGCTAGTGAGCATTCAAGAGTTTTCAGATCCACCAGCTGCATATTTCCAATTTGAGCATCATTTATATTATTGGCATTAGAAGACGATTGGTGTTCAGGTGAAAAAACAGAACAAGGTCGTTTTAGCGGTTGTGTGAAGTCGGTGTAGTTGTTTTTGATTATAGGGTTATTGTTGTTGCTATTACTTGGCGGGGTTCTTTGTAGTTTGCTCATTTTGTAAGAAGATTGTTCGCTTAAATACAAAACAAAAGATTTTAGCTCACCGTCTAATATATGATTCCTTAGTGATGGAACTGAGCTTTCAAAACTTATAGCACTTTTTAAAGACTTTTTTAACAATAAAAAACCACAAAATTCACGGAGCTTATTCACAATGTCAACCAAACTTTACAAGCCAGAATATATATTTAATAGTAAACTCGATTTTCCAAATAAGAGTGTATTGGCCTTGGGCACCGCAGCGCTACAATCGCTTAAGAAATGAAGAAAAAACGTACAAAAATCGTGTGGAATGTATTTAAAAGAGTGCGCTGAGAGTTGTTTTAAGAGAATAGCCCCGTTCACACTGTAAAATTAGTTGGACAAACCTAGGTTTGACAAACCAATGCTTGATAGTGTGAACTCTTCAAACGACCGCTTGTCCAATTTGTTGGATGGTTTTCAAAAATTTTCGAAAATCTAGAAGTTGGATGGATTGGAAGGGTATGTGACATAAAGTTGGACGACAAGCTTGATGGTGTGAACGAAAACTACATCAGACCATCCAACTTCCATCAAACGAAGTCTGTCAAACTAATTGTACAGTGTGAACTGGGCTAATGAGCACATGCAAGGTTAATTAGGCGGGAATCGTATTTTGCAATTTTGTTTTGATTTCCTTTTGACGGTATATGATAAAGCCCTTATGATTTTCGCTTTCTTAAGTGCATGCATGCGAAAGAACTGCTTTGAGATGAACCATATGCTTTTGCATTACGTCATTTATTTTGATTCAATTCGCCTGTATACGGAACAAATAGCCACGTTGAATTATTTCATTTTGGTTCAAATTGCTTTGAAGTACATTCCTACTGAAAAATTAATGAGAGTACGTTTTTTCAGTATGTATTTTTAGGTTTTCTCATTGTATATGAAAACTATAGTACTTTTACTGAACAGCTTTTTTTATCTCCTCCTTTGTATGTTTGGTGGCGCTGTCGTCCATGGGGAAGCATGAATCAGCTGATGTGGAATGTTTATTTCTTGCGTGCAAAAGAATGAAAGGAATATATATGTTTTAAATAAAACGAATGAGAGTAACCATAGCGATGCAGAAGAATGGTTGCTGGGAAACAATTTTTCATTGTGGTAGTATAATAAGTTGCGAGTGCCTATGCTCTGCGGCACATGGCACTGAAAGCAGATAGTTGGGGTTATACTTATACGTTCTTGAATGTGTTGAGGGAAATATTATTTGATATGAAAAATAAAATTGCGACGTTGGCGGTCTCATTCATATTTTTTCAAAAGCAAAAAATAAGAGAAATGAAAGAATTTTTTCTTTTTTTTAAATATTTAAATTATTTAGTAAAAGACTATTTTCAAAAATTTCATTGAAATGTTGTGAACAAGTCCGTTACGGTTTTTGCAGTTATTTGGGTCTTGAAATAACGGTACCTGCCATGCAATCTATATGATAATGCCTAATTTTCTCGAAAACGACTCAACCGATTTTGACAAAATTTCACCTGAGGTATTATTTTTGAATAGTTATTCTTATAATGTAATTTTTTTTTTTTTTGAAAAAGTTTAAAAACGGTACCACCCATAGTTTATTTTCAAAACCGACTTTCTACCTAATGGCGAAAACAATTTTGACGAAATTTCATATTTTAGAAGTCCTAACTTGTCTAAAAACGACTGCATATCAGCATTTGAAAAATTTAGTTTTTTCGAATTTTCATTAATTTTTTGAAAAAAAATTTGTTTTTTCGAATATTTTCAAAAAGGGGTCTTTGACTTATTTCAAACATTTTTTCCAATACATCTTTTAGCAAGGTCTTAAAACTTATGTACTGCAAAAACCGTATTGTAGGAGGTACTTAGGCGTTCTTTTAGACCTAGAGACCTAGACCTTGGTTGGTTTTGAAAAAAACAGGTACTAGGTATCTATAGAGACATAAAAAAATTTTAAAGAAGAGAAACTTCAGTTTTTTTTTTTTTTTTTCTTATAAATGAAGAAAGATTTTCACTTTCGGCTTTCTGCGTCTTACTCAAAACTTTAAAAGCAATGGTTACTAAAAGAAAAAGTGACACTTAATAAGGCAAACATTTATAAAAAAAATATTTAAAGAAAAAAAAATTTTTTTAACTGAATTTTGAGATCTGATTACTCAAAATCCATTCACTTGATTAATTTGAGCTAAAGAACAAAGTATAAGCTTTTAAAAAAACTATAGCATGTAACAGTAAGTGGTTTAGTTGATTTATAATAATTTATTTTTAAATTAAGTAAATTCTGAAATCGATTTTATTTCTTTGCATAGTTTTTACAAAATTTTCCCTTATTAAGGATAACATTTTCTTTCACTTATCAATGCTCCTATTAATCCTGAGTCAAACATGGAAAACCATGTATTATAGGAAAAGACAATTGTTAACAATTTCGATATTTTTAAAAATCAGTTTACAAGTTTTAAGATTTTACCAAGAGATGTAGACAAAAATTTTTTCAAAAATCAAAACTGCCGTTATGAAAATATTAAGAAAAATTAAAATTTCTTTTAAAAGCTAGTAAAAACATAATAAATTAAAATTTTCCAAGTGATAGTAAGAAATTTCTAAATCTCTATTAAACAACCGAAGTATTCTAAAATATCAGATTTCGTGAAAATGGTTTGAAAAGGCAAAAATTTGTAAAAATAAAGTATTTAAAGAAAAAAAAAATGATTAATAAAAATGTGGTAAGTGGTTTAGTTGATTTGAAATAATTTTTTTTAAATTAAGTAAATTTTTAAATCAACTTTGTTTCTAAGACTTTTTACCAAATTTTCCCTTATTAAGGGTTACATTTTCACCTATAAATGCTATATTAATTCTGAGTCAAACATGGAAAACCGATTTAAAAAATCTTTCTAAGTTTTTGAAAAATTAAGAAAAAACGACAGGTAGTTTATTCAGAAAACTAGTACAAGTGTACCTACGACGCAGAAACTAAGATTTTTTGTTCGGCTTCTCAAATAAAGCATTTGCTTTCAGAAAACGAGTACAAGTGCACCTACAACCCAAAACCTAAAATTTCAAATTCTCAAATAAAGCATTTGCTTAACCAAACGATTTTTCATACCTACAGAGCACTCACACAGTTTAATATGCCTTATTGAATGTCTATTGAAAAAGTACACACACAATTCAAAATTTTACTGTTTTTTTTTTGCTATTTCATAAAGACTATATCTCAGAGGAGAAACATTTGTTGTTATTTGTTTCCTGCTCTTACGCATACACCCATCCTCCTCTTAAAATATAGTCTTGTGGAATGCATTAAAGATTTTGTGGTGTCCATTCAATTGCCGTTTTGTACCCGGAACGGGGCGGAGTAATAGTACTATGCATTGTATATAAATTCCATAGTACTATTACTCCGCCCCGTTCCGGGTACAAAACGGCAATTGAATGGACACCACAAAATCTTTAATGCATTCCACAAGACTATATTTTAAGAGGAGGATGGGTGTATGCGTAAGAGCAGGAAACAAATAACAACAAATGTTTCTCCTCTGAGATATAGTCTTTATGAAATAGCAAAAAAAAAACAGTAAAATTTTGAATTGTGTGTGTACTTTTTCAATAGACATTCAATAAGACATATTAAACTGTGTGAGTGCTCTGTAGGTATGAAAAATCGTTTGGTTAAGCAAATGCTTTATTTGAGAATTTGAAATTTTAGGTTTTGGGTTGTAGGTGCACTTGTACTCGTTTTCTGAAAGCAAATGCTTTATTTGAGTAGCCGAACAAAAAATCTTAGTTTCTGCGTAGTAGGTACACTTGTACTAGTTTTCTGAATAAACTACCTGTCGTTTTTTCTTAATTTTTCAAAAACTTAGAAAGATTTTTAAATCGGTTTTCCATGTTTGACTCAGAATTAATATAGCATTTATAGGTGAAAATGTAACCCTTAATAAGGGAAAATTTGGTAAAAAGTCTTAGAAACAAAGTTGATTTAAAAATTTACTTAATTTAAAAAAAATTATTTCAAATCAACTAAACCACTTACCACATTTTTATTAATCATTTTTTTTTTCTTGAAATACTTTATTCTTACAAATTTTTGCCTTTTCAAACCATTTTCACGAAATCTGATATTTTAGAATACTTCGGTTGTTTAATAGAGATTTAGAAATTTCTTACTATCACTTGGAAAATTTTAATTTATTATGTTTTTACTAGCTTTTAAAAGAAATTTTAATTTTTCTTAATATTTTCATAACGGCAGTTTTGATTTTTGAAAAAATTTTTGTCTACATCTCTTGGTAAAATCTTAAGACTTGTAAACTGATTTTTAAAAATATCGAAATTGTTAACAATTGTCTTTTCCTATAATACATGGTTTTCCATGTTTGACTCAGGATTAATAGGAGCATTGATAAGTGAAAGAAAATGTTATCCTTAATAAGGGAAAATTTTGTAAAAACTATGCAAAGAAATAAAATCGATTTCAGAATTTACTTAATTTAAAAATAAATTATTATAAATCAACTAAACCACTTACTGTTACATGCTATAGTTTTTTTAAAAGCTTATACTTTGTTCTTTAGCTCAAATTAATCAAGTGAATGGATTTTGAGTAATCAGATCTCAAAATTCAGTTAAAAAATTTTTTTTTTCTTTAAATATTTTTTTTATAAATGTTTGCCTTATTAAGTGTCACTTTTTCTTTTAGTAACCATTGCTTTTAAAGTTTTGAGTAAGACGCAGAAAGCCGAAAGTGAAAATCTTTCTTCATTTTTAAGAAAAAAAAAAAAAAACTGAAGTTTCTCTTCTTTAAAATTTTTTTATGTCTCTATAGATACCTAGTACCTGTTTTTTTCAAAACCAACCAAGGTCTAGGTCTCTAGGTCTAAAAGAAAGCCTAAGTACCTCCTACAATACGGTTTTTGCAGTACATAAGTTTTAAGACCTTGCTAAAAGATGTATTGGAAAAAATGTTTGAAATAAGTCAAAGACCCCTTTTTGAAAATATTCGAAAAAACAAATTTTTTTTCAAAAAATTAATGAAAATTCGAAAAAACTAAATTTTTCAAATGCTGATATGCAGTCGTTTTTAGACAAGTTAGGACTTCTAAAATATGAAATTTCGTCAAAATTGTTTTCGCCATTAGGTAGAAAGTCGGTTTTGAAAATAAACTATGGGTGGTACCGTTTTTAAACTTTTTCAAAAAAAAAAAAAATTACATTATAAGAATAACTATTCAAAAATAATACCTCAGGTGAAATTTTGTCAAAATCGGTTGAGTCGTTTTCGAGAAAATTAGGCATTATCATATAGATTGCATGGCAGGTACCGTTATTTCAAGACCCAAATAACTGCAAAAACCGTAACGGACTTGTTCACAACATTTCAATGAAATTTTTGAAAATAGTCTTTTACTAAATAATTTAAATATTTAAAAAAAAGAAAAAATTCTTTCATTTCTCTTATTTTTTGCTTTTGAAAAAATATGAATGAGACCGCCAACGTCGCAATTTTATTTTTCATATCAAATAATATTTCCCTCAACACATTCAAGAACGTATAAGTATAACCCCAACTATCTGCTTTCAGTGCCATGTGCCGCAGAGCATAGGCACTCGCAACTTATTATACTACTACAATGAAAAATTGTTTCCCAGCACCATTCTTCTGCATCGCTATGGTTACTCTCATTCGTTTTATTTAAAACATATATATTCCTTTCATTCTTTTGCACGCAAGAAATAAACATTCCACATCAGCTGATTCATGCTTCCCCATGGACGACAGCGCCACCAAACATACAAAGGAGGAGATAAAAAAAGCTGTTCAGTAAAAGTACTATAGTTTTCATATACAATGTACTATGGAATTTATATACAATGGTTGCACTTCACAACGAAATGTTAAATTGAGAGATGAAAATACTCAAAAAGATATGTTCATTAAAGAATATCGCAAATTAACTTTGAAAACTCGCGCAATCAAAATGTATTTAATTCAATTGTAAAATTGGAAATTGATCAACCGCACCAAATGACTGTGTAACAGAGATTGGTTTTTGTAACGTTCGAAAGTTGCACATTTAGTCAAATAAGCGCCAAAAGTTTCACCTAAGTAGATAAAATACATATGAGCTTAATATACTACACAGGACGATTAATGATCAAAATAATCAATAATTCAATAGTGTACCTTCATATTCAAATAGCGAACCTAAAGAAAAGAGGAAAAAATATGATATAAAATATAGACCAGAATGGAAAACTAAATACGATTGGTTGGATGAAGACATCATAAAGAATTTCAAGATGCGTTCTTTGTAATGTTAAAATATCAGGGGGGAAAACACACATCGAAAGACATGCATCAAGTAAAATGCACATGAGAGCAGTTACAGCAGCTGAAAAGTCGGTAAAGATAGATTCTGTCCTAAAAAAATCTAACAGTAACTCTGTTGATAAAGCTAAAAAGTTCGAAGTGGCTTTATGTTTGTTTGTCGCCGAACACAACTTGCCATTTGCGATTTTAGATGATTTAAATTTATTATTAAAAACTAACGTAAATGATTCGGAGGTTATTAAAAAAATGTTAATTAACCGTCAAAAAGGCCAAAAACTAATCAAAAATCTTACAGCACCAGAAAATAGTAGGATCATTTCCGAAATAACAAATAAACAATATTATTCTTTAGTTATTGACAAGAGCACAGACAATAAAGTGCGTAAAAATTTAGCCATAGTTATCAGAGTTTTTGATCTAAGATGTAAGGATCTATTTTTGTGTTTAGTTGAGATAGAAAATGGAACAGCTGAAGGAATTTTCAGAACTATTTCGAAAGTCTTTGGTGACAAAAATATTCCTTTCTAAAACTTGATAGGTTTCACAGCAGACAATTGTTCTGTGATGATGGGTAAGCACAACGGCATTCAAGCAAAGCTAAAAGAAATCTTATTACGAACGGCTGCGTATGTCATAATTTGAACTTAGCTTCAAAAGTGGGAGCAGCAGCATTTCCAGATGCGATCGACAAACTTATACGGGATATAAACCAACATTTTTGCAATAGTGCTTCAAGAAGGCAAGAATTTAAAAAATTCCAGGAATATTTCGGAACAGAACTTCACACAATTTTGAAGCATACTACAACGCGCTGGCTTTCCCGTCAGGTAAACAATTTGAAGCTGAACCATAGACAGTGAGTGGAAGAAAAGTATGTATGAAAAGTATGCTTTGGTTAATTTAGCTTTTTATACTTTTCTTCCTGTGATCTATGCAACCTCAAGGAGAGGGAAGATGTGCACCATTTCATCGCCAGATGTCCCATTTTGAAGGAGTTTCGGATATGGTACTTTGGAGTAGCTGTTATGGAATTTAGCAATACGTTAGACGTCCTAAATGGAAAACTAGGCTGGGAAATTTTATATAATTATACTACCACCGCACTCAAATACAGGCAACGCATCTTCGAAGGAAACTTTTGAAATAAACAAATAATTATTATGTATACATAAAAGTTCAATCATAATGTCAATCTGGTAGACGGCTATTTTGGCCAAACCATATTAAACTTAAGTTAATCAAAATTGTAAAATTTTTTTTAAAGCTAGTTTCTTAAATAAAGTTTTCAACTAACTAACTAACTAACTAACTAACTAACTACTTTTCTTCCACTCATTCAATCCTTTTTTTAAATTAAACCTGTAATTTTTTATATGGAAACGAAACAGTCTGCAATTGAACGTATTATTGAGCAATGGGAAGCATTAAAATATTATTTTAGTTTAGGTGACTTCGAGGCTTTTTACGGAAAAGAAAACCTCAATTTCATTTCATAAAATTGAAATGATGATCTCGTCAAACTTAGTTTTATATTTTTATTATACGTACTAAGAATGATTAATGACATTAATATTGAAATGCAATCCGAAGAAGCAAGACTACATGTTTTACTGCCAAAAATGTAATTTTTGTTCAGAAGTTTTTGTAGAAACTTCATGTATAAAGAAGCATTTGACGAAAAAGAAATCAAATGTATTAATTTAAAAGAAAATCACCGTCCGTTAAAAAATGATTACTGTGGTACTGATGCTGAACTTTTTTATATATCAAAAGAAATAAATGATGAAAATATCTTAGATTTTAAGTCAAAAGTACAAGAATTTTATATTTTTTTTTCTCGAAGATTTGAGAAAAAGGATTGAATTTGATAATGACTTTCTTGAGTCCTTAAAATGTTTTTTCGCCAAATTCAGTTGTTTCTGGTGAATTTCCTTCAATAGTTTCATTTACTGTAAGTTATTTTCCAAATGAAAAGAAACACATAGAAGCAATAAATAATGAATTCAGAGCATTAGCCGATTGTGAGGAGTTAAAAAAATACCAAAACTACAACATATCGGAATTCTGGGCTGAAGTTAGCCAGGTTAAAAACCAATGCAATAAATATTTGTTTAAAAACATATACAGAATTGCTCAAGGGGTGTTATCAATTCTACATTCATCAGCAAATGTTGAAAGAATATTTTCATTTCAAAATATTATAAAAACAAAATGTAGAAATCGTTTACAAGTTGAAACATGCTCAGCTCTTATTGAAACCAAAAATTTAATAAAAGATTATTATTCTTGCCACAGTTTTAATATAGACACTAATTTACTCTCACGAAATGTGCAAAATATTCCTCTTGAGCCAGAAAAACTTTTGGAATAAAAAAAAAAATGAGACTGTGTTATTTATAGTACATTTATTCGTATTGATAAGTTATCAATTATAACAATCTTGGATTGAAATCTTTCTGTTTATTTATTAAATAGATATAAAAAAGTTAGTTTTTTATTTTTGAATTACTGTTCAATAAAATTTGAAAAATTTAAAAAAGTACAATTCGATACACTTGTGTTTTTGCTTTCGATACAATGCTGAAATACGATTTTTCATCCCTGATACGTATGGTGCAAAGGAGATAAAGAAGCAAAAGCGATATGGGCAGGACAATACTCTCAAGGATAAAAATAGACATTCTGTAAGACGTAGGAAAATGAAAAATGACCTTGATTTTGCATGTGAATATTTTGCTTATGGGTTAGTGAGGTAGGTTGGAGTTTTACTTAATGTGGGTACGTACATTGATGTAAGTTTTTCGTATTTTGATCATTTATCGTCCTGTGTAGTATATTAAGCTCATATGTATTTTATCTTCTTAGGTGAAACTTTTGGCGCTTATTTGACTAAATGTGCAACTTTCGAACGTTACAAAAACCAATCTCTGTTACACAGTCATTTGGTGCGGTTGATCAATTTCCAATTTTACAATTGAATTAAATACATTTTGATTGCGCGAGTTTTCAAAGTTAATTTGCGATATTCTTTAATGAACATATCTTTTTGAGTATTTTCATCTCTCAATTTAACATTTCGTTGTGAAGTGCAACTTAATAATAGTGAAATTGAACGAGCAACAAGATCTGATGTTGGTAGTAAGGTTCAATTGGTGATTTCAGTTTGTTTTTTTCAAAACTTTGATATCGCTGATTGTTTAATGAACTCTTTGTTTTCTTAAATTTTTTTTATTATTATTATCAACATTCCTTTTTCTTTTTACATTATATTATCAGATAAATATTAATATTAGGTACGTTTTGAAAAGTTTCGTGCGATTGGGTATTTAGTGTATTTTGAAGTCCTTACTTTCGCGTGGTTTTTTTTTAAGTAGTTTAAAAGTGCCAGAGGTGTATGTGTTTACTATCTGTTGTGCTATTTTTCTAACAAAACAAGAAAAACATTAAGTGCAGTGTTAGTTATAAAAAAGTTCTGTTAAAGTGTTCAGTGGCCAAAATTAAAAAAAAAATAAACATTAAAGCGCGGTTAAATTTTTTTAAGCCTTCAAATAAAAAGGTGCTATTGAGGTGATAGATTTAAGAAATCAAAATTTGTTATTTTATTTATTATTGATTACTCTGTATTTATTGTATTTTTAAACCCATACGATTATTTTATATAAAATATTATATTGTATTATTATATACTATTTATTTTGATTAGAGTAGCGACTTGTAATTTGATTTATAAAATTATATACTAAATTTAAAGAAGTTGTAAATGAATAATTTTTTGACGAATTATAAAAAGATTATTAAAAATGGTGAAATATTGCTGTTTTCAAAATTGCGTTGTTAGTACGGTAACGCATACAACCGTCTCGTTCTTCGAAATCCCATCGGATTACAGAAGATCTGTTTGGCTGAAACATGGAAATGTTTCAGCTACTGCTTCTTCTCAGAAAAGGATCATATTCTGTGAATCACATTTTTATTCCAAAAATGGGATCGTGAGATCCTTTGACAAGCGTTTAGAAAAAGATGTGCTGCCGATGTCTTCAACATCGATTTGCAACTGCACCGAAACCCTCTGCGACGATTCTTGTCGTTTTTTAATTCAAAATTTCCTTACTTCCAAGGAACCTTCTTCGACGTTAAAGTCACAGAGTCGCAACATTACTTTCGAGACTCCACAAATACCCACCGAAGAACAAGCAGTATTTCCTTCTACCTCATCATTTACAAAACCAAACGCGCCTTCTTATAAACTTTCGCCTTGTGGCTCTCTAGTAAATCTTGCTGCTTGTTCGACCAAAACTTTTAAGAGAGACTATTCTCTAGGAGACGTTGATCCATCCGCTCCGATCTCTCCCTCTCAATTTCCTTCGCCAGGATACTACTCGTATTCTCTAAGCAACGAGGATTCAAATAATCCGGTAACACCCTCTCGTTTTCAATCTGGATATTATGCTTATTCATATAAAGCAAAGTCCAGAATAATTTCGAAACGCGCTGTTGCTCGCAATATTCCTTGCGACCGCACGCGCAAGTCGAAAAATTTTCTAAAAAATCAATCGGACCGTCTAATAACGCAGACTGTAATGAAACAACTGAAAGACTCGACCGAAGAAGTCCGAACTTTTGTTTCAACACAATGCTTTCACCAAAATCTTACTGGCTGGCGATTGGAAGAGAGGGACTTCTATTTGAAAATACATTATAAATCGCAAGCCGGATTTAAAATGCCAGCGGTAAGTACCATTCACCGCTGGCATGCGGAAAGACGCCAACGAGCTGGTTTCACACAGGACCTAGCAGATATGCTTAAAGCAAAGGCTAAGGAGATGAGTGACATGAACAAAAAATGTGTTCTGCTCTTCGACGAAATACACATTAAAAAAGAGCTAGAGCTCAATACGAAGGATGACATAATATACGGTCTACAAGATATTGGAGAATTCGGAAGAATGAATATTATTGCCTCTAAAGTAATGGTCTTTACGCTCAGAGGTTTAAACAAAAACTGGAAGCAGACCATTGCGTACTACGTGGGAAGCCCAAATGGAGAAATTTTGTCGAGGATGCTGCCCACACTCATCAAAGCAGTTATGGAATGTGGGCTCAACGTTGTAGCCACATCATGCAAACAAGGAGCCAGCAACATTTGGGCGTACATAAAGCTTGCACCCAATATGGCTGAACAGCCTTTTGTAGAAATCGAGGAAAAAAAAGTGTTCTTGCTCTTTGATTATCCGCATCTTTTTAAAAGCGTGCGTAACATTCTCCTTTCGCATAAAATCCAAATTCAGGACGAATGGATCGATTGGAAAGTTATTAAGAAGCTCTATGAAGTAGACTCTCAAGGAATCTTCCAAGTGTGCTTCAAACTCCGAAAAGCACACATTGAACCAGACAACTTCAATAAGCAGTCAGTTAGACTAGCCACACAAGTTTTCAGTAATAACGTTTATTCAGGAATTTTGTGTGCTCTACAATCAAAATGCTTCAATACTCCAGAAGAGAGGGAAGTTGCTTTGTCGACAGCAAAATTTGTAAAGAAAATGAACAATTTTAACACGAATCAATTGTATTCGGAAAACCCAAATAAGCAAGTAGTATCAGACTTTATTGATATCTTAAAAGGCCTAAAAGAAGCAAGAGACTGGATATCAAAATGGAGGTCAACTAGCAAAATAACAATTCCATGGTGCTTTAAAGGGCTTCAGCAAACGCTACAAGGAATTGAGCAGATGTGGGAATATCTCAAAAGCGATGAGCAGAAATATCTGCTTCTTGCTCACCTCAACTCAGACGTCGCGGAAAACTTATTTTCCATAGTGCGATCGAACAGAGGCTCGTATGAACAAAGCCCTTCGACGTTGAGGCTAATAAGGAACATAAAACTTATAATGTTTCACGACTTCAGCTCAGCAAAAACTTCGGGATATGAAGATGCTGCAGCTGAAACACTTTTTAAACAATAGGAATTGTTGACCAGACGGAAGAAAAAAGAAGAAGATAAAGAATTTAACACCAAGGCACCTTTAGAAAAGCATCTAATTGGCAACCTACACGTTACTGAATCTCCCGAAAGCAATGAGACTGATGTCAATGACTTTGACGAGGAGATGGAAGGAACTCCCAGGATCAGCAGTTATGATATGGAAGAAGATTCTGATGAGGAGATAGATGAGACCCCGGATGATCAGACAAATATAACTAGTGGTGAGCAAGTCTTAAAAGAGCATAACTATACGAATATATATACATGTGCAGAGAAAATGCAAAGAGCAGCTGCAATGTATTACGCGGGCTTTGCAGCACAAAAGCTGAAGGAAAAACTGAAATGTACGGCATGCAATGACTTTATGACTGACAAGGTGAATAAGGAGCGAGAGACTACCTTCTTAATACAACAAAAATCTTATGAAACTGCGAAAAACAATTCGGAATTTGGATCGCTCACCGTTCCCTCAGTTGGCCTGGAAAGAATGGTGGCAATAATTCAAAAAGACTTCGACAACCAGTTCCAGGGGAGGATGCACCGCGAAAGGATTGTGAGCAGTTGGGTCGAAGAGCTGCAGACTCAAAAGAACCTTTTTACATGCTACCCAAATGAAGAGCATAGGTATGAAGTAATAAAGTTTATACTAATTGGATTAATTAATTTTGCCATAAAAAAAATAAATAAGAATATGAACCATAAATCAACTAAAGTGTATGTGACTATAAAAAACCAAATTAAAAACCAAAGTGTGAATTAACAGATTTATGTGATGAAAGTGATAATGTGAATCATAAAAAAGTGATACAGTGAAAAAGTTTTAGGCTTAATGATATAAAAGTGTTGAAGTGATACAGTTACAGTGTTAATACATTATAATAAATATATACATATTATATATTACTCTCAAATATTTCTCAAATTCTTATGTAGATAGAGTTACTACTTTTTATTTGCATGCCAATTTTCTTTGCTTCCATTATTATAGATAATTTTTATTTAATTCTACTCGTGTTCTTTTATATGCTTGTGCAATATTGAATTAAATATACCGTTTATCATTTTTTAAGGGCTTTTATTATTTTTTTTTTTGTATGTGCAATATATGCTACATATTTATAATGTAGTTAGAGAGGATTAGGCCTACTGGGGTACCTCTATAAAAAATACGTATCTAGTATTTTACCTCCTGGGAGATGCGGAAAAAAATACAATTTTTTTTTTGCATGCTATAAGCTTTTTAATTAGTTCTAGTAAATTTTTTTCCATTGTATGTTTTTACAAAATTTGTTTTCTAATACCAAAATCTCTCATTTTTATTTGGAGGCCAATGTTAACTAAGGTACTTTTTTTAACAACTGAATGCAGTAAAAATCTTTCTTTTGCAATGAGCTTAGAGGATGTCTTAATGGTTGTTAAATTCACTAATGGATTCAAGCTTGTATGTAATATAAAAATTCTGTTAGTGAAAACTGTTATAATGTTATATAAGTACTACTCTGTTATTTTATTAAATTCTTGAAATAAATGGTTATTCGAAAGTGCAATGAATTTCGGAAATCTTTTCAGCAGTTTTTAATTCCACTTTGCGTTCCCGTTTCTGTGAGAATATTGTGATGAGATATAATCTGTTGTTTGGGGATAATAAAGCACTAACGGTGAAAGAATTTTTGAAATCGGTTGAGTATTTTCCAAGTTCTCGTTTACGTTCCCGTTTCCGTTGCCGACGAAATATAGAGATATAATATGGCCCATGTTACTTTTTAGGCTATAGATCATCTGTGTTTGAAATTTCATTCAAATCGGCTCAGTAGTTTTGGAGCCTGTTTGATACAAACAAACAACCAAAGAATCCTTCCCTCTTTACAATAGTATAAGGACATGAAAGATGGATTCTACCCAACATGCCATGAGAAAATGGGTAATTTTGAGACTTTTTTGTCCAATTGAAATATTTATCTGTAGGTTTGTGCAATCCCTTAGTAAAAATAATTTTTTTTAAATCAGCCAAGTTGTTTCAACTCGCTCACAAATTTTTCACTATTATTCTTACTACAAGCCCTATGATTTAAGTCCATTATTAAAATTTATTCAATTTTTTAATCACACAACAAACTTGTAAAATTTTCCATTCATCAAACAACCAATTAAAATTAGATTTTTTATTTATTTTAGGACATCTGCTCACCTCAATATTTTTAAGTTATTCTATGTCTACCTATTTGTGAAATTTTCAAGCTGTGACCTGAGAAAAATTGACGTTTGTATATTTTCTGCAGAGTTTTGCAGTTATTTCTTAAGTTTTCCTTATTTAACTTATTTGACTAATAAGAAAAGTACGTTCCCATTTCTATATTACTACAGCCATATTTATTAGATTTTGCTATTACACGCTTAAAACGCAGTTAGTCAGTGAATAAGAACCTATTAAGACTTTATTCAGTGAATAAAAAATCCTTATTTATAATCTTTTTCATCACCCATTATAGTTTTTTATCCCTTATGTCAAAATCATAAGGAAACTCTCTATTTTTGTTTCTCAATGGTTGAACTGACAACAGAATTTTGTTTTGTTTTTATTTTCGTTCGGTGTTCGGTCTAAGTATAAAACTGCAAGTACAAATAAAATAACTAAAGCTAACTAAATAACTAAAGGAAAATAGCTAGTTTTGCAATTTTCCAGGAACAAAAAGCAGAAATTTCTTGACTTTCTGCGCTCTACTTCTTTAAGTGGAAAACAAATTTATACCATCCAAATTATGCATAAAGTTAATGTAATTTGAGTACATTTCCATTTAAGTTGCTTTTAAAATTCTCAAAGTTGTAAATAAACCACTGAATGACAACTCAATACTCAAAATCAAATGACATTTATACGCTAAAACACGCTTAAAACACACATTTCTGCGTTTAAGCTATTCAGCCCCTATTCACTGACGAAAAATGATTACAAATACGATTTCTGATTTATTCAATGAATAAGCGTGTTATAAAGTTGTTCGGAGTTTATTATGCGATTATAAATACGGCTGCTAATGTTTTTCTCCTTTGAATTTTGAATCGAACTGGTTAATGCCTTTACTAACTAAAATGCTTTAATGCATCTGTCATTGTATTCTGCTATAATAGTAACAGGTTGCGTTAAAATAAATGGTTCTTATAT
Organism: Melanostoma mellinum; assembly: GCA_914767635.1. Classification (NCBI taxonomy): domain Eukaryota; kingdom Metazoa; phylum Arthropoda; class Insecta; order Diptera; family Syrphidae; genus Melanostoma; species Melanostoma mellinum. Next base: position 133,712,555 of record OU612060.1, on the reverse strand, counting down.
TCACTGTATTGCGTTTGAAATATACGTATATGAAAACTATAGTACTTTTACTAAACAGCTTTTTTTATCTCCTCCTTTGTATGTTTGGTGGCGCTGTCGTCCATGGGGAAGCATGAATCAGCTGATGTGGAATGTTTATTTCTTGCGTGCAAAAGAATGAAAGGAATATATATGTTTTAAATAAAACGAATGAGAGTAACCATAGCGGTGCAGAAGAATGGTGCTGGGAAACAATTTTTCATTGTGGTAGTATAATAAGTTGCGAGTGCCTATGCTCTGCGGCACATGGCACTGAAAGCAGATAGTTGGGGTTATACTTATACGTTCTTGAATGTGTTGAGGGAAATATTATTTGATATGAAAAATAAAATTGCGACGTTGGCGGTCTCATTCATATTTTTTCAAAAGCAAAAAATGAGAGAAATGAAAGAATTTTTTCTTTTTTTTAAATATTTAAATTATTTAGTAAAAGACTATTTTCAAAAATTTCATTGAAATGTTGTGAACAAGTCCGTTACGGTTTTTGCAGTTATTTGGGTCTTGAAATAACGGTACCTGCCATGCAATCTATATGATAATGCCTAATTTTCTCGAAAACGACTCAACCGATTTTGACAAAATTTCACCTGAGGTATTATTTTTGAATAGTTATTCTTATAATGTAATTTTTTTTTTTTGAAAAAGTTTAAAAACGGTACCACCCATAGTTTATTTTCAAAACCGACTTTCTACCTAATGGCGAAAACAATTTTGACGAAATTTCATATTTTAGAAGTCCTAACTTGTCTAAAAACGACTGCATATCAGCATTTGAAAAATTTAGTTTTTTCGAATTTTCATTAATTTTTTGAAAAAAAATTTGTTTTTTCGAATATTTTCAAAAAGGGGTCTTTGACTTATTTCAAACATTTTTTCCAATACATCTTTTAGCAAGGTCTTAAAACTTATGTACTGCAAAAACCGTATTGTAGGAGGTACTTAGGCGTTCTTTTAGACCTAGAGACCTAGACCTTGGTTGGTTTTGAAAAAAACAGGTACTAGGTATCTATAGAGACATAAAAAAATTTTAAAGAAGAGAAACTTCAGTTTTTTTTTTTTTTTCTTAAAAATGAAGAAAGATTTTCACTTTCGGCTTTCTGCGTCTTACTCAAAACTTTAAAAGCAATGGTTACTAAAAGAAAAAGTGACACTTAATAAGGCAAACATTTATAAAAAAAATATTTAAAGAAAAAAAAAATTTTTTAACTGAATTTTGAGATCTGATTACTCAAAATCCATTCACTTGATTAATTTGAGCTAAAGAACAAAGTATAAGCTTTTAAAAAAACTATAGCATGTAACAGTAAGTGGTTTAGTTGATTTATAATAATTTATTTTTAAATTAAGTAAATTCTGAAATCGATTTTATTTCTTTGCATAGTTTTTACAAAATTTTCCCTTATTAAGGATAACATTTTCTTTCACTTATCAATGCTCCTATTAATCCTGAGTCAAACATGGAAAACCATGTATTATAGGAAAAGACAATTGTTAACAATTTCGATATTTTTAAAAATCAGTTTACAAGTTTTAAGATTTTACCAAGAGATGTAGACAAAAATTTTTTCAAAAATCAAAACTGCCGTTATGAAAATATTAAGAAAAATTAAAATTTCTTTTAAAAGCTAGTAAAAACATAATAAATTAAAATTTTCCAAGTGATAGTAAGAAATTTCTAAATCTCTATTAAACAACCGAAGTATTCTAAAATATCAGATTTCGTGAAAATGGTTTGAAAAGGCAAAAATTTGTAAAAATAAAGTATTTAAAGAAAAAAAAAAATGATTAATAAAAATGTGGTAAGTGGTTTAGTTGATTTGAAATAATTTTTTTTAAATTAAGTAAATTTTTAAATCAACTTTGTTTCTAAGACTTTTTACCAAATTTTCCCTTATTAAGGGTTACATTTTCACCTATAAATGCTATATTAATTCTGAGTCAAACATGGAAAACCGATTTAAAAAATCTTTCTAAGTTTTTGAAAAATTAAGAAAAAACGACAGGTAGTTTATTCAGAAAACTAGTACAAGTGTACCTACGACGCAGAAACTAAGATTTTTTGTTCGGCTACTCAAATAAAGCATTTGCTTTCAGAAAACGAGTACAAGTGCACCTACAACCCAAAACCTAAAATTTCAAATTCTCAAATAAAGCATTTGCTTAACCAAACGATTTTTCATACCTACAGAGCACTCACACAGTTTAATATGCCTTATTGAATGTCTATTGAAAAAGTACACACACAATTCAAAATTTTACTGTTTTTTTTTTTGCTATTTCATAAAGACTATATCTCAGAGGAGAAACATTTGTTGTTATTTGTTTCCTGCTCTTACGCATACACCCATCCTCCTCTTAAAATATAGTCTTGTGGAATGCATTAAAGATTTTGTGGTGTCCATTCAATTGCCGTTTTGTACCCGGAACGGGGCGGAGTAATAGTACTATGGAATTTATATACAATGCATTGCATTGTATATAAATTCCATAGTACTATTACTCCGCCCCGTTCCGGGTACAAAACGGCAATTGAATGGACACCACAAAATCTTTAATGCATTCCACAAGACTATATTTTAAGAGGAGGATGGGTGTATGCGTAAGAGCAGGAAACAAATAACAACAAATGTTTCTCCTCTGAGATATAGTCTTTATGAAATAGCATTGGGAGAACGCAAATTTTGACAATTGACCGCTTGGCGATTCCATTTGCCGTCTTTACTTCGGCGACTCGGATCTTGTTATCGGGTACCGCCAACACGATGATGACTCGCCCAAGGCGCCACTCGTTGGGAGGCAAATTTTCATTTCGAATGATAGCTACGTCGTTAATTTGCAGATATCTTTTAGGATACTTCCATTTATTACGTTTGTGAAGTTCCTTTAAATACTCTTCCTTCCATCGAGCACTTAATTGATGATGTAGGATTTGTAGTTTTCTCCATCTATTTCGAATACTTAGCGACTCATCACTATATGCTGGTACTGGCAAACCTACTAACAACCCACCCGTGAGGAAATGACCCGGAGTCAAGGGGACGATATCTGAAACATTTTCAGTCATAGTTGACAATGGTCGTGAGTTGAGCGTACACTCAATTCGAGACAGCAGGGTTGAGAATTCTTCGATCGTAAATTTTTCACTGCTCGCAATTTTACGGAAATGCGATTTAAAGCTTTTTACTCCCGCTTCCCACAAACCACCCATATGGGGAGAACCGGGAGGAATGATTTTCCATTTTAATTGCGAAAAGTTATGAGCTGCTGCTGTGGGACAACGGATAAGTGATTAATGAAAATCTGAGAGCAACACCTTAGGGAAACTAGTTCACCTACGAAATTAGTTCCATGATCGGAAAACATCTGCAACGGAGTTCCACGTCGGGAAACGAAACACGTAAATGACGCGAGAAACGCTTGCGTCGTCAGATCACTAACCAATTCTAAATGTATTGCCTGTGTTGCAAAACATACAAAAATGCATACATATCCTTTGTCCAAACGACATTTTCGACCATAATACGTCTTAATGAGGAAAGGTCCGGCAAAATCCACACTCGTTTTCGTGAAAGGCCGACTCAACGTGGTTCTTTCCTGTGGTAGCGCACCCATTAATTGCGTTTGCACGTGATGCTTATACCGAGTACATACTGGGAATTGGCGAATACACTTTTTCACCAAATTTTGACTTGCGGTATCCAATATTCGGCTCTGATCATGCGCATCATGAGTTGAATTTCGCCATGTACTGAAATTTCATGTACATATTGAATATACCGCTGAATAAAAAGGCATTGTGCAGGAAGCAATATAGGATATTTTTCGTTATATGATAACGTCGATAAAGCTAAGCGACCGTTCGCGCGCATGATGCCCTTTTTATCAATAAATGGATTGAATTTAACCAGCCAACTTTTTGGTGCTACTTGCTTACTCTATAAGATGTCGTTATATTCCCTTTCAATACTTCCTTTGAGTAAGCACAATAAATTTTTCCTTCGCCCCGACAATTTCGTGGTAGGATAATTCTGACTGTGGATACCGTTTCTTTCCATGAGTCTTCATGAACTGACAAAACCTCTCAACGTATGCAAGCACACACAGCGCTTTATGCCACTTAGAGAATTTGGCTAGGTCACTCTCAAAATCCCGAAGGATATGATTGTTAAATGACGAAGGTATCACTTGATTTGTGTAGTTTTTAACCGATTTCGCTTCTATAATGGGTTCCCCAATCGTTTCGCCCTTCGAATAAGGCCATGTCGACTGAGATTCCCTCAACCACGCGGGTCCATTCCACCACAACGAATGGTCTTTTAAATCCTCCGGGGATATTCCTCTTGTGGCAATATCCGCCGGGTTTTCTTCTGATATCACATGACACCAATTAGTCACCTCTGTGTTTTAAAGATTTCCGCTGTGCGGTTTGCCACAAAAGTTTTCCATGAACTTGGATGTTTTTGAAGCCACGCGAGAACAATAGTGGAATCTGTCTACAGATGGACCGCTGACATGTTATCAATTCGAAGGGAAGTTGAAGCTAAGTGTACCATTTTTGACAGAAGAACTGCACCCTGTAACTAAAGCCTTGGCAGCGATATCGTGTTTACCGGGGCAACCTTAGATTTTGCCCATAACAAATGAGACGTTATCTTTTCTTGATGTTGTACCCGTAAATAAATGCAAGCAGCGTAAGCCTTTTCGGACGCGTCACAGAACCCATGAATCTGTGAGACCGCATCTGGAGTGTATTCTACCCATCGTGGAATACAAATGCTTGCGACTCCTGACAAACGATTCGCAAATACTTCCCATCTTTGTTTTGTGCTGGGGAGCAGTTTTCCATCCCAATCGGTCTTATTTTTCCAGATTTGCTGCATCAAAATTTTTGCTACGATCACAATAGGGGCCAACCACCCTACTGGATCGTACAATTTAGCGATAACTGAAAGCACTGAAACTTTAAAAAATCTTCGAAGAAGTGAACGTTTTGGTAGAAATTCTAGCAACTCCTTCGCATTCGCCATCCATTTTCTAAGGTTGAAACCAGCCGATTGTAACACCCCAATCAATTCTGCTTGAGCTTTCAATGCAGTGGAAATGTCGTGAGCCCCTGATAAAACATCATCGACAAACAATTCCCGCAATAAAATGTTTGATGCTAGAAAATGAGAACCTTCAACTTCGTTGGCTAAATGATGCAATGTGCGTATTGCCAAATACGGAGAGCAAGAAACACCAAATGTTATCGTTACCATTTCAAAAACGTTTAAGGGATCCTGTAGATTTTCACGAAATAAAATTTTCTGAAAGGAAGTCTGATCAGAATGAATCTTGATTTGGCGGTACATCTTCTCGATGTCGCTATTGAACACGTATTGAAAGAGTCTCCAATTCAACAGTTAGATCGTTATATCTGTCTGCAGAGCTGGACCCGGATAAAGAACATCATTCAATCTCTTCCCGCTTGAAGAGGCAAATGATGCATTGAATACAACGCGAACCTTTGTTGTAAGACTTTCGGGTTTGATCACAGCGTGATAAGGCATATAATACGATGATCCCTTTTCACCGAACTTGTCCGAAAATTCACTGGGCCTCATATGCCCCAGATCAATATACTCGGATAACACTGAATCATATTGATTTTTCAACATGAGATTACCCAAAAGCCGCTTTTCATTTCGCTGAAATTGTCGCTCCGCATTGGCATATGATGCCCCTAGGTTTGGATTTTTAACGAACTCTTCTGTGAATGGTAACCGCACTACGTAAGGACCCGTGTCATCTCGATACGTGGTTTCTTGAAAGAGATCCTCACAATTATGCTCTCCTGCTGTCAACACTGGAGTTTCAGGAAGCTCTCCCAACTGCCAAAATTTTTGAATGTCCTCATTTAACGTTACTTCATTAAAAAACGAAAGAGCACTGGGAATCTAATTGCGAATTCGAATTTTCCAAAGGACCAAGTAGCACCCACCCAAGTACTGTGTTTTGAGCCAAAATCTTCTGAAACACATTGGGTTTTAGGCCTTCCTTAATTATAAATGGGTATAAATCTGCCCCCATCAATAAATCGATTTTCGAACACCTATTAAAACTTGGGTCAGCTAACTGGAAATCAAACTTTCTTTGAAACTCTCCCAAGTCTATTGATACCGAAGGCAGCTTTTCTTCAACCGTTTTAAGAACAAGTGCCTCAGCGAAAAGAGAAAACTCAGAGTCGTGTCTCGATTTTAACATGAATGAACAAATTTTAGAGGATGTTGCCGTTACCGAAGAATTAACGGCTGCAACCGTTGCTCTCACCGATCGTGTGGGCAACCTTAACCTCTTCTGAACTTCTTCAGATATGAATGATATTTCCGACCCCGGATCGATAAGTGCCCGCCACTCAAAATCAGTATGATTTTGCCGTATTCGAATTATCGCTCTAGCTAACAGTGCTGTTCGTTGCGTCTTCGCAAAGTACGCATTGGCAAAAACATTTTGATTATCGGTCGGATTTGACCATTCGACATTCGTGTTACCGTGTGATATTGCACCCATAGCCCCTTGATTGTTATTCCCGAAAGATTGTTGCGATCTACGCCCGATGGTTGGATTTGAAGTGGACTGTAATTGTGATTTCATGTTCCCCGGAGAACCTTGATCGAGATGTAGTAGAGATTGATGCTTTCCCTTACAATGAAAGCATGTACTGTCACTCTGGCAACTTTTTTTTTTTTATTTTTTTTTTTTTATAATAAACGCGCACATCAAGGGGTTATGACTACCCTTATAATGTTGTTAAACACAGTGCGAGCATTTAGGAAAATAGGAGAGGATTTGAAAGGAGACACCGATGCACGTTGCTTTTGAATTTTTGTGAATCGTAATGTTGGGGAAATACAGAGCCAGGTAAAGCATTCCACATTCGGGTGGTGCGGCTGAAATACGAATCTCTATACTTGACTGTACGTCCGAAGTTGGGCTCAAGGTAAAACTGATGAACATTCCTAGCGAGGCGGGTATTGCGGCTAAATTGTTTCAGGGGAGGAATGCAACTGGCTACTTCACTAGAGCACTGTTTGTGAAAAAAGCGATAAAAGAGAGAGAGACAGGTGACGTTTCGACGATGTTCAAGAGAATCAATCGATTCTACGATTGAACTATCACCTATCAATTTTAAAGCTCTATTTTGTACCCTATCAAGTAGGCGCAAAGATGTTTGAGAAGCACCTGACCAGATATGGGAGTTATACTCCAGTTTTGGGCGGATGAAGGCCTTATAAATGGTAGCCAGATCAGAGGGGGTGAAGAACTTCCTGCATCGTCTCAAGAAACCTTGTTACCAAGTGATTGAAAGATAAGCAATTATAGCAATTTTTTAATTTGCGAACCGTGTTTCGCCTTTGAGCAATGCTCATTTTTAAAAATTCTGGGCATGTACGCAATGAATGAGCTCCTGGATGTGCATTGCACTATGAACTTACTTTAGTATGATGTGCCCTAACCCGTGTAGTTTTGCTTGAAACTTTATTATTATTTACTGCGCTTTTCGAAATGTTGCTTTTTTGCATGTCGGAAACGTTTTCCAAAACGCTGTATCTTGTGATGCTTCTTTGGTTTCCAGCTAGAGTAGGACTCAGCGGGCCAGGGTTTTTCCCAAGGAAGCCAAAAGACTTGGGATGCGACCAACGCGTTGCAACGGTCCAACTTCTGTGTAAAAAGGAGAACTCCGACACATCGAATGTTTTCTCAAATGTTTTCTTTATTATCTTAATCTAGATCAAAGAGCTAACAGTATTGTTTCCAAATAGTTTGGTTTTTTTTTACGTTAATGTTATTTTAAACTTAACAACATTTTCTTTCATTTACGTTAATTGATCAAAAATAGAAACTGAATCAGTATGCCTGAAGGGCTGAGTTTTTCTACGTTAATCGGTATAAAAGGAAAAGCCTGAAGGGCCGGCTGTTCTTGTTTATCTTCACCTTTTTAGGACTTTACGGATGACAGTATTTAAGCGAGGTCGGTAATTGGCTATATGCTGGCCGGACTTGGTGCAACCTTTTGCTGTAGCACCTGGCGGTCGCTTGTTTGGTCACGGTGAGCTATATTTGGGATAAACATTAAGATTAGTTAGATTTAATAGACCTCACAAAATAGTTCCCACTGGGTCCTGACGTTATGAGGCCAATTAAACTGGTTTTCTTTACTAATACGGGAACTAAGGTTGACTATTAAAGTCGAACGAGCGGCGGTTTTGGTATATTTAATGCACCTTAGAGTTGAGGTCCATCCTCAATGTAAGGCCAATTAAACCAAAATATAATATTTCGGGAGCGGAATAGGGTAGACTACTAGAGTCGATATGGCGACAGATTTGGTATTTTTAATGAACCGCAGAACTGAGGTGTGCCTCCTGGGTCCATCCTCAATGCAAGGTCAATTAATCCAAAATACAAGGTGTCGCTAGGGGGTTAAGTCGGCTACTTTTTAATGGACCTTATGAATGCGCTGTGCCTCCTGGGTCCATACGCACTATTAGGCCAATTAATTCAAAACAATGTTCAATATTCGGGGGCGGAGACGGTGACTATAAAAAGTCAATAGGGCGGTAGATTTGATATTTAATGGACCTTAGAACTGAGGTGTGCCTCCTGGGTCCATCCTCAATATAAGGCCAATTAAGACAAATCAAAAATTGACTGTGTAAGTCGGCAGAAAAGAAATCTTTGCATATAATCAGAGTGGTATTCCCACAACTAATGTTTACCTAGTAATTTCTCTTCCCTTTCTGGGGATGATCTCACATCTACTTATCATTTCTGCGGTGATTAGTGGATGTGAACTCACAAAAAGGAAAAAAATGTATACAGAATTTTTTTTCTCTTATCTTACTCGTATGCCGCTTATGGATGGTTTGTAGCATAGCCGTTGTATGTGTGTTCTGCTTTGGGGCGGCGAAAGTAAAAAGTGTGACGTTTCTTCACAATCTACGTATCAGAAAATTATTCATTTGATCCCACGATTGGATTTCTGTTGGGTTTTCTAAAGATTCTTCCCAAAGAGATAATGTTTGAGCGGGAAGACGACTCGCGCACACATATGTATGTTATCAACGCATCCCATTTTTTCACGTCAATCTTGTATGACCCTTACGCTAATTTTAGTGGCGGTAAAAACCCCATTTATTAAGCTTAATACAAGCCATTAACTTACAAGCTAAGAAACTTAATAGCTTAGACTTACTAACTAGTTGGACGGCTTAGGAGACGAAGTATTAGGCAGGGAGTACTCATATTGAAGTCAAAACAAGAGGAGTAAGAGTTGACATTCCTCAGCATTCGGGAGATGGGTTCATTGGAGCCGTAAGAGGTTCGATGGGTGGGAAGATAGAAGAGACGGGGATTCCGGGTGTTACGAGGGTTAGTATTTAGAAAAATGGATTCGTTAAGGGCTGGACAGTCAATGGTACCTGTGAAGATTCGGTGAATGAAGAGAACGTCAAATATTTCTATTCGATTTTTCAGCATATTGAGGTTGAGGAGTTTGATTCGGTCTTGATAAGGAGGTAATATCAGAGGTTTACTCCAATTAAGACCTCGAAGAGCAAATCGGAGGAAACGGCGTTGAATGCTCTCAATTCTGGCAATGTGCACTTGTTAGAAAGGCGACCAGACTTGACAAGCGTATTCAAGAAGAGGACGGACAAATGAAATGTAAAGGGATCGGGTTACGTAAGGGTCAGCAAATTCTTTGGACCATCGTTTCACGAAGCCAAGTGCTGAATTTGTCTTAAGAATTATATCGTCGATATGCTTGAGGAAATTCAGCTCACGGTCGCAAATAATCCCAAGGTCCCGGATCACCTCAATGGTGGAAATGATTTGACCGTTTAGAAGATAGAGACGGGGAGGAGATTTGATGCGCTTACGTGAGAAGGTTATTAATTGGCACTTGGAAACATTTAGCTCCAGGTAGTTTTTGGAGCACCATATTGATAAATTGTCGAGGTCATGTTGGAGGAGGGAAGAGTCTTCAGAAAATGAAATGACTCAGTGAAACTTAGTATCGTCCGCATAGAGAGAGATAGAGGAGTGTTTGACGATCAATTCAATGTCGTTAATACTGAGAATGAAGAAGAGAGGGCCTAAATGGGTGCCTTGGGGAACACCGGATGTAGCTAGAAAGTGGCTGGATAAGGTGGATCTGAGCCGAACGCTGTAAAAACGGTTTTCTAAATAAGAAGAAATCCATCTCAACAGAATAGGTTCAAAGCCGAGGGTGGAAAGTTTAAAAAGAATAAGTTTGTGAGAGATTTTATCAAAAGCTTTACTAAAGTCAGTTGAAATTACATCGACCTCCTTTCCATTCTCCAAGGCTGAGAGGGAAAATGAGACAAAGTCAACAAGGTTTGTTGTTGTTGACCTGCCTTTGAGGAACCCGTGTTGTCTAGGGGAAATGAGAGATTTGCAACGAAAACTTAAGTTTTCATATAATATGCTTTAAAAATTTTTGGGTATATGCGATAGTTTGGGGGAAAACTCCAAGGGATATGGACAAGTTAAAGATTTTTGAGAGGGGAAGGGAAAGAGTTGAGGAGCACTTCTTAAGAAATATGGCATCGGGGCCAGGAATATACTCATCATTTAGATGATTTATTTTTTCTTCAATTAGATAGGAGTCAAAGAAACGTGGAAGGAATGGATCAAAAGAAAAATTCGGTAAAAACGAGAAATAATCTGAATCAGGAACAAAAGAATCATTCGTGAAAGACTGTTTGAAGTAATTAGGGAAATAGTTTGCTACGGCGCCGGCGGCCGGTTATCAAATGTCAAATGAAAAACGTCCTCAGCTGATTGAAGGAACGCCAACGCATGAAAGTAGATGGACATCTCCGTATAAAGTTTTACCAGGCCGTTGTGTGTCAAACAACGGTTAAAGCAAAATTTAGCTGTACATCGGAAACAGACTGAGTTTTGGAATACAGCCATAAAAAAATTTTATGTAAAGTTCTTAATGACCTAACTTGTTTCAAAGATTCCGGCCCACAGATTGTTTGTCAAGTCAGAGAATTGGTGGAAATACCTTAAACAACGTCCCAAGTACGTCGTTGGATCCTCTTTTTTAATTTTGGTTAGGTACTTTCATTTTACTTAATAAATATAAATTACGTGTCACGGTGTTTGTTCGCTGTGGACTCCTTAACCGATTTCAATCAAATTTGTACACCGTGTGCAGTTTGATCCAACTTGAAAGATGGGATAGCTTACATCTCAATTTATACTCGCAATACTATTTTATTGCAAAATTATTTGTATATTATTTGACAGGCACATTTACTTATTGTTAGCACAATTACAATTATCGCTAGTGTGCATTAAAGAGACGTTTTCCATTAGGACTGCATTGATTAGCTTGAAATAATGTTTAGCTAATGTATGTCTGAAATATATATTTTTGTGGTTTATCATCTTATTGTAAACAAAAGTTTACAAATTTTCATTGTGGCTTGTGGCTTATTGTGTTACTTAGTGTGTAATGACATTATTATTATTATGATAAGCCACCAAATCTTTCTTCTTTTATTTTTTTTTTGCTATGTAACATTTAAAGTTGGGTAAAACTCATGCTCCCCAAGTTTTAAAAAATTTTTTCTTAACTAAAAATGCAATTTTCTCGATATTTTGAAAATGTGGCTTACTATAGTATAAATCATCGTGATGTACATATACATTATCCGTTCTCATCGTGATGTTGTGCGTTACACTCGTGTCGAGAGTCTTTATAAATCCTTTTCAACTTTTTAGGCTTTTACAATAATTTAACTTTTTTTTGTACCTTTTGCTTATAGTCCGGCCAATTTTAAAAATAGTGATCAAATAAAGAAAATTCCGACAGAGCCAAATCTTCGTAGAGACCTTAGGTTTACCACAAGGAAAAAAGTGTCAAAAGTCCCAATCAGTCCCATGTGTGCTAAGGGACTTATTCGGGGTCAAAGGTCAAAATTTTAGGTTTCTGGATTTTTCTCGAAAACGGTAAGTTTTACCGAGCTAAGTTGTAGATCTTAAAATTCTCTATAAAAATGGTTCTTATGTTTTTTTCCTTAAGACACACTATTAACCAGATATTCCAGATATAAAATGGTCCTTATTACCAATTATTTTATTGGTTGATCCGAAAACAGTTCATCCGTTGAAGAGTATGTGAACACTATAATAACAACTGCTCATTAGCTCGAGAGTGTTGGATTGGTAATAAGGGAAGAATGGATTGGAACGATTTTGCTGTCAGGCTTACCAGAAGAGTATAAGCCTATGATTATGGAAATTGAGAGCTCCGATGCGAGTATCACAGGTGATTCCATAAAAACACAGATCCTAGAGGACGTAAAAACAGAGGAAGAAGTCAATGCGGTAGCTTTTTATGGCCGTAATGGGAAACGCAAGCAATCTACAAACAATTTTAAAAAAACAGTTCTAACAACATCAAATGTAATGGTAGTGAATGCTAGATGCTACCAATGCAAAAATTATGGGCATTTCGCAGGAGACTGTCCTTCAAAATAAGGTGGTCAACAAAATTCAAATGCTCTGTACACATCTTTTCCTATTTCTCAATGCAGCCAGATGCATGGTTTATTGATTCCGGAGTATGAACACATACATATGTGTTCAAGTCCAAATTTGATGTCAGATGTAAGTCAGTCTACCACCAGTGAAGTTGTGGTTGCAAACATGCGGTTAAATGTCCAGAGAACAGGGAATGTGTATTTGCCAGTTTCTGCTCAAAATGGTCTAGCGTTAAAAATGGAGAACGTTTTGTGCATTCCCGAACTTTGTGCAAGATTTTGTCAGTAAGTCAGATTGTCAGCAAGAAAAACAAAGTTGTGTTTGATGCCAAGGACTGTAAAGTTTATAATGCTGGCAAACAACTGGTGGCCAGGCCACAGCTTCACTTGGTGGAAATTTGTTCAATTTGGTGAATGATAAGTGTTAGGTCACTAGCAATATTAACTCGGAATATAAGTTGTGGAACAGAAGAACGGGACATCTAAACATAGCCAGCCTAAAACTTATGAGTGATCGTATAAGAATATTCAACTTGCCTTAGTTGTTTATATAAATACATTCCTGCATATGCATAGCTACCTTATACCTTTGCACTTGTACATGAACATACTTTGCTATCTCTTTTGTAAGCTATTGACATCATGATAGATAGATAGATAGATATATTCATTTTTTATTCAACTTTCACTTAAAAATAAGTACAATTATCAAAAGTATAAGTACATACGTGTAGGAGAATAAAAACTAATCATTCAATAACTTGATAGTTAGAGTTGAATGACGAACAAAGAAGATTTATATAATAAACTAGCTGTGCCCGCGACTTCGTCCGCGTGAAATAGTGACTTTCGGCAGCATTGTTAATTTTTTAGGCTACTTATTTTGCAAATAAGACACATTCATGCGTTTTAGTAAACCATTGTTATATTATTTTATTTTAGTATATGTTTGCACACGACGTTCTTATTTTTTCCATCTTTTGCGAAATAAAAAGGTTTTGTGGGATTGATATACGTGATTCTGCCACATAAAGTTGCCATGGGATTTTTTTCTAAACGAACACCTGCAACTCAAATCAGTGGGAATTAAAGGAAAACGGGGAATCGAAACGTTTTCTCCTTTTTTCGTTCCAGTCATTATTAATGCCGCATCCCAGATGTGTAATTTGTAGCTGTGTACAATTCTGGATTACTCATTTTTGGCACTGGAACACCAATTTGCTGCCACTCCTAATAATCCTAACAAATTGAGAAACTCTATAGGGTATGATGTGACTTGCTCAGTGTCCATAATATTGTCTATTGATAGACATTCGCCAACGTCCCCCAATACGTCAAACATATTTTTTTAGTTTATATGGTTAACTATCTCATTAGTCGGCGCCGAAATCGCCTTTCAAACAGCCATTCCCGATTGCCAATTATTATTTGAAGATCAAGATAGACATTTCTTCTCAGGTCAAATGTATTTTCGACAGTTTAACAGAAATCACCCGCAGTGAAAGAACTTTTATCGTCCCAGCAGTCTTAAGGTTCCCGTTTACGGTGTCGATCCCGTAGAAATATAGGGATTACTTATTAAGCCTATGTCTTTCCTCAGGCTCTAGGCTATCTCTTAATTAAATTCCATTTAAATCGGATCAGTTTTCTGGGCGGGAGATGGTAACAAAGAAACACGAAAAGACAGAGTTAATTTTGGATTTGTAATATTAGTAAGGATGTCCATCTTCGGGTTCTAGACTATCTCTGTACCAAAATTCATATAAATCGGTTCAATAGTTTGGGTGGTAAATATAAACAAAGAAAAACAGACAGACAGAGTTAAATTCGGATTTATAATGTTAATAAAGTCTTCCATTCCCGTGGGAACATGAGGGCGTTTCCGGAGGATGACTTGAAGTTTACATTACTCGGGAATAGTGCAGTATTCTAACGGTGGACATTTTTTGAAATGGGTGCTGTATTTTCCAAGTTCCCGTTCCCATGGGAATACAGTCCATCCTCAGGTTCTAGACTGTCTCTGTACCAAAATTCATATAAATAGGTTCAATAGTTTGGGCAGTTAATGGTAACAAAGAGAAATAGACAGACAGATTTAACTTCGGACTTATAATATTAGTAAAGACTCCCGTTCCCGTGGAAACATGGTGACCGTTCCCGTGAGGGATATGGGGATGAATAAAAGTTTATGTTGCTCAGGGATTATGGAGCATTCCAACGGTGGAAGAGTTTTTGAAATCGGTGCCATAGTGTCAAAGTTCCCGTAAACGTTCCTGCTCCCCTGGGAATATAGGGAATAAATATATGGCGTATGTCCTTCCTCAGGTTCTGAATAATCTTTGTAAAAAATTTAATTTAAATCAGTTTATTAGTTTGAGCGGAAGATGGTAACATAGAACGAAGGACAGACAGAGCTACTTTCACACTTATTATATTAGTAAGGACTCCCATTCCCGTAGGAATATGTGGATGAATTAAAGTTTATGTTAATCAGGAATAGTGTAGCATTCCAACGGTGGAAAAATTTTTGAAATCGGTGTCGTAGTTTCTAAGTTCCCGTATACGTTCCCGTTCCCGTAGGAATTAAGGGATAAAATATATAGCCTATGTCCTTCCTCAGGTTATGAGCAATCTTTGTACAAAATTTCATTTAAATCGGTTTATTAGTTTGGGCGGGTGATGGTAACATAGAACGACGGACAGACAGAGCTTCTTTCACTCTCATTATATTAGTAAGGACTCCCGTTCCCGTAGGAATATGTGGATGAATTAAAGTTTATGTTAATCAGGAATAGTGTAGCATTCTAACGGTGGAAAAATTTTTGAAATCGGTGTTGTAGTTTCTAAGTTCCCGTATACGTTTTCGTTCCCGTGGGAATATAGGGATAAAATATATAGCCTATGTCCTTCCTAAGGTTCTGAGCAATCTTTGTACAAAATTTCATTTAAATCGGTTTATTAGTTTAGGCGGGAGATGGTAACATAGAAAGGTGATCAGACAGAGCTACTTTTGCATTGATAAAAATAGTGAGGACCGGTTCCCGAGGGAATATTCGAATGAAATAAAGCCTATGTCCGTCCTTAAGTTCAGTCCAATCTTTGTACAAAATTTCATTTAAATCGGTTTATTAGTTTGGGCGGGAGATGGTAACATAGAACGACGGACAGACAGAGCTTCATTCGCACTTATTATATTAGTAAGGACTCCCGTTCCCGCAGGAATATAAGGATGAATTAAAGTTTATGTTACTTTGGGATAGTAAAGCATTCTATCGGTGGAAAAATTTTTGAAATCGGTATTGTAGTTTCTAAAATCCCGTATACGTTCCCGTTCCCGTGGGAATTTAGGGATAAAATATATAGCCTATGTCCTTCCTCTGGTTCTAGACTATCTCTGTACAAAATTTCATATCAATCAGTTTGGTAGTTTGGGCGGGAGATGGTAACATAGAAAGCCGGACAGACAGAGGGACTTTCACATTTATAATATTAGTTAGGATTAATAGAATAACTGATGTGGGGTACTTTCAGTTGTTCTACCGAGAGAATTTTTACATTTTCTTATTTGATTTTATTTTTATTTGATTTTGATTTAAAGTAAGTTAAAGCAGAATTTGATGCGCATATAATGAAGTATAAAAATTAAAATTATCTAGATCTACGTTCAACTTTTATAAATAGATTCTATTACAATATTATTCAGTGTGAAAAGCCAGATTTTATTTTTTTTCAAAAAGGAATTATAGTTGTAAGTAGTTCTTATTTCAATTGGAAGTTTATTAAAAATATACGAGGATGTTATGATGTAAAAGTTCATAAAATGAGTTTTGTGTGGAATTGGGTTATTAACAAGCGCAAGATTATTTATTCGTAGGTTGTATATTGACGAGTTCCTAGAAGGTATGTTACCGCTTTGTTTATAAAACTCTTTTAATACCTTGAACACATACAGATGACGTAAAGGCAAAATTTTTAGCTCACAAAAAAGAGGCCAGCTTTCAGTTCGTTGACACTTTTTACAAATTAGGCGAATTAAATGCTTTTGAGCCGTCAACACGGGTTTTAAACTACTGGCATATGCACCTCCCCAGCTTACTAAACCATATTGAATTTTAGACTGAGCAAGACCATAGTAGATCGTAGTGAGAACTTTCTTCGAGCAGAGTTGATTAAGGTGGTACATTTTACGAGTAACTAGGTTCATGTATGTTTTCACTGATTGTATGTGAACTTTCCAGTTGAGATTGCAATCTATGATTACACCCAAATATTTGAAGGAATCAACATATTCAATTTTAAAACAGCTCGGTAGACAGTTTTTACTTTCAAGAAAATTACAAGAACCACAATCATGTAAGGGCAAAATAAACCTTTGACATTCATTTGAGTGATACCAGAAATCATACCGTTCATGAAAGCCAGACGATAATCTAAAAAACATAATTTTAGTTTTTTCACTTATTATAAGTTTATGATATGCAAACCAAGCTCTCAATAATTGCAAATCCTTATTAATGTTATTAATACATTGAAAGTATGATGCTTCAGAATAAGTGAAGGCGATATCATCAGCAAATGCTCTACGATTTCCAGAAAAGTCTTGGAGAAATAGTGAGTTTATGTAAATCAAGAAAAGGATCGGACCAAGAACCGATCCTTGCGGAACGCCATTTTTCAACCCTAAGACGTTACTGAATATCCCATTAACGGAAACTTTTTGTACTCTCCCCACTAAGTATGACCTAAACCATTCATATGTTTGACCTCTGAAACCAGCATTATATAATTTTGACAATAAAATTTCATGGTCAACCATGTCAAACGCCTTTGTCATGTCAATAAATAACGCCATGGTAGTGCGGCTTTCATTTATGCTCGTATACAGATCGCAGCATACTTTGAGGATAGCATCTTCTGTAGATCTTCCAGGTCTGAATCCGTATTGATCATTTGAAAAGAAATTAGTTTTGTCAAGATAAGAGAGTATACGTGACTTCATTAATTTTTCAAAGATTTTTGAAATTGTAGGAAGTATCGAAATAGGCCTATAATCAGATAAATTTTTTCGACTGCCTTTTTTGAACAGGGGAATTACTTCAGCACTTTTCAACATGTTCGGAAATCTTCCAGTATTAACACTCAAATTAAAAATATAACAAAGAACATCCACAATCTCCCAAGATACATTTTTTAAAATAGTAGAAGATAACCCATCACTTGTGCAAGATTTTTTGTTTTGAAGGCCATGAATCAAATTGCAAATTTCCACAGGAGAAAACTCTTCGAAACGAAAACTAGTTATTTGTGTATTTTCTTTTTTTAAGATATTATTAATATTACAATCACATTTTTTGTGAAATGGCATTGAAGGTTGTATCTCCTCAGTTATGTTGACAAAATAACTATTGAACTTGTTTGATATAAGTTGAGGATCAGAGCTTATAGTGTTATTTATTACGATATTCGAAATTTGATTTGAATTAGATTGTTTGCCCAAAATGGAATTAACTACTTCCCATTCGCGTTTTATGTTACCTTTAGCACGATTTAACAAGTTGGAGTAGTATGAGTCACGTACTTCAGTAGTCAAAAGATTTGTTCTTTTGCAAAGTTTAGAATAATATTTTTTCAAGTTAGCGTTATGAGGATGTTTTTTGCATTTCAGCGAGTATTTGTTTTTTAACTGTATTTGTTTGAACAATCTTGGTGTCATCCAAGGCTTCAAAAATTTAGTCTTTTTTGTATTATTAATAAAAGTCTTTGAGTTTTCAATGTGTTCACCTAAGATAGATACAAAGATATCATAGGCTTCAGGAGCATCACTCGTAGAAAAAACAGGTTCCCAGAACTCATTTCTTAACCTTTCTCGCAGCACGACATAATCCAAAATATAATTTGTCCTAACTTTGTGAACCGTACTATACTTTTCGACTTTTTGCACATTTAAGGCACATAAATTATGATCCGTTATTCTATAATCGTATACTTCACTTGAAAATAATAACTTATTGGTTGTGCTCAATCTTACAAAGATATGATCAATGCAACTCGAGCAAGACATCGTTATTCGAGTTGGAACATTAACCAAACTTTTGAACCCAAAAGAAGACATCAAAAGCATGTAATTAACAGTGTCATTATCATTTTCCAGTAACAAATCTACGTTTACGTCACCTGCAACTATCACATTTTTTTCTTTGGTACTATTCAAGACACTAAAAAGCTCATCAATAAAACTTTTCTTGGTAAAACCATGTAAACGATGTATACCAAAAAGTGTATACCAATCATGTCTGTACAAAAATCTTATTCGGATTATGTCCGCAGTAACAATGACGATTTTTGAGTCTTCACACACAATATCACTTTTTATGTAAACTGCTACACCACCAGCAGAATAGGACTCATTACAATTGGCATACAACGAATAACCATTAATATTATAAAATTCTAATTCATTTTGAAAAATCCAAATTTCACTTACAACTATAATCGATGGTAACACTTTAAGAGAATCAATATGAGCAACTAAACTATTGAAATTCTTACGCAGACTTCGAATATTTTGATGAATGCAAAAAGGTTCTAATTCATAATCATTTTCAATAATATTAGTGGGTTTGGATGGATTGTTCACATGGATACTTGTATTTAAAGAAATCATTACAAATGTATCAAATCGGAGCTACAAGTTATTTTGATAAAATTATCACCCTCTTTCTTACGCATGTAAACAATCCCATTCCTTGTCCACAGAAATTTATAATTACGAGAATTTTTTATAGCTGCTGCTGCCTTTAAGAGTTGACGGTTGTTGTACGTTAGACTCTCATTGGGCGCGTTCGAGAACCTATCGGATAGCCTATCTCGGATAGCCGTATCTTGGATATCTTTTCGAACGATATAGATATCTTTTCCAGATTGCTGCAGACAAAAGCTGTGAAATATTAAAATTCGACTTTTGAAAACAGAAAAACATTCAAAATATCATTGCTAGAGGATTACAACTTAGTTTTTTCGATTTCCCATACGTTTTAAAAGATTCTTATGCTAAAATAAATGCACACCAAAACAAAAAATCAACATGAAAAGAAATAAAAATAAATTTTCTATATGTTTGTATCAGCTGTTCGCTAAGGTATCTGAGGTATACCGAAAATTCACAGATAGCTTTGGTTTCTCTATTTGACAGAAATGGTTTGCATCTTTGCTAAATGTTTAACACGTAAACAACAACAACAAGCTATCCGGATACCATTCTCGAACGCAGCCATTGATGTAGATAATCTCCTCAGGTGTTTGCGAGCTGATAACTGATGTTTTTAATTTCCTCTTTTTATCACGACAAGCTCTCATAATTTTCTCTTTTAAACTACGCGAGACTAGTCTCACACGCAGAATATTTTTTGTTTTATTTGCCATCGTCTTTGGGTGCGTAGAAGAATCAGTTTCTCTGTTGTTGGCTAGAGTCATTTTTTTTAAATAACAATGATCAATATCTGCTTCCATAATGTTTACATTAAGCCCATCACGAATAATTTTTAGAGCGAGATCATTACTTCATAGACTTGAATTGTCACAGGGAACGTTAACGTTGTAAATGAATTGAACTCTTTGACATGAATAAACACTCATGAAGTTTTGTACTCCACAGCGGTTGGTTGTTCTTTTTAATTGCTTATCTTTACAGGTTTATGGGCCCAGACCCAAGTCCGCTGTGTGAAAAGTTTTTTCTTAGTCAGTTATACTAAAGCGTAGAATTTTTAGAATTTTATTTTGCATATTATTCGGAGTCGCAGTAATTAAGAATCTTTTTTTTTTAGTATATAATAGATTTAACTCAACTCAACTGTAATTTTGTTTAGAAACATTTTTGTTTATTATTAGTTTTTTTGACAATAATTTAATTTAATTTAATTTATATATCTCACTGACGATGGAAGCATTGCTTCTGAAATGTACATCTGAGGAAATATAAAAAATGTTTTAACTGTTAAAAACTTTACTTAATTTAATCTTTTCATCCTACTAATCCTACTAATATTATAAACGTGAAAGTTTGTATGTGTGGATGGATGTTTGTTACTCTTTCACGCAAAAACTACTGAATGGATTTCAATTAAACTTTCCAATAATATAGCTTATACATCAGAATAACACATAGGATACAATTTATAAAGATATTGTGTGAGCTGTCCTAAATATGACAATAAGTGTCAAGTAACTAGGAGCATAAATTTAGGCACGCCATGTTTTCCTCACGGTCAGCTCTGTGTGGCCTGCTCACGTGTTTCCAAAGCAAAAAATCTGCATGTTTATGCTGAAGGAAAAAAATCGTTAAATATAGTTTATAAGAGCATGCTGCAGTGGCTAGATAACTATAGGCCTATGATCAGGGTTCTGCAGTGCCTTATTGCCGTATATTTATTATATTGCCAATTTTCTTATGTTAAAATATTGTCAAGCAGTTATATTTTTCAGATGCGATTAAAAAAATATTAATTATATTATTAATGTTAGTTCTTTTCTACGCAACGCTAATATAAGCTACTCCTAACACTTATCCTGCGTAGACGAAGTCGCGGGCACCAGCTATGAACTATATTTTCAAGTAAATTTATTATTAATTTGTTTAAAAATAAGTTCTGAAACCACATTTTTTGCTTTGTGATTAAAAGTTTGGTGCAAGTGAGAATTTATTAGATTTGAGCAATTTCATTTTTTTTTTTCCACTTATGAAAGCTTTTACTTCCACATAATTTGAATGGGTCGAGAAAAGGAAAGCGAACCGTGACGCGAACGGGAACTCTAAAACTAACACTATCTCTTTTATATTTCATGGCCATACTTATTCCTACGGAAACGGGAAACTAGAAATTTTCAGGCATTCTTATACTTAGTCTTCTTAGTTTTCGTTTTTGACAGTTTTGTGTGAACATCGCTTTAAATAAGTTAGACCCGAGCAACGCCGGGTGGGTCAGCAAGTTTATAATATAAAAATATCAAACAAATGGAAGTTCACAGCCATTATATGAAAAGTGCAGACCAGTGGAGTACATGGAAATTCCAAATGAGAGTCATGCTATGCGCCAGTGAAATGTATGACATTGTCACTGGGGTGATGAAGAGCCCCGCTGCAACAGAAGTTGGAAAGTTGGCGGAATGGGTAAAGCTAGATAGGAAAGCGCAAAAGGTTATAGTGATGGGTATTGGTTCTCAAGCACTTATCCACATAATGAACCGTTCTACTTTGCATGCCATGTGCAAAAAGTTAGAATCCGTTTATGAGCAAAAAGCCGCAACAAATGTGCATCTACTTCAACAAAAGTTTTACAGTTTTTCGAAAAATGCGTCTGATGGTGTTGCTTTACTCACATTTCTAAGCTTGAGTCAATTGCGCATCAATTTAAAGATGAATAACAAAGGTAATCATGATAACAAAGGTAATTATGACTCTCCCAAAAGACTACAACCATTTTTTTACTGCTTGGGAGTCAACGGCACCAAGTGAAAAAACGGTAGAAAATCTAACAGCTCGTTTGATAATGGAAGAATCGCGCTTAAATTTACAAATGCAGATGAAACTGAAACAATGGCAACAAGTGCATTGGTTGCCAAAAGGGGAACACATTTTTTCAAAGTGTCATCAAAAATCGAAGGGCAAGCCGGGGAAGTGTTTCCATTGCAAAAACCAGGGCATTGGAAAAGGGATTGTCCATCAAGGCATGGAAATGGACATGGGCATGTTGCACAGAAGGAGTTTGATAGTGATGCTTTTATTTGTACATTCACCTCAGGCTCTTCAACTGAAAGCAGGTGCAGTGATTGGTTTTTGGACAGCGGCGCCAGTGATCACATGACATTTCGTCAAGATTGGTTGGTAGATTGTGTGCCGTTTTCAAGTCCGCAATTTGTTCGCGTAGGTAACGGAGAAACAATTAACGCTATTGGTAGCGGTAAAATTAACATTCTTTCATACAACGGTGAAGTCTGGTAGTGGGAGTGCGGGAATCATCACTTTTTAAGATGATGTTTAAGGTAAATGTGCCTGCAATAGCCAATGTGAGCGACAAAATTGATGATATACAAACTTGCCATGAAAGATTAGGACATCAAAATGTTAACTATGTTCGTAGTTTTCTGAAAGAGCGTGGTATAGATTCTCGTGACTCAGGCAAATCTTTTTGCGACGCATGAACTTGAAGAAAAATGCACCGGTTTCCTTTTGAAAGAAGTGGCAGTAGTGCAAGCTCGCTAGGGGAATTAATTCATGCGGTCAAGAAGTTTCTCAAAAAGGAATGTGTTCGACATCAAACATCAGTACCCTATTCTCCACAGCAGAATGGCAGGGCTGAGAGAGATTTGAGAACAATCGTTGAGGCAGCCAGGACTATGATTCACGCAAAATTACTTTCTTCATGAATATGGGCAGAAGCAGTGAACTTTGCAAGTTTTTTACTGAACCGTACGGGACCCACTGATTCTTCTGGGAAGAATCCGATTGATGCGATTGAGGATGGGAATTGATCAGCAACCAGATTATAAGAACTTCAAAGTGTTTGGGGATGAATGCTATGCTCATATTCCTTCCCAGAAACGTCAAAAACGGGATCCAAAGTGGCAACGTGTGATCTTTATTGGATATCCAGAAAACACAAAAGGCTACCGTGCGTATTACCCAACAAGTGAAAAAATCGAAGTGAATCGTGATGTTGCTTTCAGAAACTTGGGGAATGACACGGTGATTCTGCATGATGAAATCACAAAAATTCCGAAATAAAAACTGAAACAACATCTGCGCCAGAAAGCGAAATTGATATTTCCTTGGATTTATCCAAAGCTAAAGAAGATGAAGAAATTATCACGGAAAAGCCAATTAAGCTAAGGAGGTGGCAGAATCTAAGCCAATGGAATACATATGTAAGTAGTCGTTTGAGAAGTGCTCAGAAAGCAGACGGAAACTCATTAGTTTGCATTTTGGAAGCGGGGCTTTTGTCGCCGAAAATTGTGAGCCACGAAATTATGAAGAAGCTGTTGAATCAAAAGATAAGTCAAAGTGGCAAACAGCAATGGAGGAAGAAGTCGATGCGCTCAACAGGAACAACACCTTAGTACTGGTAAACCTTCCATCGGGCAAGAAAGTTATCGATAATCGCTGGGTGTTTAAAATTAAGCATGAAACCAGCAATGAACCAAAAAGGTACAAAGCAAGGTTAGTTGTACGAGGTTTTTCCCAGCGGCATGGGATTGATTAAAAGGAAACATTTAGCCCTGTAGCAAGATTTGGATCCATTCGCTCAATTCTTGCTATTGCAGCAAGCAAAAATATGTCTTTAAAGCAGTTTGGCATTAAGACAGCTTTCTTAATGATGACCTTCAAGATGAAGTATAAATGCAACAGCCGATTGGTTTTGAAGATAAAACGGAAGAAGAGTCTCTATGGTCTTAAGCAAGCTTCAAGATGTTGGAACATAAAGTTTTCAAGCTGACCCCTGTGTTGTTTATATAAATACATTCCTGCATACGCATACCTACCTTTGCTTTTGTACATGTACATACTTTGCTATCTCTTTTATAAGCTATTGACATCATGTCATTGTAAATGAATTGAACTCTTTGACATGAATAAACACTCACTCTAGTTAGGACTCCACAGCAGTTGGTTGTTCTTTTTAATTGCTTATCTTAACATGGACGCAGTAAGAAATGCCCATACAAGGATAACTGGAACTATGAAGCATGCTTACGAATGATGCAATGCCGCTTTCCATTTAATCGTACAGGTCCATGAGCGACCGAAATCAGATTATTATTATGGATATTGTTGAAGTCATAATGCAAGGCAGCCGGGTGACGGGAGAAAACAAAACCATGTGCATGCAACTTAAAAAGTTTATTGCGCGAACGCTGACAGGCCAGCCAATTTTTCTCAAGAATATCCGCCATATTATATTCGCTCTTTCATTCTTTTGCCAACCACGTACTACGACATACCCTAGCCATCCGCCATTCTAAGTGCCAAAGAGCACATAATTTATAACGTTTAATTTCTGTCAATTTTTGAATAAAATATTCCTAAAATTCAAATATTGACTGTGCGAGTATTATTTATTGAAGAAGGTTTAAATAAAACAATTCCAGCGCAACATTTTGGTCCTTCAAACCGCATTCATTAATTGCGAAAAATTAAATTAAAATTAAAAAGGGTGTGGTCTTGGTGACAATCGAGCTTCGATCATCATTGCTTCAAGTTGAGAAGTCGATGTGCAATTTTCTCGTTGTGGCGGGTGGATTCTCGCAAAAAGCGAGATTAAAATAGTTTTGGTGTAAAATTGTTGGGCAACAATAAGCCACATTTTAAAGAAAATCATCGCGCCGAGGGTGCTGTACAAATAACAGCACGACGCAATACGGAAATAATAAGGAACTGCTCGTCACACGGACGGCATAGGACAAAGACAAAAAGACGGCTATATCGTCACATTTTAAAGAAAACCATCGCGCCAAGGGTGCTGTACAAATAACAGCACGACGCAACACGCAAATAATAAGGAATTGCTGGTCACAGGGACAGCATAGGACAAAGACAAATAGACGGCTATATCGTCAAGGAGTGTCGCCATATTTTGGCCAAAGTCATCATTCACCATTGTCTTTGCCATCGTCAAGCCATCCACATCAGCATCCACATCATCAATCAGCATCACCATCGTCAAGCCATCCACATCAGCATCCACATCATTCAGCACCGTAAATCTTGGAAGTGTACAGGTAACTACTTACAAAAATTTTTCATTTGTATTAATTAAAATAAATGAGTAGATTAGTTATCAATTTCAATATTTCAATATATAGATATATATCGAAACAGTGCAATCGGGACGTTTTTTTAAAGATATATGTAGGATACCAAGTTTCAAAGCTACTACCAAACTAAGACTGTAACACCCTATTTAGCCAGATCAAAGTGGAATCGAAACATTATTATCAGACCTAAGATTAGATTAACATCGATTAACATAAGTATAAATCTCCAAACCTGTGAGTACATTAAATTATTACTAACCAAGAAGTAGAGTAAAATTATAGCCTAAAATTTAGCCAACTTGGAGCTGAAATTGTTCGATTAAACAAAGCTTGTTTTATTGCGGTTTGCAAAGTCAATTTCGTATTGTTCAATAAAGTAAAGCTAGCTATGTCTGAAGGAGAAGCAAAAAAGAACAAAAACTCGAATAGCACAGGGATAAATGACGATAGTGAAGATGACATCTCATATGCTATTAGGCAGATGGAGTTGAACCTTTTTGCCAGAGAGTCCTGGTTGGAGAACAAAAAGGCTCCGCTTCACATTTCTTGGAAAGAATTGGAGAAACTAGATGAACTGCGGGCCAAACAAAAGGCTGGTAATTCTCGGGCAACGACAGGTAGTTCGCTTAGTTACTTATTAGGACAAGAAAACAATGCGAATGATTTGAGGTTAGGTGCACCCGCAAGTGACAATCAAGATACAGGTGATTTAGAAATAGGCAACGAGGAGACAGGTAGTTTGGCGGCTGGTGTAGTATTGGATACGCCTACGAGTCAGGAAATCAGGTAGCAGACGATGAAAGGGGAGATGGTGTAAACAAGATGTCTTGGCAGCACAGTCACAGTTCAACTGATGTTATAAGCAAACTATAGTACTTAAAAATAAGAGAGTCACTACTGTCAGCTAATGAGGAAAATTTCCGAAGAGAGCTTGAGATATCAGCACTTAATACTGAGGTAGACGTTTTTGCAAGTAGATCTCGATCTTCGGTACCATTCAAAGGCACGTTAAACATTGTACCAGAGTTTTCCGGAAGTGACTTTTATGACGTAAGAAGTTGGTTAGAAGATGTTGAATCGGCAGCTGTGTCTCTCAATTGGTCGGAGCTAGAAAAATTAATTTTCAGAAAATGTTTACTGACAGGATCCACAAAGTTGGCGTTAAGGGCTAGAACAGACTTATAATCGTTTCCCGAGCTGAAAAAGTTTTTGATAGAAGAGTTTGGCATAGAACTCATATCAGTAGATATTCACCAGAAAATGATCAAAAGGAGACAAGAGAAGAACGAAAGTGCGCAAGACTATCTTTTGAAGATGAGAGAGCTAGGGGCATTAGGGCGCTTCGATGATAAGGCGATCATTCAGTATGTCATTAAGGGTATCGAAGATATCCCAAGCAACAAGGCAATCCTTCATGGAGCTAACTCGATGAGCGAGTTTAAGGCATAACTTTGCCTCTCTATTCGACTTTTAAAGAAGACCTTTTGCTAGCTCGATCAAAAGATGGCACTAAGCAATCAGTTAGGACAGATTCCATGAATAGAAACGAGACTAGTTCATCCCAAACCAGGTGTTATAATTGTGGTAAAAAGGGTCACAGAAGCTCGAATTGTTCAAAAGGTCTTAAGTGCTTCCGGTGTAATGAATTTGGGCACAAGTCCACTTCCTGTACTAAGCCTAAGACTACCAATTGTGCTAGAGTTAGTGAAACCAATGCTTGGACCTTGGTTAAGTTAAATGGTCAGGAAATATTAACCCTTATTGACTCAGGCAGTGATCTTACTATCATTACATGGGAAAAATTTATAAAGCTTGGTTCACCAAGATTAGAACCAAACAGAATCGAGGTTCAAGGGTTGTCAAAAGCACCTGCCTTAGGATCATTTGAAGGTCACTTACAGATTGATAAATATAGCTCGAATGCAACTATTTTTGTTATGTCCGAAACCATTTTGAAAGTTCCAATGATAGTTGGAAGGGATGTGCTCAATGGTACAAACATCAATATTTCGAGAGACGGCAAAGTTTTTGTCACAGAGTCAAGGGATGACGCATCTTGTTATCTGAGCATGAATTCTCCTACGACAGAGGATGACTTTACCATAGGGAATAGGAGTTACACAGACGCCGTTAAGAATTTGGTTTTCAACTACAACCCTAAAGGGGAAAAGTCTACTAAAGTACAAATGAACATTGTTCTCAAAGATAAAACACCGATTTACCAAAACCCAAGACGATAAGCACCTCTAGATAAAGAAATTGTAGACGATCAGATTGCAGAATGGCTCAGAGCTGGTGTAGTTAAACGTTTGTTTTGTAAAATATTCCTTATTGACCGCAAGAAATCGATTGAAAATAAACAACAAAAGTCTCGGTTAAAAAACTCAAATTAACTTATTTTTAAATACATATCGAATGTATTTCGGACAAAATTATTGTCTGCCCATCATCAGCGAGTGCAAAATATACACTAAACAAAAAGAGAAAAGTATAAGATAACAAAGTAAACTAACATTTTAGTTGTTGTCTAGTTAGAACAAAGCTTAATACAAATACTTAGTTAACATTACAAAAGTGTGAGCAAATTACAGATAATTAACATTCCAATAGTGTGAACCATTGACATATTATATATGGACTGCTAGTTGAGTGTAATGTCCATATAAGACTGGCAAAGATTTTGAAGCCAAGCGACACTAGCCCTCTTGGTGCACCATGCGGCCATTTACGGCAACATTACAATTTGTTCCCAAGAATTAGGTGCCATCTACAAGACCAACTTATATTTTTCTCTTTTTAACTAATTAAAGAAAGAGACATACATGTGTTAGTTTAGTTCTAGATTCGACAACCAGTTGAACCCTGTTGCAGCACTGTCGCTTATCGCTGGCTTCACTTTTAAGGAGCCAACTAGCAGTCCATATATAATATGTCAATGGTGTGAACATTATACAAATAGTTAACATTATGACAGTATGAGAGAAATACAAATGGTTAACATTACATTATTGAGTTGTATTTGTAAATGAGAGACAACAAAAAGTTTTTTAATGTAAACAAAACAAAAACAAAAGGAAATTTATGTATTATCTTTTAATATATCAAATAGAGTAGATTCAATCGGTCCAGGCTCTAAATTCATTAAATTTGAATGTAAATTAATATATATAGACTCATATGCGTCTAATTTGGATGAATTGGTGACCGTTTTTACCAATTTAACATTTTGATCAAAAGTCCCAATGCTATGGCGTTGAGTATTGTTTACATCTAAGCAGTGAGCGGGTATTGCTTTCGCTATTTCTCTCTTGTGTACAGATCGAAGATGCTCATTGTAACGTGTTGATATTGTTCTCCTTGTCTGGCCAATGTATGTCTTCTCACAGTTCGAGCATTTGATTTCGTAAATGCCACTACGTTCGCTCAGCGGTAACGAATCTTTCGTCGAGCCGAGAAGTGTGCGTAGCTTGTTGTTATTGGTATATGCAATCTGCATATTGGCTTCCTCAAACGAATGTTTTAAATGGTTTGTAATATTCGGTGCGAATGTCATGGCGATGTGATGTTTACAAGTTGACTGTGTCCTTCGATTTTGTTCGTATAAAGTTGTGAAGTTGTCATAAAAAGAGGTAATTTAGATAATGTTTTGAACATGCTAAATAGCAAATACGATAGTATCAAATTCACTTATGAGAGCGAACACGACACCCATCACTCGCTGGCATTCTTGGATTTAAAAATCACACGAATTGGTCGAAAAGTGCAATTTGCCATATACAGAAAGTCAACGACAACCGACCGCTACATCACAAATGATTCTTTCTGTTCACATCATATAAAATTATCTGCTTTCTCATCAACGCATGTGCAGAATTCCTCTCTCCGTCAAAAATTACAAAAAAGAATACGAACAAATATTACATTTGGCAGATATTAATGGATACGAAAGACTGATTATAGATAAATTAGTACGGAAAATCTCAGGTAGAATTAGAAATGAGCATTTCACAACTTTATACGAACAAAATCGAAGGACACAGTCAACTTGTAAACATCACATCGCCATGACATTCGCACCGAATATTACAAACCATTTAAAACATTCGTTTGAGGAAGCCAATATGCAGATTGCATATACCAATAACAACAAGCTACGCACACTTCTCGGCTCGACGAAAGATTCGGTACCGCTGAGCGAACGTAGTGGCATTTACGAAATCAAATGCTCGAACTGTGAGAAGACATTCATTGGCCAGACAAGGAGAACAATATCAACACGTTACAATGAGCATCTTCGATCTGTACACAAGAGAGAAATAGCGAAAGCAATACCCGCTCACTGCTTAGATGTAAACAATACTCAACGCCATAGCATTGGGACTTTTGATCAAAATGTTAAATTGCTAAAAACGGTCACCAATTCATCCAAATTAGACGCATATGAGTCTATATATATTAATTTACATTCAAATTTAATGAATTTAGAGCCTGGACCGATTGAATCTACTCTATTTGATATATTAAAAGATAATACATAAATTTCCTTTTGTTTTTGTTTTGCTTACATTAAAAAACTTTTTGTTGTCTCTCATTTACAAATACAACTAAATAATGTAATGTTAACCATTTGTATTTCTCTCATACTGTCATAATGTTAACTATTTGTATAATGTTCACACTATTGGAATGTTAATTATCTGTAATTTGCTCACACTTTTGTAATGTTAACTAAGTATTTGTATTAAGCTTTGTTCTAACTAGACAACAACTAAAATGTTAGTTTACTTTGTTATCTTATACTTTTCTCTTTTTGTTTAGTGTATATTTTGCGCTCGCTGATGATGGGCAGACAATAATTTTGTCCGAAATGCATTCGATATGTATTTAAAAATAAATTAATTTGAGTTTTTTAACCGAGACTTTTGTTGTTTATTTTCAATCGATTTCTTGCGGTCAATAAGGAATATTTTACAAAACAAACGTTTTAAAACCGACCACAAATAGTTCTCAAGTTTAGAGATTAAAATGCTAAACGAAAATGATTCTGGTGTAGTAAGGCCAAGTGATTCAGAGTTCGCAAGCCCAATTGTCCTTGCCAACAAAAAGGATGGATCAAAAAGACTCTGTATCGACTATCATCGTATTAACAAAGTTATAATTCGTGATCGCTATCATCTCCCCCTTATAGAGGACCAGGTTGATTCTCTTAGCAAGTCCAAAATATTTTCTACACTCGACTTAGAGAATGGATTTTTCCACGTGGATATATTCGAAGATAGTCGTAAGTACACTTCATTTGTAACCCACAGCGGACAATATGAGTTCAACAAAGTGCCTTTTGGCCTTAGCACGTCACCAGCAGTGTTTCAGAAACACATCAACCAAGTTTTCAGAACCTTAATATCGGAAGGTATTGTACTTTTGTACATGGACGACGTCATTGTCCTTTCATCATCGTATGACGAAGCGCTCGAGAACCTGAGCAAAGTATTCGACTTAGCCTCTGCTTATGGCCTAAAGATCAGATGGAAAAAATGCCAGTTCCTTTGCGAATAGATTGTTTATTTGGGCTATGAAATAGAATTTGGTTATGTTAAAACTTCCCAGGACAAGACGGCTGCAGTTATGAGATTTCCAGAGCCAAATTCCATCAAAAAGTTTCAGAGTTTCTTGGGACTAACGGGGTATTTCCGAAAATTTATTCCTGGATATTCCTTAATTGCTAAGCCCCTAACAGCTCTTCTCAAGAAAGATAGTGCCTTTATGTCTGGTTCGGCCGAAAAAACAGCTTTCCAAAAAATAAAAAGCATTTTGGCTGCTAGTCCAGTTTTGAAGCAACTTTCCTCAAGGATTGCAGGTTGGGCGCTTACATTGCAAGAGTTTGACTACACACTAGAGCACCGACCAGGTACCAGCATGAAGTTCGCAGACGCGCTTAGTAGGAATCCTATCGTTATGGTTGTAAATTCCAAATTCTTTGCGAGGTTGAGAAGCGCTCAAGAAAAAGACGAATACCTTTTGGCCGTAAAGGCAGCTTTGAAGAACGGACCTTATGAGAATTTCTTTACGGAACAATATATCGTCTACAAAACCAACTATGAAGGCAACAAACTACTATGCGTACCAAAGAAGATGCAGGACGAAATAATAAATCCGTTCACTCGGAAGGTCATTTTGGCACCCGCAAGATGGAAGAAATAATCAGACGTGACTATTTTATTCCAAACCTAAAGCAAAAGCTAGAAACGTGTCGGCGAAACTGTGTACAATGCATCATCAGTGAACGAAAGTGGCAAGCAAGAGGGATTCCTTAATCCAATCTGCAAAGAAGAGCAACCTTTACATACCTACCACGTAGACCATTTGGGTCCTCTCTCGGTTACAGCCAAGCAGTATTCTTTTATTTTTTGTGTAGTCGACGCATTCACAAAGTTTGTCTGGTTGTACCCTGTGAAGTCGACAGGAACGGCTGAAGTGATCGCAAAATTAGAAATACAAGGAACCGTTTTTGGTAACCCAAGCCGCATAATTTCGGACAGAGGTGTCGCGTTTACATCTAACGCTTTCCAAGATTACTGCGAGAATCAAAAAATTCAACATTCTTTGATCACTACAGGAGTTCCCAGAGGCAACGGTCAGGTTGAAAGGGTAAATCGAGTGATTGTTTCCGTTTTGGCCAAGTTGTCAGCGGATGACCCTACAAAGTGGTTCAGGTTTACTTATCAAATACAAGAGTGTCTGAACTCAACATGGCATAGGCGTATTAAAAGAACTCCATTCGAATTACTTTTCGGAGTTAGGATGCGTAGGGTACAAGATATTGATCTCGCTGAAGCTGTGAACGAGGAGATTCGGAAAGCCTTCGAAGAAGCACGTGAAAGCTCACGTGAAATTGCTAAATCTTCTATTAAGGCAGTACAAGAAGAAAATCGTAAAACTTTTAATAAGAAACGAAAGTTAGCTACTAAATACAAACTTAACGATGTAGTTGCAATTAAAAAAACCCAATTTGGTACTAATCAAAAAATTTCTCGCAAATTTCTAGGTCCTTATGTGGTCACGAAGATCTCCGCACACGATAGGTACGAAATACAGAAAGTTGGTTGCCACAACGGACCACGCACAACCACATCTAGTGCAGACAACATGAAGCCTTGGAGTGATCCTAGTTCTTACGATTTCATGACCGAAGATAAATCTGAAGACGATGTCGAAGACCTTATGGTGTCTAACGAAGACCCATAAACTTTTTACGAGCAACCTGTACGATGACCGCTTCAACAGCCGATGACGAAACGACGAAAAACGAAGAAGAACTAGAAGAACTCTTATGATGATATTTCGATCCCAACTTAACAACAGATGAAGATGATAACTATGACGAGGTGCTGAGGGACAAATACTATCCAAGGACGAATAACAATGTACTTTCCAAGACGTAAGATGATTTTCCGAGGACGTAAAATATACAGGATGGCCGATTGTAGGATACCAAGTTTCAAAGCTACTACCAAACTAAGACTGTAACACCCTATTTAGCCAGATCAAAGTGGAATCGAAACATTATCAGACCTAAGACGAAAGACGAGAGAATGAGAACGAGGAGAAGAAAGTAAGCAGTCAACTGAGCAAGACGTCACCCAAGATAGCCCTTTGTATTGTCTATTGAGTTTTATTTCCCACATATATTATATATCGAAACGGTGCAATCGAGACGTTTTTTTTTATATATATTAAGTATCGAAACGGTACAAATTGAGACGTTTTTTTTGGGTTAAGATAACACGCGGTAGGGTGGTAAGGGTGTGTTTTACGTGTTTTAAAAATTTCTAAGTAACTGTGCAATTTGGGCGGTAGAAATGAGTTTAGAGAGTTTAATTTTGGCATGTGATGCCTTGGTAGATTTTCACGCGAATTTTAAGGAAAAACCTATTAAAGGGATTTCACAATCGGTTTTAAAGGCATACAAAGTCGAATTCCAGAAAAATATGGATAGACGTGAAAGATGCGAAAGATGGCACACAATAAATTCGTGTGTTCCGCGTCCGAGGATGATGACCTCAAGGCGTCGCTTGTGGAAGTGAGAGCCAAGTATAGGAAGTGCTCACGCTCAGACACTTATATAGGATTTCTCGGGGATCTACTAGAGGCCACAGGGCCGCAAGAGGGTAAAGCGAAAAATAAAAGTGAAAACGGGGAAAAAGACGATAAATAACTTCTCTATTGCATAGTATGCATCTCCCACCGTGTCAAACGGAAATTTTTGGTTTTGAATTTGTAAAATGGCCTGCGTTCAGAGACAAGTTTACCGCACTCTACATCCGACACGCAAAGCTCAGTCCCGTTCAAAAACTTTTCCACTTGCGTGCTCGGACAAAAGATCATGCGTTAAGCATTGTTTCAAAATTTGAGATAACGGACGACAATTTTAAGGCTGCATGGTCAGCGCTCAAGGAACATTACGAAAATAAACGGATTCTCGTAAATAACCATTTAAATATTTTGCTGGGTAAACCATGCATCGCAGTTGAATCTGCTACCGCGCTCAAGGGATTGCAAAGCAATATCAATGAAGCTGTCTTAGTCTTTTTTTTTGGTCTTCGACTTTCCTTAAGTACAGACGTGTTCGTTCATCGCAAATTAATAATTGTCACTTTCCCTATTCTTGAAATTTGCCTATACCCATTCTTTTGCCTTTACCCAATTTCAAAATAATAATCAATAACTGAATCGTTTCAATTTCGAAGTAAACATCGATCGTGTCTCGTGCGGTGGTTTATGCGGAAAAGTGTTTCAAATGGGTTGTATTGGGGTCAGCAAAAGATTGTTAAGTAATATTGTTGACATAACTTCGCGATTTGTTTTTTATTGTGACGAATGTGAAAAAATATCGTTGTCACATATATTACTTGCAATTAAGTGTTCCAACAAAAACCTTAAGTCAGCGATTGACGTGAACAATGTTAACACGTTGACTGCCGCCATAGAAAAAAAATATATTACCAAAGTGCCAAAAGTGTTTTCTTGTGTTATCGTGATGTTTATGTGTATAATTGTTAAACTGTTTCTTAGTTTTTGTAATTTGTGTTGTTGTAATGTGTTTTAAGACCGTGACCACCGGTGGGTCACATGGCCCCTCACAAAAACTTACTATAGTGTATTACCACCTGACCCACCGGTGGTCACAAGCTAATTGTATGTTTTACATTAGTTTACTTCTTCCTAAGTTTGTGTTTCATTACTTTATGACTTATTTTTGAATTCTTAAGTCTATTTTTCATTTTTTATTTGCATTATAAGTCAAAATTTAAAATAAATAAATAACTTGATTTAAAACTACGATAAAAGTCTAAAGCTTGCAAATAAGTGGTTACAGATTTTTTTCCTGCAAAGCAGGGACTTTTACCTAGGTGCCAAAGTAGGAAAAATAACATTTCATCAGCAAGCCACTTAAGAAATTTCGATACACAAATATCTACATCTCTCATCCTCTTATGAATAATTTGTGTGACCCACCGGTGGGTCACATGGCAGCGAACGTGTTAAATTTGCTCAGATACATAATGAGTTAATTAAAATTGATGACCTGATTAAGCAGAATGGCGAAATTCATACGATGGTCCTTAACATTACCCGTGTGTTGAACAATAATTCTGAAAATCTGTGCAAAAAAATCGCCGAAATTGCCAATTCTGTAAATGACCTAATTAAAACCAGTGAAGCAAAGAGTGAAGAACTTTGCCTTAAACTTAACTATGCCATCCCTTTGAAATCTATAAACTCTCTGCTAGAAGAAATGACCCACTCTATTAAAAACATTCTCGGTACAACATCGTCAATCCGATCAGACATCAACGTACATTCATCTAGTAGCACTTACGTTGGGCTCAATCATGTGTTATATGATTTGTCTAATGACTTGGCCGCGACTAGATCATCGATTGGACAGATTTCTGATGAGTTGAGAGCGACCTCCAGAAAAATTGATGATATCCCAGATCAACTGCAGCCAACAACGTCAACTTTCAACAGCTCCGTACTTGCCCCACAACAACATAACAATGTCTCTATTCTCGAGGAACTGGTGAACGCGGATAAAACCCTTAATCATCCAACTGACAATAACAACCAACTTAACAATAGTTCTCCCAATCCTGAGCCCGTACGTCTAATATGAAGAAGCTTAACAAATTTGGGGTTACTTGGACTGAGTCGGAATGGAATAACAGACTGAAGAAAATGGAAGCTGTTAACAACTCGTGGTTACTGCTCACAAACGCCCCAAAATCAAAAGGCGGTTTAAAATTTGTATTCCAACTTAATACTCTTGGATGTTTGAATGTTCCGGAAATAGGATCCAATTGGATGATATGCTGCTTTCACCTTTAATTGTCTCTTCAACTATAGAACCACAGATAAAATCAATTTTTAATAATTTTAATAACCAACCTAAACCCTTTATCCCGAAAATAACACCAAACCCCAACCACGCTCCAAAACCTTATATCCCCAATAAAAATTCAAATCCCTATTGGACTTATAAAAAAAATTTTCCTCGTTGCTAAGCCTTCCAGTTGCTCCTAAGTCGATTTCAAACCGTCCCCATCACCATTTCCAAAACAGCCATGTTCCTTCTAAACCCCAGCAAAGGGTCTCTTTTAATTTAACTCCCCCAGCTCACTCTACCTCTTTACCGTCTAATCAATCCCCCTCAACACCCTCTTCTATGGATAAATCACCCTTCCCATCCTTCGATCTTACTTCATAAGCAAAATATGTACCCTAATTTTATAAGCTCCCCTATACTTAATCCTAGCACACCTGAACCACCTTCCAGTTCAACTAACAGTTTTGACCCTCTTTTGCCTCTCATAGTCAAACCTACCCAGCAAACTATTGATTCCACAGAATCACGATACGCCCTGTCTAGACCTAGAGACAAAAAGACATACGAAAACATCCGTATTTTCCTGGCTTACATTCATGATAAGTCAGACATAGTGTGCTATGAAGGCAAAACTAAAACCAGTGTCATTGTCTCTATTCAGCAGGAAGGTCTGCCCACTGATGTTCCTACCCTCAAGAAACTGTACATCAAATACCATGAGCTTTTTAATCTGTCCCCTGAAAAGGTCGCTAATGATCTTGAAGCTTTTGATCAATATGTTCACTCAAAGCGAATATCCCACCTTCAACGTAGTAGAAGTGACCATGATAAGTTTTTTCGTTAGTAATCTACTTCTTACCTTTTACTATCAAATCGTAAGAGGTCTTCGCTGAAAAACAAGTGCAGTCCTTTGAAAATTCCACGCTTTGCCTTTTGAAGTCTATGCTCTGACTAAAACTAATCTTATCCCTAGCACTAACAACCAGGAACTGTTCCCTTCTACTTTCAATGTTTATCGAGATGATGATCAAGACCGCGACACTGATGACTCTCCTTGTCGTGGTGTCCTCACAGCCGTCTCCAATACTATTGACTCATCTATTCTCTCAACATCCTCCTCCCCAAGCCTTGCCTTTGTCTCAATTAAAATTACACTACCCCATAAATCGCTTTACGTTATCTACTTTTACATTTTACCATCGCAAGCCCTCGAATCTTATGAATTTGCAATCAAAACAATTGATGACATCTCAGATTTATGCGAACCTCATGATGAGATCCTTATTTTCGGTGATTTCAACCTGCCGTATTTGAACTGGACTTTGTCAGACGACCAATCGTTTTATATTGCTCCAAGCCCCATCTCTGCCAAAGAATGTCTGTTCGTTGATCGTCTTGTAGACTCTTGCCTCTGCCAAGTAAGTGGAATTTCAAACTACATGGGTAGACAACTTGGCCTTGTATTTTCAACAGACCCCATTAATTTCTCAATCTCACTTTCACCCCTGCTTCTTTCAACCATAGATAACCTACACCCTCCTCTCCTTCTTTCGTTTTTTCTCCGGTCTTCAAAACCATCTTACCCGCCCGTACCTCCAGCTTCATACGATTTCCACAAAGCAAACTTTCGGAAAGTTAATGATTATCTCAATAGAACTCACTTTAATTTTGATAATTTAACTGTAGAAGATGCCACATCCGCGTTCTAGAGAGAAATACATAATGCTATATCCCTCTTCGTTCCCCTTTCCAGACTTAAACTTCTTCTACTTCTCCACATTGGTATAACCATAGGCTCCGTAGTCTAAGAAAAAAAAGGAACAAATTGTGGACAATCTTCCTTCGTACTCGATCTCCTACTGACTATTCAGTTTACCTTGGCTCTTATATACACTTCTGTGAGTTTTCAGCACCCTTTACCAACGCTACAGGGTTTTCTATTAAGAGCTATCCATTCTATTTTTTAAATAAAAACGCCAGCCATTTGAGATATCAAAAAAACATTTATTTCATATTAAAGTACACCCAATACCATTACGAATGGAACTCTATTTCGTTCATATGTCCTCCACGGGCGAGCTTGCCGCGATCGATACGTTGAACCCAATTTTCGACCACTCTCTCGCACATATCGACCGGTATTGCGGCAATTTCGCGTTCAATATTAAAGTTTAGTGTGTATATTTCATCAAACAAAGCAAAGATACAATACTTTAGTGATTACTAGAAAAAAATAATAAACAATAATTGGATAATTAAATAAAATATAAAATAGTTACATAAAAATTAAACATGCACTCGTACTAATCATTACCACCATTAAAAATTATTTAACAACAAAAGAAATTTATTTTTAAATGAAAATCTGCTCAAACTAAAATCAATCATTGCATGAAATGAATTTGCAGTTTTTAAACATCTATTCAGTGGTTCATTGGCTGCATAATTTGTTCTGTGGTAAGGAATATTAAAGAAAACTTGGTTTCTAAGCATCCTCGCAGGAACACTGAATCCTATCAACGCCAAAATGTCAGAGCAATCAATACGGCTAGTCAATAAGTCACGAATGAACATCACTTCAGATAACTTTCTTCGAGTTTTAAGAGGCAATATTCCAAATAACTTGCACCTGGTGTCATAAGAAGGCATATCTATTTCCCAGTGAAGCTTTTTTACTAAAACTCTTGTAAAGCGTTTTTGGATTTTCTCAATTCTAAACGAGTGAACTTCATACATAGGATTCCAAATTAATAATACTGCAATACTCCAAGTTAGACCTTACGAACGCATAGTATAGACTTTTCAATGTGTGAGGATCACTGAATTCTCTTGAATTGCGCAAAATAAAACCCAACATTGAATTTCCTTTCGCAACTAAAAAATCTATATGTTTTACAAAATCCAGTTTTTGGTCAAAAATAACTCCAAGATCTTTCTTGAAAGTAACTTTTGATAAAAGTGAATTATTAATTTTATAAGCAAAATTAATGGGAGTACGATTCCGACAGCAGATTAAATTTTGACATTTACTTATATTTAGAGATAAGGAGTTTAACGAACACCAATTCGACAGTTTCTGAAGGTCATCTTGCAGTAAGATACAATCATTATTAGTTTTTATATAACGGAAAACTTTCAGATCATCTGCATACATAAGGCATTCAGAATTTGAAAACACACTAGGAATGTCATTGACAAATAATAAGAAAAAAAGCGGACCGAGATGACTCCCTTGTGGCACACCAGAAGTGGCATGTATAGGCGAAGAAAGTACATTTTTTATTCTAACGAACTGGGTACGACCTCTCAAATACGAATTTATCCATCTCAAAAATTTTGCGTGGAATCCTATTTTATTAAGTTTCAAAAGAAGTAAATCAAAATCAACCCGATCAAATGCTTTTGAGAAATCAGTATATACAACATCGCATTGATACCCTTTTTCGAGGTGCGGGTGCATAACTTCACAGGTCATAACTTCACATGGGTCATAATTTCACCTCTAGTGGGTTATAATTTCACTTTTTTCGGGTGAAGTTATGTCCCACCTTAGGTGGGAATTAGCTTCACTTTTTTGTGGGCCAGAATTTCACTTCTGTGTGAAGTTATTTCCCACACAAGGTGGGACATAATTTCACTTTTTATTACAGTTACAAGAAATTATTGTGGACTTAATAAACTCAAATATTCCTTCTGGTGAGCAGAGAAGGTTCTTGGTTTATGGAACATTCAACATTGTTCCAACATCCACTGGCTACAAACAATTATTAATTGTGCACTTTGCATACGCAGAACATGTGAGTATTTAAGGCTGTTTACTTTTCAAAGTGATTGTAAGTTTTTGAAATCATCTTCAAAAATTATTAGTTAATCATAAAAACTGGCAATGCATAAGTTTTTATAACAAAATCTTATACATGTTCCGTTATACTGCACAATATAAATTAAAACTTAGAAATATGTTCAAATATAGTGTAGCTTTCATAAATCAATTATTGAAATTACGAACTTCGAAATGATATATTTTCAAAAACAGATCTCTCGTTTTAGTAAATTATATTATATAGAAATAGTGTGAATAAACAAGCGTTGTTGGCGCTAAGCAGTAAAGCGACCGAAAAAAAAATTGCGCAATTTAACATACTCGGGTTGTTGGACTGTACAGCCCGAATTTTGGTGTTCCAGAAAAGAGATAAAGAGATAAGATATATATATGCCATTTTCTTTTATTAACTGTTTGAGATTTTTAATCTGTGACTTCAGAGTTCTAATCTCCAAATCGTGTCAGTCAGTAAACCATCTGTGCAAGAGTTTTCTTCTCGACAGGAATTTACTTTTTTGTTTGTAGAGTGCGTCTATTGTCACGTTTCTGTACATGTCCGTAGAGTTATGTTGCCTATATTTAGGAATTGTCCTGTCCATTGTTTTACGGATTGCATCCTCCATACGTTGCAGGTACCCATCGATCTCAACGTTCGACAGATTCCTGTTGCATGGCGGCGCAATACCGTTCGAACGAAGTTTCCTTGAGAAGGCACCGAAAAAGCGCGGCCAACGTGTCTTACCGTAGTTGTAAGAGTGCGCTGGCACGTACTCCTCCAGTTCCACAAGGTCGTTCGGAAGCAGTATGACTGCGGCAAGTCCACAGTGGTCACTGTCGTACTCAACCGTCATCAAACAATTTTTCGTCCGTCGAAGAATGTCGTCGGTTAGTTTAAGTCTTGAGTCTAAAAGCAATAGATCCAAATATGAGCCACTTCGAGGATATGAAGGCCTGTCAGTAGCTAGCAGATCGACTTTACACTCAATGCTGTGGATCCCCTGCCAATTGAATATCTGGGTCCTCCTTGGATTGGCTAATTGATTTACTCAATCTTGGTGTTTATCATTGTAATCACCAGCCAAAAGGAAATAGTTTTCTTCTGAGTTCAGTTTCAATGTTCGAAAAAGTGATTCGAGCTCTGTTATAAAACATGAGGGTTGAGAAGCCTCCGGTGCATAGATCGCGACCACATACAACCTCCTCCCCTGTTGAAGAGGAATGTATATGATACACGCTTCCAGCAACCGGAATCGGCGTACTTCACACCTATATATTACTTTGTGAGCGATCCCCTTACGTATGAAGATCGCAACCCCACCCGTGAAAGTCAAGTTGGGTCGGTCTTTCCTTACGATAATGTAATTGTAATTCGTCAATTTGTGATGCTGGTTCAGCCTAGTTCCGCTAACCATACATACATCTGGACGTTTGTCTTTTAACACCCAAAGAGGTTGGTTCGTCGTTCTACCCTAACTAGCGAGTTCACATTCACGGCTAGGATCTTAAAAGGCCTCTCCGGCAGCGCGCCCCATATCAGAAAAGTTGCGCAAGCGAAGGCACTGCACGGTAGATTACATCCACCCTACGCGTCTGCTCACTTATTTGCAGTGATAAATCGCTCATTTGTACCTGAATGACACGCAGAGCGACCATCACCTCTGACTCCCCAGTAGCTGCCTTTGACACAGATGGCTTTACGGCTGTTTCCTGGGGATGCTGTACCGTTTTCCCAGCCCCCAATGCCATTTATGCGTAGGAGATTACGGGAACGACGGCCCTTGGAATCGGTCTGGCTGTTTGCCTTCCCTCATCTTTAGATGCTATTGGAGCACAGCTTTTTTTGACTTTTTGATTATCTGGTATCGAGGACAGCCCCGATAATTAGCAGGGTGTCCATCTCCACCCGAGCCTCCCCGAGCTTGCACTCTTTATCATTGTGGTTCTCTCCACACTTAACGCACCTCGACTGCATTTGGCAGTTGCATGAGGCGTGACCGAACCTTTGGCAACGAAGACATTGTAAAATGTCCCCGTGCCTGTTTATTTTTTCCCATCTTACCGTCTGGTAGTCTAGGACAGAGATTTTCCTTAGACTCTCCAGACGGCTACTGGGTGATAGGGTAACGAGGAACATCGGCCGTGGTGAACGACTGGACCCCGATAAATTCGAGATCGTCGCCCGCCAACCTGCGAACTTCGGTTAAGAGCTCCTTTGGGTCAAAGGTAGGCTCTACCCCTTTCAATAACATGCATTTCGGTTTCTTATGGTCACCAATGTTTTCACATTGGATCGCATACAGATCTTTACCTAATCGCGTGATAATGAAGTTTTCGCCAATGGCGGACCTACATAGATTTTTTTTGAGGGTATTAAATGGGGGAACCCTGTTCTTCTTTGTGGTCTTCTAAGGCTTATGCTGTTGTTGCGCTGGTTGTTGTTGTTGTAGCTACTGCTGCTGGTATGCTGCTGTCTGCTTCTTCTGCTGCTGGCTAGGTATCGGTGTCGCGGCATTTTTAGCCGCGGTCCTCGTGGCTGCTCCTTTGTAGCAGTTTTATTTTTATTCTTTACAGCTTTAGTTGTAGTCTCGCCTTTGATGTTGTGGGCTGCTGTTGTTGTTTTTCTGCTGCAGTTTTGCGCTGTGGCTTTGGTTGCGACTTTTGGTTCACCTCGCATTCTGCTTGCCTGCCAGCCATTTATTTTAATTTGGCTCAATCTCCTTTGTAAGCTTCTCCAATAATTGTGTTAGCAAATGGAGACGCTTATCATGGTCATCATTTTCGTATTCTTCGTTATCGCCACCAAATGCATCGAACGAGTTCCCACTGCATGCCGGTGTAACGGCCCTCTCCGCCGTTAGACTCGTAGTCATAAGTAGAATTCAGACTTTCTATGCTGGTCGAGATCGCATCGTTGTCGACCTCTTCGTCTGCTGCTCCCCTTGGCTTTTGCTTTCGCGGGACCATATTCGGCTTCACTTTCAAGCGCCGCCTTCTTTTAACTGCAGTTGTTGCTGCCTTAGATGTTGTTGCGGTTGTTGCCGCTACTTCATTTGCGGTTGTTGCCGCTGCTGTATTTGTTGTTGTCGTTGCTGTTGATTCCAACTCCAACGTTCTTGACGATGATGGACCGGATAGGTCCATCAAAGTACGACTTGACTCCTCAAATTCTTTGAGGAGCCGCTCCCTCTCTTTTTATTGGGCGAATTTCTTCAACCAGAATATATGCACTTTTAAATTCGCGTCGGGATCGAACTCGTATGCCTCCACACCGACGATATTTGAAAAAAACTAAGCTTTTGTTTATGCCACTGCTGGCGGTCGATCCTTGGATCCTCCGCACCCACTGAAATGCTCTAGCTACCAGGCTATGCCCTTAATGAAAAAACACTGCTTCTAATAACTTATTAAACATTCTCCGAAATCATTGTTACTGCTGAAGTCGCCAACACGTCAACGCGATATAGCAGTTGCTGAACGGCTGCTTTTTTGTACATAGAATAAGGGATGCCGGAGATGGAATCATACCGGGTGCGACAAAAGTATCGAAACCCCTGGAAATATGACAGAATATGCGTTAAAAAAAAATCAAAGACCCTATATCCGACGTATTTTTCGACGAGGAAATCGGTTTTTTAAATGAAAATCTCCATTTTTTATTGCAGATTTGGTAAGAGCGCAGAATTTTCCGAAAAAACATGTATTTTATTTTATTTTTTTTAATGATATTATTAGAGGTGCAGCGCTTGAAATAAAAAATACGTGCAAAATGAT
This sequence comes from Melanostoma mellinum, assembly GCA_914767635.1. Lineage (NCBI taxonomy): Eukaryota > Metazoa > Arthropoda > Insecta > Diptera > Syrphidae > Melanostoma > Melanostoma mellinum. Next base: position 133,669,171 of record OU612060.1, on the reverse strand, counting down.
GTGAAATGAATGGGCTTCAAGGTTACGTCCAAAGTCAAATTCAAGGTCACCTCGTTTTTACTATTTTTCAATTATCTCAAAAACTATGAGACAAAGAAAAAAGTAATTTACAGCGTTTGATAAAAAATAATTAAAGCGACTAACAACATCCATTTTTATTTGGTATTTTTTTTTTTATCGAACCAGAAAATATATTGATTTATTGATATATCGATATATTTTCAAACTGAATCTTGCGACCTTTAAAAGTGAAAAGAATTTTTCTAACTACCCTATCCACTACTTTAGAAAGGAATATAACGGAGAAAAATATTTCGAATTAGTTAGGCCAATGTTTCTCAGAGAGAAAGTAAAAAAAAACTCAGCACTAGCAACGAGCCCACTTCTGTTGTTGGGCACTGTGAGATTTACAGCAGCATACAAATTTTTCTGATGAAAAGGAAGACGCAGCTGGTGAAGCGAATGAATCGAATAATGCAATGGAAATTCAAATAGATCTTCTGCTAGCCGAGGATGAATCCAATAAAGTTTCACTAAAGGAAAAAGAGGAATCGGTTGAACCAGATAACATTTTACATTAATTTTGAGATTGTTTTGGAAACATCTAAGAAAGTCGATAGAGGTCATATCGTGCCAACCAAAACCAACCACCCGGCATGGCAGTTCTTTGCCACAAACTTGCAATGTCGTCGCCGGGCGAGTGCATCGGATGAGGTTTCGTTATTGAAGGAAAGGGAGGAAGGGTACCCGTCAGATTTTCTTTTGTGGTTGACAAATTTATAAAAAGACTTAGGGTCATTTAAAATGTTAGATCTCATTTCGATTAAATACAGGGTTTTCCATTGGGGACTATCCATTTTGTTTCTTTAATGTAAACGCGCCCTTAAGGTCTTTTGACATTCTGTAAACGTCAGATTGCTCATTAAGGTCTACCATTTCATTATGGTGAGTTTCACGAATCAACAACGTTTCCAAATTATTAAAGCGTACTATCAAAATTTTGAATCAGTCGCTACAACTTTAAGAGCGCTAACTCCGATTTTTGGTCGTTATAATCGTCCCACCCGTGCCGCAATTCTTAGTTTAGTGCACAAATTTGAATCCACGTTTTCGCTGCACAATGTTCCCGTGCCAGTTAGACAAAGATTAGGACGGAGTGCTGAAAATATCGCGGCCGTAAGTGCATCCGTTCAGAACGACCCAAATCAGTCAATTCCACGTCGTTCACAGGAATTGGGCATCGCACAAACCACATTGTGGCGTTTTTTTTGGCGTCAGTTGCGTGGTATGGATATAAGTGACATGTGGTTCCAGCAGGATGGAGCTACAGCCCATACAGCTCATGCAACCATCAACATTTTGAAGACGGAATTTGGTCAACGTGTTATCTCAAGAAATGGACCGATCAATTGGCCGCCGCGCTCATGTGATTTGACACCTTTGGATTTCTTTCTTTGAGGCTATGTCAAGTCGTTGGTCTACGCCAACAGGCCAGAGACTTTGGAGGAGCTTCAAGCCAAAGGTAGTTGCGCTACCTTTGGAAATTATTTTTAACCGTTCCCTTGAAAGTGGTGAGTTTTTATCGAAATGGAAAAGTTCTTTGATTACACCGATTTATAAATCAGGAAGTAGGCAGGAAGTTTCCAACTATCGGCCAATTTGCAAGATTTCCACAGTTCCCAAAATTTTTGAAAAATTGATATATAAAAGATTAACTCCGGCTCTAAAAAATATTATTTCTCCATATCAACATGGCTTTGTTAGTGGTAGAACAACCAGCACTAATCTCTTAAAATTTTAAAACTTTGTAGTTAATGGCTTCGAAAAAGGTGCGGGTGCATAACTTCACAGGTCATAACTTCACATGGGTCATAAATTCACCTATAGTGGGTTATAATTTCACTTTTTTCGGGTGAAGTTATGTCCCACCTTAGGTGAGCAACAATTTCACCTGAAATTTGTGTGAAATTATTTCCCACCTACATTGTAAAAAATCTTTAGAAATCCAATCAGTCAAAAGCCAACAAAAATTATAAATTGTAATCAATTTATTGAAACATTTTTATTAACAAAAAATATCAAAAAATGTTATTTATAAAAAAAAAAAAAAAATTATTCTTATGAAAGGTACTTTATATCATGAGCAGAGAAGGTTCTTGGTTGATGGAACATTCAACATTGTTCCAACATCCACTGGCTACAAACAATTATTAATTGTGCACTTTGCATACGCAGAACATGTGAGTATTTAAGGCTGTTTACTTTTCAAAGTGATTGTAAGTTTTTGAAATCATCTTCAAAAATTATTAGTTAATCATAAAAACTGGCAATGCATAAGTTTTTATAACAAAATCTTATACATGTTCCGTTATACTGCACAATATAAATTAAAACTTAGAAATATGTTCAAATATAGTGTAGCTTTCATAAATCAATTATTGAAATTACGAACTTCGAAATGATATATTTTCAAAAACAGATCTCTCGTTTTAGTAAATTATATTATATAGAAATAGTGTGAATAAACAAGCGTTGTTGGCGCTAAGCAGTAAAGCGACCGAAAAAAAAATTGCGCAATTTAACATACTCGGGTTGTTGGACTGTACAGCCCGAATTTTGGTGTTCCAGAAAAGAGATAAAGAGATAAGATATATATATGCCATTTTCTTTTATTAACTGTTTGAGATTTTTAATCTGTGACTTCAGAGTTCTAATCTCCAAATCGTGTCAGTCAGTAAACCATCTGTGCAAGAGTTTTCTTCTCGACAGGAATTTACTTTTTTGTTTGTAGAGTGCGTCTATTGTCACGTTTCTGTACATGTCCGTAGAGTTATGTTGCCTATATTTAGGAATTGTCCTGTCCATTGTATTACGGATTGCATCCTCCATACGTTGCAGGTACCCATCGATCTCAACGTTCGACAGATTCCTGTTGCATGGCGGCGCAATACCGTTCGAACGAAGTTTCCTTGAGAAGGCACCGAAAAAGCGCGGCCAACGTGTCTTACCGTAGTTGTAAGAGTGCGCTGGCACGTACTCCTCCAGTTCCACAAGGTCGTTCGGAAGCAGTATGACTGCGGCAAGTCCACAGTGGTCACTGTCGTACTCAACCGTCATCAAACAATTTTTCGTCCGTCGAAGAATGTCGTCGGTTAGTTTAAGTCTTGAGTCTAAAAGCAATAGATCCAAATATGAGCCACTTCGAGGATATGAAGGCCTGTCAGTAGCTAGCAGATCGACTTTACACTCAATGCTGTGGATCCCCTGCCAATTGAATATCTGGGTCCTCCTTGGATTGGCTAATTGATTTACTCAATCTTGGTGTTTATCATTGTAATCACCAGCCAAAAGGAAATAGTTTTCTTCTGAGTTCAGTTTCAATGTTCGAAAAAGTGATTCGAGCTCTGTTATAAAACATGAGGGTTGAGAAGCCTCCGGTGCATAGATCGCGACCACATACAACCTCCTCCCCTGTTGAAGAGGAATGTATATGATACACGCTTCCAGCAACCGGAATCGGCGTACTTCACACCTATATATTACTTTGTGAGCGATCCCCTTACGTATGAAGATCGCAACCCCACCCGTGAAAGTCAAGTTGGGTCGGTCTTTCCTTACGATAATGTAATTGTAATTCGTCAATTTGTGATGCTGGTTCAGCCTAGTTCCGCTAACCATACATACATCTGGACGTTTGTCTTTTAACACCCAAAGAGGTTGGTTCGTCGTTCTACCCTAACTAGCGAGTTCACATTCACGGCTAGGATCTTAAAAGGCCTCTCCGGCAGCGCGCCCCATATCAGAAAAGTTGCGCAAGCGAAGGCACTGCACGGTAGATTACATCCACCCTACGCGTCTGCTCACTTATTTGCAGTGATAAATCGCTCATTTGTACCTGAATGACACGCAGAGCGACCATCACCTCTGACTCCCCAGTAGCTGCCTTTGACACAGATGGCTTTACGGCTGTTTCCTGGGGATGCTGTACCGTTTTCCCAGCCCCCAATGCCATTTATGCGTAGGAGATTACGGGAACGACGGCCCTTGGAATCGGTCTGGCTGTTTGCCTTCCCTCATCTTTAGATGCTATTGGAGCACAGCTTTTTTTGACTTTTTGATTATCTGGTATCGAGGACAGCCCCGATAATTAGCAGGGTGTCCATCTCCACCCGAGCCTCCCCGAGCTTGCACTCTTTATCATTGTGGTTCTCTCCACACTTAACGCACCTCGACTGCATTTGGCAGTTGCATGAGGCGTGACCGAACCTTTGGCAACGAAGACATTGTAAAATGTCCCCGTGCCTGTTTATTTTTTCCCATCTTACCGTCTGGTAGTCTAGGACAGAGATTTTCCTTAGACTCTCCAGACGGCTACTGGGTGATAGGGTAACGAGGAACATCGGCCGTGGTGAACGACTGGACCCCGATAAATTCGAGATCGTCGCCCGCCAACCTGCGAACTTCGGTTAAGAGCTCCTTTGGGTCAAAGGTAGGCTCTACCCCTTTCAATAACATGCATTTCGGTTTCTTATGGTCACCAATGTTTTCACATTGGATCGCATACAGATCTTTACCTAATCGCGTGATAATGAAGTTTTCGCCAATGGCGGACCTACATAGATTTTTTTTGAGGGTATTAAATGGGGGAACCCTGTTCTTCTTTGTGGTCTTCTAAGGCTTATGCTGTTGTTGCGCTGGTTGTTGTTGTTGTAGCTACTGCTGCTGGTATGCTGCTGTCTGCTTCTTCTGCTGCTGGCTAGGTATCGGTGTCGCGGCATTTTTAGCCGCGGTCCTCGTGGCTGCTCCTTTGTAGCAGTTTTATTTTTATTCTTTACAGCTTTAGTTGTAGTCTCGCCTTTGATGTTGTGGGCTGCTGTTGTTGTTTTTCTGCTGCAGTTTTGCGCTGTGGCTTTGGTTGCGACTTTTGGTTCACCTCGCATTCTGCTTGCCTGCCAGCCATTTATTTTAATTTGGCTCAATCTCCTTTGTAAGCTTCTCCAATAATTGTGTTAGCAAATGGAGACGCTTATCATGGTCATCATTTTCGTATTCTTCGTTATCGCCACCAAATGCATCGAACGAGTTCCCACTGCATGCCGGTGTAACGGCCCTCTCCGCCGTTACACTCGTAGTCGACCTCTTCGTCTGCTGCTCCCCTTGGCTTTTGCTTTCGCGGGACCATATTCGGCTTCACTTTCAAGCGCCGCCTTCTTTTAACTGCAGTTGTTGCTGCCTTAGATGTTGTTGCGGTTGTTGCCGCTACTTCATTTGCGGTTGTTGCCGCTGCTGTATTTGTTGTTGTCGTTGCTGTTGATTCCAACTCCAACGTTCTTGACGATGATGGACCGGATAGGTCCATCAAAGTACGACTTGACTCCTCAAATTCTTTGAGGAGCCGCTCCCTCTCTTTTTATTGGGCGAATTTCTTCAACCAGAATATATGCACTTTTAAATTCGCGTCGGGATCGAACTCGTGTGCCTCCACACCGACGATATTTGAAAAAAACTAAGCTTTTGTTTATGCCACTGCTGGCGGTCGATCCTTGGATCCTCCGCACCCACTGAAATGCTCTAGCTACCAGGCTATGCCCTTAATGAAAAAACACTGCTTCTAATAACTTATTAAACATTCTCCGAAATCATTGTTACTGCTGAAGTCGCCAACACGTCAACGCGATATAGCAGTTGCTGAACGGCTGCTTTTTTGTACATAGAATAAGGGATGCCGGAGATGGAATCATACCGGGTGCGACAAAAGTATCGAAACCCCTGGAAATATGACAGAATATGCGTTAAAAAAAAATCAAAGACCCTATATCCGACGTATTTTTCGACGAGGAAATCGGTTTTTTAAATGAAAATCTCCATTTTTTATTGCAGATTTGGTAAGAGCGCAGAATTTTCCGAAAAAACATGTATTTTATTTTATTTTTTTTAATGATATTATTAGAGGTGCAGCGCTTGAAATAAAAAATACGTGCAAAATGATGTGAAATGAATGGGCTTCAAGGTTACGTCCAAAGTCAAATTCAAGGTCACCTCGTTTTTACTATTTTTCAATTATCTCAAAAACTATGAGACAAAGAAAAAAGTAATTTACAGCGTTTGATAAAAAATAATTAAAGCGACTAACAACATCCATTTTTATTTGGTATTTTTTTTTTATCGAACCAGAAAATATATTGATTTATTGATATATCGATATATTTTCAAACTGAATCTTGCGACCTTTAAAAGTGAAAAGAATTTTTCTAACTACCCTATCCACTACTTTAGAAAGGAATATAACGGAGAAAAATATTTCGAATTAGTTAAGCCAATGTTTCTCAGAGAGAAAGTAAAAAAAAACTCAGCACTAGCAACGAGCCCACTTCTGTTGTTGGGCACTGTGAGATTTACAGCAGCATACAAATTTTTCTGATGAAAAGGAAGACGCAGCTGGTGAAGCGAATGAATCGAATAATGCAATGGAAATTCAAATAGATCTTCTGCTAGCCGAGGATGAATCCAATAAAGTTTCACTAAAGGAAAAAGAGGAATCGGTTGAACCAGATAACATTTTACCTCTTGAGATTGTTTTGGAAACATCTAAGAAAGTCGATAGAGGTCATATCGTGCCAACCAAAACCAACCACCCGGCATGGCAGTTCTTTGCCACAAACTTGCAATGTCGTCGCCGGGCGAGTGCATCGGATGAGGTTTCGTTATTGAAGGAAAGGGAGGAAGGGTACCCGTCAGATTTTCTTTTGTGGTTGACAAATTTATAAAAAGACTTAGGGTCATTTAAAATGTTAGATCTCATTTCGATTAAATACAGGGTTTTCCATTGGGGACTATCCATTTTGTTTCTTTAATGTAAACGCGCCCTTAAGGTCTTTTGACATTCTGTAAACGTCAGATTGCTCATTAAGGTCTACCATTTCATTATGGTGAGTTTCACGAATCAACAACGTTTCCAAATTATTAAAGCGTACTATCAAAATTTTGAATCAGTCGCTACAACTTTAAGAGCGCTAACTCCGATTTTTGGTCGTTATAATCGTCCCACCCGTGCCGCAATTCTTAGTTTAGTGCACAAATTTGAATCCACGTTTTCGCTGCACAATGTTCCCGTGCCAGTTAGACAAAGATTAGGACGGAGTGCTGAAAATATCGCGGCCGTAAGTGCATCCGTTCAGAACGACCCAAATCAGTCAATTCCACGTCGTTCACAGGAATTGGGCATCGCACAAACCACATTGTGGCGTTTTTTTTGGCGTCAGTTGCGTGGTATGGATATAAGTGACATGTGGTTCCAGCAGGATGGAGCTACAGCCCATACAGCTCATGCAACCATCAACATTTTGAAGACGGAATTTGGTCAACGTGTTATCTCAAGAAATGGACCGATCAATTGGCCGCCGCGCTCATGTGATTTGACACCTTTGGATTTCTTTCTTTGAGGCTATGTCAAGTCGTTGGTCTACGCCAACAGGCCAGAGACTTTGGAGGAGCTTCAAGCCAAAGGTAGTTGCGCTACCTTTGGAAATTATTTTTAACCGTTCCCTTGAAAGTGGTGAGTTTTTATCGAAATGGAAAAGTTCTTTGATTACACCGATTTATAAATCAGGAAGTAGGCAGGAAGTTTCCAACTATCGGCCAATTTGCAAGATTTCCACAGTTCCCAAAATTTTTGAAAAATTGATATATAAAAGATTAACTCCGGCTCTAAAAAATATTATTTCTCCATATCAACATGGCTTTGTTAGTGGTAGAACAACCAGCACTAATCTCTTAAAATTTTAAAACTTTGTAGTTAATGGCTTCGAAAAAGGTGCGGGTGCATAACTTCACAGGTCATAACTTCACATGGGTCATAAATTCACCTATAGTGGGTTATAATTTCACTTTTTTCGGGTGAAGTTATGTCCCACCTTAGGTGAGCAACAATTTCACCTGAAATTTGTGTGAAATTATTTCCCACCTACATTGTAAAAAATCTTTAGAAATCCAATCAGTCAAAAGCCAACAAAAATTATAAATTGTAATCAATTTATTGAAACATTTTTATTAACAAAAAATATCAAAAAATGTTATTTATAAAAAAAAAAAAAATTATTCTTATGAAAGGTACTTTATATCATGAGCAGAGAAGGTTCTTGGTTGATGGAACATTCAACATTGTTCAAACATCCACTGGCTACAAACAATTATTAATTGTGCACTTTGCATACGCAGAACATGTGAGTATTTAAGGCTGTTTACTTTTCAAAGTGATTGTAAGTTTTTGAAATCATCTTCAAAAATTATTAGTTAATCATAAAAACTGGCAATGCATAAGTTTTTATAACAAAATCTTATACATGTTCCGTTATACTGCACAATATAAATTAAAACTTAGAAATATGTTCAAATATAGTGTAGCTTTCATAAATCAATTATTGAAATTACGAACTTCGAAATGATATATTTTCAAAAACAGATCTCTCGTTTTAGTAAATTATATTATATAGAAATAGTGTGAATAAACAAGCGTTGTTGGCGCTAAGCAGTAAAGCGACCGAAAAAAAAATTGCGCAATTTTTTTTTCGGTCGCTTTACTGCTTAGCGCCAACAACGCTTGTTTATTCACACTATTTCTATATAATATAATTTACTAAAACGAGAGATCTGTTTTTGAAAATATATCATTTCGAAGTTCGTAATTTCAATAATTGATTTATGAAAGCTACACTATATTTGAACATATTTCTAAGTTTTAATTTATATTGTGCAGTATAACGGAACATGTATAAGATTTTGTTATAAAAACTTATGCATTGCCAGTTTTTATGATTAACTAATAATTTTTGAAGATGATTTCAAAAACTTACAATCACTTTGAAAAGTAAACAGCCTTAAATACTCACATGTTCTGCGTATGCAAAGTGCACAATTAATAATTGTTTGTAGCCAGTGGATGTTTGAACAATGTTGAATGTTCCATCAACCAAGAACCTTCTCTGCTCATGATATAAAGTACCTTTCATAAGAATAATTTTTTTTTTTTTATAAATAACATTTTTTGATATTTTTTGTTAATAAAAATGTTTCAATAAATTGATTACAATTTATAATTTTTGTTGGCTTTTGACTGATTGGATTTCTAAAGATTTTTTACAATGTAGGTGGGAAATAATTTCACACAAATTTCAGGTGAAATTGTTGCTCACCTAAGGTGGGACATAACTTCACCCGAAAAAAGTGAAATTATAACCCACTATAGGTGAATTTATGACCCATGTGAAGTTATGACCTGTGAAGTTATGCACCCGCACCTTTTTCGAAGCCATTAACTACAAAGTTTTAAAATTTTAAGAGATTAGTGCTGGTTGTTCTACCACTAACAAAGCCATGTTGATATGGAGAAATAATATTTTTTAGAGCCGGAGTTAATCTTTTATATATCAATTTTTCAAAAATTTTGGGAACTGTGGAAATCTTGCAAATTGGCCGATAGTTGGAAACTTCCTGCCTACTTCCTGATTTATAAATCGGTGTAATCAAAGAACTTTTCCATTTCGATAAAAACTCACCACTTTCAAGGGAACGGTTAAAAATAATTTCCAAAGGTAGCGCAACTACCTTTGGCTTGAAGCTCCTCCAAAGTCTCTGGCCTGTTGGCGTAGACCAACGACTTGACATAGCCTCAAAGAAAGAAATCCAAAGGTGTCAAATCACATGAGCGCGGCGGCCAATTGATCGGTCCATTTCTTGAGATAACACGTTGACCAAATTCCGTCTTCAAAATGTTGATGGTTGCATGAGCTGTATGGGCTGTAGCTCCATCCTGCTGGAACCACATGTCACTTATATCCATACCACGCAACTGACGCCAAAAAAAACGCCACAATGTGGTTTGTGCGATGCCCAATTCCTGTGAACGACGTGGAATTGACTGATTTGGGTCGTTCTGAACGGATGCACTTACGGCCGCGATATTTTCAGCACTCCGTCCTAATCTTTGTCTAACTGGCACGGGAACATTGTGCAGCGAAAACGTGGATTCAAATTTGTGCACTAAACTAAGAATTGCGGCACGGGTGGGACGATTATAACGACCAAAAATCGGAGTTAGCGCTCTTAAAGTTGTAGCGACTGTATCAAAATTTTGATAGTACGCTTTAATAATTTGGAAACGTTGTTGATTCGTGAAACTCACCATAATGAAATGGTAGGCCTTAATGAGCAATCTGACGTTTACAGAATGTCAAAAGACCTTAAGGGCGCGTTTACATTAAAGAAACAAAATGGATAGTCCCCAATGGAAAACCCTGTATTTAATCGAAATGAGATCTAACATTTTAAATGACCCTAAGTCTTTTTATAAATTTGTCAACCACAAAAGAAAATCTGACGGGTACCCTTCCTCCCTTTCCTTCAATAACGAAACCTCATCCGATGCACTCGCCCGGCGACGACATTGCAAGTTTGTGGCAAAGAACTGCCATGCCGGGTGGTTGGTTTTGGTTGGCACGATATGACCTCTATCGACTTTCTTAGATGTTTCCAAAACAATCTCAAGAGGTAAAATGTTATCTGGTTCAACCGATTCCTCTTTTTCCTTTAGTGAAACTTTATTGGATTCATCCTCGGCTAGCAGAAGATCTATTTGAATTTCCATTGCATTATTCGATTCATTCGCTTCACCAGCTGCGTCTTCCTTTTCATCAGAAAAATTTGTATGCTGCTGTAAATCTCACAGTGCCCAACAACAGAAGTGGGCTCGTTGCTAGTGCTGAGTTTTTTTTTACTTTCTCTCTGAGAAACATTGGCTTAACTAATTCGAAATATTTTTCTCCGTTATATTCCTTTCTAAAGTAGTGGATAGGGTAGTTAGAAAAATTCTTTTCACTTTTAAAGGTCGCAAGATTCAGTTTGAAAATATATCGATATATCAATAAATCAATATATTTTCTGGTTCGATAAAAAAAAAATACCAAATAAAAATGGATGTTGTTAGTCGCTTTAATTATTTTTTATCAAACGCTGTAAATTACTTTTTTCTTTGTCTCATAGTTTTTGAGATAATTGAAAAATAGTAAAAACGAGGTGACCTTGAATTTGACTTTGGACGTAACCTTGAAGCCCATTCATTTCACATCATTTTGCACGTATTTTTTATTTCAAGCGCTGCACCTCTAATAATATCATTAAAAAAAATAAAATAAAATACATGTTTTTTCGGAAAATTCTGCGCTCTTACCAAATCTGCAATAAAAAATGGAGATTTTCATTTAAAAAACCGATTTCCTCGTCGAAAAATACGTCGGATATAGGGTCTTTGATTTTTTTTTAACGCATATTCTGTCATATTTCCAGGGGTTTCGATACTTTTGTCGCACCCGGTATGATTCCATCTCCGGCATCCCTTATTCTATGTACAAAAAAGCAGCCGTTCAGCAACTGCTATATCGCGTTGACGTGTTGGCGACTTCAGCAGTAACAATGATTTCGGAGAATGTTTAATAAGTTATTAGAAGCAGTGTTTTTTCATTAAGGGCATAGCCTGGTAGCTAGAGCATTTCAGTGGGTGCGGAGGATCCAAGGATCGACCGCCAGCAGTGGCATAAACAAAAGCTTAGTTTTTTTCAAATATCGTCGGTGTGGAGGCACACGAGTTCGATCCCGACGCGAATTTAAAAGTGCATATATTCTGGTTGAAGAAATTAACCCAATAAAAAGAGAGGGAGCGGCTCCTCAAAGAATTTGAGGAGTCAAGTCGTCGGTCCATCATCGTCAAGAACGTTGGAGTTGGAATCAACAGCAACGACAACAACAAATACAGCAGCGGCAACAACCGCAAATGAAGTAGCGGCAACAACCGCAACAACATCTAAGGCAGCATCAACTGCAGTTAAAAGAAGGCGGCGCTTGAAAGTGAAGCCGAATATGGTCCCGCGAAAGCAAAAGCCAAGGGGAGCAGCAGACGAAGAGGTCGACAACGATGCGATCTCGACCAGCATAGAAAGTCTGAATTCTACTTATGACTACGAGTCTAACGGCGGAGAGGGCCGTTACACCGGCATGCAGTGGGAACTCGTTCGATGCATTTGGTGGCGATAACGAAGAATACGAAAATGATGACCATGATAAGCGTCTCCATTTGCTAACACAATTATTGGAGAAGCTTACAAAGGAGATTGAGCCAAATTAAAATAAATGGCTCGCAGGCAAGCAGAATGCTAGGTGAACCAAAAGTCGCAACCAAAGCCACAGCGCAAAACTGCAGCAGAAAAACAACAACAGCAGCCCACAACATCAAAGGCGAGACTACAACTAAAGCTGTAAAGAATAAAAATAAAACTGCTACAAAGGAGCAGCCACGAGGACCGCGGCTAAAAATGCCGCGACACCGATACCTAGCCAGCAGCAGAAGAAGCAGACAGCAGCATACCAGCAGCAGTAGCTACAACAACAACAACCAGCGCAACAACAGCATAAGCCTTAGAAGACCACAAAGAAGAACAGGGTTCCCCCATTTAATACCCTCAAAAAAAATCTATGTAGGTCCGCCATTGGCGAAAACTTCATTATCACGCGATTAGGTAAAGATCTGTATGCGATCCAATGTGAAAACATTGGTGACCATAAGAAACCGAAATGCATGTTATTGAAAGGGGTAGAGCCTACCTTTGACCCAAAGGAGCTCTTAACCGAAGTTCGCAGGTTGGCGGGCGACGATCTCGAATTTATCGGGGTCCAGTCGTTCACCACGGCCGATGTTCCTCGTTACCCTATCACCCAGTAGCCGTCTGGAGAGTCTAAGGAAAATCTCTGTCCTAGACTACCAGACGGTAAGATGGGAAAAAATAAACAGGCACGGGGACATTTTACAATGTCTTCGTTGCCAAAGGTTCGGTCACGCCTCATGCAACTGCCAAATGCAGTCGAGGTGCGTTAAGTGTGGAGAGAACCACAATGATAAAGAGTGCAAGCTCGGGGAGGCTCGGGTGGGATGGACACCCTGCTAATTATCGGGGCTGTCCTCGATACCAGATAATCAAAAAGTCAAAAAAAGCTGTGCTCCAATAGCATCTAAAGATGAGGGAAGGCAAACAGCCAGACCGATTCCAAGGGCCGTCGGCGTCGTTCCCGTAATCTCCTACGCATAAATGGCATTGGGGGCTGGGAAAACGGTACAGCATCCCCAGGAAACAGCCGTAAAGCCATCTGTGTCAAAGGCAGCTACTGGGGAGTCAGAGGTGATGGTCGCTCTGCGTGTCATTCAGGTACAAATGAGCGATTTATCACTGCAAATAAGTGAGCAGACGCGTAGGGTGGATGTAATCTACCGTGCAGTGCCTTCGCTTGCGCAACTTTTCTGTTATGGGGCGCGCTGCCGGAGAGGCCTTTTAAGATCCTAGCCGTGAATGTGAACTCGCTAGTTAGGGTAGAACGACGAACCAACCTCTTTGAGTTGTTAAAAGACAAACGTCCAGATGTATGTATGGTTAGCGGAACTAGGCTGAACCAGCATCACAAATTGACGAATTACAATTACATTATCGTAAGGAAAGACCGACCCAACTTGACTTTCACGGGTGGGGTTGCGATCTTCATACGTAAGGGGATCGCTCACAAAGTAATATATAGGTGTGAAGTACGCCGATTCCGGTTGCTGGAAGCGTGTATCATATACATTCCTCTTCAACAGGGGAGGAGGTTGTATGTGGTCGCGATCTATGCACCGGAGGCTTCTCAACCCTCATGTTTTATAACAGAGCTCGAATCACTTTTTCGAACATTGAAACTGAACTCAGAAGAAAACTATTTCCTTTTGGCTGGTGATTACAATGATAAACACCAAGATTGAGTAAATCAATTAGCCAATCCAAGGAGGACCCAGATATTCAATTGGCAGGGGATCCACAGCATTGAGTGTAAAGTCGATCTGCTAGCTACTGACAGGCCTTCATATCCTCGAAGTGGCTCATATTTGGATCTATTGCTTTTAGACTCAAGACTTAAACTAACCGACGACATTCTTCGACGGACGAAAAATTGTTTGATGACGGTTGAGTACGACAGTGACCACTGTGGACTTGCCGCAGTCATACTGCTTCCGAACGACCTTGTGGAACTGGAGGAGTACGTGCCAGCGCACTCTTACAACTACGGTAAGACACGTTGGCCGCGCTTTTTCGGTGCCTTCTCAAGGAAACTTCGTTCGAACGGTATTGCGCCGCCATGCAACAGGAATCTGTCGAACGTTGAGATCGATGGGTACCTGCAACGTATGGAGGATGCAATCCGTAATACAATGGACAGGACAATTCCTAAATATAGGCAACATAACTCTACGGACATGTACAGAAACGTGACAATAGACGCACTCTACAAACAAAAAAGTAAATTCCTGTCGAGAAGAAAACTCTTGCACAGATGGTTTACTGACTGACACGATTTGGAGATTAGAACTCTGAAGTCACAGATTAAAAATCTCAAACAGTTAATAAAAGAAAATGGCAAAATATCTTTATCTCTTTTCTGGAACACCAAAATTCGGGCTGTACAGTCCAACAACCCGAGTATGTTTCCGGAAATAAATAAAATTTTTAGGAGAAAAGATCAAAATGACCTTCAGGGTATTAAACTCCAAAGGACGACAGAGAACAAAAACTTACTTTTGACAATAGGGATAAGTCCGGATGAGGCCATCTTGGATGATGACCACTTTATAGTGGAAGATGATCAAGAGAAGGTAGACCCTGTGGATGCTGTTTTAGAGCAAGTATATAAGGTGAATGAGTGCATTCACTCTAATAACGACCTTGAGAACAGAGCCTTCGTTGGAAACTTCTATCTTAGACAAGAGATCTCGCATTGGCGATCTGAGAATCCTGGTTTCAATAGGTTCAATGACGACCGACTTGCAAATGCAGTAATCACCCAGCGAAACGGGGATAACACCCTGTTCGTTTCTAAGATGAACCTCGAGGACAATTTTCACAAAATAGAGAAAAAGAAGTCAGCAGGAGTCGACGGCATACCCAATGTTGTGCTGCGAAACCTCCCTTCGGAAGCGGTGGACATATACACCACGTGGTTCAACAATGCGCTGAATAATGCATATTATCCAGTGCGTTGGATTATCCTCAAAAAAGGGAAAGATGGTTCCAATCCAGCAAATCTTCGGTCAATTAGTCTTCTTCGAGAAAGTTCTCAATAGAGCACTGTTCACATGGGCAGAGGACAAAAATATTATTCCAGAAAATCAGTTCGGTTTTAAGGCGGATCATGATACCATACATGCCGCGCCTAAGCTAGTATCAGATATGCAATGGATTAAAGCTCAAAACAGTGTACAGAACAGGTGCAAAGATTGGAGACATCAGAAGTCTCTTGCAATATTGCAATGACTGGAAGTTGAAAATCAACTTTCAGAAATCGGAAACAATGGTGTTCAGAACCCCGTTGGCTCGGGCTTCATGGGATACGAGAAAGAACTGGCGCAAGCTGGTGATCGTTGATCTGCATGGTAACCCACTGCCAAGCAAAGTAGTAGTCAAGTACCTCGGCATCTAGCTAGATCAGTATCTTTATTTTAACAAACATATAGATGCAGCTCTGGCCAGGGCTAGAGGAGCTGTTGCTCTGACAAGGCGACTGTTTCACACCAGACGTGAAAGTGATTTGCTACATGGCCCTCATAAGGCCAATGATTTTCTATGGGTGTCCCGTGTGGTTCAACGTTACAGCATCTCAAAAGTCCGTGGAACCACGGCTCCTTTACAACCGAGACGTCACCGCAGTAAGTGGGGACGTTGACGAGCTCCTTCGGTTCAGTAGGGCGGTCTCAGATCGCGATCGTCGTGACGTTATTAAAACGTCTGATATGTTCTGGTGGTTGTCCGAGCAACAAATTGATATTGATGATGATAGTCACTCGCTAATGGCTGGCTTACAAAGCTGTAGCGTGTTAGTGTAAGGGTATGGGGTGGGCGCAGTAACGAACAAAAAAAAAAAAAAAAAAATAAAAAAAAAAACCAAAAAAAAAAACATAAAAAACCAAGAAAAAAAATAGAAAACACAAAAACAAAAAAAATTACAAAACAAAAAACAAAAAAGCTATTGTGGCTGCTCTAGTTCTTAGTAGATTTAAGAAGTTTTAATTAGATTTAAGTTATTTTAAGAACAGACCAAAACAAAAAAAACTAAGTTTTTCAATTTTTCTAACTTTTAACCATAGCTCTAAGTCGTAAATTAATATAAGTTATACCATACCTGGGCCGAAAGGCATTAAGATTAAGATATTGTATAATTTAGAGTACCCTCCTAGGGTCAGTAAGTTATTTAAGATATTATATAAGCTAGTTTTATACATTTTTGTTAGCATGTAAGTAGTTATAAGTGAAAAGGAATAAAAATGAATTCAAAAGTAGTACAAAAAAAGCAGATTAGTGTCCTTCGTTTCAACTGGGTTTCACCTTTCAACAAAACTAGTTTCGCTTTATTTCTTAATTGCAAGCAAGCATTTACATTTTTTAATTCATTTCAGATTTTCGGATCAAACGTGATGCTGTTTTTTTCGTTCCTATGCATGGAGGTATTTGGACACTATGCATAGACTTAACAGCTTCTGAAATGCAATTATTGAGGCGGCACCGAAAGTTTCCAAAGAATATAGTTCATTGTGTTAATTATTTAGCAGATACAACGGATAATGCTCGTGGTGAAGAAACTCGAAACGATTGGCAGCCTATCGAATCACAGACGCCTTTGCAGCCGCATTTAAGTAAGTATCTGCCTGAATATATTATACTCGAACGAATTAACTCGAAATTGAATGAACTTTTTATGCATGAATCGATTGACGGGCGTATTCTAAAGAAAAAAACCGAAAGTGCTATTAAATCAGAGGGTGCAAATCGGAGAGATAAAACAAAGCAAAATTTTGATGCAAGTCCAAGGACGTTTTTTTGTGGGAATCAAATTTTTTCATCGAAATGCATCTTTTGAAAAATTATAAATAAAATTTTTTTTCCAATATAGTTAAATTCCGGACAATAAACTCAGCTTTTTCCAGTTTTTGAGTTTTGTCAGCTTTTCAAATGGCATTTCTTTCTGGTTGCAAATAGGTTTAGGCAATGCTTTAAAAATGAAAGTAAATAAAATTTTCTTTAAAATGCTGTAGAAAATAAAATGCTGTTAAAATGCTCCAGAAAGCGCGGCTGATCGCTTTTGATGGCGGAAATGAATTTTCGTATTCTCAAAAGCGAATCGCTTTTAATTTTTTTTTTACATGGAAAGCGAAAGCGCTTTCCAAACGTCACCTTTTTTTACGTAGAAACTATACCTTTCTGACATAATTCATTGCGTTTTCAAAAGCGATAGGTGTTGTAGTGTCGAATTGCAAGCGGATTGATAGGAAAATGTAAATATTATGAAAAAATGAACTATCATCAATTGAATTGAGAGTAATTTTCTTTTTTATTTTATTAAAGGAGTCAAAAACACACTACAACACAACAATTTTTTATGTTTGAACCCTCCGCTAAGAAACGAAGAGTAGCAGCGACCAGCGAGCTTCAGAATAGGAGTCAATGAGTTACTATTTTGAGGTTTAAAATGCCCCTTTGTTCCATCTAAAATATAGCAAAAGCAAAACTCTTCTTTTGAAAGTCGAAATAATTCTACAAACGTATAGAAATTATTTTTGAAGTAATAAATAAACAAAAATGATTCAAATTCACATCGAGTGGAGAAGAATCACTTCTGATTAGCTTTCTTTGAATTCGCTGAAACAGCTGAAACCTAGGGAAAACTTGGAATTCTTATTGGAAAAACTTGGAAATAGATGACATTTGCGTGGATGGATAAGACTTCCAAATGGAAATATTGGAAGTTTAATTTCCCACCATGTTCGCTTTTCAGAATAACCTAAAGCGAAGCGCTTCGCAATTGAGTTATCGCTTTAAATACGATCCGTCGCGCTTTCTGGAATAGCCCTACTGTATCAGAGAACATTCTATGATTGAAATTCACCGAAATATTGTCACTTGAACATAGACATTTATCGTCGTTTTTCATCCTTATTATATTGATTTCTACAAAAAATGTCCTTGGACTTGCATCAAAATTTTGCTTCGTTTTCGAGACATATTGAAAAAAACAAATCAAAACGCTTTTGAACCCATATCTCCGTTTTGCACCCTCTTAATAGCACTTTCAATAAAAGTCCATTCAATTTCGAGTTCCTTAAGAAATGACATAACCAAAAGACTATTAACATCCAATGCATAAACTTTTTTTAAAGTGAAATAATCGATAAAAATAGGTTTTTAGATAAGAACTATTCACCCCTATCACGAAGTCCATTCGGAGAAATCTCCGAATGAAAAATCACGATACGAGTCCCGAAAAAAAGCAATCACAAAATCCGAAGGAAATCTTAAAGAGCATTGCCTGATTGAAAAAAGTGTCCATTTTCGAAGTCAGCTGTCCTATGTCAAAATAAGTAATCGAAGCAATAGAAACAAAAATCCCTAAACTTAAAAAAAAATCCCTTAACTTTTCCCAAACACATTTTTTTACCGATTTTTATTTTCTAGCAAAAATTCATTAAGTTATTTGCACTTTTTGTGACCAAAATAAGTCAAAACTGATCTGCATCATTGATCGAATCTTAAATATTATATGAAATAAACAATTTATGTCGAATATAATCAAATATTTTCTTCATTAAGTTATAAATTCCCAAAAGAGGATTTTTGTTAAGTGGTCCCAGAGTACTTTCCAATCTGTCAAATACATATTCATTCACTCAACAAACCATTAAATAATTTGTGAAATCCAAGTTTGTTTACTGATAAAATTCAAGTGTTGTTTTGAATGGTAACAGATAAAAAAGTAAACTAATAATCTTACGACTACTATTTAAACACTCCAAATCTGTCAATTTCGCTTAAATTTGGAAACGGGCACAGCAAAACAGTCATTTGAAAAACTGAATTTCTTTCGGAAATAATTTTATTCATTGATGCATATGTAACGGATTTAGCTGTTCTCATTTAATTGAAGCGATGACCTGCTCTTCCAATGACTCCCTCAGGACCACAGGATTCCCCAAGACTAGTCAAGAGATCATAAATGAGTTGTCCAAACTGCACGGTACGGCTCGGCATGCTCGCTTTCACCATTGGCCAGCTCGTCGGTGGGGTGGGTACTTGTACCTGCCTTTGGACTACCGCACAAAGTATTGTCATGCCGATATAAGAACATAAATATTATCTAACCCACTCTTTCATATTCAAGCAAACCATATATCATATTATTTTATTTATATTTGGGAACCCAGAGGTGTAATTTAGGGTCCCGGAGTGTATCCCTCCCTCGGTCTCTAAGAAAAAATCTAGAAACTCCTTGGTTATTAAGCCACTCAAAATTTAAATCTCAATAACCCCTATTCAATCATTGGAAATTCTCTAAGAACTACTCAACGTCTCGTCATCACATAGCAGCATCACTGAAACACTTCCCTTTGCACTAAACTTAATTTACTCCATCATGAATCTAAATCATCAACAGAACAAATGACCTGAGGACGAACTCGATTTACAATCATTTTTATTCATATCAAAATTCAAGTAAACGGTAAAACTAATATTTCAATTCATCATCACTTAAAAATTGCTTTTAATAATAAAGGGAACATTCATAATACTTAAGAATTTAAATTCATTAAAGAAAATCTTAATCTGTTCTCAGATTAGAAAAATAAAAACTCAATCATGAGTTTGAGTGAAACCACAATACTACTTATTATCAAATTAACTGCAATTCAAATCTCGATGGAGAGAAAGAGCAAGCGCAATATAATTTACTCTTTAATAAAATTCAATTCACACTGTTCCCTTTTTTTTTTTTCTTTTTTGATCACTCTCACTCCCACTCTCAATGATTGACAGTTTTTAAATTTATATATAAAAATTTTAAGAAGAATTTAAGAGGAGATTTAGAAATGCACTCTTATCTTATATTATGGAATCTAATATCTTAATTTAAAAAGATTGCTTGTCGTTCAAGATGTTAAGATTTTTATTTAGTAAAAATTATAACAAGAGACTTACCGGCCGTCCAAAGATGCTGTGCACAGTAGCTTTGTGGATGCCTGAGCGCTGATTTTGTTTGCTTTCAAAGCGCAGCTATGTGTTGAGAAATTATTAAAAATCTTTACAATTGAACGTACAGCTGATAAGAGTCACTTATTGTTTTTTTTGTTGATTAGTCTGATTAAGAGAATTATTCTTGATGATGATAATTGTTATTGATAAAGTTTTTAATTTATTGATGATGGTAGTTTTGATGAATGGTAATTCATGTGGTGGTTGATGTGGCTGGTGGAGATGTTGGAGGGTCAGGGTCTAGGCTTAATATTTGGACTCTGGACCAATTTGTGAATGGGATGTTGATGATGTTGTTGGTTTTGTCAGTGGAACTGGCTTCTGATTCTCAAGTAATCTGCTCTGGTCTAAGTAGAGGCAAGGTTGGCTTTGTTGGAGACTAACGTAGTGCTTGGCTGGACTCTTTGTGAACTCACCATGGAGATGGCATGGTATTTGTACATGCAAAGATCGCTTGATAAAAATAGATGTTGTTCAGGATGGAACCTATTTTGTAAGCATTGATCAGAGCCAATCTTCTCGAAACCTCGGAGAGGTAAATCTGATTTGGTTTGCTCTTTTTTTTTTTTTGGGCAAGGTGGATCTGATTTGCAAGTACCACCTGACCATGCGAGTTCTGTTTCTGGTTGACGAGGAAGCACGAGGTTAGCGTTGATTTGCCGATCACACGAACGACACACGATGACAGAAACGATCACTTGATCCGAATCTGATCTTTGTATAACGAGGTTAAGTTCGGTGGTGTAGAAATAATTTAACTCGAGAAGTTTTTCTTGGTCAAACTTGTAAAAAAGATAGTTTTGGGATTTTTCTTTTGAGAAAATTTAACACTATAGTTACCTTTATGGATTTTTAGCTTAACCAAAGCTAATTATTTATAGAGAATTATTCGTATAGTACTATAGTACTACTGTACATCAAATATAGTCACTTGATATGCAAATCTAATTGAATTCACGTGTACTTAAACTTTGATTGCACTTTAAATTGTGATCTTGTATCGATGAAGATTGGCAGAGAAAAGAAAGCATCCTCGGAAATGAAAAGTGAGGTTGGTCATAATTTTCGTGAGCTTGTAGTTCAGTGGGCGTTTTGGTTATCGAAATTTTATCGATTACGAGTACCTAAATTGTAAGGCGGTGATTACACGAAGGCCGCAATGTGTTTCGGAGTAATTTTTATTTTGGTTTTGCTTAAAAGGCTGGGCTGTACACAACATTTCGAATTCATGTGGGCAAACACGTGAATTTGGAATGGAATAAGAACAAAACTTTATTTGTTCATAAGTAAAATATCTTAGGTTATTATGTTCGCATATCTTTGGCATGTATTATACCCAAAGGTTTTCCGTTCATATCCTCTAACTCGTATAAATTGTTGCTGACGATTTTCTTAATTTTTGCCTGGAGAAACTTTGGGCATAATTTTGCATTTCGTTTTTTCGACTTATCACTTAAAATGAAGTTTCGCTTTAGGATAACTTGTCCTACTTTGAACTTGCAGACTTTACTGCGGGTATTGTATGTCTTTTCATACGTCTTGTGTGCCTGAGCTAAAGAATCTTTAATACAGTTATGAACTAAGTTCATCTTAATTGCTTTTGGCAAAACGTCAAATTCAGAGTTATTAAGCCCATTTAAGTTTTTAAGAAGCTGATAGTCTGAGCCGTGTTCTAATTTGGATTGGCCGAACAAAGCTTCGTGGGGTGACATTCCGATAGCTGAGTGAACACCTGACCTCAATGCACTTAAAATAGATACCAAGTGTTTATCCCAATTGGATTGGTCTGATCCAATGTAAGACCTTATAGCTGCCAAAATTGATCGGTTGGCACGCTCACTTGCGTTCGCTTGTGGCGCATATGAAGCTGTCCTAATATGTTTGGTTCCATAAGACATTAGAAACTTTGAGAATTCTTTTCCTATAAATTGTTTCCCATTGTCCGACAGAAGTGACTCTGGTACTCCAAATAGTGCAAATACATCTTCTTCTAAAAATTGAATTGCTCTTTCAGCAGTTGCTTTTCTGATCGCTTTAGCGAGGATGAATTTAGACAGTTGGTCAAGACAAACTATGATGTAGCAATTTCCACTCTTAGATCTTGGATAAGGACCAAGAAAATCAACGAAAATATGTTGGAAAGGTCTTTCAACGACAAAAGATTGTCCCATTGGTGGTCTCAAGATGGTGTTTGGAGCTTTGGAAGATTTGCACACAATGCACTCTCCAATGAACGATTTTACTTCTGCCGCCATATTAGGCCAGTAAAATCGTTCTCGGAGACGGTACAACGTTTTGGTTATCCCACCATGCGAGGCCCGAGGAGGATCATGAGCAAGACGGATTAAGTTTTGAGTCAGCGCGGCAGGAATCCACAGTTTCCATACGCGTTCATCTTCCCTGGGGTCCCCTGTGCAGTGTCTGACCTTCTTGTATACAAAACTTTCTGAAACTTGAAGGTCAGGTAGCTGGGATTTGTTTTGCTCTATAGTTTTGATCAAACTCATGTACTCATCCGACTTGAATGCCGGATCAGCAAGATCGATCTTTAGGACATCGGAAGGGCTCTTTTCGCTTATGTTAATTGATGCAATTTCATCGGCTGCAAACACTCGGGAGAGTGCATCTGGTGCCACATTTTGTGAGCCCTTTCGATGCTCTATCACAAAAGAGTATTTTTGGAGTCGCAAACTCCACCGCGCTAATCTTCCACTCAAATCCTTTTGGCTCATGAGCCACCTGAGACTCGAATGGTCGGTCACAATTGTGAATTCGTGCCCTTCAACGTACGGTCGGAATTTTTCAACGCCTAAGATGGCAGCTAAGCACTCCAGTTCCGTTACGGAGTAGTTACGTTGTGCTTGGTTCAATTTGTACGAATAATAGTAGATGGGTTTTTCAGCTCCTTCGTCGTCGAGTTGGCTTAAAACACAACCGACACCCGTAGACGACGCATCACACAAGATAATGAAGGGTTTTTGAAAATTGGGATTGACTAAAACGGGGGCTGTTGTTAATGCCAGCTTAAGTTCTTCGAAAGCTTTAATGGCTTCAGGGGTAAAGGTAAAGGTTTTACATTTCTTCAGTGTGTTTGTTATTGGAGCGGCGAGAGATGAATAATTTGGGACAAAACGCCTGTACAAGCCAGATAAGCCCAAAAACCTTCGAACTTGTCGGGGTGTTTTTGGTAACGGAAAATCTTGTATGGCTGACACCTTGTCAGGATCAGTTTTTATACACCCCCCTCCAACTATATAACCTAAATATCGGAGCTCTTTAAAGCAAAATCTTGACTTCTCGAGATTTATAGTCAGTCCTGCTTTTCGCAAAAGTGAAGCTAGAGTACGCAAGATTTTGGTATGTTCCTCAAACGTCCTGGAAACAATCAGTAGATCGTCTAGATAAACGAACACATTTTGTCTCAATTCGTTAGGCACCACTTTGTCCATCAATCTGCATAAGCGTTGGGCCGCATTGCAGAGGCCAAAGGGCAT
Organism: Melanostoma mellinum; assembly: GCA_914767635.1. Taxonomy (NCBI): domain Eukaryota; kingdom Metazoa; phylum Arthropoda; class Insecta; order Diptera; family Syrphidae; genus Melanostoma; species Melanostoma mellinum. The sequence goes on along the minus strand of OU612060.1, from coordinate 133,645,533 downwards.
GACCTTGAAGTGATACAAGGGTCTACCTGGCACACTAAAAGCTGTCTTTTCCCGTGCCGATTCAGCTAGAGGAATCTGCCAAAATGCATCTTTAAGGTCAACACTACTGATAAAATGCGTTTCTGATTGTCGACTTAGCAGATTCTCTATATGAGGGAATGGATAGGCGTCATTTTTCGTAACTTTATTGAGCTTCCTGGAGTCAAGGCATAATCGATTTTTCCCTGGTTTACGCACCAGGACCACAGGAGAACTCCAGGCGCTTTCGCTCTCTTCTATGACATCCATTGATAACATCCTATCCAGCTCCTCATACATCAATTTCTGAATGGCTGGCGACACGGGATAGGCGCGCTGTTTAATGGGCTCCGTATCACCTGTGTTTATTGTATGTTCCTCTATCGTCGTCCGCCCAAGCCCTTCTTTGGCATAGGATGGAAACAAACGTATAACATCGTCAATTGCTCTAGATTGATCGACGGAAAGTTCATGAGCGTTTGAGTCACATACTCGAAGTGGAAGACAACTAATTCCAGAGATAATATGATTGGCTATATCAAAGATACTCCAAAAATTGACTCCCAGATACAACTCTTGTTCTAACGATGGAACTAAAAATAATTTTATTTCTTTGGTCACATTTTTGTAGGTCATCTTGGTGGTTATTTCCCCTACTATTGGTTGCGGTTGGCCACTAGCAGTCTTCACTCTCGATTTCGAATTTTTGTAAGATATCCCTAGGTTTTGTAACAATTCTAAGCATCCAGAACCTAGACAGCTGATGCATGCACCAGTGTCCATCAGTCCCCAGATTGTTATTCCAAAAATGGAAACGGGAGCATAGGGCCTTGGATCAGTGGTTTTGTCGCAGAGCGTAGTAGCACTTATTGCTTGATGAGTGGTTTTCTTGTCTTTGAATCGATTCCTAAGCTTTTGAATATGTTGTGGCACTTGTCCAAAAATTCTTTCACGGGTTTTGTAATAATTTTGTAAACGATTATGAAGTGACATAGGCTTATTTAAAGGCAAAGGTTGTGTGTTGCTTTCAATCTTCTCACGTTTTAGAACTTGACATTGGATAGTTCCATATATTGGCTTAGCAGGGTTAGAAAAATCAGATATTTTAGTCGAATCGGGTACTTGGGTAACGTCAAGATTTTTTGTCGTATCAGGTTTTTTTGAAAAATCATAAGAGTAACAATCTGGTTGAAAATTGCTATTAAATTTAAGTTCTACTTTTGTTCCGGGTTCACTTTCGGTCGACAAAACTCCCCGGTGGTTGGATTGCCCCGTTTCTTGTTTCCCGAACACTTAACACAGTTTGGTGTTGTTGTATTATCCATGCCGCATTTATAGCAAAACAAGTTTCGCTGAGGGTCAGGACATTGTACAAAAGAGTGACCTTTGGTCTTGCAATTGAAACAAGTATAATGCGACTGATTTTGCGACGCGTTCAAAGCATTTACATCAAATAATTCTTCTTCGGGTATCGAGTTTTCAAGCTCACTGACTTGTTTCTTTACAGTGTTTTGTTGAAATGGTTTCTGTCGTAGCAAGTCGTTTTGAGAATGCTTTTCAATCGATCGACAAACATAAACCATTTCAGCTAAACTTTGAGTGTTAAACGTAATGAGTAGCTCACCGGTTCTTCTTTTAACATTCTTTTTAATTAGTTCAATCAGTTCTCTTCGTGCTTTTGGAACACGAAGACGAGCATTCATAACTAGGATCACGTTGTAGAACTCATCAAAACTTTCATTTTGACCCTGACGACGTTCGTACATTTTCATAGAGAGTTCACAATCGGTCTCAATGCCTCGGTATTGCTCAATTAGTGCGAACTCTAAAGTTTGCCAATTTGAATTGGGATTGGTTTTTAGAAAAGTCCAAAGCCAACTTTCGACAGTTCCAGAAACAAAGAGGTGAAAATGAAGATACAAGTCTTCCCACGAAACATCGTAACTCTCTCTGAGCCTTTTCAGACGAAATATAAAATCATCTATGGTCATTCTAACATTATCAAATTTCAAGCCCCACTTATGAAATTCGCGGACTCGATTGTTGTAACTGTTGTGAGAAACGTTTCTGGTTGTATCGGGACTTGGATCATTTAAATTAAGGGCGTCTATCTGTCTCAGATAGTCGTGCGCATTTTCGCTGGTATGATATGGTTCTGAATTTTTAGGTCTTATGTCTGTACGTGCAGTACTGTGCTCTTCAGGGGGAATTATGCCCTGTAGAGAGCCTACTCCAATTCCAATAGTTGGAGATGGAACGCTTAACGTTTCACGTATAGTGCTTACCACATCTTCTCTAATTTGCGTTCTCTCTTTCTCAAACTCAACCTTCCTAGAACGTATGTCTTCGGTTCTGGTTAAACTAATGGCCGAATCAACGATATTTTTTATATATTTTTGTAAGCTGTCATTCAATTCATCGTTATGAGGTACTGCAACCAGTGGGGCCCCCGGGCGAACTTCTACAGGAGGTTCTTGACCTGGAAGAGGTGGCTGCTCTTCTTCGCTTTCACTTTCTGCAACTGAAGAAGCCACATTTGAACCCGCTGCTTCTTTTTGTTGTCGTGTTTTAGCAGCAGTGTGAGATGTTTTGTCTTTCGACTTATTGTTTCTTTTGGGTGACATTTGGCAAGTTATTGAAAATTTGTTATATGTATACCAGAAATTGGAAAAGATAACTTTAAGTTACTGAAGTTAGAAGGTATGTATTTATCTACCAGAAATTCTATCTCGATAGAATGATTTAAAAAAAAAATAGATATGAGATTGTAGTACAATCAAAAAGTAGAAATAAAGGGGTATTCAAGAAAATAAGGCACTTTGAAGACACTTATATTAAATAGAAAAACAAAATTAAAAGGAAATACAATAATAATATCATACGTGCTTGGGAATGGAATCAGTGATGAGCTAAATGATGACTTATAAATAAAAAAAAATGCTTTACTGAGAATAGCTAATTACAAATCTTTTAACGCTGCTAAGTAAATTGATCATAACGTACCTTTTTTACATAGGTCGTTTTAATTTTGTAGATTCTCTTAAAAATTGGTTTTAGTTTGCGAATTGTAGATAACTGTAAAACAAAATTTGTGGGACATAGTTTTTCTTCCTTACAAAAGTTTAAGAAAATAAGTTAAAAACCGATCGTTAGCGCAACAGACGAAGGATAGTTTCTTGGAACTGATATCTTCCGGTCGCCCACGAACATTTGAAACGAAATTCGAAACGAAAAGCCAAAACATGCACTTTTGTTCCATTAGATCAATGCAACAGACGGATGGGTTGTAACTCGTACATAAATCTCCCGGCCATTGATTCATAAGAACCAAAAGTATGATCAGTATCACTTATATAAATTAACGCTTCTCAAAGAATGATCAAAATACTGAAAACTTATGGGACGCTAACTTAAGTGTGGTAAAAATAAATATCAGAAAGTTTTGTTGTGGCTAAAGCAAATCTTTTATATGTAAGCAAGAAAGTTAAACTGTTTCTAGGTGAATTGAAACTTTATTTAATAGAATTCGAAGCCCCACGATGGGCGCCACCTGTGTAACGGATTTAGCTGTTCTCATTTAATTGAAGCGATGACCTGCTCTTCCAATGACTCCCTCAGGACCACAGGATTCCCCAAGACTAGTCAAGAGATCATAAATGAGTTGTCCAAACTGCACGGTACGGCTCGGCATGCTCGCTTTCACCATTGGCCAGCTCGTCGGTGGGGTGGGTACTTGTACCTGCCTTTGGACTACCGCACAAAGTATTGTCATGCCGATATAAGAACATAAATATTATCTAACCCACTCTTTCATATTCAAGCAAACCATATATCATATTATTTTATTTATATTTGGGAACCCAGAGGTGTAATTTAGGGTCCCGGAGTGTATCCCTCCCTCGGTCTCTAAGAAAAAATCTAGAAACTCCTTGGTTATTAAGCCACTCAAAATTTAAATCTCAATAACCCCTATTCAATCATTGGAAATTCTCTAAGAACTACTCAACGTCTCGTCATCACATAGCAGCATCACTGAAACACTTCCCTTTGCACTAAACTTAATTTACTCCATCATGAATCTAAATCATCAACAGAACAAATGACCTGAGGACGAACTCGATTTACAATCATTTTTATTCATATCAAAATTCAAGTAAACGGTAAAACTAATATTTCAATTCATCATCACTTAAAAATTGCTTTTAATAATAAAGGGAACATTCATAATACTTAAGAATTTAAATTCATTAAAGAAAATCTTAATCTGTTCTCAGATTAGAAAAATAAAAACTCAATCATGAGTTTGAGTGAAACCACAATACTACTTATTATCAAATTAACTGCAATTCAAATCTCGATGGAGAGAAAGAGCAAGCGCAATATAATTTACTCTTTAATAAAATTCAATTCACACTGTTCCCTTTTTTTTTTTTCTTTTTTGATCACTCTCACTCCCACTCTCAATGATTGACAGTTTTTAAATTTATATATAAAAATTTTAAGAAGAATTTAAGAGGAGATTTAGAAATGCACTCTTATCTTATATTATGGAATCTAATATCTTAATTTAAAAAGATTGCTTGTCGTTCAAGATGTTAAGATTTTTATTTAGTAAAAATTATAACAAGAGACTTACCGGCCGTCCAAAGATGCTGTGCACAGTAGCTTTGTGGATGCCTGAGCGCTGATTTTGTTTGCTTTCAAAGCGCAGCTATGTGTTGAGAAATTATTAAAAATCTTTACAATTGAACGTACAGCTGATAAGAGTCACTTATTGTTTTTTTTGTTGATTAGTCTGATTAAGAGAATTATTCTTGATGATGATAATTGTTATTGATAAAGTTTTTAATTTATTGATGATGGTAGTTTTGATGAATGGTAATTCATGTGGTGGTTGATGTGGCTGGTGGAGATGTTGGAGGGTCAGGGTCTAGGCTTAATATTTGGACTCTGGACCAATTTGTGAATGGGATGTTGATGATGTTGTTGGTTTTGTCAGTGGAACTGGCTTCTGATTCTCAAGTAATCTGCTCTGGTCTAAGTAGAGGCAAGGTTGGCTTTGTTGGAGACTAACGTAGTGCTTGGCTGGACTCTTTGTGAACTCACCATGGAGATGGCATGGTATTTGTACATGCAAAGATCGCTTGATAAAAATAGATGTTGTTCAGGATGGAACCTATTTTGTAAGCATTGATCAGAGCCAATCTTCTCGAAACCTCGGAGAGGTAAATCTGATTTGGTTTGCTCTTTTTTTTTTTTGGGCAAGGTGGATCTGATTTGCAAGTACCACCTGACCATGCGAGTTCTGTTTCTGGTTGACGAGGAAGCACGAGGTTAGCGTTGATTTGCCGATCACACGAACGACACACGATGACAGAAACGATCACTTGATCCGAATCTGATCTTTGTATAACGAGGTTAAGTTCGGTGGTGTAGAAATAATTTAACTCGAGAAGTTTTTCTTGGTCAAACTTGTAAAAAAGATAGTTTTGGGATTTTTCTTTTGAGAAAATTTAACACTATAGTTACCTTTATGGATTTTTAGCTTAACCAAAGCTAATTATTTATAGAGAATTATTCGTATAGTACTATAGTACTACTGTACATCAAATATAGTCACTTGATATGCAAATCTAATTGAATTCACGTGTACTTAAACTTTGATTGCACTTTAAATTGTGATCTTGTATCGATGAAGATTGGCAGAGAAAAGAAAGCATCCTCGGAAATGAAAAGTGAGGTTGGTCATAATTTTCGTGAGCTTGTAGTTCAGTGGGCGTTTTGGTTATCGAAATTTTATCGATTACGAGTACCTAAATTGTAAGGCGGTGATTACACGAAGGCCGCAATGTGTTTCGGAGTAATTTTTATTTTGGTTTTGCTTAAAAGGCTGGGCTGTACACATACATATGTGTTAATATAACCAATGTTCTTTAAGGGTGAAAACAACAAACAAACAACAGGCTATATCAAATGTTATCCTATAATCCAGACCTCAATCAAAAGATGCAGGAACTTAGAGAAAAGTTAGTTACCAACTATTATTCGTTATTTTTTCTAAAGGAGAATTATATTTTGTAAATTCGTTTTATACAAATGTGTTTTTTATATTTTAAGAAGTGGATTTTACCTATTGCTCTACGCTCTACGACAGAAGAAACTTGTCGTAGAAAAGGACGTCATATTTCCGTTTCATTCGGAATTAGTGATACCAAATCTACGAATTTCGAAATTCGTTCCACTCCGAATGGATTATGTGTAACATCGGAAAACTTAGACTTTTTTCGATTACGATGGAATCTGTGATAGGGCTGATTATTGGTGACCAAAAATTTGCTCAAAATAATTCTAATGATTTGAAAGCATACTACAAGTTATTAAAAGAATTTCTTGAAAAACAACTTGAAATTTTTAATCTTCTTATAAATAAAAATGAATCGCAAAATATGTTGGTAAGCGCATAGCTCAACAACGCCTGGACCAATCCTACTAATATTATAAACGTGAAAGTTTGTATGTGTGGATGAATGTTTGTTACTCTTTCACGCAAAAACTACTGAATGGATTTCAATTAAACTTTCCAATAATATAGCTTATACATCAGAATAACACATAGGCTACAATTTATCCCTAAATTCCTTCGGGAACGGGAACGTATACAGGAACTTAGAAACTACAAGACCGATTTCAAAAATTTTTCCACTGTTAGAATGCTTCATTATCCCCGAGTAACATAAAAACTAATTCATCCCCATATTCCTACGGTTCCCTATATTCCCACGGGAGCAGGAACGTATACGGGAACTTTGACACTCCAGCACCGATTTCAAAAATTCTTTCACCGTTAGAATGCTACACTATCCCCGACTATCATAAAAACTAATTCATCCCCATATTCCTACGGTTCCCTATATTCCCACGGGAGCAGGAACGTATACGGGAACTTTGACACTACAGCACCGATTTCAAAAATTCTTTCACCGTTAGAATGCTACACTATCCCCGACTAACATAAAAACTAATTCATCCACATATTCCTACGGTTCCCTATATTCCCACGGGAGCAGGAACGTATACGGGAACTTTGACACTACAACACTGATTTCAAAAATTCTTCCACCGTTAGAATGCTACACTATTCCTGTGTAACATTAGCAATAATTCATCCACATATTCCTACAGGAACGGGAGTCCTTACTAATATAATAAGTGTGAAAGGAGCTCTGTCTGTCCGTCGTTCTATGTTACCATCTACCGCCCAAACTAATAAACCTATTTAAATGAAATTTTGTACAAAGATTGTTCAGAACCTGAGGAAGGATATAGACTATATATTTTTCCCTACATTCCCACGGGAGCAGGAACGTATACGGGAACTTTGACACTACAGCACCGATTTCAAAAATTCTTCCACCGTTGGAATGCTCCATAATCCCGGAGTAATATTAACTTTAACTCATCCACATATTCCCACGAAAACGGTCACCATAAACGATTGGCAGCCTATCGAATCACAGACGCCTTTGCAGCCGCATTTAAGTAAGTATCTGCCTGAATATATTATACTCGAACGAATTAACTCGAAATTGAATGAAGTTTTTATGCATGAATCGATTGAAGGGCGTATTCTAAAGAAAAAAACCGAAAGTGCTATTTAATCAGAGGTTGCAAATCGGAGAGATAAAACAAAGCAAAATTTTGATGCAAGTCCAAGGACGTTTTTTTGTGGGAATCAAATTTTTTCATCGAAATGCATCTTTTGAAAAATTATAAATAAAAATTTTTTTCCAATATAGTTAAATTCCGGACAATAAATTCAGCTTTTTCCAGTTTTTGAGTTTTGTCAGCTTTTCTAATGGCATTTCTTTCTGGTTGCAAATAGGTTTAGGCAATGCTTTAAAAATGAAAGTAAATAAAATTTTCTTTAAAATGCTGTAGAAAATAAAATGCTGTTAAAATGCTCCAGAAAGCGCGGCTGATCGCTTTTGATGGCGGAAATGAATTTTCGTATTCTCAAAAGCGAATCGCTTTTAATTTTTTTTACATGGAAGCGAAAGCGCTTTCCAAACGTCACCTATTTTTACGTAGAAACTATACCTTTCTGACATAATTCATTGCGTTTTCAAAAGCGATAGGTGTTGTAGTGTCGAATTGCAAGCGGATTGATAGGAAAATGTAAATATAATGAAAAAATGAACTATCATCAATTGAATTGAGAGTAATTTTCTTTTTTATTTTATTAAAGGAGTCAAAAACACACTACAACACAACTATTTTTTATGTTTGAACCCTCCGCTAAGAAACGAAGAGTAGCAGCGACCAGCGAGCTTCAGAATAGGAGTCAATGAGTTACTATTTTGAGGTTTAAAATGCCCCTTTGTTCCATCTAAAATATAGCAAAAGCAAAACTCCTCTTTTGAAAGTCGAAATAATTCTACAAACGTATAGAAAATATTTTTGAAGTAATAAATAAACAAAAATGATTCAAATTCACATCGAATGGAGAAGAACCACTTCTGATTAGCTTTCTTTGAATTCGCTGAAACAGCTGATACCTAGGGAAAACTTGGAATTCTTATTGGAAAAACTTGGAAATAGATGACATTTGCGTGGATGGATAAGACTTCCAAATGGAAATATTGGAAGTTTAATTTCCAACCATGTTTGCTTTTCAGAATAACCTAAAGCGAAGCGCTTCCCAATTGAGTTATCGCTTTAAATACGATCCGCCGCGCTTTCTGGAATAGCCCTACTGTATCAGAGAACATTCTATGATTGAAATTCACCGAAATATTGTCACTTGAACATAGACATTTATCGTCGTTTTTCATCCTTATTATATTGATTTCTACAAAAAATGTCCTTGGACTTGCATCAAAATTTTGCTTCGTTTTCGAGACATATTGAAAAAAACAAATCAAAACGCTTTTGAACCCATATCTCCGTTTTGCACCCTCTTATTTAATAGCACTTTCAATAAAAGTCCATTAAATTTCGAGTTCCTTTAGAAATGACATAACCAAAAGACTATTAACATCCAATGCATAAACTTTTTTTAAAGTCAAATAATCGATAAAAATAGGTTTTTAGATAAGAACTATTCACCCCTATCACGAAGTCCATTCGGAGAAATCTCCGAATGAAAAATCACGATACGAGTCCCGAAAAAAAGCAATCACAAAATCCGAAGGAAATCTTAAAGAGCATTGCCTGATTGAAAAAAAAAAGTGTCCATTTTCGAAGTCAGCTGTCCTATGTCAAAATAAGTAATCGAAGCAATAGAAACAAAAATCCCTAAACTTAAAAAAAAATCCCTTAACTTTTCCCAAACACATTTTTTTACCGATTTTTATCTTCTAGCGAAAATTCATTTAGTTATTTGCACATTTTGTGACCAAAATAAGTCAAAACTGATCTGCATCATTGATCGAATCTTAAATATTATATGAAATAAACAATTTATGTGGAATATAATCAAATATTTTCTTCATTAAGTTATAAATTCCCAAAAGAGGATTTTTGTTAAGTGGGCCCAGAGTACTTTCCAATCTGTCAAATACATATTCATTCACTCAACAAACCATTAAATAATTTGTGAAATCCAAGTTTGTTTACTGATAAAATTCAAGTGTTGTTTTGAATGGTAACAGATAAAAAAGTAAACTAATAATCTTACGACTACTATTTAAACACTCCAAATCTGTCAATTTCGCTTAAATTTGGAAACGGGCACAGCAAAACAGTCATTTGAAAAACTGAATTTCTTTCGGAAATAATTTTATTCATTGATACATACATATGTGTTAATATAACCAATGTTCTTTAAGGGTGAAAACAACAAACAAACAACAGGCTATATCAAATGTTATCCTATAATCCAGACCTCAATCAAAAGATGCAGGAACTTAGAGAAAAGTTAGTTACCAACTATTATTCGTTATTTTTTCTAAAGGAGAATTATATTTTGTAAATTCGTTTTATACAAATGTGTTTTTTATATTTTAAGAAGTGGATTTTACCTATTGCTCTACGCTCTACGACAGAAGAAACTTGTCGTAGAAAAGGACGTCATATTTCCGTTTCATTCGGAATTAGTGATACCAAATCTACGAATTTCGAAATTCGTTCCACTCCGAATGGATTATGTGTAACATCGGAAAACTTAGACTTTTTTCGATTACGATGGAATCTGTGATAGGGCTGATTATTGGTGACCAAAAATTTGCTCAAAATAATTCTAATGATTTGAAAGCATACTACAAGTTATTGAAAGAATTTCTTGAAAAACAACTTGAAATTTTTAATCTTCTTATAAATAAAAATGAATCGCAAAATATGTTGGTAAGCGCATAGCTCAACAACGCCTGGACCAATCCTACTAATATTATAAACGTGAAAGTTTGTATGTGTGGATGAATGTTTGTTACTCTTTCACGCAAAAACTACTGAATGGATTTCAATTAAACTTTCCAATAATATAGCTTATACATCAGAATAACACATAGGCTACAATTTATCCCTAAATTCCTTCGGGAACGGGAACGTATACAGGAACTTAGAAACTACAAGACCGATTTCAAAAATTTTTCCACTGTTAGAATGCTTCATTATCCCCGAGTAACATAAAAACTAATTCATCCCCATATTCCTACGGTTCCCTATATTCCCACGGGAGCAGGAACGTATACGGGAACTTTGACACTACAGCACCGATTTCAAAAATTCTTTCACCGTTAGAATGCTACACTATCCCCGACTATCATAAAAACTAATTCATCCCCATATTCCTACGGTTCCCTATATTCCCACGGGAGCAGGAACGTATACGGGAACTTTGACACTACAGCACCGATTTCAAAAATTCTTTCACCGTTAGAATGCTACACTATCCCCGACTAACATAAAAACTAATTCATCCACATATTCCTACGGTTCCCTATATTCCCACGGGAGCAGGAACGTATACGGGAACTTTGACACTACAACACTGATTTCAAAAATTCTTCCACCGTTAGAATGCTACACTATTCCTGTGTAACATTAGCAATAATTCATCCACATATTCCTACAGGAACGGGAGTCCTTACTAATATAATAAGTGTGAAAGGAGCTCTGTCTGTCCGTCGTTCTATGTTACCATCTACCGCCCAAACTAATAAACCTATTTAAATGAAATTTTGTACAAAGATTGTTCAGAACCTGAGGAAGGATATAGACTATATATTTTTCCCTACATTCCCACGGGAGCAGGAACGTATACGGGAACTTTGACACTACAGCACCGATTTCAAAAATTCTTCCACCGTTGGAATGCTCCATAATCCCGGAGTAATATTAACTTTAACTCATCCACATATTCCCACGAAAACGGTCACCATAAACGATTGGCAGCCTATCGAATCACAGACGCCTTTGCAGCCGCATTTAAGTAAGTATCTGCCTGAATATATTATACTCGAACGAATTAACTCGAAATTGAATGAAGTTTTTATGCATGAATCGATTGAAGGGTGTATTCTAAAGAAAAAAACCGAAAGTGCTATTTAATCAGAGGTTGCAAATCGGAGAGATAAAACAAAGCAAAATTTTGATGCAAGTCCAAGGACGTTTTTTTGTGGGAATCAAATTTTTTCATCGAAATGCATCTTTTGAAAAATTATAAATAAAAATTTTTTTCCAATATAGTTAAATTCCGGACAATAAATTCAGCTTTTTCCAGTTTTTGAGTTTTGTCAGCTTTTCTAATGGCATTTCTTTCTGGTTGCAAATAGGTTTAGGCAATGCTTTAAAAATGAAAGTAAATAAAATTTTCTTTAAAATGCTGTAGAAAATAAAATGCTGTTAAAATGCTCCAGAAAGCGCGGCTGATCGCTTTTGATGGCGGAAATGAATTTTCGTATTCTCAAAAGCGAATCGCTTTTAATTTTTTTTACATGGAAGCGAAAGCGCTTTCCAAACGTCACCTATTTTTACGTAGAAACTATACCTTTCTGACATAATTCATTGCGTTTTCAAAAGCGATAGGTGTTGTAGTGTCGAATTGCAAGCGGATTGATAGGAAAATGTAAATATAATGAAAAAATGAACTATCATCAATTGAATTGAGAGTAATTTTCTTTTTTATTTTGTTAAAGGAGTCAAAAACACACTACAACACAACAATTTTTTATGTTTGAACCCTCCGCTAAGAAACGAAGAGTAGCAGCGACCAGCGAGCTTCAGAATAGGAGTCAATGAGTTACTATTTTGAGGTTTAAAATGCCCCTTTGTTCCATCTAAAATATAGCAAAAGCAAAACTCCTCTTTTGAAAGTCGAAATAATTCTACAAACGTATAGAAAATATTTTTGAAGTAATAAATAAACAAAAATGATTCAAATTCACATCGAGTGGAGAAGAATCACTTCTGATTAGCTTTCTTTGAATTCGCTGAAACAGCTGATACCTAGGGAAAACTTGGAATTCTTATTGGAAAAACTTGGAAATAGATGACATTTGCGTGGATGGATAAGACTTCCAAATGGAAATATTGGAAGTTTAATTTCCAACCATGTTTGCTTTTCAGAATAACCTAAAGCGAAGCGCTTCGCAATTGAGTTATCGCTTTAAATACGATCCGCCGCGCTTTCTGGAATAGCCCTACTGTATCAGAGAACATTCTATGATTGAAATTCACCGAAATATTGTCACTTGAACATAGACATTTATCGTCGTTTTTCATCCTTATTATATTGATTTCTACAAAAAATGTCCTTGGACTTGCATCAAAATTTTGCTTCGTTTTCGAGACATATTGAAAAAAACAAATCAAAACGCTTTTGAACCCATATCTCCGTTTTGCACCCTCTTATTTAATAGCACTTTCAATAAAAGTCCATTAAATTTCGAGTTCCTTTAGAAATGACATAACCAAAAGACTATTAACATCCAATGCATAAACTTTTTTAAAGTCAAATAATCGATAAAAATAGGTTTTTAGATAAGAACTATTCACCCCTATCACGAAGTCCATTCGGAGAAATGATACGAGTCCCGAAAAAAAGCAATCACAAAATCCGAAGGAAATCTTAAAGAGCATTGCCTGATTGAAAAAAAAAGTGTCCATTTTCGAAGTCAGCTGTCCTATGTCAAAATAAGTAATCGAAGCAATAGAAACAAAAATCCCTAAACTTAAAAAAAAAATCCCTTAACTTTTCCCAAACACATTTTTTTTACCGATTTTTATCTTCTAGCAAAAATTCATTTAGTTATTTGCACATTTTGTGACCAAAATAAGTCAAAACTGATCTGCATCATTGATCGAATCTTAAATATTATATGAAATAAACAATTTATGTGGAATATAATCAAATATTTTCTTCATTAAGTTATAAATTCCCAAAAGAGGATTTTTGTTAAGTGGTCCCAGAGTACTTTCCAATCTGTCAAATACATATTCATTCACTCAACAAACCATTAAATAATTTGTGAAATCCAAGTTTGTTTACTGATAAAATTCAAGTGTTGTTTTGAATGGTAACAGATAAAAAAGTAAACTAATAATCTTACGACTACTATTTAAACACTCCAAATCTGTCAATTTCGCTTAAATTTGGAAACGGGCACAGCAAAACAGTCATTTGAAAAACTGAATTTCTTTCGGAAATAATTTTATTCATTGATACATACATATGTGTTAATATAACCAATGTTCTTTAAGGGTGAAAACAACAAACAAACAACAGGCTATATCAAATGTTATCCTATAATCCAGACCTCAATCAAAAGATGCAGGAACTTAGAGAAAAGTTAGTTACCAACTATTATTCGTTATTTTTTCTAAAGGAGAATTATATTTTGTAAATTCGTTTTATACAAATGTGTTTTTTATATTTTAATAAGTGGATTTTACCTATTGCTCTACGCTCTACGACAGAAGAAACTTGTCGTAGAAAAGGACGTCATATTTCCGTTTCATTCGGAATTAGTGATACCAAATCTACGAATCTCGAAATTCGTTCCACTCCGAATGGATTATGTGTAACATCGGAAAACTTAGACTTTTTTCGATTACGATGGAATCTGTGATAGGGCTGATTATTGGTGACCAAAAATTTGCTCAAAATAATTCTAATGATTTGAAAGCATACTACAAGTTATTAAAAGAATTTCTTGAAAAACAACTTGAAATTTTTAATCTTCTTATAAATAAAAATGAATCACAAAATATGTTGGTAAGCGCATAGCTCAACAACGCCTGGACCAATCCTACTAATATTATAAACGTGAAAGTTTGTATGTGTGGATGAATGTTTGTTACTCTTTCACGCAAAAACTACTGAATGGATTTCAATTAAACTTTCCAATAATATAGCTTATACATCAGAATAACACATAGGCTACAATTTATCCCTAAATTCCTTCGGGAACGGGAACGTATACAGGAACTTAGAAACTACAAGACCGATTTCAAAATTTTTTCCACTGTTAGAATGCTTCATTATCCCCGAGTAACATAAAAACTAATTCATCCCCATATTCCTACGGTTCCCTATATTCCCACGGGAGCAGGAACGTATACGGGAACTTTGACACTACAGCACCGATTTCAAAAATTCTTTCACCGTTAGAGTGCTACACTATCCCCGACTATCATAAAAACTAGTTCATCCCCATATTCCTACGGTTCCCTATATTCCCACGGGAGCAGGAACGTATACGGGAACTTTGACACTACAGCCCCGATTTCAAAAATTCTTTCACCGTTAGAATGCTACACTATCCCCGACTAACATAAAAACTAATTCATCCACATATTCCTACGGTTCCCTATATTCCCACGGGAGCAGGAACGTATACGGGAACTTTGACACTACAACACTGATTTCAAAAATTCTTCCACCGTTAGAATGCTACACTATTCCTGTGTAACATTAGCAATAATTCATCCACATATTCCTACAGGAACGGGAGTCCTTACTAATATAATAAGTGTGAAAGGAGCTCTGTCTGTCCGTCGTTCTATGTTACCATCTACCGCCCAAACTAATAAACCTATTTAAATGAAATTTTGTACAAAGATTGTTCAGAACCTGAGGAAGGATATAGACTATATATTTTTCCCTACATTCCCACGGGAGCAGGAACGTATACGGGAACTTTGACACTACAGCACCGATTTCAAAAATTCTTCCACCGTTGGAATGCTCCATAATCCCGGAGTAATATTAACTTTAACTCATCCACATATTCCCACGAAAACGGTCACCATAAACGATTGGCAGCCTATCGAATCACAGACGCCTTTGCAGCCGCATTTAAGTAAGTATCTGCCTGAATATATTATACTCGAACGAATTAACTCGAAATTGAATGAAGTTTTTATGCATGAATCGATTGAAGGGCGTATTCTAAAGAAAAAAACCGAAAGTGCTATTTAATCAGAGGTTGCAAATCGGAGAGATAAAACAAAGCAAAATTTTGATGCAAGTCCAAGGACGTTTTTTTGTGGGAATCAAATTTTTTCATCGAAATGCATCTTTTGAAAAATTATAAATAAAAATTTTTTTCCAATATACATAGTTAAATTCCGGACAATAAATTCAGCTTTTTCCAGTTTTTGAGTTTTGTCAGCTTTTCTAATGGCATTTCTTTCTGGTTGCAAATAGGTTTAGGCAATGCTTTAAAAATGAAAGTAAATAAAATTTTCTTTAAAATGCTGTAGAAAATAAAATGCTGTTAAAATGCTCCAGAAAGCGCGGCTGATCGCTTTTGATGGCGGAAATGAATTTTCGTATTCTCAAAAGCGAATCGCTTTTAATTTTTTTTACATGGAAGCGAAAGCGCTTTCCAAACGTCACCTATTTTTACGTAGAAACTATACCTTTCTGACATAATTCATTGCGTTTTCAAAAGCGATAGGTGTTGTAGTGTCGAATTGCAAGCGGATTGATAGGAAAATGTAAATATAATGAAAAAATGAACTATCATCAATTGAATTGAGAGTAATTTTCTTTTTTATTTTATTAAAGGAGTCAAAAACACACTACAACACAACAATTTTTTATGTTTGAACCCTCCGCTAAGAAACGAAGAGTAGCAGCGACCAGCGAGCTTCAGAATAGGAGTCAATGAGTTACTATTTTGAGGTTTAAAATGCCCCTTTGTTCCATCTAAAATATAGCAAAAGCAAAACTCCTCTTTTGAAAGTCGAAATAATTCTACAAACGTATAGAAAATATTTTTGAAGTAATAAATAAACAAAAATGATTCAAATTCACATCGAGTGGAGAAGAATCACTTCTGATTAGCTTTCTTTGAATTCGCTGAAACAGCTGATACCTAGGGAAAACTTGGAATTCTTATTGGATGTTTGCTTTTCAGAATAACCTAAAGCGAAGCGCTTCGCAATTGATTTATCGCTTTAAATACGATCCGCCGCGCTTTCTGGAATAGCCCTACTGTATCAGAGAACATTCTATGATTGAAATTCACCGAAATATTGTCACTTGAACATAGACATTTATCGTCGTTTTTCATCCTTATTATATTGATTTCTACAAAAAATGTCCTTGGACTTGCATCAAAATTTTGCTTCGTTTTCGAGACATATTGAAAAAAACAAATCAAAACGCTTTTGAACCCATATCTCCGTTTTGCACCCTCTTATTTAATAGCACTTTCAATAAAAGTCCATTAAATTTCGAGTTCCTTTAGAAATGACATAACCAAAAGACTATTAACATCCAATGCATAAACTTTTTTAAAGTCAAATAATCGATAAAAATAGGTTTTTAGATAAGAACTATTCACCCCTATCACGAAGTCCATTCGGAGAAATGATACGAGTCCCGAAAAAAAGCAATCACAAAATCCGAAGGAAATCTTAAAGAGCATTGCCTGATTGAAAAAAAAAGTGTCCATTTTCGAAGTCAGCTGTCCTATGTCAAAATAAGTAATCGAAGCAATAGAAACAAAAATCCCTAAACTTAAAAAAAAATCCCTTAACTTTTCCCAAACACATTTTTTTACCGATTTTTATCTTCTAGCAAAAATTCATTTAGTTATTTGCACATTTTGTGACCAAAATAAGTCAAAACTGATCTGCATCATTGATCGAATCTTAAATATTATATGAAATAAACAATTTATGTGGAATATAATCAAATATTTTCTTCATTAAGTTATAAATTCCCAAAAGAGGATTTTTGTTAAGTGGTCCCAGAGTACTTTCCAATCTGTCAAATACATATTCATTCACTCAACAAACCATTAAATAATTTGTGAAATCCAAGTTTGTTTACTGATAAAATTCAAGTGTTGTTTTGAATGGTAACAGATAAAAAAGTAAACTAATAATCTTACGACTACTATTTAAACACTCCAAATCTGTCAATTTCGCTTAAATTTGGAAACGGGCACAGCAAAACAGTCATTTGAAAAACTGAATTTCTTTCGGAAATAATTTTATTCATTGATACATACATATGTGTTAATATAACCAATGTTCTTTAAGGGTGAAAACAACAAACAAACAACAGGCTATATCAAATGTTATCCTATAATCCAGACCTCAATCAAAAGATGCAGGAACTTAGAGAAAAGTTAGTTACCAACTATTATTCGTTATTTTTTCTAAAGGAGAATTATATTTTGTAAATTCGTTTTATACAAATGTGTTTTTTATATTTTAATAAGTGGATTTTACCTATTGCTCTACGCTCTACGACAGAAGAAACTTGTCGTAGAAAAGGACGTCATATTTCCATTTCATTCGGAATTAGTGATACCAAATCTACGAATCTCGAAATTCGTTCCACTCCGAATGGATTATGTGTAACATCTTAGACTTTTTTCGATTACGATGGAATCTGTGATAGGGCTGATTACTGGTGACCAAAAATTTGCTCAAAATAATTCTAATGATTTGAAAGCATACTACAAGTTATTGTGAAGGGATCACACTAGCGACCACGTCATTATACATTTAATTCCGGTCATTGACGTTAATCCACATTACGCTTCACGATAGCCAACCTTGAACTCGTATTTCATTCATGGTCATGAGTATCAACCTCATGCACTAAATTATTAAGTAATAATTTCAATGCCACTGACGATGACGGGACGCGACGCTTCAGATTACTTTTGTCAAGTGTATCTACCTACTCACTAAGGTTCAATGTACTGCATACTGTGTAGTGCACATGGCTGGACGTATTTGGATACATTTGTGCATTGTATTAGACGGGCTATGCATATTGGCATGTGCTATTAATTTGATGACATAGCAAGTATGCTACCGGGTTCCGTTGTTCGTTTATTTCCCACAGAATTCGGAATACCAAATATTTCTATGTGTAAGTTATAATATGTATATTTGATATTGGTTTAAGATGTTAGTGTGTAAGTTGATTATTATGTATAAATAGGCTAAGTTGAATTAATAAAGATTCATTATTATTCCAGAATCGAAAAGACTAGTTTGGCTCCTTAGCCGTCTTTATTTTGCCATTTATATTCAGATAGGCTCATTAGCCATCATCCGTTTTCGGCTTGGGAAGCCTTTATAATATCCCAAAAGTAGGGCTTATTACATGGCGATCCTGCCAGTAGCAGGAGAACTTAGATCTTGATAGTATGTCATACGACAAGAAAGAGCTGGATGAGCTCTTTGACTCATTGGACAGCCCATACCATCCAGGTAGTCCAAATGAATCGGCACCGCAATACGTGCCATCACAGAAGAACGCGGGTCCCCAGCCTTTAACCATCGAGGAATACAAGAAAAGGCAGCAGAAACAGCGACCGACGACAGCACCTGTAGTACAGAAGAGAAAGCGAGCCGGACAAAAAGTAAAACTTAGACAAGAGATTGGCAACCTATATAGGCTGGCTGGGTTAGCCAAAGGCGATCAAAAAAGACATTTCTTAGAGCAGGCAAAGGATCTGCAATGTAAGGCCAGCCAATCGAAAAATTAACATCCTTGTATTGTAATAATATATTATCTGAATTTAAATCTGAAATTTTAATCTGAATTTATATCTAGAATTATATAAAAATATATTTAGTTGAATTTCTTTTGAAATTGTAATTTGATCCTTACATCGTTCTATAAGATATTGTACCTTAACATGCTAAACTGCTGTCGAATCCAAATAGATTGTACTCTGCTGAATATATATAAAAAAAAAGGCTGGAATAGAACAATTAGAAAAAGATTTTATTGATAAATATGAAATATCGACCAAAGAATCAAATCAGCAAACATTAAAAAAGGTTGTCGAAGATTTAGTAGTGAAATTAAATGTCATTTAAGAAAAGAAAACCAGATTGTTAGAAGAAAAAGAAATTAAACAAAAGCTAGGCAACATCATGAGGGCGATCAAAATTAGCAGCACAAACAACGTTCTAAACTTTTACCGAACATTATACTGCTTCCATCGCAAAGAGTTTCACAGGAAGAAAGCAGATAAGTCTCCAAATTGATTATATTATGTACTACAGTCTTACAACTACTAGATTTAGAATTAGTTATTTTAGAAAATAGTTTTTTGGTTTACGAAAAGAGAAGTAAAAGAAACTTTACAACGTTATCAAAGATAAGAAATTTCCATAAATTTTTAACCATTTTATTTTTATTTTTGGCGATTTTTTTTTTCTCTTTATTTTGATTTTTGAAACTGAAACTGATTCAAGAAACAAATCTTGTTATCATGGACATTGTCATAATCCTTATAGTTTATTTAGCCACAAAGAATTTTAAAATTGTATTGTTCAGAAAATTATTACTAATGAAATGTAGCAGCTTTAAATTTTTACAAAAAAAATTTTTTTTCTCAATGTATAAACAATGTATAAACAAAAAAAAAAAAAAAATGAACGAAAAACACTTCTTATGAAAGTAAAACATAAATGAAAAAATCTCGAAAAAAAATTGTAAAACAAAGCAAAAAAAAATTTTTTTTTTAAATTTACAAAAATGGAAAAGAAAAAAGAAAAAATAAGATAGAGAAAAAAAAAAATTTCATATCTTCCCCCTAGATTCATATCTCCCCCATAAATTGATAAAAAAAGTTCTGTTATCATTTGTTCAACACAATAAAAAACTTCCGTTGAAATACTTGCAAAACTTCAATAAAACCCCAAAAAGAAAATATTCCGACAAAAATATAGGTATTACTGAAAACAGAACTTCTGAAACCACCCGAAAGTGGACTTAAGGTTATTGAATTAAAAATCGTTGACAATTTTACGGAAGATTTAGTTAATTTCAAGGACGACATAATTATAGGACCAAACAAAGTTTTGGCGTATATTCCAAAAGGGAATAGTTTACTCCTAAAGAAGCCCAAGGACAGCACTACAACCCAATCGACATTATTTGGCAAAATATTGTCGAGGGATGTGCAAAAATTCTGCGGGCCCAAATCAATTAAGAGAATATATATTACTAAAAATGAAATAAAGAAACTCTCGGACGGCCGTCGAGAATATAAAATTAATGAATTAAAAAATATATTAGGAGAAATGTTTAAAGAAAGTAATATAAAGGTATACCTCATAGATAATGTTATTGAAATTACCGATCCTTGTAAGAAGAAATTAATACTAAACGACTTTCACATACAGTGTAACACGGATATAAGAAACTCCGAGAGTGCCAAATTTTTTTTGCTTTTATCCGAGTTTTTCTTATACGAAAACCTCGGATATAAGGAAAAAACTTTCTTATACAGGGTGTTCCGTACTTCGTGTATTATCCTTTGGGGTGTAATTGTTGGTCATATTCTAAGAAAAAAAAATGTTTTACAGTAAGGCTCGTTTCTCAACTTTGACACCACTTTTTGACAATTTAAAAAAAGGCTAGGTTTGGTGTACCCTGACCTATGTTAAATTCGTTATCTCTGTCAACACTGATGATAGAGACCTAATCTTAGACTTAATTTTTTGAAGTAATAACAACTTTTAAGATTGTATTTAAGTTTAGCTTCCATGTGTTTAGGGTTGCCAGATTTTCAATTTTAAGTGGTGTTCAAATTTTCTTCCCGAAACAAAGTTTTGACTTTGAGGGCACTTTTCTGCAGAAAATGCCTGATAAACATAAAGTTTCTTTATTTTTTACAGATGAACAAAACAATAAAAAAAACTCAGTTATAGGTGCACTCAAAAACCCATACATTTTATGAAAAAATTCAAAATGGGTAAAATTAAAAAAAAAGGTTTCTTCAATTTGAGGTTTGTTCGAATAAAAGAATAGTATGTGCGCTTTTAGTAGTTTTTTATGTATTTCATACAAACACAATTATAACAAGTGCTCAAAGTGCCTACACAGACATTTTTTTCATATATGAGTGTCTTCAAGTGAATATTTTTCTAGTAAATTGGGTATGACAACATCTTTGAAATTTTGAGCTGCATTCTCATCTGCAGAAAGGAATTCTTCGTGTAATTTTTTGAAACGAATATTCTGGCTTTTTTCCCATCTATTAAGCCAGCCTTGATTAGTAGTCTATTGATTATGTCATTTCTTAAGGAACTCGACATTGAATGGACTTTTATTGCATGAATCGATTAATGGGTTAATTTTAGAGAAAAAACCGAAAGTGCTATTAAATTAGAGGGTGCGATTCGGAGACATGGGTTCTAAACCATCTTCATTCGTTTTTTCAATATATCTCGAGAACGAAGCAAAATTTTGATGCTTTTTTGAGCTTTTTTTAGAGAGCAGATTTTCCCATCGAAATGCATCTTTTTCAAAATTATAAAGAACAACTTTTTATCCAAAATAATAAAATTCCCAACAGAAAAAAAATCAATTTTTGCCAGTTTTTGAGTTTGTTTTGTCAGTTTTTTTAATGGCATTTCTTTCTGGTTGCAGATAGGCATAGGTAATGCTTCATAAAAAAGAAAGCAAATAAAATTTTCTTAGAAATGCTATATCAGAGAACTTTCTATGTTTGAATTTCACCGAAATATTGTCACTTGAACATGGACATTTATCGTCGATTTTCATCCTTTTTGTACTGACAGACATTGTTGCGGAAGGAAAAACTTTCAGGAAGTTTCATATATGCGTGCTCTTTTATTCTAAAATTTTCAAGGAGTGCATTAAAATGAGTTTCTTTTAACCGAGTTTTTCTTATATTCGAGTTTCTTTTATACGTCTGAATTTGAAGAGATACTAAAGGAAAAGACACGGTGCTTTCGATTGCCTATCTTAGAAGCGAGTTTTTCTTATATGAGACTTTCATATATCCGTAAAATACTGTACTTCCAACCAGTAAACATTAGGCTGGGTCAAAAGTTTTTTTTTTTCAGTAATCGATTTCTAATAGCGAAATTATGTTGTAATTAGGCATCATTATAAACCCTTTAAAATATTATTGAATTATTTTATGTGGAACAGCCCGCGCAACGCCATTGAAGTTTTGAAAAAAAAAAAACAGTTCAAATAACCACTTTCACACCATAAATTAAACGTTTGACGGTGAGTATTGCTTATTATTTTAATAATTATGCATTGAAATACATGTTACTTTTGTTATATAATTTATTTAATAATTTTTTTTTTAATAATTAAAAAAAAAAAATTTTTATTTAATTTTTTCTTAATATTTTTTATTTTTTTATTTTTATTTTTGTTTTAGAACTTGGAAGTTAAATTTTTCAACCATTGTTTTTGTTATGTTTCAATAGTTATTTAAGCAATTTCTAATAAAGAACTACATATGTCATCTAGTAAAACATTTTTTTTTCCAAAAGGTAAAATTTTGAAGCGCATGCGCGGGCTGAAGATGTTTGTTCAGTTATCCCTTTTTTAGCTAAAACTACTTTTTACAGCACAATACAACATAATATTACTATAAGAATTTGATTCGAAAAAAAATTTTTTTTCCATACTACGGTGACCCAGCCTAGTGGACATGCAGGTATAAACCGTATGATCCAAAATATAAAGAAAAAATACTTTTGGACAGGAATGCAAAACGATGTGACGACATTCGTTAAGCACTGCCCAGTATGCCAACGAAACAAATATAACCAGCCGAAGAAACAACCAATGACTATCACATCAACAGCCGAATCAGGTTTTGACAAAATATTTATAGACCTAGTAGGACCTTTAGAAGAATCTGAAGATGGATCTAAATACATACTCACCATTCAAGATGAGCTTACCAAGTTTATCGAAGCTATACCACTCCCAAATAAAGAATCAGGCACAGTAGCTAAAGCTCTAGTAGAAGGTTTTATTCTAAGGTACGGAGTACCACATACAATAGCATCTGATCAGGGAACCGAATTTCCAAACCAGGTTTTCAAAAGTATCTGTAAACTTTTGAGAATAGAACAAGTACAATCTACAGCGTACCATCATGAGAGCATAGGAGCTTTAGAAAATTCACATAAGGTTTTAGGAGCATATCTTAGAAGTTACGTCTCAGAAAAACACACGGACTGGAGCACTTGGTTGCCATATTACGTTTTCTGTTATAACACTTCCGTACACTCAGAAACGGGTTACACACCATTCGAGTTGATATTCGGAAAGCAATGTAGCTTACCCAACAATCTGACAAAACAAATGGAACCGGTGTACAACTATGACAATTACGTAATTGACCTTAAACATAAATTACAAGTTGCCCATAGAGATGCCCGAGAAACGCTTATAAAGAAGAAAAATGTTAGGAAAGATAGATATGATAAAGAGGGACAAACAAAGAGTAGTAGTTTTGAAAAAGGAAGTTTAGTTTTATTAAGAAACGAAGCTAGGAAAAAATTAGATCCAATATTTATAGGACCATACGAAGTTTTGTCTCAAAATGGTGTAAATTGTGATATCAAATACGATAACAAAAGAATAACAGTACACAAGAATAGACTAAAACCATTTTACATGTATTTGGGTGTTTCTCTGCTATTTGGAAATTCGTCCATACAAGGGTGTCCTCAGAAAATTTTATGAAATATTGAGAATATTTGTAAGTTAAATGAAGGGCAATAGCATACTAAATATATATCTTTAAAAAGCCCACACATTTTCCTCTTTGTTTTTTAGTTGTGGACGATTTTATGCAAAACCCTGACAGGGGACTGTTTTAACTATTCATTTGAATATGTTTTAAGGACAAAAACGAGTATTTTGGTTTTTTAAAGTAATCAAAGTGTTTATTTTTCTTTATTGTTTTTAAAATATGTAATTTTTTGGAATAAATAAACAGTATTAAAACAAGTTTTACTTATTAAAGTGAATTTTTTTAGAGCTCATAACATTTTTGTTAAACTTAACAAAATCAACTTCTTAGTTCACCGGTTTTTTAAAACTAATTGTATGACACTTAAGTCAGTCTTTATAATACTAAAAAACCAAAATATAAACAAAGAAAAATTACTACAGCTAATCATTTATCACAACCAAGCTATGAAATGACAGGGGACTGTTTGCCAGGGGACTGTCATTTTTTTATAAATATTTAATAAAACAAAATCATTTAAACATATCAGATTATCGAAACAGATGTGGCTCCATACTAGATATTTAATTATTTTGAACAAGTTGTCGTTATTAAAACTGCTAAAACAGTTTAAAAAAGGCTTACCAGGGGACTGTTTTCCTAACTGCCGATACGCGTGGATCACTAGCAGATGCAGTCATCACATTAAAAAAAATGGCGGCTGCTCGCTTATCTCCACAGCCGAACGAACTTCACACCGATTGCGTTTCTTTTCACAATCTAAATGTTTCGCGCAAAAACAAAATTTGACTTCAGCGCGGTTTTCAAATTTTTACAGGGGACTGTTTCAAAAATTTGAGGACAGCATTCGCACATAGATATTTTGAATAAATTATATTGTAAAAAATATAATTGTGAAGTATAAAGATACTTAATGTTATTTTTATATATTTGGATATTTTTTATTCAGTTATCAACGGCAAAAAAAAAATTATATTGGTAACAAGACTTGTAATTCACTAAAAGGGACGTACCAGGTTACTGTTTTTTGGGGTGTTTGGAGTTTATTTATTCAAATATAACATTATTAAATATCTAAATAAGCTGTGGCGTGCCAAGAATGCATAATACTATGTCATTATTGATACAAAAACCTGAGAAAAATTTAAATTTATTACATAAAATTTGCTTGGGACAGCGATTTTCCATTTAGTGGAGAAATGCCCATTTAACTTTTATATAATCGCTAATTAAATCAAAATCAAAAAAAAAAAAGGGGAAGAGAATGTAAATAATATTATATGCATATATATATATTAGAGTGGTCCTTATTTCACTTTTTTGCGAAAATTGAGTGCGACGCCCCCTAAATCGATTCTAAAAAATTAAAAAAAAATTCCTTAATTTTTTCATATTTCTATCTCAAACCCTTCCTGGCCCTATTTTCCTGTCATTTTTGAACTAATTAACGGAAAAATTTCGAATTAGGCCCAAATGAAGCGTCTCTGAACACTCTACAGCCACGTGTATGTTTGATAAAATTAAGATCATTTGCTTATACTCTATTTTTAATAAACAGAAAGGCTGATTTCTTATTTCGCTCAATCTGCCAAAAGTAAGCAACATTTTGACATGGATTATTTTCTCAAAGATATCTACGGCAATTTAAATGATATAACATTAAATTAGATTTTTTTATTTATTATTTCAATTGTTATTAACATGTTATTAACAAAAACTCGATAAACAATTTTTTTATAACAGCAGCCGTCTTTGAACGGATGATCGAAAAAACAAAAACTTTTTAATGAAATAGGGTCAGGAAGGGCTAGGAATAAAAATTTGAAAAAATTAGGAAATTTTTTTTTCCTGATTTAGAACCAACCTGGGGGGCGTCCCAATTTTTTTTTCCTAAGGACCACTCTAATATATATACATACAAGATAACTACTTCATTTAATTGATTAACTTAATTTTTAATAAGAGTAAATTATACTGTTGTGCACAACTAGAATAAAAGAAAAATAAGTTACTTGTATGAATGAAAAAAAATTATATTATATTATATGCGTAAGTAATGATACACACTAAGTATAAAAGAAAATAATGTTTAAAAAACACAACTAGAATATAAGAAAAATAAGTTACTTGTATGAATGGAAAAAAATTATATTATATTATATGCGTAAGTAATGATACACACTAAGTATGTACTATTTCAATTAATATAAAAGAAAAAAGTGTTTAAAAAAAAAAAAAAAATATTGGGATTCCGAAAAAAAATATATATATTAGTGTCGCTTAAATAAGAAATCAAGATATGTCATGATTTCTCCTTTTCCCCAGGAAGGGTGGTGTGTGAAGGGATCACACTAGCGACCACGTCATTATACATTTAATTCCGGTCATTGACGTTAATCCACATTACGCTTCACGATAGCCAACCTTGAACTCGTATTTCATTCATGGTCATGAGTATCAACCTCATGCACTAAATTATAAAGTAATAATTTCAATGCCACTGACGATGACGGGACGCGACGCTTCAGATTACTTTTGTCAAGTGTATCTACCTACTCACTAAGGTTCAATGTACTGCATACTGTGTAGTGCATATGGCTGGACGTATTTGGATACATTTGTGCATTGTATTAGACGGGCTATGCATATTGGCATGTGCTATTAATTTGATGACATAGCAAGTATGCTACCGGGTTCCGTTGTTCGTTTAATTCCCACAGAATTCGGAATACCAAATATTTCTATGTGTAAGTTATAATATGTATATTTGATATTGGTTTAAGATGTTAGTGTGTAAGTTGATTATTATGTATAAATAGGCTAAGTTGAATTAATAAAGATTCATTATTATTCCAGAATCGAAAAGACTAGTTTGGCTCCTTAGCCGTCTTTATTTTGGCATTTATATTCAGATAGGCTCATTAGCCATTATCCGTTTTCGGCTTGGGAAGCCTTTATAATATCCCAAAAGTAGGGCTTATTACATTATTAAAAGAATTTCTTGAAAAACAACTTGAAATTTTTAATCTTCTTATAAATAAAAATGAATCGCAAAATATGTTGGTAGGCACATAGCTCAACAACGCCTGTACCAATCCTACTAATATTATAAACGTGAAAGTTTGTATGTGTGGATGAATGTTTGTTACTCTTTCACGCAAAAACTACTGAATGGATTTCAATTAAACTTTCCAATAATATAGCTTATACATCAGAATAACACATAGGCTACAATTTATCCCTAAATTCCCTCGGGAACGGGATCGTATACAGGAACTTAGAAACTACAACACCGATTTCAAAAATGTTTCCACTGTAAGAATGCTTCATAATCCCCGAGTAACATAAAAACTAATTCATCCCCATATTCCTACGGTTCCCTATATTCCCACGGGAGCAGGAACGTATACGGGAACTTTGACACTACAGCACCGATTTCAAAAATTCTTTCACTGTTAGAATGCTACACTATCCCCGACTAACATAAAAACTAATTCATCCACATTTTCCTACGGTTCCTTATATTCCCACGGGAGCAGGAACGTATACGGGAACTTTGACACTACAGCACCGATTTCAAAAATTCTTTCACCGTTAGAATGTTACACTATCCGTGAGTAGCATAAAAACAAATTTATCCCCATATTCCTACGGTTCCCTATATTCCCACGGGAGCAGGAACGTATACGGGAACTTTGACACTACAACACCGATTTCAAAAATTCTTCCACCGTTAGAATGCTACACTATTCCTGTGTAACATTAACAATAATTCATCCGCATATTCCTACAGGAACGGGAGTCCTTACTAATATAATAAGTGTGAAAGGAGCTCTGTCTGTCCGTCGTTCTATGTTACCATCTCCCGCCCAAATTAATAAACCGATTTAAATGAAATTTTGTACAAAGATGGTTTAGAACCTGAGGAAGGATATAGACTATATATTTTTCCCTATATTCCCACGGGAGCAGGAACGTATACGGGAACTTTGACACTACAGCACCGATTTCAAAAATTCTTCCACCGTTGGAATGCTCCATAATCCCGGAGTAATATTAACTTTAACTCATCCACATATTCCCACAAAAACGATCACCATATTCCCACGGGAACGGGAGTCTTAACTAATATTGAAAATGCGAATGTAGCTATGTCGGTATGTTTTTCGTATGTCTCCCGTTCAAACTGCTAAACAGATTTTATTAAATTAGCTACAGAGATTGTCTAGAACATGCGGAAGGATAAAGGCTATATACATATACATATCTGTCCTTATATTCCCACGGGAACGGAAACGGGAATTCAAAAACTACGGTCTCAAAAGTATTTTTAACAGGGCTACAAGGTGTTGAAATAGGGGTTGAATGTTTTTTTTTTTTGGAAATATGTACCGCCATTTTTAAAGCTAGATGTTTTATTTCCTAAAAAGTTGAAAATGCTGCTGAAAGTCACTTTTCCACGCGGACGAAGTCGCGGGCACAGCTAGTTTGATCAATCCTTTTTTTGTTGTGATTGTTATTGTCAGGAGAAGATTCTTATGAAATAAAAAAAATTGATATTTCCACAGGAACGGGTTTGGGAACGGAAACTACTAGACAGGTTTCTAAAACGACTCCAGCATTAGGGGTGCTACATTATCCCCCTCTATCAGTAATTAAGATTATATTTCATCCTTATAATCCCACGGGAACAGAAACGGGAACGAGAACCGAAACCTTGAAGTTACTTGACCGATTTCAAAAATTTTTTCAACTCTTGGATGCTACATTCATCCCTCAGTGACATATACTTATGAATGGTTCCATGTCAAGGTTTGATTCCCATATTCCCACAGGAACATGTTTGGGAATGGAAACTTGGAAACTACAGGACAGATTTATATAACACTTCCTGCATTCGGATTGCTCCATTATCCCTCTCCATCAGTAACTTAGGTTATTTTTCATCCCTATAATCACACAGGACCAGAAACGGGAACGAAAACCGAAACCTCAAAGCTACTTAACCGGTTTCAAAAGTTTTTTCAGCTCTTGGATGTTACATTCATCCCTCAGTGACATAGACTTATAAATGATTCCTGTCAAGGTTTGATCCCCATATTCCCACAGGAACGGGGTTGGGAACGGAAACTTAAAAACTACTGGACAGATTTCTAAAATTCTTTCGACATAAGGAGTACTACATTATCCCCCTGTGTCAGTTACTAAGACTTTAATTTTGCCCTATAATCCCACGGGAACAGAAACGGGAACGAGAACGGGAACCTTAAAGTTACTTGACCGATTTCAAAAATTCTTTCAAAGTATGTTACATCATCCCTCAGTGACATAGACTTATATTTCACATATTTCCACGGGAATGGGAGTTTCCTTCAGGAACGGGGCTGGGAACGGAAACTTAGAAGCTACTGGACAGGTTTCAAAAATGCTTTCAGCAATGGGATGCCACATAATCCCTCAGTAACTTATCGTATATTTCATCCCTACAATCCCACGGGAAAAGAAACAGTAACGAGAACGGAAACCTTAAAATCACTTGACCGATTTCAAAAATTCTTTCTACTCTTATATGTTACATTCCTCAGTGACATATAGACTTATATTGTATTCACAACATGAAGATTACCACAGGAACGGGGTTGTAAACGGAAACTTAGAAACTACTGGACAGATTTCGAAAATTCTTTCTTCATTGGGATGCCACATAATTCCAAATTAAAAACAATCATTTTTCATCCCCAAGTTCCCATTTACTGCGTGAACACAATGGCTGCAGAGACGCAGCCGAAAGAGATGTCAAAACATTAAATACAAGCGAATACAACAACAACGCAAGACGGAGCTGGACAAGTTAACTTGATTTTAACTCTTGCGGCTCCGGCTCCGTATGCGTATGCGTATGCGTATGCATTGTGTTCACCCAGTTAAGCGGAAAAACGAGAACGGGTACCTTAAAACTACAGACCCGAGCAACGCCGGGTGGTTCAGCTAGTAATTCTTATTATAATAATTCTTTGTTATTGATTTTTTTTGTGCTCTTGTGGGAAGTATTGGGCTTAATAATACTACCTTTCTACCGCAATCACAAATACGCATTGTGTGTTTTGTTGATTAGTTTAACACGGAAGCATTATGTCGTTTCTGATGGAAGAAACTATCCATATTAGTGTTGCCAATAAGATATAATAGTATCCTGGTATTTTTTTTATTTTTAGGGTATCTGGGTATTTGTTTTTCCTTTTTGATTAAAAGACTCTTTTTATAATAGTTTATCTTTTATTTATATTTTAGCATAAGCGGATTAAGAAATACTAAACCCAACCCAGAACAAAATTACAATCACAATTCAACTATAGCAATGTGCAAAAACAACCCTATCAATCGAAACAGTTTACTGTGTGCATTTACTGAATGTGTTCGTTTCAAAATGTTTCAATTGACCATGCTGAAAATGTTTGAAATTTTATTATGGAGTTGAGATTTTCAGAGCTGCAATTAATACTAAGAAATCGCATAACGGCTGGTGCAACCATGTTTGCAAAAGAATTTTCATTTGAAATTTATAAAGGGTCCGCCATCTAAAGTTTTTTTTCAACTAGTGCTTATTTCGTGAATGGTAACACTTAGCTCATGTCTGATTTGACAGATAGATAGTAATTAGTTTTGTCCTTCCGCTGAAAAAATCCAATGCGTTTTTGCTTCGCCAAGTGGGCCTGCGATCGACTTCGGAAGATGCCGATTTTGCCAAAAAAATCATCTTTTCAGATAAAGCTCATTTTGATCTTGGCAGTTATATAAAAGAGCAAAATTGCGGCATTTGGGCACAGAAAACCCGCACGCATACATTGAAAAGCCGATATACCCAAAGCGAGTCACTGTTTGGTGCGGATTTTGGTTCAGTGGCATAATTGGCCCATTTTTCTTCGAAAATGAGCAAGGAGTGGCCCTTGCAGTTAATGGCGATCGTTATCGGGTAAGGTTGAACTAATTTTTTTTTACAAAAATTGAAGAGGAGGACATTGGCAATATTTGGTTTCAACAGGACGCATTTGACAACAGGACACATTTGACACCGTTGGACTATTAGTTGTCCGACAAGCCAGAGACAATTGATGCTTTAAAGGACAATATTCGTGAAGCCATTAGTGAAATAAAGCTGCACACAATTGATAATGTGCTTAAAATTGGACCGATCGTGTAGGCTACTGCATGGCAAGCCGAGGCAGCCATTTGAATGAAATTATTTTTTATTATTAACCGGAAGCATAGTACTCCCAAATAAAAGAAGAAATTTGTGAAAAAATTAGACAGTTTTTTTATAGCAGTTTAAAAAAAAAGAACTAGTTAAAGGTAAAAGCTGGGACCACATTATTTATTGACAAAAAAGTAAAAAGAATTCTATTTTAAGAATTTAAAAAAAAGCAAAATCGCATCGTCACCTCCAAGTGGTGCCCGTTGGATCACCAACTAACGATGAGCGTTGGATCAATTGATTCAGGAGCTCTGTCACCTCAGTTTTCTTTTCAGGAACTAGGAGCAAAGAAAGAAAAATATCACTCTGAATGTACCAGCTCAACAATAAATCCAAGATCGTCTGACACATATTGTGCGGCACACTGGCGTCTGATCCCAGTGGGATAAATATAAAATGCAAATAGAACTAACTGACCTATTTGTATCATAAAAAAAAAGTTGAAATTTTTTTATGGCAATGAACAGAACAAACAGATTTATTACCCCAGGTGGCACTCCAGCAAAACTGGAAAATCCACTCTCTAAAGAGATCAGTCCAACGGATTCTGGGGAGGACCACTTATTGCTTTAAAATTTTGAAGAACGGAGTACGAAAATACAAAGAACTCCCCCAAAAAACTATTCCCAAAGGGTTACACCATCAAAAACTCCTACTAAGACAAATAACTTAAAAGTCATTAGCCAAAAAGAAACCAATGTCTCTGAAATGATCGACACTGCAGGACAACAGAGTTTTAAAGAAATTAAAGAAAACTGCCAAACCAAATCAAAAGATTACTTTGATGAATGAAAAAAGGAAATAGCAGCAAGAAAGAAACTTGAAGCCTTAGTTCAAAGTCTTCAGAAGCAAGTAAAAAGACTCGAAGAAAAGGTGTCCCTATTTGACAAGGATCACAAGTCTATGGTTCAGACAAATCCACAAGATACTGTAACTGTGTATCAAACTGACGAAGAAGAACTTTTATTTGAAACTGAAAGAAAAAGAAATAAGCGCACTGCTAAAAAACGAAAAGCGGAAGGTAGTCCTGAAATACACACAAAGAATCAGCAAACCTGGAAAATAGAAAATAAAAAGACTTGGGTACTACAAAGAATAATGCAAATAATGTGCTAGCCAATGCTAAACCGAAGTTTTTGTCTAAAGGCAACAGAAAAACTGTACCATCTCCAATTATGATCACAGGGTTCCCAAATTTTGGAAATCTTAAGAAAATTATTGAGAAATGTACAAAAAAAACTTGCAAATATACATCGTATAACAAAGACAATTGGAAAGTCAATGTCGAGGAAGATGATGACTATAGACTGATAAGCAAACATAAAATCCAGTGGCACTCGCATGAAAACAAATCAACAAGGCCAATAAAAGAAGTAGCACCACTTGAGGTCTGATGAAAACTACTTCAGAAGAGATTTTTCCGTCGAAGTCATCAGTGTCATTTTCTGAGCGATAGTCGAAGTTTTAAATTTGAACTACATGCCACACAGAGAAGACCTGCAACAAATCGACTTATGTAATAGAAGGGATCCGGAAAATGTCTATCACTTCATTGCGATATGCCCTATCTTGCAAGAAATTCGACGACTTTATTTCCAACAAAATACTCTCACGTTACAACATCTATATGAGGTACTCAATGGGGCAGCAGGTTGGCTTAGTCTCTATCAGTATTGCCAGCACGCGCTCTCTTATCGCAATAGTTTTCCTTGAACGAATCAGTTATTGCAATTTAATTTAATTAATTTTCTTGTGTTAAATCACTTAAATTTGTTTTTTTTTTTTACTAAGATAAAAAAATCAAACTATAATTTATAATAATATCACTATTAAGCTTAAATTTTGAATTGTAAGTTCTTATTTTTATATTTAGGTACTTGTTTATGTTTCAACTCATTAAAATTGTTATTTAATAATCATAATACTTTTTACACAAAAATTTATCTAAGTCATCATGATATGTCATATCAGGCAGACGGCTAAATTGCCATGTCCTTAATCTTAAGTTTTCTATTTGTAAACTCTTTGATGAAATAAAGAACATATCTATCTATCTATCTATCTAAAAGAAGTAGCCAGAGGCCTACATTCCTCATTATTGTAACCGAATAAATGAAAGACTGATGCTATTGAGTTGCAATTCCAGACTGACTTTAATGTCACCTCAAAAATAATACAAAGCTGTAAAAGTTTACCGAAAGAAAAACGTCTGTCTGCTTAAGAAGATTAACAGCAAGTAGTTGTAATTTATTAAGTTTATCATCTGCTTATATAACTGCTACATATATACATCTTTAGAGTGGGTATATAAAGAAAAGAGAATGTCAGATAGGTACCAACAAGAAGTGTTAAGTACAGTAATGTCACAAATTACTTTGCAAAATAATACATTTTAACACTCCCACTTATTATTACATTGCAAATAAAGGAATTAGTTACAGTTCTAAAATATGTATTAATATTCTTACGAAATAATTCAAATTTTACTGCTGGAAGTGGCTTTGTTAAAGCATCAGCTAATTGGTCGTTTGATGGCACACAACAAATCTCGAATCGGTTTTCATGGAATTTCTCTCAAATGAAATGAACACGAACATCGATGTGCCTAGTTCTGGCGTATAATTCGGGGTTCTTCACTAGTTTTAGGGCACTCTGGTTGTCAATATATAGCGCTGGTTTATTGTTTTGTAGAACGAGCAGATCATGTATGAGCGCGTCAAGCCACATCAACTCTTTGACTGCTTCCGATGCAGCTACATACTCTGCCTCAGTTGTACTTAGTGCTGTACATCGCTGCTTTTTCGACGACCAAGAAACGGGACTACTCCCAAGAAGACAAACTTGTCCACTCGTTGAGCGTCTTGTCGAGTAATCTGCTGCAAGGTCAGCATCGCTATAAATAGAAAAATTAAGATTAACTTTAGCTTTAAATAATATTACAAAATTTTTGGTATTATTCAAATATCTAAAAATTCGTTTGACAGCCTTGACATCCTGAGAGCCTGGCTTATCTTAGAAACGGCTCACTACTCCCACTGCATACGAAATGTCTGCCCTGGTTCCGATCGCTAAATACATCAGACTACCTACTGCCTCACTATAAGGAAATCTGGTCACTGTTGATGAATTTTCTACTATTTCGGAGTATCTGCTGCTGAGCTCACTGGGTGTAGGGACTTGACATGAACCCGACATGTTAAATTTTCGAAGAACTCTGTCTATATAATTGGATTGATAAACAAAGTATCCACCATTTTCCTTTTTGATAATTTGAAGCCCAAGGTAATAGTTAGCTTCAAAAAGTTTAACCTCGAAGTGTTAGGCTAAGAATGTTTTGATGTACTCCATGTCATCTGCATCTCTGACAGCAAGCAAACCGTTGTCAATATAGACTGCAAGATAAACAATCCTTCGCTTATGTTGCAGCACGAATACACACAGATCAGCTTTAGAGATAATAAAGCCAAAATCGGCCAACAAACTCGTGAATCTGGTATTCCAACATCTGGAGGCTTGCTTTAAGCCGTATATGCTCTTAATGAGCTTGCAAACTCGAACGGAACCATCATCGTACCCCTGAGGTTGGCACATAAATATTTCTTCATCCAACTCACCGTTTAGGAAGGCGGTTTTGACGTCAAATTGGTAAAGAGTAAGGTATTGATTGGCTGCTATAGCGAAAATTTTTCGGATCGATGTGAACTTCGCAACAGGGCTGAATGTTTCTGCATAATCGATTCCTTCTTGTTGATTAAGTCCCTTAGCAACGAGACGTGTTTTATAACGCTGGACGGTATTTTGTAATGACAACCTTGCTTTATAAACCCATTTATTTTTGATGATCTTTCGGTTGGGGGGTGGGTCAACCAACTCCCACGTTTTGTTAATCCGATGAGACTCTATCTCATCATCCATAGCCTTGTTCCAGTCATCTGCTTCGTTTGAGAACTGTTGTGGTTGTTTGTGGAATGACTACGCAACTTTTCTAGATATTTATTGTGATCAACATCTTTTTGAGCCATTCCTACTGGCTTTGATTCTGCATTTGTATTTTCTAGTTCCGATTCAACAACTAACTCATTTTTCGGATTTGCAACCTCCTTTTCCTTCAATAAATTAGTGCGATTTGAGCTTATATCAACAACTGAAAATTCTTTGAACAAAACATCTCTCGATATTTCGATTTTGTTTGAATTTTGAAACCATACTCGGAAGCCTTTGACATTATCAGGGTATCCAACAAAAATTCCTGGTTCTGACTTTCTATCTAATTTCTGTCTTTTTTCTTTTGGAATATGCATAAAAACCTCGCTTCCAAAGACTTTCAAATTTTGAAAACACATTTTTTTGTTAAAAAACAATTCAAATGGAGTTTTAGACTTTTCAGGGATGCCGTGAAATTAGGTCAAGTGAAATAAAGCCAAATGGAGGGATTTGGCTTTATTTCGCTTGTTAAAAGTGAAACTAAGCCAAATTTTAACGTTTGGCATTAAAAGTGCAAACTTTGTTGAAATGAAATAATGCCAAACAGATTGACTCATTCGAAGAGAAATAAGGCCAAATGCTATTATTTGGCTTTATTTCGCTTTGCGATAGTGAAACTGCCAAACCAAATCAAAAGATTACTTTGATGAATGAAAAAAGGAAATAGCAGCAAGAAAGAAACTTGAAGCCTTAGTTCAAAGTCTTCAGAAGCAAGTAAAAAGACTCGAAGAAAAGGTGTCCCTATTTGACAAGGATCACAAGTCTATGGTTCAGACAAATCCACAAGATACTGTAACTGTGTATCAAACTGACGAAGAAGAACTTTTATTTGAAACTGAAAGAAAAAGAAATAAGCGCACTGCTAAAAAACGAAAAGCGGAAGGTAGTCCTGAAATACACACAAAGAATCAGCAAACCTGGAAAATAGAAAATAAAAAGACTTGGGTACTACAAAGAATAATGCAAATAATGTGCTAGCCAATGCTAAACCGAAGTTTTTGTCTAAAGGCAACAGAAAAACTGTACCATCTCCAATTATGATCACAGGGTTCCCAAATTTTGGAAATCTTAAGAAAATTATTGAGAAATGTACAAAAAAAACTTGCAAATATACATCGTATAACAAAGACAATTGGAAAGTCAATGTCGAGGAAGATGATGACTATAGACTGATAAGCAAACATAAAATCCAGTGGCACTCGCATGAAAACAAATCAACAAGGCCAATAAAAGAAGTAGCACCACTTGAGGTCTGATGAAAACTACTTCAGAAGAGATTTTTCCGTCGAAGTCATCAGTGTCATTTTCTGAGCGATAGTCGAAGTTTTAAATTTGAACTACATGCCACACAGAGAAGACCTGCAACAAATCGACTTATGTAATAGAAGGGATCCGGAAAATGTCTATCACTTCATTGCGATATGCCCTATCTTGCAAGAAATTCGACGACTTTATTTCCAACAAAATACTCTCACGTTACAACATCTATATGAGGTACTCAATGGGGCAGCAGGTTGGCTTAGTCTCTATCAGTATTGCCAGCACGCGCTCTCTTATCGCAATAGTTTTCCTTGAACGAATCAGTTATTGCAATTTAATTTAATTAATTTTCTTGTGTTAAATCACTTAAATTTGTTTTTTTTTTTTACTAAGATAAAAAAATCAAACTATAATTTATAATAATATCACTATTAAGCTTAAATTTTGAATTGTAAGTTCTTATTTTTATATTTAGGTACTTGTTTATGTTTCAACTCATTAAAATTGTTATTTAATAATCATAATACTTTTTACACAAAAATTTATCTAAGTCATCATGATATGTCATATCAGGCAGACGGCTAAATTGCCATGTCCTTAATCTTAAGTTTTCTATTTGTAAACTCTTTGATGAAATAAAGAACATATCTATCTATCTATCTATCTAAAAGAAGTAGCCAGAGGCCTACATTCCTCATTATTGTAACCGAATAAATGAAAGACTGATGCTATTGAGTTGCAATTCCAGACTGACTTTAATGTCACCTCAAAAATAATACAAAGCTGTAAAAGTTTACCGAAAGAAAAACGTCTGTCTGCTTAAGAAGATTAACAGCAAGTAGTTGTAATTTATTAAGTTTATCATCTGCTTATATAACTGCTACATATATACATCTTTAGAGTGGGTATATAAAGAAAAGAGAATGTCAGATAGGTACCAACAAGAAGTGTTAAGTACAGTAATGTCACAAATTACTTTGCAAAATAATACATTTTAACACTCCCACTTATTATTACATTGCAAATAAAGGAATTAGTTACAGTTCTAAAATATGTATTAATATTCTTACGAAATAATTCAAATTTTACTGCTGGAAGTGGCTTTGTTAAAGCATCAGCTAATTGGTCGTTTGATGGCACACAACAAATCTCGAATCGGTTTTCATGGAATTTCTCTCAAATGAAATGAACACGAACATCGATGTGCCTAGTTCTGGCGTATAATTCGGGGTTCTTCACTAGTTTTAGGGCACTCTGGTTGTCAATATATAGCGCTGGTTTATTGTTTTGTAGAACGAGCAGATCATGTATGAGCGCGTCAAGCCACATCAACTCTTTGACTGCTTCCGATGCAGCTACATACTCTGCCTCAGTTGTACTTAGTGCTGTACATCGCTGCTTTTTCGACGACCAAGAAACGGGACTACTCCCAAGAAGACAAACTTGTCCACTCGTTGAGCGTCTTGTCGAGTAATCTGCTGCAAGGTCAGCATCGCTATAAATAGAAAAATTAAGATTAACTTTAGCTTTAAATAATATTACAAAATTTTTGGTATTATTCAAATATCTAAAAATTCGTTTGACAGCCTTGACATCCTGAGAGCCTGGCTTATCTTAGAAACGGCTCACTACTCCCACTGCATACGAAATGTCTGCCCTGGTTCCGATCGCTAAATACATCAGACTACCTACTGCCTCACTATAAGGAAATCTGGTCACTGTTGATGAATTTTCTACTATTTCGGAGTATCTGCTGCTGAGCTCACTGGGTGTAGGGACTTGACATGAACCCGACATGTTAAATTTTCGAAGAACTCTGTCTATATAATTGGATTGATAAACAAAGTATCCACCATTTTCCTTTTTGATAATTTGAAGCCCAAGGTAATAGTTAGCTTCAAAAAGTTTAACCTCGAAGTGTTAGGCTAAGAATGTTTTGATGTACTCCATGTCATCTGCATCTCTGACAGCAAGCAAACCGTTGTCAATATAGACTGCAAGATAAACAATCCTTCGCTTATGTTGCAGCACGAATACACACAGATCAGCTTTAGAGATAATAAAGCCAAAATCGGCCAACAAACTCGTGAATCTGGTATTCCAACATCTGGAGGCTTGCTTTAAGCCGTATATGCTCTTAATGAGCTTGCAAACTCGAACGGAACCATCATCGTACCCCTGAGGTTGGCACATAAATATTTCTTCATCCAACTCACCGTTTAGGAAGGCGGTTTTGACGTCAAATTGGTAAAGAGTAAGGTATTGATTGGCTGCTATAGCGAAAATTGTTCGGATCGATGTGAACTTCGCAACAGGGCTGAATGTTTCTGCATAATCGATTCCTTCTTGTTGATTAAGTCCCTTAGCAACGAGACGTGTTTTATAACGCTGGACGGTATTTTGTAATGACAACCTTGCTTTATAAACCCATTTATTTTTGATGATCTTTCGGTTGGGGGGTGGGTCAACCAACTCCCACGTTTTGTTAATCCGATGAGACTCTATCTCATCATCCATAGCCTTGTTCCAGTCATCTGCTTCGTTTGAGAACTGTTGTGGTTGTTTGTGGAATGACTACGCAACTTTTCTAGATATTTATTGTGATCAACATCTTTTTGAGCCATTCCTACTGGCTTTGATTCTGCATTTGTATTTTCTAGTTCCGATTCAACAACTAACTCATTTTTCGGATTTGCAACCTCCTTTTCCTTCAATAAATTAGTGCGATTTGAGCTTATATCAACAACTGAAAATTCTTTGAACAAAACATCTCTCGATATTTCGATTTTGTTTGAATTTTGAAACCATACTCGGAAGCCTTTGACATTATCAGGGTATCCAACAAAAATTCCTGGTTCTGACTTTCTATCTAATTTCTGTCTTTTTTCTTTTGGAATATGCATAAAAACCTCGCTTCCAAAGACTTTCAAATTTTGAAAACACATTTTTTTGTTAAAAAACAATTCAAATGGAGTTTTAGACTTTTCAGGGATGCCGTGAAATTAGGTCAAGTGAAATAAAGCCAAATGGAGGGATTTGGCTTTATTTCGCTTGTTAAAAGTGAAACTAAGCCAAATTTTAACGTTTGGCATTAAAAGTGCAAACTTTGTTGAAATGAAATAATGCCAAACAGATTGACTCATTCGAAGAGAAATAAGGCCAAATGCTATTATTTGGCTTTATTTCGCTTTGCGATAGTGAAATAAGGCCAAATCAACTTGAAACCGGCGAAAAGTCTAATTGTATTTTTTTTTGTATATAAATTACTTTCCATTTTCATTACAGATCTGGTAGACAAAGTACAAAATTTTTCGTTTTTGGTATTGGGTCTTTCCGTTAGATAATGTGAGGTCATTGATGAGAAACAATTTTGCTCTTTCGCGCGAATTTTTTGTTATTATTATTTTTTCAGTAAGGAAATACATTAAACTAAATAGGCGAATGTATAATGTTTAATTTATTTAAATTTCCTTACTGAAAAAATAATAATAGTCAAAAATTCGCGCGAATTTGTTGCTATTATTATTTTTTCAGTAAGGAAATTTGAATACATTAAACATTATACACTCGCCTATTTGGTTTAATGTATTTAAATTTCCCTACTGAAAAAATAATAATAGCAACAAATTCGCCGAATATCTACGCTGTCTATCAAAATCCGAGCAAAACTACGGGGTTATAGAGAAGGAAG
This sequence comes from Melanostoma mellinum, assembly GCA_914767635.1. Classification (NCBI taxonomy): domain Eukaryota; kingdom Metazoa; phylum Arthropoda; class Insecta; order Diptera; family Syrphidae; genus Melanostoma; species Melanostoma mellinum. The sequence goes on along the minus strand of OU612060.1, from coordinate 133,605,368 downwards.
CTCTAGCCATTGTTTATGCTACAAGAAGATTCTATCAGTATTTAATTCGAAGGCCTTAATAAAGGCCTTAATAATAGCAAAAAATTCGCGCGAATTTGTTGCTATTATTTTTTAGCAAGGAAATTTAAATAAATTAAACTGAATAGAGTGTATAATGAGTATAGAAACAAAAGAGAAAAAGATCTACACGAGATAGTTTACATTTGTAATTATAACATTTCTTCGCCTCTAAAAGAGAATACTTTTTTTACTACAATCTTTGTCAAATTATTTTACAATTAGAACATCATAATGTTTTAATACTTTTGGAAGAATTCATTTTACTTACATTCTATATTTTTTTCTATTGTAGAGCATCCTATTGACTTAATACTTGAAAACTTTTAAAATAATTCATTGTTTTCTTTTTTAATATGTTAACTTGTCAGGTTTCGTAACTTGGCGAGTGGATCTTCTTAAAATAACCGGGTGTTCACCATTACAACCTGAGCTACTTTCAACATTAGTTTGATTTTCCTTAAAATTCCACCTGTGTGTTCACTTCTCTATCGAAACCATTCTCTTGAGATAGTGTTTCCAAATTGTTCTCGAAGCCATTGTTCATAGAAGTCAGGTTTTCATTTACTTTAATGGCGTGGTCATAATGTTTAGTTTCGTATTTCTGCATATGACGTTTTTCTAAATCGAGTGTTGGCCCAACCCTCCTCATTTGGTCAATGTGCCGCTTCCATTTACGTTGATCATCTAATAGTACAATATAGTGAAGAGATCCTATTTTTGAAATTACAACCCCAAAAAGCCATTTAACCCGTGTATTTAAATACTCCCGAACCGCTACCCAATCCCCAACTTCAAACGAACGATCACTTAACCCCTCATTCACCTCTCTCATCTTCTTATTTGTTGCTGGCAACATCCATCCAGCCTCGATCTGATTTCACGCCAAAACATCATCATTGCTGGTGAACGACCGGTTGATGGATGGATCATTTTCCGATAATCTAATAGAATATTAGATAAATCCTTACATATCGCACTTATTTCCTTTTAGGCTCCTTAGTTTTTGCTTTAACGTTTGTACATACCTCTCTGCCTGACCATTTGTGGCAGGATGGTATGGTGCACCCATTTTATGTGTTATAGGTACCATTGTGCTTGAAAAAACAACTCAATTGATAATTAGTAAACTGAGAGCCTCGATCGCTAACCAGGACTGAAGGGAAGCCAAACCGACTGAAAATTTCTCTACAGGTTTCAATTGTAGTTTCGGTGGTCATATTTGGTACGATAGTCACTTCGGGCCACTTCGTATGCGCGTCTACCAATATAAAAAATAGTAAACCTAAGAACGGGCCCGCAAAATCAACGTGAACTCTTTGAAAAGGAGCATTCGGAGCTTCCCAGCAATGATACGAAACCTTTTGAGGATTGGGTCGGATACTTTGGCATCGTACGCAATTTTAAATCATCTCTTCTTTGTCCTTATCGATTTACTCCCATCAACAATAACCTCGAGCTAATGATTTCGTGCGTGTAGCACCAAAATGAGTGGAATGCAGTTCCTCTAACACTCGTTTCCTTAAGCATGGAGGTATATAAACCCGTATACCGCGCATAATACAGTCCTGCTGCAAACTAAATTCTTGATTAAGTCCAAATCTGAACATCGAATCCACTACGCACCTGTAAGATACCAACTGTTTTATCATTCGAGGTTACTAAACTCAGCTCAGTTACAGTTAGTGGCAAAATAGTTATTTGATTTATCTTTAGTACATCGACCTCATCCATAGAAAACGTGGATAACTTCTTTACTGGAAGCCTCGACATAGCATCCGCATTGCAATGCTCGGTTGTTTTGCGAAAGACAATTTCATAATGAAAAGCTTGTAGGTATGCAGCATAATGCTGCATTCTGTTGCAGAAAGAGTTGGGATACCTTTCTGGGGCGAAAAAATTAGAGAAATCGGCTAATTGTCTGTAACCAGAATGAATTTTCGATCATATACATACTGATAAAATTTTTTTACTCCAAAAATAATGGCATTTTTGCCTCCCGGTCAATTTGACTGTAACGTTGCTGGGTTTCATTCAAAGTTTGTGACGCATACATAATGGGTCTTTCGGTTCCGTTCGGAAATTCATGGCTTAAAACAGCCCCGACGCTATATGGTGACGTATCAGTAGCCATAATCAATTTTAAGTTAGGATCATAATGAGTTAAAAAACTTTCGCATTGCATTTCCTCTCTGATCTTATCAAAAGCTTTTTGATGACAACCTCGATCCCAATTGAATTTGAACTTATCTTAAAGAAGATTGTTAATAGGATATATGGTACTCAAATTGTTAAAAAATCGGCCATAGTAGTTTACAACCCCTACATAAGCTCTCATCTGATCTTTATTGGACGGTATTCCCATATTCTGAATAGCGTCGATTTTACTGCGGGTCTTGTGAATACCATTTCGGTCAATAGCAAAACCACAATAATAATTTTTTCTTGAAAAAATTCACATTTACCAACATTTATACGCATGTTGTTATCATTCAAACGTTTCATGATCTCGTACAACCGATTTAAATGAGTTTCATTGTCTTTTCCCGTTATTTTTATATCATCTATAAAGACACTTACACCGTCTATATCCTGCAATGTTTTTTCCATGTATGACTGGAAAATGGCTGGAGCTGGGGCTACTCCATACATTAAACGCGTTGGTCTGAGAAGACCTTTATGAGTACTTAGTGTTAAGCACTCTCTACACTTTGGATCTACTTCTAATAAATTGTAGATATGCTTTTGTTAAGTCTATTTTAGTAAATTTTTTTCCACCACTCATAGATGAAAAAAATTCCTCAACGGTTGGGAGTGGATGGTCAGGTATAACAACATTTTGATTACGTGATACTTTATAGTCCCCACAGAGCCGTATTTGGTTATTCCCCTGTCTTACGGGTACAATTGGAGTTGGCAGCGAACTATCCTCTACCTTTTCTAGTATACCCTCCTTAATCATTTTATCGAGCTCTTTTTCTACTGATTCCCGTATAGCAAATGGAACCTGCCTATGCTTTATGAACACTGGCTTAGCATTTTTTTTTTTAATTTTGCTTGGAAATTAGGAATTTTTCCCACGCTATTTGAAAACACTTTAGGAAACTTTTCTTTGAGCTCACTGACGAGTTTTGCTTCATCGATGTCTGAATTAACTTTAAGTTCATACAAGTTGTTCAGGTTTATCCCAGCTAAGTTATTTAAATCAATTTTTAATTCTCTGATCCAATGCCTGCCTAGCAACGGAATTCTTTTCATGCTAGTTATATACAATTTTAAGGTCTTCACTATATTTCTGTAGCAAACTTTTACATAAGCAAGTCCCTTAATTGGTACTCTTTCGCCACTGTAATTTCTTAAATTTATTTTACTCGCGTTTTCAATTTTTGTAGCCGGAAAATATTTCATGAAATCAAATTTACTTAAAATAGTAAGTCTACTTCCAGAATCTACAATAAAATCAATTTTTTTTTTCGTCCAACACCTATTTCCGCAATAAACTAATCATTTTCTTTTTCGATTAAATCTGATTTATAAATATTTTCCATTACGTCATCAACGTCTACTTCTTCTACGAAATTTGTTCTAGGATTATTATTTCCTAAATTTTTTATCTTAAAACACATTCTGCGCAAATTACCTTTCTTTCTACAAAAAAAAACATGGTGTGTCTTTGTGTACGCACTCCATTACACCATGTGGCCCGCCACATCTATAACAGGAAATATTTTCCCGTTACTCAAGTTTTTGTCGCCCACCGTAATTACCTCTGCTACTGCTGCCTCCTGAAGATGAAGATACCGCTATTTTATAAACTGAGCCCATTTCCATTGTTGTTTCTCCCATTACAGCCCCTCCTGCCTCTGATAGCTCTATACCGGTGGTTCACAACCCATGGCTCACGACCCAAAATTGGGTCGCCAAGCCATTTTCGGTGGGTCGCGAGCACATACTGACATTCTGAAAAAAATCTTTTAATTTGAAAAAATATGTATATATCTATATATGGGGTATTCCATACCAAATCGACCACTTTTGAACCCGACCCCTTTAGATTTTGCTGAAACTTTACCATTCTTTTCTACCCTTTGAAAAACATTTTTGAGAATTTTTTCAAATTTTTTTGTCCAATCTCAAAAAAGTTATGAATTTTTCAAAAAAATGGCTTTCTTATTTTCAAACAGCTTCAAACAGCCATAACTTTTTTAAAAATTGACTTTTCGGAACATTTTTTTTTTCAAATTGTTTGTTTTTGAATGAACTTTTCGGAAAAATACACGAAAAAAATTTAGCACGATCAATTATATAAAATAATCGGTTTTTTTTAGTAAAATCGTCATTTTTTTGAAGTTCGCCATATTTTATTTTCTTCATTTTTTTCTCAAAAAAATTTCAATCAATTTGACAACTATTTTCACCAATTTCGGAGTGGGCCGACTTTTTTTACATTTTTTTTATTTATTTAAAAAAAATCAAAATTAAAAAAAAAAATTTTTTTTCGTTAACTTTACTCGGCACTAGTACGATAACTTTGGCGACAAAAAATTATAACGGTTTTTGGTGGAGGGGTTCAATACAATGAATTTTTACTACAGGAGGGGGGTCTATCTCCCCCCGCTTAGGCAGTAGGGGCAATTTTATAAAAATTTACTTCAAAAAATATTGTTAAAGAACAGGAACATTAACAGATACAAATTATACTTTTTATGAAAGCCAGAAATCTGCACTTCATAATAAATTTTAAATGAAGTGGTTTCAATTTATAGTTTTTGAAATAACTGACTTCAAAGTCAAAATTTACGAAAAAAAAGTAAAAAAATCACTTTGAGTATTATGTTCCTCATGATTACAAATGAAAATAAAAAAATATAGATGTAGTAAGTTGCTTCAATAAATTTTTCATCAAACGCTGCAAACTACTTTTTTCTATGTCTTGTAGTTTTTGAGATAATTGAAAAATAGTAAAACTATTTCTTCTAAAACTATTATTATAGGTCTTAGTTTTAAAATTTAACTTAAAGCTAATATAATTAAAATATAACTCTAAAATTTTAATAATTATTTATAATTTATATTAAAATTAAGATCATACAAAATTTTTTTTTAACTTTTTTATATATGCTATTTAAGACACATTTCATATTTCACTTCAAGGAAAAAAGTTCAATTAGCGGGAAATTAACGACATTTTGTTTTCTGGAAAAAAGTATCTTTCGTTTTTTTTTAATTTCTCTTAAACCAAGAAAAATTTTTGTGTTCGGTTTTTTGCTCTGAGTAAATATTAATAAAAGCATTGAACATGAAAAGAAAAAATGGCCCTTTGTGGAGCAAAATTATGAAAAAAAAATTAATTAAGAAAAAAATATTTTCTTTTTTCAAAATTTTGACTTTGAGGATTGATTTCTCCAAAACTTTTCATTAAGTGAACTCAAATTAGAATTTTTATTAAAGAAAAAAGCAATAGCTTTCAAAAACACAAAACAAAATGAGAAAGTAAGTGGCTTAGTTGATTTTTAATAGTTTTTTAAAAAATGAAGTAAATTTCATATAAAATTGCCCATCGCGCCTACACGGAGGGATATAGACCCCCCCTCTCATACAAATTTTTTTTGTCTTAACCAAACCTATCCATCCTTACGCTTTGGAAAACCTTATCTAAAATACCATAAATAAATAAAATAAAATTCTAACAGTTAATAATTAATTTTAAAAATAATTAAAAAATTGAGAGCGGTGAAATTTTATTTTTTAACTTTTTTCTATACGCCATCAAAAACACATTTCCGAAAATTTCATGAAAATCCATGGACTGGCCCTGGATTCCTAGGTAAAAAGCTTACGGTCCTCCACTATTATAAAAGTTTCTTTTAAGATTAGAGACTCCTTTAGTTTTAAAGAAGAAATATACTTTTACTATTTTTCAATTATCTCAAAAACTACAAGACATAGAAAAAAGTAGTTTGCAGCGTTTGATGAAAAATTTATTGAAGCAACTTACTACATCTATATTTTTTTATTTTCATTTGTAATCATGAGGAACATAATACTCAAAGTGATTTTTTTTTACTTTTTTTCGTAAATTTTGACTTTGAAGTCAGTTATTTCAAAAACTATAAATTGAAACCACTTCATTTAAAATTTATTATGAAGTGCAGATTTCCGGCTTTCATAAGAAGTATAATTTGTATCTGTAAATGTTCCTGTTCTTTAACAATATTTTTTGAAGTAAATTTTTATAAAATTGCCCCTACTGCCTAAGCGGGGGGAGATAGACCCCCCTCCTGTAGTAAAAATTCATTGTATTGAACCCCTCCACCAAAAACCATTATAATTTTTTGTCGCCAAAGTTATCGTACTAGTGCCCAGTAAAGTTTACGAAAAAAATTTTTTTTTTTAATTTTGATTTTTTTTAAATAAATAAAAAAAATGTAAAAAAAGTCGGCCCACTCCGAAATTGGTGAAAATAGTTGTCAAATTGATTGAAATTTTTTTGAGAAAAAAATGAAGAAAATAAAATATGGCGAACTTCAAAAAAATGACGATTTTACTAAAAAAAAACCGATTATTTTATATAATTGATCGTGCTAAATTTTTTTCGTGTATTTTTCCGAAAAGTTCATTCAAAAACAAACAATTTGAAAAAAAAAAATGTTCCGAAAAGTCAATTTTTAAAAAAGTTATGGCTGTTTGAAGCTGTTTGAAAATAAGAAAGCCATTTTTTTGAAAAATTCATAACTTTTTTGAGATTGGACAAAAAAATTTGAAAAAATTCTCAAAAATGTTTTTCAAAGGGTAGAAAAGAATGGTAAAGTTTCAGCAAAATCTAAAGGGGTCGGGTTCAAAAGTGGTCGATTTGGTATCGAATACCCCATATATTTATATTTAGGTATAAAATAAATCTTAAGCTGGCATATATGTTGTGTCGCAATCGCTTGTGTGTATTTAATAAGAGAGCGAACACAGTCTTATACATATACAGCCTTATTTATAATCCCATAATAGGGAGTGAATAGCGCTATGTTTTATAATATCTCTAGCGCTATGTCTTATAATATCTCTGAACAGGAAAATCTTATTTATAAAACTAAAATATGCTGAACGCCGATTTAGGTAGTATAGCGACTGAATAGGTTTTTGTCATCGCTATTGTGAAATGACAAGAGAGTGTTAGTACGCCGGCGGTTACATAGATGGATTTCAGAAACCTCTTTGGTTTTGATAGTGAATTACACCTGGATATTACCGCTCAATATTATAGATTATAGATAGGTAAGATATACACATCATAACTGTAATGGTTTATAAATAAGAATTTATTCAACGTAGAATAGAGTGCTATTCACTACATAACTATTCATCTGTTCAGAGCTATTTAGGGAAATCTAATAAATACGGCTGATAATATACAGACAATCAGTTGCAACACAACACAACACAAAACACCACAACAAAGAAGTGTGTTTCTTGTTTTAAGTATAATGATCACCCTTATTGCGATAGGCATTTCATAAAATTTTTAAACGTTAAAATAGTGTTATATTTTCCTAGTCGGAGAGTGAAAAAACTATATCAAGTTACCTTTATGTTTTATGACACCGTTGAACAGTGAAACAAATAAAAGTTGATGAATTGCGAAAGTCATTTCCGTTACTGTTTGTTCTTTTATTTAATAAATATTGCGTTTCTACTTGCAAGAATTTGTAAAAACTGTTCAAAAAAGGTATGGCCCTGAAACTTTTCTTCTGTTTTTGTAAAAAAAAATTTGACTAGGGATTTATTTTATTAGGAACAATGGCAAAAAGAAAATATTGTGAAGATTATTTAAAATTCGGTTTCACTTCATTGATCTCGAATTGCATCGAAAAGCCTCAATGTAATCTTTTGAGTAAATCTTTTGTTTTATTCACATAAATTCAACAAATTGAACCTTAAAGTACAAGGACATGATATCACTATAATTCAATCTAAAGATCATTTGCAGTGTTTTGTTGAAAAACTTGAAAACTGGAGTAGAAGAGTGAGTGAGCACTGAGTATAACATAGTAATGTTTCACAACTCAGCGAGACCCAAGCCAAAAATGAATATGCTCAGGCAAAATTAGAAAACCTTATCATCAATCACGTGACTTATTTAAAAAAGGAGATTTCTACATATTTCCACGATTTGAATGATGTTCAACTCACGCCAATCCGAAATCCTTTCTCTGCAAATCTAATTGTTTCTGAAATTCCGGATACTCTGTTTATTTTATTGAATTAAGAAATAATTCTTTTGCTAAATATAATTTCGAAACAACGTCATTGATTGACTTTTGGTGCAGTCTGCAGTGTGAGAGAAGTTTACCCAAATTTATCGAACAATGCTTTAAAACTGTTAATACCATTCGTTTCGACACATCTTTGCGAAGCTGGATTTTCTCAGTTTGTAAATATTAAAACCAAATCAAGGAATAAATAAGATGAAAAACACGATATGAGACTGGCCCTGACAACAACACACCCTAAAATTGATGAACTGGTATCTAAATGTCAATATCAAGTTTCTCACTAGGAAACTAGTTGCAATCATATAATTATTTTTTTAATTGTTATTAATTTTCAAATATGCTATGTATGTATACGTACATTACATATGTATTTTTCACAAACAGTGCTCTAGTGAAAAAGCCAGTTGCATTCCTCCGCTGAATTAGTCGCAACACCCGCCTAGCCAGGAATGCTCATCAGTTTTACCTTGAGCCCAACTTCGGACAGTCAAATATAGAGATTCGTATTTCAGTCGCACCACCCGAATGTGTTATGCTTTACCTGGCTCTGTATTTCCCCTGCATTACGATTTACAAAAGTTCAAAAGCAACGTGCATCGGCGTCTCCTTTCAAATCCTCTCCTATTTTCCTAAATGCTCGCACTGTGTTCTTATTACAATATAAGGGTAGTCATAACCTCTTGATGTGCGCGTTAATTATAAAAAAAAAACATATATTGTAATTGTATAATATATTGTTTGTAAGACACATGCTCTTTTCAATTGAATAAATTTGGCACTTTATTTATTTAGGTTTGTTTTAGGATCATAATGAGTTAAAAAACTTTCGCATTGCATTTCCTCTCTGTGATCTTATCAAAAGCTTTTTGATGACAACCTCGATCCCAATTGAATTTGAACTTATCTTAAAGAAGATTGTTAATAGGATATATGGTACTCAAATTGTTAAAAAATCGGCCATAGTAGTTTACAACCCCTACATAAGCTCTCATCTGATCTTTATTGGACGGTTTTCCCATATTCTGAATAGCGTCGATTTTACTGCGGGTCTTGTGAATACCATTTCGGTCAATAGCAAAACCACAATAATAATTTTTTCTTGAAAAAATTCACATTTACCAACATTTATACGCATGTTGTTATCATTCAAACGTTTCATGATCTCGTACAACCGATTTAAATGAGTTTCATTGTCTTTTCCCGTTATTTTTATATCATCTATAAAGACACTTACACCGTCTATATCCTGCAATGTTTTTTCCATGTATGACTGGAAAATGGCTGGAGCTGGGGCTACTCCATACATTAAACGCGTTGGTCTGAGAAGACCTTTATGAGTACTTAGTGTTAAGCACTCTCTACACTTTGGATCTACTTCTAATAAATTGTAGATATGCTTTTGTTAAGTCTATTTTAGTAAATTTTTTTCCACCACTCATAGATGAAAAAAATTCCTCAACGGTTGGGAGTGGATGGTCAGGTATAACAACATTTTGATTAAGTGATACTTTATAGTCCCCACAGAGCCGTATTTGGTTATTCCCCTGTCTTACGGGTACAATTGGAGTTGGCAGCGAACTATCCTCTACCTTTTCTAGTATACCCTCCTTAATCATTTTATCGAGCTCTTTTTCTACTGATTCCCGTATAGCAAATGGAACCTGCCTATGCTTTATGAACACTGGCTTAGCATTTTTTTTTAAACTTTGCTTGAAAATTAGGAATTTTTCCCACGCTATTTGAAAACACTTTAGGAAACTTTTCTTTGAGCTCACTGACGAGTTTTGCTTCATCGATGTCTGAATTAACTTTAAGTTCATACAAGTTGTTCAGGTTTATCCCAGCTAAGTTATTTAAATCAATTTTTAATTCTCTGATCCAATGCCTGCCTAGCAACGGAATTCTTTTCATGCTAGTTATATACAATTTTAAGGTCTTCACTATATTTCTATAGCAAACTTTTACATAAGCAAGTCCCCCAATTGGTACTCTTTCGCCACTGTAATTTCTTAAATTAATTTTACTCGCGTTTTCAATTTTTGTAGCCGGAAAATATTTCATGAAATCAAATTTACTTAAAATAGTAAGTCTACTTCCAGAATCTACAATAAAATCAATTTTTTTTCGTCCAACACCTATTTCCGCAATAAACTAATCATTTTCTTTTTCGATTAAATCTGATTTATAAATATTTTCCATTACGTCATCAACGTCTACTTCTTCTACGAAATTTGTTCTAGGATTATTATTTCCTAAATTTTTTATCTTAAAACACATTCTGCGCAAATTACCTTTTTTTCTACAAAAAGAACATGGTGTGTCTTTGTGTACGCACTCCATTACACCATGTGGCCCGCCACATCTATAACAGGAAATATTTTCCCGTTACTCAAGTTTTTGTCGCCCACCGTAATTACCTCTGCTACTGCTGCCTCCTGAAGATGAAGATGCCGCTATTTTATAAACTGAGCCCATTTCCATTGTTGTTTCTCCCATTACAGCCCCTCCTGCCTCTGATAGCTCTATACCGGTGGTTCACAACCCATGGCTCGCGACCCAAAATTGGGTCGCCAAGCCATTTTCGGTGGGTCGCGAGCACATACTGACATTCTGAAAAAAATCTTTTAATTTGAAAAAAATATGTATATATCTATATATATATATATATTTAGGTATAAAATAAATCTTAAGCTGGCATATATGTTGTGTCGCAATCGCTTGTGTGTATTTAATAAGAGAGCGAACACAGTCTTATACATATACAGCCTTATTTATAATCCCATAATAGGGAGTGAATAGCGCTATGTTTTATAATATCTCTAGCGCTATGTCTTATAATATCTCTGAACAGGAAAACCTTATTTATAAAACTAAAATATGCTGAACGCCGATTTAGGTAGTATAGCGACTGAATAGGTTTTTGTCATCGCTATTGTGAAATGACAAGAGAGTGTTAGTACGCCGGCGGTTACATAGATGGATTTCAGAAACCTCTTTGGTTTTGATAGTGAATTACACCTGGATATTACCGCTCAATATTATAGATTATAGATAGGTAAGATATACACATCATAACTATAATGGTTTATAAATAAGAATTTATTCAACGTAGAATAGAGTGCTATTCACTACATAACTATTCATCTGTTCAGAGCTATTTAGGGAAATCTAATAAATACGGCTGATAATATACAGACAATCAGTTGCAACACAACACAACACAAAACACCACAACAAAGAAGTGTGTTTCTTGTTTTAAGTATAATGATCACCCTTATTACGATAGGCATTTCACAAAATTTTTAAACGTTAAAATAGTGTTATATTTTCCTAGTCGGAGAGTGAAAAAACTATATCAAGTTACCTTTATGTTTTATGACACCGTTGAACAGTGAAACAAATAAAAGTTGATGAATTGCGAAAGTCATTTCCGTTACTGTTTGTTCTTTTATTTAATAAATATTGCGTTTCTACTTGCAAGAATTTGTAAAAACTGTTAAAAAAAGGTATGGCACTGAAACTTTTCTTCTGTTTTTGTAAAAAAAAATTTGACTAGGGATTTATTTTATTAGGAACAATGGCAAAAAGAAAATATTGTGAAGATTATTTAAAATTCGGTTTCACTTCATTGATCTCGAATTGCATCGAAAAGCCTCAATGTAATCTTTTGAGTAAATCTTTTGTTTTATTCACATAAATTCAACAAATTGAACGTTAAAGTACAAGGACATGATATCACTATAATTCAATTTAAAGATCATTTGCAGTGTTTTGTTGAAAAACTTGAAAACTGGAGTAGAAGAGTGAGTGAGCACTGAGTATAACATAGTAATGTTTCACAACTCAGCGAGACCAAAGCCAAAAATGAATATGCTCAGGCAAAATTAGAAAACCTTATCATCAATCACGTGACTTATTTAAAAAAGGAGATTTCTACATATTTCCACGATTTGAATGATGTTCAACTCACGCCAATCCGAAATCCTTTCTCTGCAAATCTAATTGTTTCTGAAATTCCGGATACTCTGTTTATTTTATTGAATTAAGAAATAATTCTTTTGCTAAATATAATTTCGAAACAACGTCATTGATTGACTTTTGGTGCAGTCTGCAGTGTGAGAGAAGTTTACCCAAATTTATCGAACAATGCTTTAAAACTGTTAATACCATTCGTTTCGACACATCTTTGCAAAGCTGGATTTTCTCAGTTTGTAAATATTAAAACCAAATCAAGGAATAAATAAGATGAAAAACACGATATGAGACTGGCCCTGACAACAACACACCCTAAAATTGATGAACTGGTATCTAAATGTCAATATCAAGTTTCTCACTAGGAAACTAGTTGCAATCATATAATTATTTTTTTAATTGTTATTAATTTTCAAATATGCTATGTATGTATACGTACATTACATATGTATTTTTCACAAACAGTGCTCTAGTGAAAAAGCCAGTTGCATTCCTCCGCTGAATTAGTCGCAACACCCGCCTAGCCAGGAATGCTCATCAGTTTTACCTTGAGCCCAACTTCGGACAGTCAAATATAGAGATTCGTATTTCAGTCGCACCACCCGAATGTGTTATGCTTTACCTGGCTCTGTATTTCCCCTGCATTACGATTTACAAAAGTTCAAAAGCAACGTGCATCGGCGTCTCCTTTCAAATCCTCTCCTATTTTCCTAAATGCTCGCACTGTGTTCTTATTACAATATAAGGGTAGTCATAACCTCTTGATGTGCGCGTTAATTATAAAAAAAAAACATATATTGTAATTGTATAATATATTGTTTGTAAGACACATGCTCTTTTCAATTGAATAAATTTGGCACTTTATTTATTTAGGTTTGTTTTAGGATCATAATGAGTTAAAAAACTTTCGCATTGCATTTCCTCTCTGTGATCTTATCAAAAGCTTTTTGATGACAACCTCGATCCCAATTGAATTTGAACTTATCTTAAAGAAGATTGTTAATAGGATATATGGTACTCAAATTGTTAAAAAATCGGCCATAGTAGTTTACAACCCCTACATAAGCTCTCATCTGATCTTTATTGGACGGTTTTCCCATATTCTGAATAGCGTCGATTTTACTGCGGGTCTTGTGAATACCATTTCGGTCAATAGCAAAACCACAGTAATAATTTTTTCTTGAAAAAATTCACATTTACCAACATTTATACGCATGTTGTTATCATTCAAACGTTTCATGATCTCGTACAACCGATTTAAATTAGTTTCATTGTCTTTTCCCGTTATTTTTATATCATCTATAAAGACACTTACACCGTCTATATCCTGCAATGTTTTTTCCATGTATGACTGGAAAATGGCTGGAGCTGGGGCTACTCCATACATTAAACGCGTTGGTCTGAGAAGACCTTTATGAGTACTTACTTAGTGTTAAGCACTCTCTACACTTTGGATCTACTTCTAATAAATTGTAGATATGCTTTTGTTAAGTCTATTTTAGTAAATTTTTTTCCACCACTCATAGATGAAAAAAATTCCTCAACGGTTGGGAGTGGATGGTCAGGTATAACAACATTTTGATTAAGTGATACTTTATAGTCCCCACAGAGCCGTATTTGGTTATTCCCCTGTCTTACGGGTACAATTGGAGTTGGCAGCGAACTATCCTCTACCTTTTCTAGTATACCCTCCTTAATCATTTTATCGAGCTCTTTTTCTACTGATTCCCGTATAGCAAATGGAACCTGCCTATGCTTTATGAACACTGGCTTAGCATTTTTTTTTAAATTTTGCTTGGAAATTAGGAATTTTTCCCACGCTATTTGAAAACACTTTAGGAAACTTTTCTTTGAGCTCACTGACGAGTTTTGCTTCATCGATGTCTGAATTAACTTTAAGTTCATACAAGTTGTTCAGGTTTATCCCAGCTAAGTTATTTAAATCAATTTTTAATTCTCTGATCCAATGCCTGCCTAGCAACGGAATTCTTTTCATGCTAGTTATATACAATTTTAAGGTCTTCACTATATTTTTGTAGCAAACTTTTACATAAGCAAGTCCCCCAATTGGTACTCTTTCGCCACTGTAATTTCTTAAATTAATTTTACTCGCGTTTTCAATTTTTGTAGCCGGAAAATATTTCATGAAATCAAATTTACTTAAAATAGTAAGTCTACTTCCAGAATCTACAATAAAATCAATTTTTTTTCGTCCAACACCTATTTCCGCAATAAACTAATCATTTTCTTTTTCGATTAAATCTGATTTATAAATATTTTCCATTACGTCATCAACGTCTACTTCTTCTACGAAATTTGTTCTAGGATTATTATTTCCTAAATTTTTTATCTTAAAACACATTCTGCGCAAATTACCTTTCTTTCTACAAAAAAAAAACATGGTGTGTCTTTGTGTACGCACTCCATTACACCATGTGGCCCGCCACATCTATAACAGGAAATATTTTCCCGTTACTCAAGTTTTTGTCGCCCACCGTAATTACCTCTGCTACTGCTGCCTCCTGAAGATGAAGATACCGCTATTTTATAAACTGAGCCCATTTCCATTGTTGTTTCTCCCATTACAGCCCCTCCTGCCTCTGATAGCTTTATACCGGTGGTTCACAACCCATGGCTCGCGACCCAAAATTGGGTCGCCAAGCCATTTTCGGTGGGTCGCGAGCACATACTGACATTCTGAAAAAAATCTTTTAATTTGAAAAAATATGTAAATATCTATATATATATATATTTAGGTATAAAATAAATCTTAAGCTGGCATATATGTTGTGTCGCAATCGCTTGTGTGTATTTAATAAGAGAGCGAACACAGTCTTATACATATACAGCCTTATTTATAATCCCATAATAGGGAGTGAATAGCGCTATGTTTCATAATATCTCTAGCGCTATGTCTTATAATATCTCTGAACAGGAAAACCTTATTTATAAAACTAAAATATGCTGAACGCCGATTTAGGTAGTATAGCGACTGAATAGGTTTTTGTCATCGCTATTGTGAAATGACAAGAGAGTGTTAGTACGCCGGCGGTTACATAGATGGATTTCAGAAACCTCTTTGGTTTTGATAGTGAATTACACCTGGATATTACCGCTCAATATTATAGATTATAGATAGGTAAGATATACATATCATAACTATAATGGTTTATAAATAAGAATTTATTCAACGTAGAATAGAGTGCTATTCACTACATAACTATTCATCTGTTCAGAGCTATTTAGGGAAATCTAATAAATACGGCTGATAATATACAGACAATCAGTTGCAACACAACACAACACAAAACACCACAACAAAGAAGTGTGTTTCTTGTTTTAAGTATAATGATCACCCTTATTAGGATAGGCGTTTCACAAAATTTTTAAACGTTAAAATAGTGTTATATTTTCCTAGTCGGAGAGTGAAAAAACTATATCAAGTTACCTTTATGTTTTATGACACCGTTGAACAGTGAAACAAATAAAAGTTGATGAATTGCGAAAGTCATTTCCGTTACTGTTTGTTCTTTTATTTAATAAATATTGCGTTTCTACTTGCAAGAATTTGTAAAAACTGTTCAAAAAAGGTATGGCACTGAAACTTTTCTTCTGTTTTTGTAAAAAAAAATTTGACTAGGGATTTATTTTATTAGGAACAATGGCAAAAAGAAAATATTGTGAAGATTATTTAAAATTCGGTTTCACTTCATTGATCTCGAATTGCATCGAAAAGCCTCAATGTAATCTTTTGAGTAAATCTTTTGTTTTATTCACATAAATTCAACAAATTGAACCTTAAAGTACAAGGACATGATATCACTATAATTTAATTTAAAGATCATTTGCAGTGTTTTGTTGAAAAACTTGAAAACTGGAGTAGAAGAGTGAGTGAGCACTGAGTATAACATAGTAATGTTTCACAACTCAGCGAGACCCAAGCCAAAAATGAATATGCTCAGGCAAAATTAGAAAACCTTATCATCAATCACGTGACTTATTTAAAAAAGGAGATTTCTACATATTTCCACGATTTGAATGATGTTCAACTCACGCCAATCCGAAATCCTTTCTCTGCAAATCTAATTGTTTCTGAAATTCCGGATACTCTGTTTATTTTATTGAATTAAGAAATAATTCTTTTGCTAAATATAATTTCGAAACAACGTCATTGATTGACTTTTGGTGCAGTCTGCAGTGTGAGAGAAGTTTACCCAAATTTATCGAACAATGCTTTAAAACTGTTAATACCATACGTTTCGACACATCTTTGCGAAGCTGGATTTTCTCAGTTTGTAAATATTAAAACCAAATCAAGGAATAAATAAGATGAAAAACACGATATGAGACTGGCCCTGACAACAACACACCCTAAAATTGATGAACTGGTATCTAAATGTCAATATCAAGTTTCTCACTAGGAAACTAGTTGCAATCATATAATTATTTTTTTAATTGTTATTAATTTTCAAATATGCTATGTATGTATACGTACATTACATATGTATTTTTCACAAACAGTGCTCTAGTGAAAAAGCCAGTTGCATTCCTCCGCTGAATTAGTCGCAACACCCGCCTAGCCAGGAATGCTCATCAGTTTTACCTTGAGCCCAACTTCGGACAGTCAAATATAGAGATTCGTATTTCAGTCGCACCACCCGAATGTGTTATGCTTTACCTGGCTCTGTATTTCCCCTGCATTACGATTTACAAAAGTTCAAAAGCAACGTGCATCGGCGTCTCCTTTCAAATCCTCTCCTATTTTCCTAAATGCTCGCACTGTGTTCTTATTACAATATAAGGGTAGTCATAACCTCTTGATGTGCGCGTTAATTATAAAAAAAAAACATATATTGTAATTGTATAATATATTGTTTGTAAGACACATGCTCTTTTCAATTGAATAAATTTGGCACTTTATTTATTTAGGTTTGTTTTAGGATCATAATGAGTTAAAAAACTTTCGCATTGCATTTCCTCTCTGTGATCTTATCAAAAGCTTTTTGATGACAACCTCGATCCCAATTGAATTTGAACTTATCTTAAAGAAGATTGTTAATAGGATATATGGTACTCAAATTGTTAAAAAATCGGCCATAGTAGTTTACAACCCCTACATAAGCTCTCATCTGATCTTTATTGGACGGTTTTCCCATATTCTGAATAGCGTCGATTTTACTGCGGGTCTTGTGAATACCATTTCGGTCAATAGCAAAACCACAATAATAATTTTTTCTTGAAAAAATTCACATTTACCAACATTTATACGCATGTTGTTATCATTCAAACGTTTCATGATCTCGTACAACCGATTTAAATTAGTTTCATTGTCTTTTCCCGTTATTTTTATATCATCTATAAAGACACTTACACCGTCTATATCCTGCAATGTTTTTTCCATGTATGACTGGAAAATGGCTGGAGCTGGGGCTACTCCATACATTAAACGCGTTGGTCTGAGAAGACCTTTATGAGTACTTAGTGTTAAGCACTCTCTACACTTTGGATCTACTTCTAATAAATTGTAGATATGCTTTTGTTAAGTCTATTTTAGTAAATTTTTTTCCACCACTCATCGATGAAAAAAATTCCTCAACGGTTGGGAGTGGATGGTCAGGTATAACAACATTTTGATTAAGTGATACTTTATAGTCCCCACAGAGCCGTATTTGGTTATTCCCCTGTCTTACGGGTACAATTGGAGTTGGCAGCGAACTATCCTCTACCTTTTCTAGTATACCCTCCTTAATCATTTTATCGAGCTCTTTTTCTACTGATTCCCGTGTAGCAAATGGAACCTGCCTATGCTTTATGAACACTGGCTTAGCATTTTTTTTTAAATTTTGCTTGGAAATTAGGAATTTTTCCCACGCTATTTGAAAACACTTTAGGAAACTTTTCTTTGAGCTCACTGACGAGTTTTGCTTCATCGATGTCTGAATTAACTTTAAGTTCATACAAGTTGTTCAGGTTTATCCCAGCTAAGTTATTTAAATCAATTTTTAATTCTCTGATCCAATGCCTGCCTAGCAACGGAATTCTTTTCATGCTAGTTATATACAATTTTAAGGTCTTCACTATATTTCTGTAGCAAACTTTTACATAAGCAAGTCCCTCAATTGGTACTCTTTCGCCACTGTAATTTCTTAAATTAATTTTACTCGCGTTTTCAATTTTTGTAGCCGGAAAATATTTCATGAAATCAAATTTACTTAAAATAGTAAGTCTACTTCCAGAATCTACAATAAAATCAATTTTTTTTCGTCCAACACCTATTTCCGCAATAAACTAATCATTTTCTTTTTCGATTAAATCTGATTTATAAATATTTTCCATTACGTCATCAACGTCTACTTCTTCTACGAAATTTGTTCTA
Organism: Melanostoma mellinum; assembly: GCA_914767635.1. Classification (NCBI taxonomy): domain Eukaryota; kingdom Metazoa; phylum Arthropoda; class Insecta; order Diptera; family Syrphidae; genus Melanostoma; species Melanostoma mellinum. The sequence continues at coordinate 133,586,696 of OU612060.1, read as the reverse complement.
GGATTATTATTTCCTAAATTTTTTATCTTAAAACACATTCTGCGCAAATTACCTTTCTTTCTACAAAAAAAAACATGGTGTGTCTTTGTGTACGCACTCCATTACACCATGTGGCCCGCCACATCTATAACAGGAAATATTTTCCCGTTACTCAAGTTTTTGTCGCCCACCGTAATTACCTCTGCTACTGCTGCCTCCTGAAGATGAAGATACCGCTATTTTATAAACTGAGCCCATTTCCATTGTTGTTTCTCCCATTACAGCCCCTCCTGCCTCTGATAGCTTTATACCGGTGGTTCACAACCCATGGCTCGCGACCCAAAATTGGGTCGCCAAGCCATTTTCGGTGGGTCGCGAGCACATACTGACATTCTGAAAAAAATCTTTTAATTTGAAAAAATATGTATATATCTATATATATATATATTTAGGTATAAAATAAATCTTAAGCTGGCATATATGTTGTGTCGCAATCGCTTGTGTGTATTTAATAAGAGAGCGAACACAGTCTTATACATATACAGCCTTATTTATAATCCCATAATAGGGAGTGAATAGCGCTATGTTTCATAATATCTCTAGCGCTATGTCTTATAATATCTCTGAACAGGAAAACCTTATTTATAAAACTAAAATATGCTGAACGCCGATTTAGGTAGTATAGCGACTGAATAGGTTTTTGTCATCGCTATTGTGAAATGACAAGAGAGTGTTAGTACGCCGGCGGTTACATAGATGGATTTCAGAAACCTCTTTGGTTTTGATAGTGAATTACACCTGGATATTACCGCTCAATATTATAGATTATAGATAGGTAAGATATACACATCATAACTATAATGGTTTATAAATAAGAATTTATTCAACGTAGAATAGAGTGCTATTCACTACATAACTATTCATCTGTTCAGAGCTATTTAGGGAAATCTAATAAATACGGCTGATAATATACAGACAATCAGTTGCAACACAACACAACACAAAACACCACAACAAAGAAGTGTGTTTCTTGTTTTAAGTATAATGATCACCCTTATTAGGATAGGCGTTTCACAAAATTTTTAAACGTTAAAATAGTGTTATATTTTCCTAGTCGGAGAGTGAAAAAACTATATCAAGTTACCTTTATGTTTTATGACACCGTTGAACAGTGAAACAAATAAAAGTTGATGAATTGCGAAAGTCATTTCCGTTACTGTTTGTTCTTTTATTTAATAAATATTGCGTTTCTACTTGCAAGAATTTGTAAAAACTGTTCAAAAAAGGTATGGCACTGAAACTTTTCTTCTGTTTTTGTAAAAAAAAATTTGACTAGGGATTTATTTTATTAGGAACAATGGCAAAAAGGAAATATTGTGAAGATTATTTAAAATTCGGTTTCACTTCATTGATCTCGAATTGCATCGAAAAGCCTCAATGTAATCTTTTGAGAAAATCTTTTGTTTTATTCACATAAATTCAACAAATTGAACCTTAAAGTACAAGGACATGATATCACTATAATTCAATTTAAAGATCATTTGCAGTGTTTTGTTGAAAAACTTGAAAACTGGAGTAGAAGAGTGAGTGAGCACTGAGTATAACATAGTAATGTTTCACAACTCAGCGAGACCCAAGCCAAAAATGAATATGCTCAGGCAAAATTAGAAAACCTTATCATCAATCACGTGACTTATTTAAAAAAGGAGATTTCTACATATTTCCACGATTTGAATGATGTTCAACTCACGCCAATCCGAAATCCTTTCTCTGCAAATCTAATTGTTTCTGAAATTCCGGATACTCTGTTTATTTTATTGAATTAAGAAATAATTCTTTTGCTAAATATAATTTCGAAACAACGTCATTGATTGACTTTTGGTGCAGTCTGCAGTGTGAGAGAAGTTTACCCAAATTTATCGAACAATGCTTTAAAACTGTTAATACCATTCGTTTCGACACATCTTTGCGAAGCTGGATTTTCTCAGTTTGTAAATATTAAAACCAAATCAAGGAATAAATAAGATGAAAAACACGATATGAGACTGGCCCTGACAACAACACACCCTAAAATTGATGAACTGGTATCTAAATGTCAATATCAAGTTTCTCACTAGGAAACTAGTTGCAATCATATAATTATTTTTTTAATTGTTATTAATTTTCAAATATGCTATGTATGTATACGTACATTACATATGTATTTTTCACAAACAGTGCTCTAGTGAAAAAGCCAGTTGCATTCCTCCGCTGAATTAGTCGCAACACCCGCCTAGCCAGGAATGCTCATCAGTTTTACCTTGAGCCCAACTTCGGACAGTCAAATATAGAGATTCGTATTTCAGTCGCACCACCCGAATGTGTTATGCTTTACCTGGCTCTGTATTTCCCCTGCATTACGATTTACAAAAGTTCAAAAGCAACGTGCATCGGCGTCTCCTTTCAAATCCTCTCCTATTTTTCTAAATGCTCGCACTGTGTTCTTATTACAATATAAGGGTAGTCATAACCTCTTGATGTGCGCGTTAATTATAAAAAAAAAACATATATTGTAATTGTATAATATATTGTTTGTAAGACACATGCCCTTTTCAATTGAATAAATTTGGCACTTTATTTATTTAGGTTTGTTTTAGGATCATAATGAGTTAAAAAACTTTCGCATTGCATTTCCTCTCTGTGATCTTATCAAAAGCTTTTTGATGACAACCTCGATCCCAATTGAATTTGAACTTATCTTAAAGAAGATTGTTAATAGGATATATGGTACTCAAATTGTTAAAAAATCGGCCATAGTAGTTTACAACCCCTACATAAGCTCTCATCTGATCTTTATTGGACGGTTTTCCCATATTCTGAATAGCGTCGATTTTACTGCGGGTCTTGTGAATACCATTTCGGTCAATAGCAAAACCACAGTAATAATTTTTTCTTGAAAAAATTCACATTTACCAACATTTATACGCATGTTGTTATCATTCAAACGTTTCATGATCTCGTACAACCGATTTAAATGAGTTTCATTGTCTTTTCCCGTTATTTTTATATCATCTATAAAGACACTTACACCGTCTATATCCTGCAATGTTTTTTCCATGTATGACTGGAAAATGGCTGGAGCTGGGGCTACTCCATACATTAAACGCGTTGGTCTGAGAAGACCTTTATGAGTACTTAGTGTTAAGCACTCTCTACACTTTGGATCTACTTCTAATTAATTGTAGATATGCTTTTTTAAGTCTATTTTAGTAAATTTTTTTCCACCACTCATAGATGAAAAAAATTCCTCAACGGTTCGGAGTGGATGGTCAGGTATAACAACATTTTGATTAAGTGATACTTTATAGTCCCCACAGAGCCGTATTTGGTTATTCCCCTGTCTTACGGGTACAATTGGAGTTGGCAGCGAACTATCCTCTACCTTTTCTAGTATATCGAGCTCTTTTTCTACTGATTCCCGTATAGCAAATGGAACTTTATGAACACTGGCTTAGCATTTTTTTTTAAACTTTGCTTGGAAATTAGGAATTTTTCCCACGCTATTTGAAAACACTTTAGGAAACTTTTCTTTGAGCTCACTGACGAGTTTTGCTTCATCGATGTCTGAATTAACTTTAAGTTCATACAAGTTGTTCAGGTTTATCCCAGCTAAGTTATTTAAATCAATTTTTAATTCTCTGATCCAATGCCTGCCTAGCAACGGAATTCTTTTCATGCTAGTTATATACAATTTTAAGGTCTTCACTATATTTCTGTAGCAAACTTTTACATAAGCAAGTCCCTCAATTGGTACTCTTTCGCCACTGTAATTTCTTAAATTAATTTTACTCGCGTTTTCAATTTTTGTAGCCGGAAAATATTTCATGAAATCAAATTTACTTAAAATAGTAAGTCTACTTCCAGAATCTACAATAAAATCAATTTTTTTTTCGTCCAACACCTATTTCCGCAATAAACTAATCATTTTCTTTTTCGATTAAATCTGATTTATAAATATTTTCCATTACGTCATCAACGTCTACTTCTTCTACGAAATTTGTTCTAGGATTATTATTTCCTAAATTTTTTATCTTAAAACACATTCTGCGCAAATTACCTTTCTTTCTACAAAAAGAACATGGTGTGTCTTTGTGTACGCACTCCATTACACCATGTGGCCCGCCACATCTATAACAGGAAATATTTTCCCGTTACTCAAGTTTTTGTCGCCCACCGTAATTACCTCTGCTACTGCTGCCTCCTGAAGATGAAGATACCGCTATTTTATAAACTGAGCCCATTTCCATTGTTGTTTCTCCCATTACAGCCCCTCCTGCCTCTGATAGCTCTATACCGGTGGTTCACAACCCATGGCTCGCGACCCAAAATTGGGTCGCCAAGCCATTTTCGGTGGGTCGCGAGCACATACTGACATTCTGAAAAAAATCTTTTAATTTGAAAAAAATATGTATATATCTATATATATATATATTTAGGTATAAAATAAATCTTAAGCTGGCATATATGTTGTGTCGCAATCGCTTGTGTGTATTTAATAAGAGAGCGAACACAGTCTTATACATATACAGCCTTATTTATAATCCCATAATAGGGAGTGAATAGCGCTATGTTTTATAATATCTCTAGCGCTATGTCTTATAATATCTCTGAACAGGAAAACCTTATTTATAAAACTAAAATATGCTGAACGCCGATTTAGGTAGTATAGCGACTGAATAGGTTTTTGTCATCGCTATTGTGAAATGACAAGAGAGTGTTAGTACGCCGGCGGTTACATAAATGGATTTCAGAAACCTCTTTGGTTTTGATAGTGAATTACACCTGGATATTACCGCTCAATATTATAGATTATAGATAGGTAAAATATACACATCATAACTATAATGGTTTATAAATAAGAATTTATTCAACGTAGAATAGAGTGCTATTCACTACATAACTATTCATCTGTTCAGAGCTATTTAGGGAAATCTAATAAATACGGCTGATAATATACAGACAATCAGTTGCAACACAACACAACACAAAACACCACAAAAAAAGAAGTGTGTTTCTTGTTTTAAGTATAATGATCACCCTTATTAGGATAGGCGTTTCACAAAATTTTTAAACGTTAAAATAGTGTTATATTTTCCTAGTCGGAGAGTGAAAAAACTATATCAAGTTACCTTTATGTTTTATGACACCGTTGAACAGTGAAACAAATAAAAGTTGATGAATTGCGAAAGTCATTTCCGTTACTGTTTGTTCTTTTATTTAATAAATATTGCGTTTCTACTTGCAAGAATTTGTAAAAACTGTTAAAAAAAGGTATGGCACTGAAACTTTTCTTCTGTTTTTGTAAAAAAAAATTTGACTAGGGATTTATTTTATTAGGAACAATGGCAAAAAGAAAATATTGTGAAGATTATTTAAAATTCGGTTTCACTTCATTGATCTCGAATTGCATCGAAAAGCCTCAATGTAATCTTTTGAGTAAATCTTTTGTTTTATTCACATAAATTCAACAAATTGAACCTTAAAGTACAAGGACATGATATCACAATAATTCAATTTAAAGATCATTTGCAGTGTTTTGTTGAAAAACTTGAAAACTGGAGTAGAAGAGTGAGTGAGCACTGAGTATAACATAGTAATGTTTCACAACTCAGCGAGACCCAAGCCAAAAATGAATATGCTCAGGCAAAATTAGAAAACCTTATCATCAATCACGTGACTTATTTAAAAAAGGAGATTTCTACATATTTCCACGATTTGAATGATGTTCAACTCACGCCAATCCGAAATCCTTTCTCTGCAAATCTAATTGTTTCTGAAATTCCGGATACTCTGTTTATTTTATTGAATTAAGAAATAATTCTTTTGCTAAATATAATTTCGAAACAACGTCATTGATTGACTTTTGGTGCAGTCTGCAGTGTGAGAGAAGTTTACCCAAATTTATCGAACAATGCTTTAAAACTGTTAATACCATTCGTTTCGACACATCTTTGCGAAGCTGGATTTTCTCAGTTTGTAAATATTAAAACCAAATCAAGGAATAAATAAGATGAAAAACACGATATGAGACTGGCCCTGACAACAACACACCCTAAAATTGATGAACTGGTATCTAAATGTCAATATCAAGTTTCTCACTAGGAAACTAGTTGCAATCATATAATTATTTTTTTAATTGTTATTAATTTTCAAATATGCTATGTATGTATACGTACATAACATATGTATTTTTCACAAACAGTGCTCTAGTGAAAAAGCCAGTTGCATTCCTCCGCTGAATTAGTCGCAACACCCGCCTAGCCAGGAATGCTCATCAGTTTTACCTTGAGCCCAACTTCGGACAGTCAAATATAGAGATTCGTATTTCAGTCGCACCACCCGAATGTGTTATGCTTTACCTGGCTCTGTATTTCCCCTGCATTACGATTTACAAAAGTTCAAAAGCAACGTGCATCGGCGTCTCCTTTCAAATCCTCTCCTATTTTCCTAAATGCTCGCACTGTGTTCTTATTACAATATAAGGGTAGTCATAACCTCTTGATGTGCGCGTTAATTATAAAAAAAAAAAACATATATTGTAATTGTATAATATATTGTTTGTAAGACACATGCTCTTTTCAATTGAATAAATTTGGCACTTTATTTATTTAGGTTTGTTTTAGGATCATAATGAGTTAAAAAACTTTCGCATTGCATTTCCTCTCTGTGATCTTATCAAAAGCTTTTTGATGACAACCTCGATCCCAATTGAATTTGAACTTATCTTAAAGAAGATTGTTAATAGGATATATGGTACTCAAATTGTTAAAAAATCGGCCATAGTAGTTTACAACCCCTACATAAGCTCTCATCTGATCTTTATTGGACGGTTTTCCCATATTCTGAATAGCGTCGATTTTACTGCGGGTCTTGTGAATACCATTTCGGTCAATAGCAAAACCACAATAATAATTTTTTCTTGAAAAAATTCACATTTACCAACATTTATACGCATGTTGTTATCATTCAAACGTTTCATGATCTCGTACAACCGATTTAAATGAGTTTCATTGTCTTTTCCCGTTATTTTTATATCATCTATAAAGACACTTACACCGTCTATATCCTGCAATGTTTTTTCCATGTATGACTGGAAAATGGCTGGAGCTGGGGCTACTCCATACATTAAACGCGTTGGTCTGAGAAGACCTTTATGAGTACTTAGTGTTAAGCACTCTCTACACTTTGGATCTACTTCTAATAAATTGTAGATATGCTTTTGTTAAGTCTATTTTAGTAAATTTTTTTCCACCACTCATAGATGAAAAAAATTCCTCAACGGTTGGGAGTGGATGGTCAGGTATAACAACATTTTGATTAAGTGATACTTTATAGTCCCCACAGAGCCGTATTTGGTTATTCCCCTGTCTTACGGGTACAATTGGAGTTGGCAGCGAACTATCCTCTACCTTTTCTAGTATACCCTCCTTAATCATTTTATCGAGCTCTTTTTCTACTGATTCCCGTATAGCAAATAGAACCTGCCTATGCTTTATGAACACTGGCTTAGCATTTTTTTTTTAATTTTGCTTGGAAATTAGGAATTTTTCCCACGCTATTTGAAAACACTTTAGGAAACTTTTCTTTGAGCTCACTGACGAGTTTTGCTTCATCGATGTCTGAATTAACTTTAAGTTCATACAAGTTGTTCAGGTTTATCCCAGCTAAGATATTTAAATCAATTTTTAATTCTCTGATCCAATGCCTGCCTAGCAACGGAATTCTTTTCATGCTAGTTATATACAATTTTAAGGTCTTCACTATATTTCTGTAGCAAACTTTTACATAAGCAAGTCCCTCAATTGGTACTCTTTCGCCACTGTAATTTCTTAAATTAATTTTACTCGCGTTTTCAATTTTTGTAGCCGGAAAATATTTCATGAAATCAAATTTACTTAAAATAGTAAGTCTACTTCCAGAATCTACAATAAAATCAATTTTTTTTTCGTCCAACACCTATTTCCGCAATAAACTAATCATTTTCTTTTTCGATTAAATCTGATTTATAAATATTTTCCATTACGTCATCAACGTCTACTTCTTCTACGAAATTTGTTCTAGGATTATTATTTCCTAAATTTTTTATCTTAAAACACATTCTGCGCAAATTACCTTTCTTTCTACAAAAAAAACATGGTGTGTCTTTGTGTACGCACTCCATTACACCATGTGGCCCGCCACATCTATAACAGGAAATATTTTCCCGTTACTCAAGTTTTTGTCGCCCACCGTAATTACCTCTGCTACTGCTGCCTCCTGAAGATGAAGATACCGCTATTTTATAAACTGAGCCCATTTCCATTGTTGTTTCTCCCATTACAGCCCCTCCTGCCTCTGATAGCTCTATACCGGTGGTTCACAACCCATGGCTCGCGACCCAAAATTGGGTCGCCAAGCCATTTTCGGTGGGTCGCGAGCACATACTGACATTCTGAAAAAAATCTTTTAATTTGAAAAAATATGTATATATCTATATATATATATATATTTAGGTATAAAATAAATCTTAAGCTGGCATATATGTTGTGTCGCAATCGCTTGTGTGTATTTAATAAGAGAGCGAACACAGTCTTATACATATACAGCCTTATTTATAATCCCATAATAGGGAGTGAATAGCGCTATGTTTTATAATATCTCTAGCGCTATGTCTTATAATATCTCTGAACAGGAAAACCTTATTTATAAAACTAAAATATGCTGAACGCCGATTTAGGTAGTATAGCGACTGAACAGGTTTTTGTCATCGCTATTGTGAAATGACAAGAGAGTGTTAGTACGCCGGCGGTTACATAGATGGATTTCAGAAACCTCTTTGGTTTTGATAGTGAATTACACCTGGATATTACCGCTCAATATTATAGATTATAGATAGGTAAGATATACACATCATAACTATAATGGTTTATAAATAAGAATTTATTCAACGTAGAATAGAGTGCTATTCACTACATAACTATTCATCTGTTCAGAGCTATTTAGGGAAATCTAATAAATACGGCTGATAATATACAGACAATCAGTTGCAACACAACACAACACAAAACACCACAACAAAGAAGTGTGTTTCTTGTTTTAAGTATAATGATCACCCTTATTACGATAGGCATTTCACAAAATTTTTAAACGTTAAAATAGTGTTATATTTTCCTAGTCGGAGAGTGAAAAAACTATATCAAGTTACCTTTATGTTTTATGACACCGTTGAACAGTGAAACAAATAAAAGTTGATGAATTGCGAAAGTCATTTCCGTTACTGTTTGTTCTTTTATTTAATAAATATTGCGTTTCTACTTGCAAGAATTTGTAAAAACTGTTAAAAAAAGGTATGGCACTGAAACTTTTCTTCTGTTTTTGTAAAAAAAAATTTGACTAGGGATTTATTTTATTAGGAACAATGGCAAAAAGAAAATATTGTGAAGATTATTTAAAATTCGGTTTCACTTCATTGATCTCGAATTGCATCGAAAAGCCTCAATGTAATCTTTTGAGTAAATCTTTTGTTTTATTCACATAAATTCAACAAATTGAACGTTAAGGTACAAGGACATGATATCACTATAATTCAATTTAAAGATCATTTGCAGTGTTTTGTTGAAAAACTTGAAAACTGGAGTAGAAGAGTGAGTGAGCACTGAGTATAACATAGTAATGTTTCACAACTCAGCGAGACCCAAGCCAAAAATGAATATGCTCAGGCAAAATTAGAAAACCTTATCAACAATCACGTGACTTATTTAAAAAAGGAGATTTCTACATATTTCCACGATTTGAATGATGTTCAACTCACGCCAATCCGAAATCCTTTCTCTGCAAATCTAATTGTTTCTGAAATTCCGGATACTCTGTTTATTTTATTGAATTAAGAAATAATTCTTTTGCTAAATATAATTTCGAAACAACGTCATTGATTGACTTTTGGTGCAGTCTGCAGTGTGAGAGAAGTTTACCCAAATTTATCGAACAATGCTTTAAAACTGTTAATACCATTCGTTTCGACACATCTTTGCGAAGCTGGATTTTCTCAGTTTGTAAATATTAAAACCAAATCAAGGAATAAATAAGATGAAAAACACGATATGAGACTGGCCCTGACAACAACACACCCTAAAATTGATGAACTGGTATCTAAATGTCAATATCAAGTTTCTCACTAGGAAACTAGTTGCAATCATATAATTATTTTTTTAATTGTTATTAATTTTCAAATATGCTATGTATGTATACGTACATTACATATGTATTTTTCACAAACAGTGCTCTAGTGAAAAAGCCAGTTGCATTCCTCCGCTGAATTAGTCGCAACACCCGCCTAGCCAGGAATGCTCATCAGTTTTACCTTGAGCCCAACTTCGGACAGTCAAATATAGAGATTCGTATTTCAGTCGCACCACCCGAATGTGTTATGCTTTACCTGGCTCTGTATTTCCCCTGCATTACGATTTACAAAAGTTCAAAAGCAACGTGCATCGGCGTCTCCTTTCAAATCCTCTCCTATTTTTCTAAATGCTCGCACTGTGTTCTTATTACAATATAAGGGTAGTCATAACCTCTTGATGTGCGCGTTAATTATAAAAAAAAAACATATATTGTAATTGTATAATATATTGTTTGTAAGACACATGCTCTTTTCAATTGAATAAATTTGGCACTTTATTTATTTAGGTTTGTTTTAGGATCATAATGAGTTAAAAAACTTTCGCATTGCATTTCCTCTCTGTGATCTTATCAAAAGCTTTTTGATGACAACCTCGATCCCAATTGAATTTGAACTTATCTTAAAGAAGATTGTTAATAGGATATATGTACGGTGACCATCCGTTCATTATAATAATGAACTGTTCTGTATTTGAAGACGATGTTCATTATGAATTTTGATGGAAACAAAAACACATAAATGTTCTGTATTTTAAAAGTTGTTCATGCAATTGTGCATCTCTGCACTAAGAAAAATCTGCATCCAAAAAGGCTGTATCGATGAACCGAGCCGCCGCCAAAAATCTCAAGAGGTTTATTGGCATCACTGCCATAAACTCTTCGTTGAGTTTTTTTGACAGCCGGTTTCATCGATACAGCACGAGGGTGATGTCATCTTTCAATTTGCTCACTATTCATTTTGCATTGCACAAGTTCACCTCGCCTCCATTTCTCATTGCTTCAATTAAAACTTAAAAACTAAGATTAAACCAACCAATAAAAACTTAAAACTAGATTAAAAATATAATAAAACTTGTCATTAAGCAAAATAAGAGAATTTTTACTAAAAACAAGGAAAAACACGACGAGCACATATCGGAGATTCCAGCCGCCAATCAGCGACAACCACATTAAGTTTGTAATCTCGATTTCTACGGAAACATTTGGTCCAATCGAGCCATATTCGATATATATATATATCGCCAATCGACGCTCAACGCCGCTCAAGGCAAAAAACGTTCTTTTAAGAACTTGTTTTTTACAATACGTGCTGGAATACACGTTTTTTCAAACGACGCTCAACGCCGCTCAAGGCAAAAAACGTTCTTTTAAGAACTTGTTTTTTTACATTACGTGATCGAATACACGTTTTCAAACTACGCTCAACGCCGCTCAAGGCAAAAAACGTTCTTTTAAGAACTTGAAGGAAGATACACCATTGCTTCGATTGGTGTCAGGGTACACCATTGCTTCGATTGGTGTCAGGAGGGAGAAGTCAAGTCATCAGCAAGCAGCAGAAGAAATCATCAGCAAGCAGCAGAAGACCAGGAGAAGATCCAGAAGGAGAAGATCCAGAACAATGTTAAACTTCATGTAAAGGGTGAGTGTGAATTTCGTTTTTATTTCATATTGAAAGGCTTATGTAGTACATAGTTTCCGTTATTTCATACGGGTTTTTTTTTCTCTTGTGCGGCTTGACGACGAAAAGTTGGCGTCACTCTCCATCTCTTTTTTTCATCGCGCAATCGGTCGAGATAAATTCATTTTGAAATTTAAGTCATTTGGCGTGATAATCTTGTTTTTAAAAAAAAAATTCTTGAAAAAGGAAAAAATCAGTCGCTTCTCATCGGTTTTTTCGGAAAACCAAATTTAAAAAGTTTTTTTTTGTGCTGCTCGTGCTTTCACCTCTTGAGATTTTTGGTGGTAGTTTTTTTTTTTATTATTCGTGGCGTGACTCCGTATACAGTGTGAAAGCTGTATTTTTTAGTACAGTTACCATCACGCTATGGTATAGTTTTTATAACGTACAGGAAGTTTTTTTTTGCCGTAACGTCACAATTCTATGTCGTCAATTATTATCAACGGTGCTGGTCCTCAGGTTCCATTGGGACACATGATCTTTTTTTTTAATTCTTTTGAATTTTGTATAGACTTGGTTCTACAATTCAATTTGAATTTAAACTCATTTGAAAAGTTTTTCTCACTGAACTTGTGCAACTTGCTCGAACTTTTCAAATATTATTACTGTTTTTTTTTTGTTCAATATTTTTTTTTTTTTCGAAAGCTCATTCACTACTGCTAGTTTTTCTTCGCGTTCTTGGCATCTCTTTAAGATTCTTGTGCAATCATTCCTCATTATAAAATAAGTCTTCTTATAGACATTCCTCGCACCCAGTTTTTTTGATATCGCTCTCTAATTCAATTGAATTTAAGCTCACTTTAGAGCCTCTTTAAGATTCGTTTGCAATCGATCCTCATTATAGGATAAGTCTTCTTATAGACATTCCTCTCATTCAGTTTTTTTTTTTTTGATATCGCTCTCTAATTCAATTGAATTTAAGCTCATTTTGGAGCCTCTTTAAGATTCCTTTGCAATCATTCCTCATTACAGGATAAGTCTTCTTATAGACATTCCTCTCACTCAGTTTTTTTGATATCGCTCTCTAATTCAATTGAATTTAAGCTCACTTTAGAGCCTCTTTCAGATTCCTTTGCAATCATTCCTCATTATAGGATAAGTCTTCTTATAGACATTCCTCTCATTCAGTTTTTTTTGATATCGCTCTCTAATTCAATTGAATTTAAGCTCATTTTGGAGCATCCTTAAGATTCCTTTGCAATCATTCCTCATTATAGGATAAGTCTTCTTATAGACATTCCTCTCATTCAGTTTTTTTGATATCGCTCTCTAATTCAATTGCATTTTGGAGCATCCTTAAGATTCCTTTGCAATCATTCCTCATTATAGGATAAGTCTTCTTATAGACATTCCTCTCATTCAGTTTTTTGATACCGCTCTACAATTCAATTGAATTTAAGCTCATTTTGGAGCCTCTTTAAGATTCTTTTGCAATCATTCCTCATGTTAGAATAAGTCTTCTTATAGACAATTTTTTCACTCAGTTTTTTGATATGGGTTTTCACTCAAAAATTCTCCAAGGATTTCCTGATCGTACACATAGTTGTACTCCTCTCAATCAATATTTTATTTCAAAATCATCCATGGATCTCGGCCTGCTGCCTTTAAAACTATTTGTTCTCACGTTGTCTCTTGACACCAAGTTTTCTTTTAGGAAATGGTGCCTGCTCTACCTTGCCATTTTTTGTAGCTTGTTCAAATTGATCTTGAGCCATTCCAAGCTTGGCAACTTTCCTCTCACTCAATAATTTTATTTTTTGAATTCGTATAAGATTCTCGGCCTGCCCACTCTGAAGCTATTTCTCCTCACGGTGTCCTTTTTGACTCCAATTTTTTTTTTGGGAAATGGAGCCTGTTCAACTTTGCCTATGTTTGAAACTTGTTGTAATTGATTTCAAATCATTCCAAGTTCAGCAACACTCCTCTCACTCAATAGTTTAGCTTCTTTCTATTCTTCTCACTATTGGAACTCAAGTTAGTAGCTTGTTGTAATTGATTTCAAATCATTCCAAGTCTAACACCACTTTTCTCACTCATGTTTTTTAAACATGAATTAAATTCTCGGCCTGCCGACTCACAAGTGGAACTCAAGTTAGTAGCTTGTTGTAATTGACTTCAAATCATTCCAAGTCTAACACCATTTCTCTCACTCCCGTTTTTTTTAACCTGAATAAAATTCTCGGCCTGCCAAGTGCCGACTCACAAGTGGAACTCAAGTTAGTAGCTTGTTGTAATTGATTTCAAATCATTCCAAGTCTAACACCACTTCTCTCACTCCCGTTTTTTTTAACCTGAATAAAATTCTCGGCCTGCCAAGTGCCGACTCACAAGTGGAACTCAAGTTAGTAGCTTGTTGTAATTGATTTCAAATCATTCCAAGTCTAACACCACTTTTCTCACTCCTGTTTTTTAAACCTGAATTAAACTCTCGGCCTGCCGACTCACAAGTGGAACTCAAGTTAGTAGCTTGTTGTAATTGATTTCAAATCATTCCAAGTCTAACACCACTTCTCCAACTCTTTTTTTTTATTGAACCTTTATAAGGTTCTCGGTCCGCCGACTCAAAAGCTAATTGGTCTAACAGTACACTTCCACTTTCTTCAATTTTTTTTGTTGAAAATGTCACAATTGGACGACTTAATCCTTAATCCTTTTCCAAACGCTAGAATCCATTTCAGACACCACTTCTTCAAAACCTTTTGCTTCCAATTATCAAGTCACTAAGGAAAACACTTCTTATTAAATATTATTTACATTTTTATACATAAATGTATATGTATCACATATTTCAAGGTACTAACCTTTCTCAATGGTTTCTAAAAGCATTAGAATTAATATTTTCAAAACACTATCAATGGTTTCTCACAAGTTTCATTACACATCCTTTGAACTTCATAAAGTTTATAATTAATAAGTTTTGCAAGTGTTTAATGACCAAATTTCGGTTTCTAACAATAATTTTTTAGTGTTTAATGACTCTAAGGAAACACACTTCTCATAAGCCTAACAAGGTGAATGCATTTCTTGCGAAGGCGGGAGGAACCAAATGTAAAATTTGCTCGGCAGAGCATACCATATATGAGTAACCAAAAGGCTTCGTGTTCTAGCAAATATCCGTGCAGACACCATACACTATTACATCTTGCAACCAATCCCACTTCAGCTATAAACCAAAATTCAAATACAAATATACAGTCCACTTCTCAACCACAGGCTATACAAAATCGTCAAATTTCTGCATTCTCGCAACCTTTCTCTTCCCACGCAACATACCAAAATTTTGTGGTGACCTTTAGCAAAAGAATTTTTTTGGCTACTGCCTTAGTCAGTATTGTAGGAAAAGAAACAGTGCATATTGTGAGAGCACTCATTGATCCCGGTTCCGAAATATCCTTCATTTCGGCAACTGTTCAAAAACTGTTCAAAAAAAAAAAAAAACTACAATTTCTGGAATTAGTGGAAATCTCTCTATCACTTCAAAAAAACTGCTCTTTTGCAATTACTTCTGCTAATCCGCCTCAAGTCACTATCTCAGCTCAAGCTATTGTGCTTAAAACTCTCACTAACAATCTTCCCAGTACAACCTTCTCGGTAGTTAATCCTACCATTTTCGAAGGCCTCCCCTTGGCCGATTCCACTTTTAGTAAATCCTCTCAGGTGGATCTTCTGATCGATGCTGATCTTTATCCATCAATAATTCGCAATGGAATTAAACACATTTCCGACTCACTTCTCGCTCTAAACACTATGTTTGGTTGGATACTGTCAGGCCCAGTTCCAGATTCGTTTCAATCTTTCAACACTACCATCATTTCCGATAGCACTTCTTGCAATTTAGATACTCAAATGCGCAAATCTTGGAAGATTGAAGAATTACCCTCTACAGTTGTTCGTTCGTCACAAGACTGTTTCTGTGAAGAACTCTAAAAAAAAAAAACACTTTCAGACGTGCTAATGGTAGCTTGTTGTAATTGATTTCAAATCATTCCAAGCCTAACACCCTTTCTCTCACTTCGTTTAAAAAAAAAAAAAAAAAAGCCCTACAACAGTTTTCTAGAACTGAAAAATCGTAAGCGTAAAAGCAGATTTAAAATCGCAATACTACAAGCTCAAAAAATCACTATCCAACGGAACATTCTCCTTTAATGGAAGGCAAACCCATTCTCCAAAAGTGCTCGATTATTTCATTTAATTTATTCCCTGATTCAGACCATCTCCTTAGGGTCAACGGTCGACTATCTCAGTCAGATCTTTCCTATAATAAATGACATCTCCTCTTTTTACCTCATAGCTCAAGTTTTTTCGTATCTCCTCACTTAATTCATTCATGAATTTTCTCTACATGGCGGCAGTTCTTTAATGCTGCGACTCTTGCGACAAAGGTTTTTGGATTTCCAAACTGAAAAATATCATAAAGACCAGTACTCGACTCACTTTTGAAGAATTCTCAACGGTCTTAGCTCGCATCGAAGCATGCTTAAACTCACGACCAATTTCATCCATGTCAAATGATCCTTCTGATCTATTGGCTCTAACGCCGGGTCATTTTATTCGCGGTAGTCCACTTTTAGCATTTCCCGAACCAAATTTGGCTGACGCCAATTTGTCTCTCATCAATCGATGGGAAAAAGTTAAATACCTCCACCAACAATTCTGTCGTAGATGGAAAGACGAGTATCTAAAAGAATTACATCAAAGACATAAGTGGCAATCGCCTCAAGAAGATATCAAGTTAAATGACTTAGTAATTATAAAAAACGAAAATCTTCCATCCAGTGAATGGCGACTTGGGCGTGTTGTAAATGTACACCCCGGCGCTGACGGAAGAGTTAGAGTAGCGACGCTCCGAACGCAAAACGGTGAAATTAGCCGTCCAGTTGTCAAGCTGTGTCTTCTACCCATGAAATAACCAAGAACAATTTTTAGTTCCTTTCAAAATCATTATGCAACATTTTTAGTTATTTTTATGTGCCTTTCAATATTGTATGAAAATGAAATCTACACTCGCTTTTTTTTTCAATCAGTTCATTCAAAAGCTTTTTCTTGTGGTAAAGTAATTTTTTGGCGCTTCCCGCTCTTCATAATATTCAGTTGTTCATAATTAATAGTAATTTTTTGGCGCTTCCCGCTCTCTATCATAATACTTTTCGCTACAAATTATATATTTGGCGCTTAACGCACTCATAGCTCTTTACTTGGCGTATAACGCCAAGGGGGGCAGTAATGTTCATGCAATTGTGCATCTCTGCACTAAGAAAAATCTGCATCCAAAAAGGCTGTATCGATGAACCGAGCCGCCGCCAAAAATCTCAAGAGGTTTATTGGCATCACTGCCATAAACTCTTCGTTGAGTTTTTTTGACAGCCGGTTTCATCGATACAGCACGAGGGTGATGTCATCTTTCAATTTGCTCACTATTCATTTTGCATTGCACAAGTTCACTTCGCCTCCATTTCTCATTGCTCAGTTAAAACTTAAAAACTAAGAGTAAACCAACCAATAAAACTTATAACTAGATTAAAAATATAAGAAAACTTGTCATTAAGTAAAATAAGAGAGTTTTACTAAAAAACCAAGGAAAAAGACGACGAGTACATAGCGAAAGCCGCAGCCGCCAACCATCGACAATTAAAGTAAGTTGGCTCTCGATTTCTACGGAAACAAAAGTTGTTCATTATTTGTTCTGTATTTCATATCAATTCCTAAAATCCAAAATGTAAACAAAAAGTGTGCTAAGATTTCAATGACCGAACGATGCTGAACGTGCCTTAACCTGCTGAACGAGGAGCCTGCAAATCATCTCGTACAAATTTACTGTTTTCTGAACGCACTCTATTGGTTTCTACATCATCTGTCATTTGCATAGGCAAAGGCAAACCGTACAAACACAATGAAATCTACCCAAGAATTGATTTCACTGGCACATCTTTTAGTACAGCTTTTGGACACCACTTCTTCACCTACACAACTGTGAGTTCAACTTAAGGACTTGCTAAGACTCCCTTTATCTACTAACACTACCTTAGATACAGCTTTGGGACAGTAACAGACGGATTTCGTGTTAGAAAAAACAGTTTCACGTTAGGTTTTTTTTTTCTCATTTTTCATTTTTGTTCATAAATTTTTGTTTTTATTAACCTCTTTTTCATTTTAAATCCATGTAAGACTGTATTCCTATAATTCAAAGACTGAATTCCCTCAATGCACAAAATGAATTTTATTTATGTTGAGTTTTTTTTTTTGTTTAAAAAGTTTTTAATAAATAGAAAAGAATCGGTTAAAATTTGTTTTTTTCTTATTGTTCATTATTTTGTTTCGGAGAATATGGTCACCGTAGATATATGGTACTCAAATTGTTAAAAAATCGGCCATAGTAGTTTACAACCCCTACATAAGCTCTCATCTGATCTTTATTGGACGGTTTTCCCATATTCTGAATAGCGTCGATTTTACTGCGGGTCTTGTGAATACCATTTCGGTCAATAGCAAAACCACAGTAATAATTTTTTCTTGAAAAAATTCACATTTACCAACATTTATACGCATGTTGTTATCATTCAAACGTTTCATGATCTCGTACAACCGATTTAAATGAGTTTCATTGTCTTTTCCCGTTATTTTTATATCATCTATAAAGACACTTACACCGTCTATATCCTGCAATGTTTTTTCCATGTATGACTGGAAAATGGCTGGAGCTGGGGCTACTCCATACATTAAACGCGTTGGTCTGAGAAGACCTTTATGAGTACTTAGTGTTAAGCACTCTCTACACTTTGGATCTATACTTCTAATAAATTGTAGATATGCTTTTGTTAAGTCTATTTTAGTAAATTTTTTTCCACCACTCATAGATGAAAAAAATTCCTCAACGGTTGGGAGTGGATGGTCAGGTATAACAACACTTTGATTAAGTGATACTTTATAGTCCTCACAGAGCCGTATTTGGTTATTCCCCTGTCTTACGGGTACAATTGGAGTTGGCAGCGAACTATCCTCTACCTTTTCTAGTATACCCTCCTTAATCATTTTATCGAGCTCTTTTTCTACTGATTCCCGTATAGCAAATGGAACCTGCCTATGCTTTATGAACACTGGCTTAGCATTTTTTTTTAATTTTGCTTGGAAATTAGGAATTTTTCCCACGCTATTTGAAAACACTTTAGGAAACTTTTCTTTGAGCTCACTGACGAGTTTTGCTTCATCGATGTCTGAATTAACTTTAAGTTCATACAAGTTGTTCAGGTTTATCCCAGCTAAGTTATTTAAATCAATTTTTAATTCTCTGATCCAATGCCTGCCTAGCAACGGAATTCTTTTCATGCTAGTTATATACAATTTTAAGGTCTTCACTATATTTCTGTAGCAAACTTTTACATAAGCAAGTCCCTCAATTGGTACTCTTTCGCCACTGTAATTTCTTAAATTAATTTTACTCGCGTTTTCAATTTTTGTAGCCGGAAAATATTTCATGAAATCAAATTTACTTAAAATAGTAAGTCTACTTCCAGAATCTACAATAAAATCAATTTTTTTTCGTCCAACACCTATTTCCGCAATAAACTAATCATTTTCTTTTTCGATTAAATCAGATTTATAAATATTTTCCATTACGTCATCAACGTCTACTTCTTCTACGAAATTTGTTCTAGGATTATTATTTCCTAAATTTTTTATCTTAAAACACATTCTGCGCAAATTACCTTTCTTTCTACAAAAAGAACATGGTGTGTCTTTGTGTACGCACTCCATTACACCATGTGGCCCGCCACATCTATAACAGGAAATATTTTCCCGTTACTCAAGTTTTTGTCGCCCACCGTAATTACCTCTGCTACTGCTGCCTCCTGAAGATGAAGATACCGCTATTTTATAAACTGAGCCCATTTCCATTGTTGTTTCTCCCATTACAGCCCCTCCTGCCTCTGATAGCTCTATACCGGTGGTTCACAACCCATGGCTCGCGACCCAAAATTGGGTCGCCAAGCCATTTTCGGTGGGTCGCGAGCACATACTGACATTCTGAAAAAAATCTTTTAATTTGAAAAAAATATGTATATATCTATATATATATATATTTAGGTATAAAATAAATCTTAAGCTGGCATATATGTTGTGTCGCAATCGCTTGTGTGTATTTAATAAGAGAGCGAACACAGTCTTATACATATACAGCCTTATTTATAATCCCATAATAGGGAGTGAATAGCGCTATGTTTTATAATATCTCTAGCGCTATGTCTTATAATATCTCTGAACAGGAAAACCTTATTTATAAAACTAAAATATGCTGAACGCCGATTTAGGTAGTATAGCGACTGAATAGGTTTTTGTCATCGCTATTGTGAAATGACAAGAGAGTGTTAGTACGCCGGCGGTTACATAGATGGATTTCAGAAACCTCTTTGGTTTTGATAGTGAATTACACCTGGATATTACCGCTCAATATTATAGATTATAGATAGGTAAGATATACACATCATAACTATAATGGTTTATAAATAAGAATTTATTCAACGTAGAATAGAGTGCTATTCACTACATAACTATTCATCTGTTCAGAGCTATTTAGGGAAATCTAACAAATACGGCTGATAATATACAGACAATCAGTTGCAACACAACACAACACAAAACACCACAACAAAGAAGTGTGTTTCTTGTTTTAAGTATAATGATCACCCTTATTAGGATAGGCGTTTCACAAAATTTTTAAACGTTAAAATAGTGTTATATTTTCTTAGTCGGAGAGTGAAAAAACTATATCAAGTTACCTTTATGTTTTATGACACCGTTGAACAGTGAAACAAATAAAAGTTGATGAATTGCGAAAGTCATTTCCGTTACTGTTTGTTCTTTTATTTAATAAATATTGTGTTTCTACTTGCAAGAATTTGTAAAAACTGTTCAAAAAAGGTATGGCACTGAAACTTTTCTTCTGTTTTTGTAAAAAAAAATTTGACTAGGGATTTATTTTATTAGGAACAATGGCAAAAAGAAAATATTGTGAAGATTATTTAAAATTCGGTTTCACTTCATTGATCTCGAATTGCATCGAAAAGCCTCAATGTAATCTTTTGAGTAAATCTTTTGTTTTATTCACATAAATTCAACAAATTGAACGTTAAAGTACAAGGACATGATATCACTATAATTCAATTTAAAGATCATTTGCAGTGTTTTGTTGAAAAACTTGAAAACTGGAGTAGAAGAGTGAGTGAGCACTGAGTATAACATAGTAATGTTTCACAACTCAGCGAGACCCAAGCCAAAAATGAATATGCTCAGGCAAAATTAGAAAACCTTATCATAAATCACGTGACTTATTTAAAAAAGGAGATTTCTACATATTTCCACGATTTGAATGATGTTCAACTCACGCCAATCCGAAATCCTTTCTCTGCAAATCTAATTGTTTCTGAAATTCCGGATACTCTGTTTATTTTATTGAATTAAGAAATAATTCTTTTGCTAAATATAATTTCGAAACAACGTCATTGATTGACTTTTGGTGCAGTCTGCAGTGTGAGAGAAGTTTACCCAAATTTATCGAACAATGCTTTAAAACTGTTAATACCATTCGTTTCGGCACATCTTTGCGAAGCTGGATTTTCTCAGTTTGTAAATATTAAAACCAAATCAAGGAATAAATAAGATGAAAAACACGATATGAGACTGGCCCTGACAACAACACACCCTAAAATTGATGAACTGGTATCTAAATGTCAATATCAAGTTTCTCACTAGGAAACTAGTTGCAATCATATAATTATTTTTTTAATTGTTATTAATTTTCAAATATGCTATATATGTATACGTACATTACATATGTATTTTTCACAAACAGTGCTCTAGTGAAAAAGCCAGTTGCATTCCTCCGCTGAATTAGTCGCAACACCCGCCTAGCCAGGAATGCTCATCAGTTTTACCTTGAGCCCAACTTCGGACAGTCAAATATAGAGATTCGTATTTCAGTCGCACCACCCGTATGTGTTATGCTTTACCTGGCTCTGTATTTCCCCTGCATTACGATTTACAAAAGTTCAAAAGCAACGTGCATCGGCGTCTCCTTTCAAATCCTCTCCTATTTTCCTAAATGCTCGCACTGTGTTCTTATTACAATATAAGGGTAGTCATAACCTCTTGATGTGCGCGTTAATTATAAAAAAAAAACATATATTGTAATTGTATAATATATTGTTTGTAAGACACATGCTCTTTTCAATTGAATAAATTTGGCACTTTATTTATTTAGGTTTGTTTTGAAGTTATTGCCATTGCGAACTTTGAAAGTAGATTTCTAGAAAATTCTTAAGTATGTACCCAATATGTATACGGAGAGGTTTATAATTCAACATTTATTCAAATACATTGGGTCGCAGAGTTTTTCCAAAACTTAAATTTGGGTCGCTAGTTTTGAAACGTTGGGAACCACTGCGTCTATACCCTTTGCTATATCTAACGCCTGATCCAATGGTAAGTTTTTTGTTTCCAGACATCGATTTTGTACGTACTTATTTCGGATGCCAAACGCGAACTGCTTTCTTAATGTATTTTCCAGGTATGTTTCAAACTTGCATGTTGCTGCCAATCGCCTCACATTAACCACAAAAATCCGAGACACTTTCTACCTCCTGCTGTTTTCTGAGATAGAATTTATAGTTTTCCACGATTTCTAGAGGTTCTGGATTATAGTAAATATCTTAAAGCTGAACAATGTCAGCGTAGCTCTTGAGTCCTGGTTCTATGGGGGACAATTTATCACACATAACATCGTATGCTTCTTGACCCATGTAGGGGTGTCGCGGTAAAATTTACCGCTACAAAAAGTATCCTTAGGATCCTTTCACGTATCCCTACCTCTTCTTTGTTTTTGGGTGTGGCTGCATAATTCTGAGAGAGTTAGGGGCAACCAAGGTTCCATCAGCCTATGGTTTACTCACTCAGCATTCTGCAAAAACATCCAACGTAGGTTGCTGGGGCAAAATCGGTCAAAGCTAGACCAGAAAAGGGACAGGCGGTCCCCAACGAACATTGATGAACGTGCAGACGGGCGGTCTCACTTAAAACACAAAAACTGCCTAATGGAACCTGGCAAAACACACAAGGCAGCACAACAACACTCAATACAAACATCCATGGTAGATGATCAATTCCTACCCAACGTTTTACGTCACTTTGACAAAATTAGTATGGCCTTCTGCCCAACCTAAACTTACAATCAACTTTTAACTAAAATTTAAATGATATTGACATAAAAGAAGAATCACTTAGAGACGTGTTTCCGATTTTATTCTCATTTCCCTTTGCTAACGATTTGGACGAAGGTCTACGAACAGTACTTCGAACTTTCAAACTTAGCTTCTCCTGTTCTTTGCTCTCCGAGAAAATATCTTCTTCGTACTTTAGTTTGGGCCGGTTTGGGCTGGGGACTTTGCGCGAATGAAATAATTTTTCGGAGTAAGTCTTTCTTTAGGGGTTGAACTCGTCCACTAGGCTACTGGTGATCACATCACCTGAACGCAAAGGACCGCGGGTAGTTGATTCGTGACATCTCACTCGCACATTCTAGCCTAATGGCGGAATGCTGCAGTAAAAGTGAGACCGAACAACACCACGCTTAAAGGTCTGACGAGGATGGCCGGATGGCCGATGCCGCATGGATGAGAAAAACCCGCCATCTTGTTGGCCTCTTTGATTCTTGCTTGCGAAAGAAGAAAAATCTAGGAGAAAGCTTGCGAAAAATTATAGCGATACTTGAGAGATACGAGAATTTTCTTTTTCTGGCGAGATTAACCTAAATTTACGGAGAGGTTAAATTCCAGTTGGGAATTGCGGAATAAGTCTTGGAGGTATACGGAGAAGATATTTTCTAACGGAGTTGAGGATAGTCAGGATAGTCAGGATAGTGACATACCAGGAGAGAAGCTAAGTATTTTGTTTTATTTCTTATCCTTTACACTTCGAAAAATCCTAACTTTTCAAGGATTTTTCGAACATTTCTAAAGTCGCCTTATTTGGGCAAAAACGAAGATCCGCTAGGCCTTCGTTGTCCTACCGTTTATTTTCTTTCCCGAGATTGCGGGACTCGCGACCGTTTTCCTCAATTTCTATTTTTTACTTTTTTTTTACTTTCGGAAACTTTCCATAAGTTATTCTTCTTTGTGTTCAAACGACACACTAATCTGTTGCTTTTTAATTTTCCACTTTCTAAAACTTTTCTCTATTCCGAGAATTGGCCACCTGCCAACCTCGGAAGAAATTCTGTACTTTTTTTTTCTTGAAAAGATTCTGGTTTTAGTCCAGGCTTCGGCCACGGTTTTATCCAGACATTCGATTATTCCAATAAAATCAATTAAATTTCCCTTTGGGAATTCCAACGCATCTTCTTTTTTTTTTTTTCTTTACATCAAGGGTTGAAAATTTAATCCTTCAAAAATTTTCTGGCGCCCACAGTTTTTAGGACACCCTGTCCTATAAATTGATTACCTTAATAAATTTCATTAGCATCCCCTTAATTCACTTTCGATTAATTTAATTTTTCTTTTATCAACCTATCGAACACACCCAGCTGTGCTAGCCGCGGTGACAGCATATATTCATTGCTGGATGCACTTTTGTTTTCTTGCCAACGCTTCCTATCAAATAATTACCATCTTCCATCTGTCATTTTACCTTCTTTTCGCACGCCGGCCAGCTGTGCAAAATATTTAGTTTCATTTAGTTTTTTTTTTTGATCGTACGCGGTTTTTTAAAGTTTCGTTTACATCGTAAATTTAGTTGACTCATTAAAATACATATAGATATTATAATAATTAATATTACCCTCCAAGCAAGAAGGAAGTGTCGGAGAAAAAAAAGTGCAACAAATTGGCTCCCAACGTGAGGCCTGTGGGAGGATATTGCGAAAAACAAATTGTGTTGTAAAAGTGTATCGTTTGTGAAGTTGTTTGTGATATTGGTTCTTTTTCCTAAATTCTTTTTACTGCTGTGGTTCTTTTATCCCTATTTAGGTTCCTGCAACATCAAAATCTTATTAATAATCATCATCATCATCAATAGTCATCATTCATTTCAAACAAGTGGGTTTTTTTTTGTTGCTTCTGGAAAGTGAAGATTGAAGTTTGGTTCAGTATACACACACACAGTTGTATACTCCCAAGTAAGTTTTGTTGTTATTTTTATTACTTTGGATTTCGTTT
Source organism: Melanostoma mellinum (assembly GCA_914767635.1). Taxonomy (NCBI): domain Eukaryota; kingdom Metazoa; phylum Arthropoda; class Insecta; order Diptera; family Syrphidae; genus Melanostoma; species Melanostoma mellinum. Next base: position 133,561,640 of record OU612060.1, on the reverse strand, counting down.
GCTTGTGCTATACTTTCTTGTTTCTTGATTTGATTAAATTTATTTATTATTCTACACATTTACCTACATATATATACATACCTATCATAGTCGTACCTACATATTTTCCTTCATTTATTTCATTTAATTCTACTTACGAAAAGTTTCATTTTCGCGTACATACATTTTTACATAGGTATAAACATTCTAATTGTGCCGGTTACTTAGCCTTGGTTTTGTTTTTTCTCTCTTCCTTGCTTGGGTGTACCATTATACAAAGCATTAAGCACTATTAGTTGTTGTGCTAGTGAAATCCAGTGGTTGTAATTTTTTTTTTCTGTGGTTGAATTTTTTTTTTGGAAATAATTTTGGTGGTGCAGCACATTTCAATATTATTTAATTTGAGAAATCAGAGATTGTGTGAAATTGAGATTGTGAGTTGTGTTGTGAATTTGTTTTGGAAAAGTTTTAGACAGGGTGTTTTTTTTTTTTTAATTTTGTATTGCAATCGAGCAGTTGGATTATGAATTTGATTTCGTCAGTTGTGGTGAATTTTTTTTCTTGTAAAAATTTTTGAAACAGGGTGTTTTTTTTAATTCTGTTTTGCAATCGAGCTACTGATTGCATTTTGAAATCGAGATTGTGAATTGTGGTGTAGAGTTTTTTTTTTTGGTAAAAGATTTTAAACAGAGTGTTGGCTTTTTGGGTTTGTGAGATTTTGTGTTGGAAGTTTTTTTGAAGTGCTATCTTTTGTTTTATTCTGTTAAAACTTCATAGTTTCTTTGGGTTTTGGGAAATCGTGTTGAGGTTTTGAGTTTTGGAAGTTTTTCAGTAGAAGAGGTTAGATTATTACTGCTTTTTTTTCTCTTTTTCATTTGAAAAGTGTTGTTGGTTGTTTCTGATATTAACATTAGTTAAATCGTGTTGAGGGTTTGAAAGTTTGTTAGTGGAAGATGAATTGTTTTTGTGTTGTTTGCTAACAGTAAATATGAATATTGGTCGTTTGGCTCAGGATGAACTTAGATTCGTGGGTTAAAAGTTAGTACGGTTGAGGTGATGAGGAAAGCCCTCAGATCCTCAAGAGTACTAGAATCGCGTGGGTCGTTGGAAAACTCAAAGAGTTATCCTTTTAGTTTTGAGGAAGATAGTGAGGCTGTTAAGATGAAAATAGAAGATATTAAGATGTTACTGAAGGATCCCCCGAAAGATCCGAAATCTTCTGAATGTGTGAAGATTTTAACAAAGATTGAGTGGGCGTTAGGTCGTATTGGCAGGGCAATTTGTGAGAATGATGATGATGAAGAGGTGCAGAGTGGATTGAAAAATGAATTGTTGCTTTTACTAGGAGTGCTTTTAGGTGATAGTGGAGAGAGTGATGTGGAGGATGAATCTCCAAAGAAGAATGCAGGACCAGGAGTTTCAGGTGGCCGCTCGGTGAGCGTAAGTCCATTGCAAGTTAACAGTTGCTCTAATTTGAGAAATTCAAGAGCAAGGGAATACGATGAGTGAGTGAAGAGAGAATGGCCAGAGGAAACAGAATGGATCAAGAACATAGAATGGATAGGGAAAATAGATTTGGAAGGGAAAATAGAATGGATAGGGAAAATAGATTGGGAAGTGAGGATAGAATGGCAGAGAATCATGGTGCGTACGAAAGGTATGAGAGAAGAGTGGAACGTGTGGGAAAGTGGAATGTAAAATTTACGGGAGAGTCGGATGGTTCGTCGGTGAATGCATTTTTAGAACGGGTTGAAGAATTACGAGTAGCGAACGATGTGTCTGAGGCACATTTGTTTAAGTCGGCGACGGAGTTGTTAAGTGGAAGAGCCCTCTTATGGTTTAGGACCGTAAGGAGTGAGCTGAGAAACTGGCAGGAGCTAGTTCAGGAAATTAAGGCGGAGTTCCTTCCTGCGAACTACGATGATCTTCTCTTGGAGGAGATTAATCGTAGATCCCAAGGGAAGGACGAAACCTTCGGCGCATACCTCGCCGTGATGAGGACGTTGTTTAGGAGGTTAGGTGAGCCGTTGAGTGAGAGTAGAATGCTTGGTATTTTGAAGAAGAATGTGGATCCATTCTTCCAGAAGCAAACAGCTAGCGCTAAGCCGACTACGGTGAAGGAGCTTGCGGTGCTTGGAAGAGAGATGGACACATTGAAGGGGAATGTGGATTCTTTTACCCCTCCCCCTCGTGGGAAAAATTTGGAGTGTGGGTATCAACCTAGTGCGGCAGGTCTACACCGAGTGGCGGTTGTTGAGTCAGCACCAGATAACCCATTCCGAAGGGTCGTTAGGTGTTTCAACTGTAATAGGGAAGGTCATTTTTCGAATTCGTGTCCTGTTGCTAAAAAGTGTTTTGGTTGTGGTGCGTTGAATGTGTATCGGAGGGATAGCAAGAAATGTTCGGGTTCAGGTTCGGGAAATGGGCAACGGACTCTCGGGTCAGCAGGACGAGAACTCCGTCGCAATTAGTTAGGTCGTCTGCTGACGATCAGCTGGTGGACAGGGTTGAGTTAGGGTTTACACTCGCGGCAAATGGTAGGGATAGTCGACCTTATTTGAAGGTCAACATTTTTGGCATTAGGTTTTTAGGGCTTTTAGACTCTGGTGCTTCTCGCACAATAGTAGGTAGGGATGGGTGGAGAATTTTGAAGGGTTTAGGATTAACGTTAGGGAAATGTAGTATAGGTTCGGTTGCGCTGGCGGATGGGGCGGGAGTAGGAGTAGTTGGATCATTGTCGCTTCCAATGGAGGTGGAGGGCAAATCCATACTACTTGAATGTTTAGTTATACCAACCCTCCCACATTTATTGATCCTTGGCGCAGACTTTTGGGCGCTATCGGGAATAGTCCCGGATTTGAGATCAGGTGTGTGGAGTTTTTCAGAGCACGAAGCAGTTGCCTCAATAACAGATGTAGGGTCCATTAGGGAAAAATCAGATTTAGGTAGTGAGGATAGGGAAAAGTTAGATAGGTTTTTAGAACAGTTGTTTCAGGAAATGACTGAGGGGTTAGGCTGTACCAATTTAGTTGAGCATAGGATTAGGACGACTGCAGAACCGATAAAGCAACGGTATTACCCTGAGTCCTCCGCAATCCAAAAGAGTATTGACAAAGAGCTTCAGGAGATTTTAGATGCTGGAGTTATTCAGAAGTCTACGAGCCCTTGGGCACCTCCAATTTTGCTCGTCAAGAAAAAGGATGGAAGCTTTCGGTTTTGCGTCGATTATAGGAAGCTTAACGCTGTAACAGATAGGGACGCTTATCCACTTCCGTTTATCTCAGCGATTTTGGATAAGCTTAGGAATGCAAAATTTTTGTCATCACTTGACATCAAGTCTGCATACTGGCAGATACCCATGGAGGAGGAATCGCGCAAATACACAGCCTTTACAGTGCCTGGCCGAGGTCTTTTTGAGTTTTTGAGGATGCCGTTTGGTCTCCATAACTCCCCGGCAACGTGGCAAAGGTTTATAGACGACGTTTTGGGTCCCGACCTAGAACCTTACGTCTTTGTGTACTTCGACGACATCATCATCGTCACCGATTCCTTTGACAAACACTTAGAAATTTTGCAGGAGGTTTTCAAAAGATTAGTAGGAGCGGGTTTAAAAGTATGTAGGGAAAAATGTAATTTTTGTAGGCCTTCTATGAAATTTTTAGGGTAGGTTGTTGATAGAAACGGACTCCATGTGGACCCAGAAAACGTCGAAAGCATGTTGAAGGTTCCGGCCCCTAAAAATATCAAAGAAGTTAAAAGTTTTATAGGGACTATTTCTTGGTACAGGAGGTTTGTTCCAAATTTTGCAATTTTAGTTAGGCCTCTTACGGATCTTCTAAAGAAAAGTAAGAAATTTGATTGGACCCTAGAGTGTGAGGAAAGTTTTAGGAAAGCCAAGGAGTGCTTGGTCACGGCACCGATTCTGACGTGCCCGGATTTTTCTCGACTGTTTGTTGTACAAACAGATGCGTCTGATTACGGGATCGGAGCCGTGCTTTCTCAAGAGTTTGAGGAAGGAGAGAAGGCAGTCTGCTATATTAGTAGGTCTCTCAATAGAAGTGAGAGAAATTATTCAACAACGGAAAAAGAATGTTTGGCAGTTTTGTGGGCAGTTGAGAAGCTGCGGCCATATATCTAAGGTGTTCGGTTTACGGTCGTAACGGATCATTACTCGCTCGTGTGGCTGAACAATCTGAAAAATCCGCAAGGTAGATTGGCTAGATGGGCAATCCGCCTACAGCAATTCGACTTCAAGATCATCCACAGGAAGGGGAAGGAACATGTTGTTCCAGACATGTTGTCGCGGGGAGTTCCAGTAGTGGCTGGTATTTCGGATGCGGATACTGACCCTTGGGTGTAGAAAATGATCTTGTTAGTCGAAAAGCAACCGTTAGTTTATCCATCTTGGAGAGTAGAGAATAGGAGACTATATAAACATGTGAAACCGAAACATGTTGTAGTCTGTGAGAGTAGTGAAGAATGGAAGTTAGTAGTAGGGAAAAAGGATAGGTTAGATATTTTGAAACAGTGTCATGATAGTCCACTAGCGGGACACATGGGGGCTAGGAAAACTTATGCTAGGGTTTTAGAAAAATATTATTGGCCAAAAATGAGGGTAGATATAACGCGTTATGTGAAAAATTTTAAAATTTGCCAAACAGTGAAACCGATCAACGAGAAACCAGCTGGTCTTATGTCTGAAATGGAAGGCACCTCCAAACCATGGGAAATGGTATGTGTGGACTTGGTGGGTCCACTACCATAATCATCGAGGGGTTACATCTACATCCTCACCGTTGTTGACTACTTCACCAAATTCCCCCTTTTATTCTCTCTACGTTCTGCAACTGCGAAAGCAGTGTGCAAAGAGTTGGAAGATAATGTCTTTCTACTCTTCGGCGTACCCAAGTGGATCGTATGTGACAACGGTCCCCACTTCCGTAGCAAGGAACTGAAAGCACTTACCGCAACCTATGGGTCACAACTACGTTTTACCGCGCACTACCACCCGCAAGCAAATCCTGCGGAGAGCATTAACCAAATCATAAAAACTACCCTTCGTGCATACGTGTCGGAAAATCATCGAACCTGGGACTCGCAATTGGCAAAGGTGGCCTGTGCGATTAGGACATCCCAGCATGAGGTTTTAGGAGTTTCGCCATATTTCGCTAACTTCGGCAGGAACATGGTCACATGTGGCCGTGATATAGGATAAAGGGATAGCGATAGGGACCAAACAGGAGTAGTTGATAGAGGAAAGCAATTTAGGAAGCTACGGGAAGAGATAGCTAGGAAGATAGGAGCGGCTACCAAGAAGTCCGCGCAAACGTATATTCTTCGCAGGCGTGATGTCCAATATCAGCCTGGCGATTTGGTTTGGCGAAGAAATTTCGTAATTTCGGATGGCGCAAACTATATAGCAGCTAATTTAGCTCCTAAATTTGTTGGGCCCTACCGCATATCGAAGCGGACGTCACCTTGGACGTATATCCTAACCGATGAGAATGGCAAAGATCGCGGAACTTGGCACGCAAAGGATTTAAAACCTTATTGCGATGCTTCGGATACTTAGTCAAAAAATCAAGACCCCCCCCCCCCCTTTCCGTTTTTTTTCTTAACTTTATTTCATCTAACAAGACCATACCTCATCGTTATCTTGAACATCATTTCTTTAACTTTTTTATTTTATTTTTTTTATTTCTTTAACTCTTTTAACTTTTCTTTTAAGCTTTTGATTTTAACTTAAACTTTAATTTTAACTTTTTAAATGTCAAATTGATGGAAAATCGTTAGTGTTGTGTTGTCTTCCTATTCTTCGTTCCTTTTACCTAGTTTCACCTTAGGAAATGGTTTATATTTCTTTGAAATATAAGCACATTTCCTGGGAGGTAAGGGTGGGATATGTCGCGGTAAAATTAACCGCTACAAAAAGTATCCTTAGGATCCTTTCACGTATCCCTACCTCTTCTTTGTTTTTGGGTGTGGATGTGGCTGCAGTTAGGGGCAACCAAGGTTCCATCAGCCTATGGTTTACTCACTCAGCATTCTGCAAAAACATCCAACGTAGGTTGCTGGGGCAAAATCGGTCAAAGCTAGACCAGAAAAGGGACAGGTGGTCCCCAACGAACATTGATGAACGTGCAGACGGGCGGTCTCACTTAAAACACAAAAACTGCCTAATGGAACCTGGCAAAACACACAAGGCAGCACAACAACACTCAATACAAACATCCATGGTAGATGATCAATTCCTACCCAACGTTTTACGTCACTTTGACAAAATTAGTATGGCCTTCTGCCCAACCTAAACTTACAATCAACTTTTAACTAAAATTTAAATGATATTGACATAAAAGAAGAATCACTTAGAGACGTGTTTCCGATTTTATTCTCATTTCCCTTTGCTAACGATTTGGACGAAGGTCTACGAACAGTACTTCGAACTTTCAAACTAAGCTTCTCCTGTTCTTTGCTCTCCGAGAAAATATCTTCTTCGTACTTTAGTTTGGGCCGGTTTGGGCTGGGGACTTTGCGCGAATGAAATAATTTTTCGGAGTAAGTCTTTCTTTAGGGGTTGAACTCGTCCACTAGGCTACTGGTGATCACATCACCTGAACGCAAAGGACCGCGGGTAGTTGATTCGTGACATCTCACTCGCACATTCTAGCCTAATGGCGGAATGCTGCAGTAAAAGTGAGACCGAACAACACCACGCTTAAAGGTTTGACGAGGATGGCCGGATGGCCGATGCCGCATGGATGAGAAAAACCCGCCATCTTGTTGGCCTCTTTGATTCTTGGTTGCGAAAGAACAAAGATCTAGGAGAAAGCTTGCGAAAAATTATAGCGATACTTGAGAGATACGAGAATTTTCTTTTTTTGGCGAGATTAACCTAAATTTACGGAGAGGTTAAATTCCAGTTGGGAATTGCGGAATAAATCTTGGAGGTATACGGAGAAGATATTTTCTAACGGAGTTGAGGATAGTCAGGATAGTCAGGATAGTGACAAACCAGGAGAGAAGCTAAGTATTTTGTTTTATTTCTTATCCTTTACACTTCGAAAAATCCTAACTTTTCAAGAATTTTTCGAGCATTTCTAAAGTCGCCTTATTTGGGCAAAAACGAAGATCCGCTAGGCCTTCGTTGTCCTACCGTTTATTTTCTTTCCCGAGATTGCGGGACTCGCGACCGTTTTCCTCTATTTCTATTTTTTACTTTTTTTTACTTTCGGAAACTTTCCATAAGTTTTTCTTCTTTGTGTTCAAACGACACACTAATCTGTTGCTTTTTAATTTTCCACTTTCTAAAACTTTTCTTTATTCCGAGAATTGGCCTCCTGCCAACCTCGGAAGAAATTCTGTACTTTTTTTTTTCTTGAAAAGGTTTTAGTCCAGGCTTCGGCCACGGTTTTATCCAGACATTCGATTATTCCAATAAAATCAATTAAACTTCCCTTTGGGAATTCCAACGCATCTTCTTTTTTTTTTTTCTTTACATCAAGGGTTGAAAATTTAATCCTTCAAAAATTTTCTGGCGCCCACAGTTTTTAGGACACCCTGTTCTATAAATTGATTACCTTAATAAATTTTATTAGCATCCCCTTAATTCACTTTCGATTAATTTAATTTTCCTTTTATCAACCTATCGAACACACCCAGCTGTGCTAGCCGCGGTGACAGCATATATTCATTGCTGGATGCACTTTTGTTTTCTTGCCAACGCTTCCTATCAAATAATTACCATCTTCCATCTGTCATTTTACCTTCTTTTCGCACGCCGGCCAGCTGTGCAAAATATTTAGTTTCATTTAGTTTTTTTTTTTGATCGTACGCGGTTTTTTAAAGTTTCGTTTACATCGTAAATTTAGTTGGCTCATTAAAATACATATAGATATTATAATACTGTAACGTGTGCTTAGTTCGCAAAAATAAAACTCTACCTTTCAATTTAATTCTACCACTTTATTCAGTATCTACTTTCGATATACACTTTATTTGAACTCAACTCGACTTTTGGACTATCACTTGTATTTACTCTTAACTTTATCACTCTATAAACAAGACTGCCCTCTGGTTGCCTCGGGCGGGCTATTTATATCGAATGACATGCCATCTAGAACTCTCCAGTAACTTCTACATTGTCTCCACATTTGCTGTCTACTCTCTGTCTGTCTGTCTCTCTATACACTCACACACACTGGCTTACAAGCAACGCCTGTCATTTATACCATTCCATTAAAGTGTTGCCAGTTGTGTTTTCGGTTGAACGTTTTTCGATTAGGAAATTGGTATAAAATGTTGGGTTCACGTTACACTGCCCCCTCCTTAGGATTGTTCGTCCCGAATAATTCCATCTGCAGCCTCGCCACTATATCGATGCAGCCTGTCACAATGAACTACTTTTAACTTGCCTCTTAGTCCTCTTTGGATGCGGTAAACCACGTCGTTAATCCTCGTGACTACAGTATAAGGACCTTCCCAGTTTTGCTGAAGTTTCGGTGACAATCCCTTTTGACGATGAGGATTATAAAGCCACACACGATCTCCTGCTTGGAATCCTGACGTTGTCGCTTTTGTGTCGTACCGTGTCTTCATCCGGTCGCTGTAGGCTTTCATCCGTTCCCTTGTTCTTTTATGGATGTCAGCGAGTCTCTCCTTGAGGTCGTCCACATACTCGTTTGTGTCCTGTGGCTCCTCTGTGGGGCATCCAAATTTAAGTTCGCTGGGCAGCCGCATGGTTTTCCCGAACAGGATGTCAGATGGTGTTTGTCCTGTCGAGCTATGTACTGCACTTCTATAGGCCATCAGGAATAGTGGTACGTGCCTATCCCAGTCTCTTTGGTAGTCGCCTACGACCTTGGTGAGGTGTTCTTTCAAGGTCCGGTTGAATCTTTCAACCATCCCATCAGATTGTGGATGAAGTGGTGTGGTTCGCGTCTTCTTAATGCCAAGTAGTCCGCACACTCCTTGGAAGATGTTTGACTCAAAGTTCCTCCCTTGGTCGGAATGGAGTTCCATAGGCACGCCAAACCTACTAACCCAGTTAAACACAATCTGGTCGACCACCGTTTTGGCTTCTTGATTTGGGATGGCATACGCCTCAGGCCACTTGCTAAAATAGTCCATTACAACCAGAATGTATTTGTTTCCAGCGTTGGTCTCTGGAAAAGGCCCAGCCACATCTACTGCAATCCTCTCAAAAGGCGATCCAACGTTGTACTGATGCATCTTACCTTGAATCTTCCTACCAGGTCCTTTGGTTGCAGCACACTTGTCACATGTTCGGCACCACTTCTCCACGTCATCTCTAGCATGTAACCAGTAGAACCGATGTCGCACCTTCTCCAGTGTTTTGTTTACCCCCAGGTGGCCTCCAGAAGGTCCGTCGTGCATCTCCTGAAGAACTTCACTGACTTTCGATTGTGGTACGATCAGCTGCATCACATATGACTTACCGTCAGCGGATTCCCATCTTCGCCTGAGGACACCTTCTTGCACATATAGTGAGTCCCACTGTGCCCAATAGGCTTTGAGAACTGGACTCCTGTCAGAAATGTCTCCCCATTCCGGTTTCTCTTCATTTTCTTTCCATGCGAGAATGGGTTCGATATCTGGATCTTCCTGTTGAGCAGTCCTCACTTCCTCATTGCTCCATCCGCTTATGGGGTCAGCTCTTAGTCGCTGAGCGGTAATGATTTCTTTGTCTTCTTGCCGCTTGCAATGCTTGCAATCCACTTTGCAAGGTCTTCGTGATAATGCATCGGCGTTTGAGTGCAGCTTTCCTCTGCGGTGTTGGATCTGGTAGTCATAGGTCTGCAATCTTTCTATCCACCTTGCGACTTGACCTTCTGGATTTTTGAAGTTCAACAGCCAGCTCAGAGCACCGTGGTCTGTCCGCAGAAGGAATTTCTGTCCATAGATGTACTTATGGAAGTGCTTTGTTGCCAAGATAAGAGCTAGCAGTTCCCTTCTGGTCACGCAGTAGTTCCTTTCGGGTTTCGATAGGACCTTGCTGTAGTATGCCACCACTTTCTCTTCGCCATCATGCACTTGGGATAGTACCGCCCCGATTCCAACGTTGCTTGCATCTGCGTCGACGATGAATGTTTTGCCAGGTGTTGGATGTGCCAGCACTGGAGCGTTACAGAGGCGGTATTTGAGTTCCTGGAAAGATTTCTCACACTCACCTGACCATTTAAACTGCTTCCCCTTTTCGGTGAGCTGATGCAAACTCTTTGCAACTCCAGCGAAGTTCTTAACGAAACGTCGGTAATATGTGGCAAGTCCCAGAAAGCTTCGGAGTTGATGTTTGTCCTGTGGTGTTGGCCAATTTTTGACGGAGTCAACTTTTTCAGGATCAGTCTTTACTCCTTGGGATGAGATGATGTGTCCCAAATACTTGACTTCGGTTTTGAAAAGTGCACATTTTTCTGGATTCAGTTTAAGGTTAGCCTCTCGAAGTCTCTGAAACACGGCTTTAAGGTTCTTACAATGTTGGTCAAATGTTTTCCCGTAAACAATGACATCGTCCAAGTAGACTAGGCAAGCTTTCCACGTCAGTCCTTGAAGAACGCACTCCATCAAACGCTCGAATGTTGCCGGAGCGTTACATAACCCAAACGGCATAACTTTAAACTGCCAGAGCCCATTACCTGTAGAAAACGCCGTCTTTTCCCGATCATCAGGGTGGATGTCAACTTGCCAATATCCGCTCTTCAAGTCCAGCGTCGAGAACCACTGCGCTCCCTCCATGGCATCCAGGGTATCACTGATTCTGGGCAGGGGATAGCTGTCCTTCTTAGTTACATCATTCAGCCTTCGGTAGTCCACACAAAAACGAGTGCTTCCGTCTTTCTTTTTCACTAGCACCACTGGTGACGCCCAAGGACTTTTGGAATTTTCGATAAGACCGTCCTTTTTCATTGCTGTTATCATTTCCTCAACCTCACCTTGTTTGGCCAGTGGAAGACGTCTTGCAGGTTGACGAATCGGTCTTGCATCTCCTGTGTTGATGCGATGCTGCACCAACTGTGTCCTACCATATTGCCCCTTTTGCGATGCGAAGATATCAGTGTACTCTTGTAGGAGACTTTCAGCCATCCTTGTTTGTTGGTGATCAAGGTTGGATGAATTCAGTATTTTAGCTCTGATGGTTTCGAGCTCCTCCGGAGTTATAGGTTTTCTCGGAGCTTCGTCTGTGATCTTCGTAATTGCTGCAACCGATTCGCAACGTCCAACGACTTCTCCTTTCTTCAACCTTACATCGTACGGTCTGGTGTTTAGTAATCGTACGGGGACCATTTTGTTCTTAGGTGCTACCAGTGTTTTCCCAATGATGACGCTTTGGGAGGAACACTCTGGGTCTGGTTCCACCATGAGGTATCGAAGGCTTCCAAACTCACCTTCCAGTTTTGTCCAAACGAACACTTCAGAAGAAGGAGGCAGAATAAGATCTTCCCTGATGACAGTTCTCAGTGTCGACGTACTTTCGTTCGAATAAGTCATTGGAAGTTCCTTATTTTGGTACTTCAAAACCTGATTACCGATGTCCAAAATAACTCCGTGCTGTTTCATAAAGTCGATTCCAATGATGCACTCGTCACATATATCTGCCACCAGGAATTGATGAGTAAACACTAGGTCGGCCAGTCGGATCTTAAGACACACTTCTCCATATACTCTTGCTGCTTCTCCCGTTGCGGTTCTTAGACGGTAGCTATTGGTGTTATGAAGCCACGTCGTCTTTACCAGGTCTCGACGTACTATGGAGGCTGTGGCACCGGTGTCGATGGTAGCCACATGTTTGTTCCCGTTAATAGTAGTCTCCACAGTCAGACTTTTGTTGTCTCGTTTGGTCTGAGAGACCTGGATGGTGGTTCTGGGGCCATCGATACAAGAAACCAGCCTCTGCCCCTCGAAGTTGGTTCTTACTCGTTTCCCTGATGGGAAACGGGCTGATAGGCAACGCTGGTGTTGTTGTTACCTTGCTCTGGGCTGGATCTCTTGCTTCCACAATGTTGACAACCTGCTTTGTTTGGTGGTAGTCGGCATTGACGCTGTAAGTGCCCGGTCTTGTTGCAGTTCCAACATCTTGCTAGTCCGCTCCGGTTCTTTTGTATTTCAGCTCTTTGGCACGAGCATTCTTCGACTATGGCCTCTCTAAGTCGATGTACTCCCTGAGAAGCCTGTTCTGCTGCTTCAATTGTCAATGCGAATGCTAAAGTTTCGGAAAGAGTACGTGTTCTAGCAGTTCGCACAGACCTCTGAAGATGTATATCGGAAATGGCACGAACGAAGGACTCAACAGCGAGCTGGTTGATGATTTCTTCTCCAGCATCCGGGTATGCCAGGTGAACCAGTCTTTCGACGTCTGCTTGGAGCTGCTGTAGACTTTCACCCCTTTTCTGGACTCTGTTATTGAGTTGGACTCGGAAGACTTCTTTCAAGTGGCTATCTCCAAAGCGTTTATCTATAGCTGCCACGAGAGAACTGAAATCGCCGCTCTTACCAGCTGGAACTGTTTGAAGTAATTCAGCTGCTGGTCCTCTAAGAGCAAGAGTCAGTGCAATGTACTTGTCTTCGTCATCCCAGCCATTTGTTGTCGCGGCTGCCTCAAATTGTCTCTTATAGACTGGCCAAGAAGACTGTCCATCAAATGTTGGGGGTTTCATCTCCTTTTTCCTTGCAAACTCCCCAGCAGACTCTCGAATTTTGATTTTCCGGATCTGGTCCAATTCCTTAGTCAGAACAGAGAACTGTTTATCACATCGGGTTTCTACGATTTCGAAACGATTCTCTACAACAGAAAGCTGTTTCTCCACACCTTCAACGCGTTCGTCTAGGGCACATACATTTTTCTCAATGTTACCCAATTTACCTTCTAGAATGTTTTTCTGACCTTCCAAAACATTCTGTTGCGCCTCAAGTCTTTCGAGAATATTCTGTTGTTCTTTCTTTTGTTCGTTTCGTTGTGCTTCCAGTTGTTCGAGAACATTCTGCTGTTCCTTCTTTTGCTCGTTTCGTTGCTCTTCAATCAGCTTCTTTTGTTCATTTCGTTGTGCTTCAAGTTGTTCGAGAACATTCTGCTGTTCCTTCTTTTGATCGTTTCGTTGTTCTTCCAGACGTCCGAGAATATTCTGCTGTTGCTCTTCAATCAGCTTCTTTTGTTGTACTTCGAGTCTTTCGAGAACATTCTGCTGTTCCTTCTTTTGCTCGTTTCGCTGTTCTAACAAAAGTTTCATCATGCTAGAAAAATCTACACTTTCCCTTACTTCCTCTTCTTCCACTTCTATTTCAAAAACAAAAGTGTTTACGTCTTCCCCTTGCTGTTCCAAATAGTTACGCAAGCGCAGGACGAGCTCATTTTTCGATCCCGCTCTAGAAAGATTTCGCTTACCTAACTCACCTTTAAGCTCAATGCAGTTGAGCTCTTCTAACAACTTACCCATTTTCACTGTATATAATTATTATTTTCTTTTTACTTTTTTTTTTACACTTTACTAGTCAAATAAGTTTTATTTACACTTCTGACACCAATGTAACGTGCGCTTAGTTCGCAAAAATAAAACTCTACCTTTCAATTTAATTCTACCACTTTATTCAGTATCTACTTTCGATATACACTTTATTTGAACTCAACTCGACTTTTGGACTATCACTTGTATTTACTCTTAACTTTATCACTCTATAAACAAGACTGCCCTCTGGTTGCCTCGGGCGGGCTATTTATATCGAATGACATGCCATCTAGAACTCTCCAGTAACTTCTACATTGTCTCCACATTTGCTGTCTACTCTCTGTCTGTCTGTCTCTCTATACACTCACACACACTGGCTTACAAGCAACGCCTGTCATTTATACCATTCCATTAAAGTGTTGCCAGTTGTGTTTTCGGTTGAACGTTTTTCGATTAGGAAATTGGTATAAAATGTTGGGTTCACGTTACAATACATAATTAATAATACCCTCCAAGCAAGAAGGAAGTGTCGGAGAAAAAAAAAAGTGCAACAGTGGAACAAAAAAATTTTTTTCTGCTCTTCTGCAACGTTAAAGATTTCGAACGCTCCTTCTAATCTTTCCACCCAGCGCTTCCATTTTCCCTTCGATTTATCGAATTGCTCGATATGAAAATTCGCGTGTATTACTTGTGACATTTTATCGTATATATTATATGCATATATTTTTTTTTTTTTGCCTCGTCGCCAAACTATTGTGACCGAATAAATGAAAGACTGATGCTATTGAGTTGCAATACCAGACTGACTTTAATGTCACCATTAAAAATAATACAAAGCTTATCTTACTAAGGAAATGAGTGAGTTTAATTATATGAGTGAGTATAGAAACAAAAGAAAAAGATCTACACGAGATAGTTTACATTTGTAATTATAACACTTATGTTCTCCAAAAGAATCAGTAGAAGACCTTATTCAAGCAGCCTTTCAAGCCCTTGATGCAGACAATCTTATTAAGAATAAGACTACTATAAGAACTCTGCTGGGGAACCAAGAATAATAATTCGAGCTGACGGCAATGCCATAGCTATTTAAGTTCATAGAAAATTATAATCACTGTAACATACACTACACAATAAAATGAATTTTACTACTACTACTACTACTACTACTACTAATAAAGAGATCCATGCCTTAATTCACGCTATTTTTCTACAGCAAAACAAAGTCTTGAAAATGTCTATAGTATTCGATCAATCTTGGGCATAAAAGTCAAAATTGAACTACTGCGAAAATCTAAAATTGTCCCGCAATGAAAACGATGCCAAGCATTTGGATACACTCAAAAATATTGAAACCGCGAGTTTCCTTATGTTAAGTGTGAAGGAAAACACAATCTAGCAAAGAACAGAAAGCAAAATGTGTTAACTGTCAAGGTAATCACCCTGCAAGCTATAGAGGCTGGCCAGTTGCTAAAAGATTTCAAAAATCCAAAAGCAAAATGACATCCGGTGAAATAAAGCCTAGCAATTCAGCAAACACAAAAAGAACTTCTGAAGCTGAAGATAAATATAAGAAAGAATTTCCTAAGGAAACTGTTAAAAGCAAAAGCGATGAAAATAAATCCTCTTCACAGATTGTTAAAAACGTGCGGAAGAATGAAGAAACTTCCATTAAAGAAATTCTACAACTTATTTTTAAAAGAATTGACAATCAGGATTGGAACATCAAGCAGCTAAGTGAAGAAGTCGCTCTTAAAAAACAATGATGGACATAACACTAAAATTGGAACATTTAAAGCAAACGGTCTTTTACACCATTTATCAGAATTAGAAATCTTCTTAGACATCGAACACATAGAAATTTGTCTGGTGTCCGCAACTCATTTCTCAAGTGGAATGTTTCTTGATTTAATATCAAACCATATATGCTACCACGCTCCTCGTCCAGCTGATAAGGCTAGTGATGGATCGGAAATCCTGATAAAAAAGAGCTTAAAACACCATGAAGAAGCTATGTTTACAAACGGGAATACAAGTAACAATAATTAGTATTGGTATGAAAAAGAAAGACTTCAAGCTGGCATCAATATACTGCCCGCCAAGGCGTTTCCCGACTGAAGATGATTATACAGAACTGCTTAATCTACATAACTTCCTTGGGTATCCAGACTTATAACAACAAAAAGCAGAAGGCCTTACAAAGTTTGCCTCAAATACAATTGCGAGTTTTATTCTTCCAGATCACCAACTTACTAGCCATTGGATACTAGTAAAATACCAGTTTGTTTTATAAAGTACAATTAGGAAGAGTAGATTGTATAACACTTTAACTTATTTTGAATAGCTATTACCTATGTATTAAATTGACCATGTTGCGATCGACGCAAGGCACTCTTCCAGTGTGCCAGATGTCCGAACTTTCCGAGGGGCCAACTTTGACTCGGACCACTACCTTGTTGTAGCCAAGGTACGAATGAGGATATCTTGTTCACGACCAGCACGAACTAACTCTGTGAAGAGATATGACGTCGGAAAGCTACAATCGCAAGAGATTGCCAATGTCTTTTCCAATCGAGTGTCCCTTCAATTATCCTTGAATCCCATGCCGCCAGCATTAAACATTGAAGACCAGTGGCAGCAATGCCAAGAAGCCATCAGAACCGCTGCTTCTGAGGTTCTGGGTTTCACTCGGTCACCAAAACGAAACCCATGGTTCGATGAAGAATGCAGGCAGACAAATGCAGCCAAGCAAAGAGCACGACAAATGCTTATGCAAACACGAACGAGGGCTGCTTACGATCAGTATAACGAGATTTACAAGGAGAGAAGAAGGGAAGAACACCGACTTCTCAAAAAGAAAAAGAAGCAGCATAAGAAGCGCTCGTTTGAGGAAATAGAGAGGTGCTATGACAGGAATGAGATTCGGAAGTTTTACCAAAAGGTAAAAAGATCCTGCCAGGGTGGCAAACCCCGAACTCAAGCCAGTAAAGACTAGCAGGGAAACATAGTTATAGAGTCACAGTCGCTACTGAGGATCTGGAAAGATCATTTCTGCAGACTGCTTAACGGCGATGAGGACACAAATTCCGCTGTCAGGCAGATTGCCCCATTCAGCTTGGACGATGATCAAGAATGCCGTCCTCCCGCCCTAGAAGAAGTTAAGCTTGCTATATGCAAACTTAAATCAAATAAGACTGCAGGTGCAGATGGCCTTGATGCCGAACTTTTCAAGGCAGCTGGAGAACAGTTGGAAAGGAGCATGCACCAGCTGATCTGCTTCTGCATGATATGGTCGGAAGAAAGCATGCCCGAAGAATGGAACCTCAGTATCGTATGCCCGATTCTAAAGAAAGGAGACCCTCACAATTGCGCCAATTATAGAGGGATAAGCCTCCTTAACGTCGCTTATAAGATCTTGTCTGCTGTAATATGTGAACGTCTGAAACCCCACGTCAACAACTTGATAGGTCCTTATCAATGTGGTTTTAGACCAGAGAAGTCCACAATAGACCAAATTTTCACATTACGGCAGATCTTGGAAAAAACTCGAGAACATAATATTGATATTCACCATCTCTTTATCGATTTCAAGGCCGCGTATGACAGTATCTACAGAGACGAGCTGTACAGAGCCATCTCTAGTTTCGGCATCCCTGTAAAACTCGTACGACTATGCAGGATGACTTTGGAGAATTCACGCTGCTCCGTCAAGGTCGGTAAAGAACTCACCGAGACCTTTGATGTCGAAAAAGGTTTGAACAGATTGTAAGAAACTCAAACGTCAACACCAGAGGAACAATTTTTCAAAAGTCTGTACAATTACTCGCCTATGCAGACGATATTGACGTAATGGGAAGAAAAAAGCGTGATGTCATAGGTGCTTTTGCGAGTATCGAAACAGAAGCGGCAAAAATGGGTTTGATGGTTAATGAGGGCAAAACGAAGTATATGTTGTCATCAAACAAGGACACAGAACATCGACGAATTGGACAAAACGTCACAATAGACAGACATAACTTCGAGGTAGTACAGGACTTCGTCTACCTAGGATCCGCTGTAGACACGGACAACAACATCAGTGCGGAGATCAAACGGAGAATAACTCTTGCCAACCGTTGCTTCTTTGGGTTAAGAAGACAATTGAGAAACAAAACCCTCTCCAGAAAAACCAAGGTAACCTTATATAAGACCTTAATCATCCCAGTCCTGCTTTACGGCGCGGAAGCATGGACCTTATCGAAAGCGGATGAGGAAACCCTTGGTCGTTTCGAAAGAAAAATTCTCCGAATGATCTTTGGTTCCGTATGCGAAGACAATGTGTGGAGAAGAAGATACAACAACGAGCTGTATGAGCTGTACCGCGACATGGGCATAGCCAGAAGAGTACGCATCGCGAGGCTACGATGGTTGGGCCATGTAGAGCGGATGGACCCACACGCTCCGGCTCGTCGGGTGTTCGAAAGCACATTGCAGGGAAATCGGGGAAAGGGAAGACCTCGTCTAAGGTGGCGCAATCAAGTGGATGAAGACCTCAACCGACTTGCAGTGTGAAATTGGAGAGAGCTCGCCCGAAATCGAAGTCGTTATAGGAGGATGTTGGTTGAGGCCCAGGTTCACCCCGAACTGTAATGCCCACCTAAGTAAGTAAGTATTACCTATGTATATAAATGTTACATATATACACGATACACGAAGACACACAAATACATAAGATTACATTCTATGCTAGTTATTATCGAAATTCTATAAGTCAGTCTTGTTCCTTTTGCCTTCAAATAAACTTGTATCTTATATTTAGTTTAAATTCTAAAAGTATTGTCATTTAAACCGAATCTTATAACATGGTGTAAGGTGTGTGTCAAAAAGTAAAAAAAAAAAAAAATTAGTACAAAATAGAGCGTTAAAATTGAAAGGTGATAGTTCAATCGTAGAATTGATTGAATCCCTTGAACATAGTCGAAAAGTCACCTGTCTCTCTCGCTTTAATCGCTTTTTTTACAAACAGTGCTCTAGTGAAATAGCCAGTTGCATTCCTCCCCTGAAACAATTTAGCCGCAACACACGCCTCGCTAGGAATGCTCATCAGTTTTATCTTGAGCCTAATTTTGGGCTTACAGTCAAGTATAGAGATTCGTATTTCAGTCGCACCACCCGAATGTGTAATGCCTTACCTAGCTCTGTATTTCCCCTGCATTACGATTCACAAAGGTTCAAAAGCAACGTGCATCGGTGTCTCCTTTCAAATCCTCTCCTATTCCTAAATACTCGCATTGTGTGTTTTATAACATTATAAGGGTAATAACCCCTTGATGTGCGCAATAATTATAAAAAAAAACAGCAGCTTTATCGGTGCTTTGCAGAACCACAACTCGTCATCGGGAGCCTACAATCATCATCATCGTCATCATCCCAAGCCAAAGCGAAAAAAATAATACGCCTACGTCATCGTCTTCATCACTACAGACTCATTTTAAGTCATCGCCAAATCATCAAAACTCACCCCGTTATTCACGTCATACTCATCTAAACAGTAAAAAAAAATAACCATCAGCCGTTTTCACAGTTTTCTTCGTCAAACTGTAATACTGTTACTTGTGTAACTGGTTACAGATGTAGAGGTAAAGAAAGGGATGTTGGAAATGGAAAAATATATCGATATATATCGTATCGATATATATCAAAATTATAAATAGTGAAAGGTGCTACCTTAAAAATGAGAAAAAATAATAAAAAAAAGTAGTAAGAAAAACAAACATAAAGAATTAATTTTTTTCTGTATTTTTATTAATTAAACCAATATTTTTGAGATAGAGAATGCAGAAAAACTCTTTGATTTATGTGTTCAGCTGTGAGCCGACTTCTGTTGTTGGGCACTGTGAGATTTACAGCAGGGACAGGTATAGAAAAGAGTTTTCCAACTATGAGAAATGTATGCAAGGTATATTAGCTACATTATACAGGAAAAGGCCCATAAAATTCATGTACCTATTCATTGACCACTTAGGTTACAAATCCTTTTTAATTGTGTTCGATATTTTGGTTTATTACTGTACACTGTGAAATTATCAAAACTCACAAAATGATTTGCTAAGTGGTCAATGAATGGTTGCACACATTTTATGAGTATTTTCCTGTCTAAGATAATATAGTGCAAGGTATAGAAAAGTTTTTTTTTTGCAATAAATTTGGTATGTTTGCAGGTTAGTTTCTAGTACCCGATAAAAGTATCGTTTTTTATACCTTTTCGATACATAAATATTTATATCGATATATCGATATATCGGTGAAAAAAATATCGTCGATATATATCGATATATCAAAAGAAATATATCGATATTTTTTTATATCGATATATTTTTGACATCCCTAGGTAAAAATCATTTTTCTAAAATGTGTCGGAGAAACATCCAAGTTCGCAACATCGAACTAGCACCTAATGTGTCAGACACAGAATCTGTCATGTCAACATTGTTTATCGGAGTTCTAAATTATCAGTCTGAGAATCAGAAACTTCATCAACAACAAATCCAAAACCAACAACGTTATCAATATGATGAAGATGAGCCACAGTGGTATGTTTCACTGCTGATCAGTAACTGCAACATTTCTTGTCAACTTGACACTGGAGCTCAAGGTAATGTCATGTCTATCAATCAGCTACAAACACTTGGATTGTCACGCAGTTTAATTAAGTCAAGTTAACAAAATGTGTTAACTTTTAGTGGGGAAAAAATTTGTTCATTAGGATATTGTATGCTTAATTGTAGTTACAAAAACATAGTCTATAGTGTCAAATTTATAGCTGTCGAAATTAACTGCAAATTTCTTATTGGTCTCAAAACGTGTCTTGAAATGAATTTAATTAAGAAAACTGATGAATTTAACTTTAATGTCAATACACTGTGTAGTAAAAATAATGAAATTCAGAATCTGCCCAATTTTATATCAAACTTTAAAGATGTATTTGAAGGGTTAGGGTCCCTAAAGAAAAAGTGTCATTTGAAAGTTAAATGTGATGTCGCTGCGGTGGTTGATAGCCCTCGTAAGATTCCTTTCGCGTCAATGCCAGAATTCAAAAAGGAACTTAAAAGATAAGAAAATCTCAATGTCATAAGAGAAGTTAAAGAGCCAACCCCATGGGTTAGCTCTATTGTTTTAGTTAAAAAACCCAACGGTAATTTACGTTTGTGTCTTGATCCGCGTAATTTAAACAAAGCAATTCTTCGCCCACATTTTCAATTTCCAAACGTTGAAGAAATTAAAGCTCAATTAAATGGTTCGAAATATTTTACTGTTTTAGATGCAAACTCGGGTTTTTGGATGATACAATTGGATGAAGAATCTTCAATGCTGTGCACTTTTCATACGCCTTTTTGGCGACGTCATTTCTTACGCCTACCTTTCGGTATAAATGCGGTCCCAGAAATATTTCATTGTGAAATGGTTAAAAAGTTCAGTGATATACCAAACGTCGAAATCTATATTGATGACTTTTTAATACATGCTAAGACCAATGAGCAGCATGACAAAATCTTGAAGCTAAATCTAAGTTTAATCCTTCAAAGTTTAAATTTTGTCAAAGTGAAGTAACTTTTATAGGTCATTTGTTTAGTCATGATGGTGTTCGCCCTGATCCATCCAAAGTGGAAGCAATTTGTGCTATACCCAGGCCAAGGTGCATTACAGAGTTGCAACGGTTCCTTGGTATGGTAAATTATTTAGGTACTTTTGTCAAGGGCATGTCTGCCGAAAATTTAAACTTGCGTAATCTTTTAAGGAAAGATGTTGAGTGGCATTGGTCCGAAGACCATGAAAAAGAATCTAGAAAAATTAAAAGAGTTGATTACTAACACACCAGTCTTAACGTATTTCGATGTCAAGAAACCATTGACACTTTCAGTAGATGCGTCACAAAATGTAGTTGGAGCTGTAATTTTAAAAAATTAATAAATAGGGTGGCGCAACAGAGCGAGGAGCCCCTGGGCCTAGCGCATTTCTCACAACCATGAATTGTGAGGGAATGGAATGGACCTACAATTTTCTGCCGGTTCCAAACGGCTAATCGAGAAAGCGCTTTTCATGGCAATGAATACTATCGGAGGACTTGCCAATTCCTCGCGAAAGGCGATACCCGTGGAAAAAACATTTTTGCCTCTGTTGGGATTCGAACACGTACCTCTGGATTAACAGGCGGACATGCTATCAGTTTTCAATTCATTTTTATTTATTTAATGTTTAAACTAGCTTACATAATAACTTAATTAACTTACTGACCCTAGGCGGGTACTCTAAATTACACAATAACTTATTTCAAATGCCTTTCGGCCTAATGATCTAATATCTAATTCTAACTATAAGTTAAAGTATATAGTAGTATATATATAGATGAAGAATAGTGAGAATAGTATCAAGAGACGAAGTTTTCTTATTCGGTTCTGTAGCAACATAGACCACATTCATAAAATATCAGATAAATATTGTTTTTTCTACAATGATCTGTAGCATCCTGGTGAGATATTTCTTATCAAGGCATTCAACTTTAATAACAAAACTTTCAACAGCACCAAAGAAGACAGTACACAACAGTCCTTGCTATATAAAATTTCTTTATACGGATATTATCCTCAAGAATCTCGGGATGTCCGATGCCAATTATGGTTTCAACGTGATTATGCTTTTCTTGCAATTGGTTGCTTTCAAAACTCAAATCCTTTGCATATTTTACCCTTCGAATAAAAATGTACTCTCAATGATATTCGGATAGCAATAGAGGATATAATTTATATGTGTAGATAGTTCAACTCGTACAAAGCTATTTGCTAAATCATAACATTGATTGTATTTAAATAAGTGATTTGAAGTTGCACAAAATATGAAATGAAGATAAAATATTATTGTCGAGTGTGATATTTAGTTATATAAGAAGAAGAAAAGAAAAGTTACGGTTTCATGTTGTTATGACGCATTTATAGATTTGATACGCAATATTGTTCATGTTCATGCATAGCATTTTCGGAATTTGATGTTTACTAATAAAGAAAAAATCAATGAATAATATTTTTTCCAAAAGACGATTTTGTTAGTGTAGAAAATGAGAAAGACAACGATGACGATGAAAATAATAATAACATCCTATAAGAGTGATAAGCTTTGAAATGCAACGTTGTTAGGACTTTTTGTAATGTATAGTAGAAGAAGTATGTATGTAGAAATTATCAAAATCTAAATAAAAACAACAAGCAGTGTAGTTGATGGTAGTTTTTTAACTTTATATTCTTTTGTGTGATATATATATATATACATATATATGCATTTATTGCATATGTATAATGATATGTATATATATCTCTATGTACATATTAAGGTAACTAATTTAAGATAAATTAAGGTAACCTCCCATTCAAAATTGAATATGGTTGAAAATTCATCCTGAAAAAAGAAAAATTGCGTTGAACGCACTCAAAACAATTTATAAACAACCACGTAATGGCATTGTAATGAAATAAATGAAATAGAACGAACCTAATACGCATGGAAAACAAATACATATAAGGCTATGATTGATTGAACGATTGATTGAAATGACCGAATCTTTCAAATGAACGATTGATGATTGATTCGATCTTTTCAAATGAACGATTTACCCAGCTCTACTCGCTCGCTTCTCAACTACGCAACAAGTAGTGCCGTTTCTGTCTGCTTTTAACAGAGTTGTAACTAAATGAAAACTGTTAGCTCGTCTCATCAACATTTGAAAGCGCGTAACGTAACAAGTGCGGAAGTATTTATTTTTCAAATTTCGCTTTTATCGCAAATAAAATGCAGATTTCGCTTTTATCGCATCTATTTCGTAAAAACGAAATTTACGTGCCCCTAACTATAACTAGTATTAAAGCTAAGAAAATAGTAAAAAAAACTTAGCTTTCTTGATAATTTTTTGCTTTTTATTAAAATTACTTACAACTAGTTAAAACTACTTAAAACTAATTAAAACTACTTAAAAACTACTTAAAACTAGAGCAGCCACAGTAGCTTTTCTTTGTTTTTTTTTTTTTATTTTGATTTTTTACAATTTTTTTTTTTTTTGGGTTTCGACGCCCGCCGCTTTAGGTTTTTTTTTTTTGATTTTTGTGTTTTTACTTTTTTCTTTTTTTTTGTTACGTTTTTAAATTTTTTTTTTGGTTGCCACTGTGCCCACCTCCTATACCCTAAGTCTTACACACTAGGCCTTTGCGACGTTTGTTGTTGTTGTTGTTTTGACGTTTTAATAACGTCCCGTCGATCACGATCTGATACCGCCCTACTGAACCGGAGGAGCTCTTCAGCTTCTCCGCCTATTGCGGCGACGTCCCGGCCAAAAAGGAGCCGTCGTTCCACGGACTTACTGCAGATATGGTAGATTAACGGAACCACCGTTCTTTCCTGTATCAAACCTATCATGTCAAAATAGAGGAAAGCCTACGGTGGGACAAATCCACTGAAACGTGTTCTCTCCATATATTCTATGTATGTTGGGGAAGTAAGCCCCAAATATCAGGCCATTGTTCGAAGACATCGCCCTTGCAGTGTGACCCCGAGTCAGTTTTATCATGAAGTTGTCGATTCTGTTTATTTGAGCCCCATTGTAAAGGACCCCATTTGGATAATATTTTCTGTACTCCGACTCTGGTGTTCTGTGCAATCCAAGACAGACACGCAGACACTGTCTCTCAAACACCCGAATCTTTTCCATTTGAGACGCTGTAACATTGAACCACACAGGGCACCCATAGACAATCATTGGCCTTATGAGGGCCATGTAGCAAATCACCTTCACTCTGCTATCAAATTGACTGCTGTGAAACAGTCGCCTTGTCAGAGCAACAGCTCCTCTAGCCCTGGCCAGAGCCGCATCCATATGTTTGTTAAAATATAGATACTGATCTAGCCAGAGGCCGAGGTATTTGACTACTACTTTGCTTGGCAGTGGGTGGCCATGTAGATCAACGATCACCAGCTTGCGCCAGTTCTTTCTCGTATCCAATGAGGCCCGAGCCATCGGGGTCCTAAACACAATTGTTTCCGATTTCTGAAAGTTGATATTCAACTCCCAGTCATCGCAAAATTGCTGAATCTTATCAAAGTCAAGCTGCAAAAGTAATCTGATGACCTCGATCTTTGGACCTGTTCTGTACGCGATTAGGTCGTCGGCGTACGCTATAGCATGAAGGGAACCAATTAGATTGCCGGTGAAAATGCTAAACAAAATAGGCGAATTCACCGCCCCCTGTTGTAGACCGTTCTGTGTTTTAAAAGTTCTGGTAGAAGTTCTATTGCAACTTTTGACAGCAAACGTTCTACCATGAAGCATGTCATTTAGAATATATAGTAGTGGTTTACTCATGCCATTCCTGATCAACTTATAGAAAAGACCGTCTAACCAAACGGTATCGAAAGCCTTCTCCAGGTCAACCAGACATGCACCCGTACACTGATTTTTAGCTTTGTTCCATTGAATATCAGATACTAGTTTAGACGCGGCATGTATGGTATCATGACCCGCCTTATAACCGAACAGATTTTTGGGAATAATATGTTTGTCCTCAGCCCATGTGGACAGAGCTCTATTGAGAACTTTCTCGAATACTTTGCTGATACTCGGAAGAAGACTAATTGACCGGAGATTTGCTGGATTGGAACCATCCTTACCTTTTTTAAGGAGAGGATGGACCACTGCCGTCTTCCAACGCACTGGATAATATGCATTATTCAGCGCATTGTTGAACAACGTGGTGTATATGTCCACCGCTTCCGAAGGAAGGTTTCGCACCACAACATTGGGTATGCCGTCGACTCCTGCTGACTTCTTTTTCTTTATTTTGTGAAAGATGTCCAAGAGGTCCATCTTAGAAACAAACAGGGTGTTATCCCCGTTTCGCTGGGCGATGACTGCATTTGCAAGTCGGTCGTCATTGAACCTAGTGAAACCAGGATTCTCGGATCGCGAATGCGAGATCTCGTCTCAAAGATAGAAGTGTCCAACGAAGGCTCTATTCTCAAGGTCGTAATTCGGGCGAATGCTTTCATTCACCTTATATACTCGCTCGAAAACAGCACCCACTGTTGCAGCGCCGAAATTCAATTTCAAATAACTTTTTGCTGGAAAATAAATATCGTATTCCAATTAGAAATGAAAACGTATCGATTTTATTTTCTAAAGAAAAACATATAAATTATAAAGAATTATTGAACATTCTAGATAACTAACTTACATTCCTTTTTCTTCCTCTTGAAAATTAAATTTTAAACCGGCGACCACAACTCTTTGAAAACACAATTTGAAATGAATAAAATGGAAAATCTAAAACTATGACAAATATCAAATGAACAAAAAACCATAGCAACGTAGTGATCGAAAAATAAAAAAATCAACAAGTAGAAAAATGCGAAGTAGAAAAGGCAAAGTTAATATGAAAAATGAAATTAAAAGTTAAAGCTAAATCAAAAAGCAAACTTGTGGCCACCGCAATTTATCAGAAAAGAATATGGTACATTAAGTACTTTAAAATTATAAATAAATAAAAAACTGGGTTAAAGACACCCACCGTCTCTACCTTCTCTTGAGCATCTTCCACTATAAAGTCCAAGATGGCCTCATTCGGATCTATCCCTATTGTCATAAGTAAGTTTTTATTCTCTGTCGTCCTTTGGAGTTTAATACCCTGAAGGTCATTTTGATCTTTTCTCCTAAAAATTTTATTTATTTCCGGAAACATACTTGGGTTGTTGGACTGTACAGCCCGAATTTTGTTGTTCCAGAAAAGAGATATAGATATTCTGTAGTTTTCTTTAATTAACTGTTGGAGATTTTTGATCTGTGACTTCAGAGTTGCAATCTCCAAATCGTGTCGGTCAATAAACCTCCTGTGCAAGCATTTGAATCTTGACAGGAGTCTACTTTTTTGTTTGTTAAGTGCGTCTATTGCCGCGTTTCTGTACATGTTCGTAGAGTCATGTTGCCTATATTTAGGAATTGTCCTGTCCATTGTACTACGGATCGCATCCTCCATACGTTGCAGGTACCCATCGATCTCAACGTTCGAAAGATTCCTGTTGCATGGCGGCGCAATACCGTTCGAACGAAGTTTCCTTGAGACGGCACCGGAAAAGCGCGACCAACGTGTCTTACCGTAGTTGTAAGAGTACGATGGCACGTACTCCTCCAGTTCCACAAGGTCGTTCGGAAGCAGTATCACTGCGGCAAGTCCACAGTGGTCACTGCCGTACTCAACCGTCGTCAAACAATTTTTCGTCCGTCGAAGAAAGTCGTCGGTCAGTTTCCGTCTTGAGTCTAAAAGCAATAAATCCAAATAAGAGCCACTTCGAGGATATGAAGGCCTGTCAGTAGCCAGCAGATCGATTTTACACTCAATGCTGTGAAGCCCCAGCCAATTGAATAGCTGGGTCCCCCTTGGATTGGCTAATTGATTTCCCCAATCTTGGTGTTTATCATTGTAATCACCGGCCAAAAAGAAATAGCTTTATTCTGAGTTCAGTTTCAGAGTTCGAAAAAGTGATTCGAGCTCTGTTATAAAACATGAGGGTTGAGAAGCCTCCGGTGCATAGATCGCGACCACATACAACCGCCTCCCATGTTGGAGAGAGATGCATACAATACACGCTTCCAGCAACCGGAATCGGCGTACTTCATCACTATATATTACCTTATGAGCAATGCCCTTACGTATGAAGATCGCAACCCCACCCGCGAAAGTCGAGTTGGGTCGGTCTCTCCTTACGATAATGTAATTGTAACTCGTCATTTTGTGATGCTGGTTTAGCCTAGTTTCGCTAACCATACATACATCTGGACGTTGGTCTTTTAACAACTCAAAGAGGTTGGTTCGTCGTTCTATCCTAACTAGCGAATTCACATTCACGGCTAGGATCTTAAGAGGCCTCTCCGGCAGCGCGCCCGTTAACCTAAAAATTGCGCAAGCGTAGGCATTGCACGGTAGATCCCATCTACCCTACGCGCCTGCTCACTTATTTGCCGTGATAGACCACTCATTTGTACCTGAATGACATGCAGAGCGACCATCACCTCTGACTCCCCAGTAGCCAGTCTAAGTGCCAACGTTCGTTCGAGGAGTCAATCCCGAACGCCAAAAGGCCTAAGGTGCAAAAATCAAGCACCCTCAGCTTCAAAAATGATTTGTCGTACAGTGACGCACTGAAAGACAAAACCATTTTCGCTGTCATTGACAGGAGTTACGCGGATGGTGCGATCTCTTTCGATTAATGGGCGATTATCATGAACAAGCTCCAGGCTGTAATAAGCCCTACTTTTGGGATATTATAAAGGCTTCCCAAGCCGAAAACGGATGATGGCTAATGAGCCTATCTGAATATAAATGCCAAAATAAAGACGGCTAAGGAGCCAAACTAGTCTTTTCGATTCTGGAATAATAATGCATCTTTATTAATTCAACTTAGCCTATTTATACATAATAATCAACTTAACACTAACATCTTAAACCAATATCAAATATACATATTATAACTTACACATAGAAATATTTGGTATTCCGAATTCTGTGGGAAATAAACGAACAACGGAACCCGGTAGCATACTTGCTATGTCATCAAATTAATAGCACATGCCAATATGCATAGCCCGTCTAATACAATGCACAAATGTATCCAAATACGTCCAGCCATATGCACTACACAGTATGCAGTACATTGAACCTTAGTGAGTAGGTAGATACACTTGACAAAAGTAATCTGAAGCGTCGCGTCCCGTCATCGTCAGTGGCATTGAAATTATTACTTAATAATTTAGTGCATGAGGTTGATACTCATGACCATGAATGAAATACGAGTTCAAGGTTGGCTATCGTGAAGCGTAATGTGGATTAACGTCAATGACCGGAATTAAATGTATAATGACGTGGTCGCTAGTGTGATCCCTTCACACACCACCCTTCCTGGGGAAAAGGAGAAATCATGACATATCTTGATTTCTTCTTTCAAGCGACACTAATATATATATATTTTTTTTTCGGAATCCCAATATATATATATTTTTTTTTAACATTATTTTCTTTTATATTAATTGAAATAGTACATACTTAGTGTGTATCATTACTTACGCATATAATATAATATAATTTTTTTTCATTCATACAAGTAATTTATTTTTCTTATATTCTAGTTGTGTTTTTTAAACATTATTTTCTTTTATACTTAGTGTGTATCATTACTTACGCATATAATATAATATAATTTTTTTCATTCATACAAGTAACTTATTTTTCTTATATTCTAGTTGTGTTTTTTAAACATTATTTTCTTTTATACTTAGTGTGTATCATTACTTACGCATATAATATAATATAATTTTTTTCATTCATACAAGTAACTTATTTTTCTTATATTCTAGTGCACAACAGTATAATTTACTCTTATTAAAAATTAAGTTAATCAATTAAATGAAGTAGTTATCTTGTATGTATCTATATATGCATATAATATTATTTACATTCTCTTCCCCCTTTTTTTTTTTTTTTTTGATTTTGATTTAATTAGCGATTATATAAAAGTTAAATACATGTAAAATGGTTTTAGTCTATTCTTGTGTACTGTTATTCTTTTGTTATCGTATTTGATATCACAATTTACACCATTTTGAGACAAAACTTCGTATGGTCCTATAAATATTGGATCTAATTTTTTCCTAGCTTCGTTTCTTAATAAAACTAAACTTCCTTTTTCAAAACTACTACTCTTTGTTTGTCCCTCTTTATCATACCTATCTTTCCTAACATTTTTCTTCTTTATAAGCGTTTCTCGGGCATCTCTATGGGCAACTTGTAATTTATGTTTAAGGTCAATTACGTAATTGTCATAGTTGTACACCGGTTCCATTTGTTTTGTCAGATTGTTGGGTAAGCTACATTGCTTTCCAAATATCAATTCGAATGGAGTGTAACCCGTTTCTGAGTGTACGGAAGTGTTATAACAAAAAACGTAATATGGCAACCAAGTGCTCCAGTCCGTGTGTTTTTCTGAGACGTAACTTCTAAGATATGCTCCTAAAACCTTATGTGAATTTTCTAAAGCTCCTATGCTCTCATGATGGTACGCTGTAGATTGTAATTGTTCTATTCTCAAAAGCTTACAGATACTTTTGAAAACCTGGTTTAGAAATTCGGTTCCCTGATCAGATGCTATTGTATGGGGTACTCCGTACCTTAGAATAAAACCTTCTACTAGAGCTTTAGCTACTGTGCCTGATTCTTTATTTGGGAGTGGTATAGCTTCGATAAACTTGGTAAACTCATCTTGAATGGTGAGTATGTATTTAGATCCATCTTCAGATTCTTCTAAAGGTCTTACTAGGTCTATAAATATTTTGTCAAAACCTGATTCGGCTGTTGATGTGATAGTCATTGGTTGTTTCTTCGGCTGGTTATATTTGTTTCGTTGGCATACTGGGTAGTGCTTAACGAATGTCGTCACATCGTTTTGCATTTCTGTCCAAAAGTATTTTTTCTTTATATTTTGGATCATACGGTTTATACCTGCATGTCCACTGGTTGGAAGTATGTGAAAGTCGTTTAGTATTAATTTCTTCTTACAAGGATCGGTAATTTCAATAACATTATCTATGAGGTATACCTTTATATTACTTTCTTTAAACATTTCTCCAAATATATTTTTTAATTCATTAATTTTATATTCTCGACGGCCGTCCGAGAGTTTCTTTATTTCATTTTTAGTAATATAAATTCTCTTAATTGATTTGGGCCCGCAGAATTTTTGCACATCCCTCGACAATATTTTGCCAAATAATGTCGATTGGGTTGTAGTGCTGTCCTTGGGCTTCTTTAGGAGTAAACTATTCCCTTTTGGAATATACGCCAAAACTTTGTTTGGTCCTATAATTATGTCGTCCTTGAAATTAACTAAATCTTCCGTAAAATTGTCAACGATTTTTAATTCAATAACCTTAAGTCCACTTTCGGGTGGTTTCAGAAGTTCTGTTATTTTTCTTTTTGGGGTTTTATTGAAGTTTGCAAGTATTTCAACGGAAGTTTTTCTTTTAGTGTTTTTTATTGTGTTGAACAAATGATAACAGAACTTTTTTTTTATCAATTTATGGGGGAGATATGAATTTAGGGGGAAGATATGAAATTTTTTTTTTTTTTAGCTTATTTTCTCTTTTTCCTTTCCTTTTTGTAAATTTAAAAAAAATTTTTTTTTCGTAAAAATTTTAAACTGCTACATTTTTAATTTCATTAGTAATAATTTTCTGAACAATACAATTTTAAAATTCTTTGTGGCTAAATAAACTATAAGGATTGAAGTTTCTTGAATCATTTTCAGTTTCAAAAATCAAAAGAAAGAGTAGAAAAAAATCGCCAAAAATAAAAAGAAAATGGTTAAAAATTTATGGAAATTTCTTATCTTTGATAACGTTTTAAAGTTTCTTTTGCTTCTCTTTTCGTAAACTAAAAAAAACTATTTTCTAAAATAACTAATTCTAAATTTAGTTGTTGTAAAACTGTAGTACATAATATAATCAATTTGGAGACTTATCTGCTTTCTTCCTGTGAAACTCTTTGCGATGGAAGCAATGTTGTTGGAGCTGCTTGCCCTGGTCGCGCTCATGATGTTGCCCTGGTTTTTGTAGTTTGTGTCCAAAAGTAGTCATCTTGTTGGTGTTTTTTTTTTTTTTTCATATTTAAACAAATTTCTATAGTTAGGACAGGTTTTTTAATTGGTTGTTTACAACATTTTCCACTTTTCTGTTAAAATAATATTTTGTCATTTTGAAAGCAATGTAAACTATAATGACTATTATAATAATGATTATTACATCTATAAATAACAAACTAGAATTAAGTACGTTATTGTTGCTGTTGTTTACAACCACTTCGTCCTTGCTAGAGTTTCCTCCCATTTTTAGTATTTATATGAAAATTATATATATATATATTTTTTTTTTTTATAATTTTGGATTTGCTGACTTTACAAAAGTTCTTTGTTTTATTGTGTATGGATTAAAATTATTTTACTGCTTCTATTTTGCTTTGTGTACAAATTTTCTTATTACAGGTAAAGAACTTAAGGATCATTACGTATATATATATATTTTTTTTTTTTTGCTGTTGTTTTTGCTGAATTTTGTGCATAGGGGATTGTTTTATAGTTTATTTTCCGACATCAATCTGCCATCAACTCCCTGTTCTTGTTTTGTTGGACTCCTCAAGATCTACGTTCTCCTGGCAGGATCGCCATGTAATAAGCCCTACTTTTGGGATATTATAAAGGCTTCCCAAGCCGAAAACGGATGATGGCTAATGAGCCTATCTGAATATAAATGCCAAAATAAAGACGGCTAAGGAGCCAAACTAGTCTTTTCGATTCTGGAATAATAATGAATCTTTATTAATTCAACTTAGCCTATTTATACATAATAATCAACTTACACACTAACATCTTAAACCAATATCAAATATACATATTATAACTTACACATAGAAATATTTGGTATTCCGAATTCTGTGGGAAATAAACGAACAACGGAACCCGGTAGCATACTTGCTATGTCATCAAATTAATAGCACATGCCAATATGCATAGCCCGTCTAATACAATGCACAAATGTATCCAAATACGTCCAGCCATATGCACTACACAGTATGCAGTACATTGAACCTTAGTGAGTAGGTAGATACACTTGACAAAAGTAATCTGAAGCGTCGCGTCCCGTCATCGTCAGTGGCATTGAAATTATTACTTAATAATTTAGTGCATGAGGTTGATACTCATGACCATGAATGAAATACGAGTTCAAGGTTGGCTATCGTGAAGCGTAATGTGGATTAACGTCAATGACCGGAATTAAATGTATAATGACGTGGTCGCTAGTGTGATCCCTTCACACACCACCCTTCCTGGGGAAAAGGAGAAATCATGACATATCTTGATTTCTTCTTTCAAGCGACACTAATATATATATATTTTTTTTTCGGAATCCCAATATATATATTTTTTTTTTTAACATTATTTTCTTTTATATTAATTGAAATAGTACATACTTAGTGTGTATCATTACTTACGCATATAATATAATATAATTTTTTTTCATTCATACAAGTAACTTATTTTTCTTATATTCTAGTTGTGTTTTTTAAACATTATTTTCTTTTATACTTAGTGTGTATCATTACTTACGCATATATTATATTATAATTTTTTTCATTCATACAAGTAACTTATTTTTCTTATATTCTAGTTGTGTTTTTTAAACATTATTTTCTTTTATACTTAGTGTGTATCATTACTTACGCATATAATATAATATAATTTTTTTCATTCATACAAGTAACTTATTTTTCTTATATTCTAGTGCACAACAGTATAATTTACTCTTATTAAAAATTAAGTTAATCAATTAAATGAAGTAGTTATCTTGTATGTATCTATATATGCATATAATATTATTTACATTCTCTTCCCCCTTTTTTTTTTTTTTTTGATTTTGATTTAATTAGCGATTATATAAAAGTTAAATACATGTAAAATGGTTTTAGTCTATTCTTGTGTACTGTTATTCTTTTGTTATCGTATTTGATATCACAATTTACACCATTTTGAGACAAAACTTCGTATGGTCCTATAAATATTGGATCTAATTTTTTCCTAGCTTCGTTTCTTAATAAAACTAAACTTCCTTTTTCAAAACTACTACTCTTTGTTTGTCCCTCTTTATCATACCTATCTTTCCTAACATTTTTCTTCTTTATAAGCGTTTCTCGGGCATCTCTATGGGCAACTTGTAATTTATGTTTAAGGTCAATTACGTAATTGTCATAGTTGTACACCGGTTCCATTTGTTTTGTCAGATTGTTGGGTAAGCTACATTGCTTTCCAAATATCAATTCGAATGGAGTGTAACCCGTTTCTGAGTGTACGGAAGTGTTATAACAAAAAACGTAATATGGCAACCAAGTGCTCCAGTCCGTGTGTTTTTCTGAGACGTAACTTCTAAGATATGCTCCTAAAACCTTATGTGAATTTTCTAAAGCTCCTATGCTCTCATGATGGTACGCTGTAGATTGTAATTGTTCTATTCTCAAAAGCTTACAGATACTTTTGAAAACCTGGTTTAGAAATTCGGTTCCCTGATCAGATGCTATTGTATGGGGTACTCCGTACCTTAGAATAAAACCTTCTACTAGAGCTTTAGCTACTGTGCCTGACTCTTTATTTGGGAGTGGTATAGCTTCGATAAACTTGGTAAACTCATCTTGAATGGTGAGTATGTATGTAGATCCATCTTCAGATTCTTCTAAAGGTCTTACTAGGTCTATAAATATTTTGTCAAAACCTGATTCGGCTGTTGATGTGATAGTCATTGGTTGTTTCTTCGGCTGGTTATATTTGTTTCGTTGGCATACTGGGTAGTGCTTAACGAATGTCGTCACATCGTTTTGCATTTCTGTCCAAAAGTATTTTTTCTTTATATTTTGGATCATACGGTTTATACCTGCATGTCCACTGGTTGGAAGTATGTGAAAGTCGTTTAGTATTAATTTCTTCTTACAAGGATCGGTAATTTCAATAACATTATCTATGAGGTATACCTTTATATTACTTTCTTTAAACATTTCTCCTAATATATTTTTTAATTCATTAATTTTATATTCTCGACGGCCGTCCGAGAGTTTCTTTATTTCATTTTTAGTAATATAAATTCTCTTAATTGATTTGGGCCCGCAGAATTTTTGCACATCCCTCGACAATATTTTGCCAAATAATGTCGATTGGGTTGTAGTGCTGTCCTTGGGCTTCTTTAGGAGTAAACTATTCCCTTTTGGAATATACGCCAAAACTTTGTTTGGTCCTATAATTATGTCGTCCTTGAAATTAACTAAATCTTCCGTAAAATTGTCAACGATTTTTAATTCAATAACCTTAAGTCCACTTTCGGGTGGTTTCAGAAGTTCTGTTATTTTTCTTTTTGGGGTTTTATTGAAGTTTGCAAGTATTTCAACGGAAGTTTTTCTTTTAGTGTTTTTTATTGTGTTGAACAAATGATAACAGAACTTTTTTTTTATCAATTTATGGGGGAGATATGAATTTAGGGGGAAGATATGAAATTTTTTTTTTTTTTTTAGCTTATTTTCTCTTTTTCCTTTCCTTTTTGTAAATTAAAAAAATTTTTTTTTTTCGTAAAAATTTTAAACTGCTACATTTTTAATTTCATTAGTAATAATTTTCTGAACAATACAATTTTAAAATTCTTTGTGGCTAAATAAACTATAAGGATTGAAGTTTCTTGAATCATTTTCAGTTTCAAAAATCAAAAGAAAGAGTAGAAAAAAATCGCCAAAAATAAAAAGAAAATGGTTAAAAATTTATGGAAATTTCTTATCTTTGATAACGTTTTAAAGTTTCTTTTGCTTCTCTTTTCGTAAACTAAAAAAAACTATTTTCTAAAATAACTAATTCTAAATTTAGTTGTTGTAAAACTGTAGTACATAATATAATCAATTTGGAGACTTATCTGCTTTCTTCCTGTGAAACTCTTTGCGATGGAAGCAATGTTGTTGGAGCTGCTTGCCCTGGTCGCGCTCATGATGTTGCCCTGGTTTTTGTAGTTTGTGTCCAAAAGTAGTCATCTTGTTGGTGTTTTTTTTTTTTTTTTTTTTCATCTTTAAACAAATTTCTATAGTTAGGACAGGTTTTTTAATTGGTTGTTTACAACATTTTCCACTTTTCTGTTAAAATAATATTTTGTCATTTTGAAACCAATGTAAACTATAATGACTATTATAATAATGATTATTACATCTATAAATAACAAACTAGAATTAAGTACGTTATTGTTGCTGTTGTTTACAACCACTTCGTCCTTGCTAGAGTTTCCTCCCATTTTTAGTATTTATATGAAAATTATATATATATTTTTTTTTTTTTTTTATAATTTTGGATTTGCTGACTTTACAAAAGTTCTTTGTTTTATTGTGTATGGATTAAAATTATTTTACTGCTTCTATTTTGCTTTGTGTACAAATTTTCTTATTACAGGTAAAGAACTTAAGGATCATTACGTATATATATATATATATTTTTTTTTTTTGCTGTTGTTTTTGCTGAATTTTGTGCATAGGGGATTGTTTTATAGTTTATTTTCCGACATCAATCTGCCATCAACTCCCTGTTCTTGTTTTGTTGGACTCCTCAAGATCTACGTTCTCCTGGCAGGATCGCCATGTAATAAGCCCTACTTTTGGGATATTATAAAGGCTTCCCAAGCCGAAAACGGATGATGGCTAATGAGCCTATCTGAATATAAATGCCAAAATAAAGACGGCTAAGGAGCCAAACTAGTCTTTTCGATTCTGGAATAATAATGAATCTTTATTAATTCAACTTAGCCTATTTATACATAATAATCAACTTACACACTAACATCTTAAACCAATATCAAATATACATATTATAACTTACACATAGAAATATTTGGTATTCCGAATTCTGTGGGAAATAAACGAACAACGGAACCCGGTAGCATACTTGCTATGTCATCAAATTAATAGCACATGCCAATATGCATAGCCCGTCTAATACAATGCACAAATGTATCCAAATACGTCCAGCCATATGCACTACACAGTATGCAGTACATTGAACCTTAGTGAGTAGGTAGATACACTTGACAAAAGTAATCTGAAGCGTCGCGTCCCGTCATCGTCAGTGGCATTGAAATTATTACTTAATAATTTAGTGCATGAGGTTGATACTCATGACCATGAATGAAATACGAGTTCAAGGTTGGCTATCGTGAAGCGTAATGTGGATTAACGTCAATGACCGGAATTAAATGTATAATGACGTGGTCGCTAGTGTGATCCCTTCACACACCACCCTTCCTGGGGAAAAGGAGAAATCATGACATATCTTGATTTCTTCTTTCAAGCGACACTAATATATATATATTTTTTTTTCGGAATCCCAATATATATATTTTTTTTTTTAACATTATTTTCTTTTATATTAATTGAAATAGTACATACTTAGTGTGTATCATTACTTACGCATATAATATAATATAATTTTTTTTCATTCATACAAGTAACTTATTTTTCTTATATTCTAGTTGTGTTTTTTAAACATTATTTTCTTTTATACTTAGTGTGTATCATTACTTACGCATATAATATAATATAATTTTTTTCATTCATACAAGTAACTTATTTTTCTTATATTCTAGTTGTGTTTTTTAAACATTATTTTCTTTTATACTTAGTGTGTATCATTACTTACGCATATAATATAATATAATTTTTTTCATTCATACAAGTAACTTATTTTTCTTATATTCTAGTGCACAACAGTATAATTTACTCTTATTAAAAATTAAGTTAATCAATTAAATGAAGTAGTTATCTTGTATGTATCTATATATGCATATAATATTATTTACATTCTCTTCCCCCTTTTTTTTTTTTTTTTTTTTGATTTTGATTTAATTAGCGATTATATAAAAGTTAAATACATGTAAAATGGTTTTAGTCTATTCTTGTGTACTGTTATTCTTTTGTTATCGTATTTGATATCACAATTTACACCATTTTGAGACAAAACTTCGTATGGTCCTATAAATATTGGATCTAATTTTTTCCTAGCTTCGTTTCTTAATAAAACTAAACTTCCTTTTTCAAAACTACTACTCTTTGTTTGTCCCTCTTTATCATACCTATCTTTCCTAACATTTTTCTTCTTTATAAGCGTTTCTCGGGCATCTCTATGGGCAACTTGTAATTTATGTTTAAGGTCAATTACGTAATTGTCATAGTTGTACACCGGTTCCATTTGTTTTGTCAGATTGTTGGGTAAGCTACATTGCTTTCCAAATATCAATTCGAATGGAGTGTAACCCGTTTCTGAGTGTACGGAAGTGTTATAACAAAAAACGTAATATGGCAACCAAGTGCTCCAGTCCGTGTGTTTTTCTGAGACGTAACTTCTAAGATATGCTCCTAAAACCTTATGTGAATTTTCTAAAGCTCCTATGCTCTCATGATGGTACGCTGTAGATTGTAATTGTTCTATTCTCAAAAGCTTACAGATACTTTTGAAAACCTGGTTTAGAAATTCGGTTCCCTGATCAGATGCTATTGTATGGGGTACTCCGTACCTTAGAATAAAACCTTCTACTAGAGCTTTAGCTACTGTGCCTGACTCTTTATTTGGGAGTGGTATAGCTTCGATAAACTTGGTAAACTCATCTTGAATGGTGAGTATGTATTTAGATCCATCTTCAGATTCTTCTAAAGGTCTTACTAGGTCTATAAATATTTTGTCAAAACCTGATTCGGCTGTTGATGTGATAGTCATTGGTTGTTTCTTCGGCTGGTTATATTTGTTTCGTTGGCATACTGGGTAGTGCTTAACGAATGTCGTCACATCGTTTTGCATTTCTGTCCAAAAGTATTTTTTCTTTATATTTTGGATCATACGGTTTATACCTGCATGTCCACTGGTTGGAAGTATGTGAAAGTCGTTTAGTATTAATTTCTTCTTACAAGGATCGGTAATTTCAATAACATTATCTATGAGGTATACCTTTATATTACTTTCTTTAAACATTTCTCCTAATATATTTTTTAATTCATTAATTTTATATTCTCGACGGCCGTCCGAGAGTTTCTTTATTTCATTTTTAGTAATATAAATTCTCTTAATTGATTTGGGCCCGCAGAATTTTTGCACATCCCTCGACAATATTTTGCCAAATAATGTCGATTGGGTTGTAGTGCTGTCCTTGGGCTTCTTTAGGAGTAAACTATTCCCTTTTGGAATATACGCCAAAACTTTGTTTGGTCCTATAATTATGTCGTCCTTGAAATTAACTAAATCTTCCGTAAAATTGTCAACGATTTTTAATTCAATAACCTTAAGTCCACTTTCGGGTGGTTTCAGAAGTTCTGTTATTTTTCTTTTTGGGGTTTTATTGAAGTTTGCAAGTATTTCAACGGAAGTTTTTCTTTTAGTGTTTTTTATTGTGTTGAACAAATGATAACAGAACTTTTTTTTTATCAATTTATGGGGGAGATATGAATTTAGGGGGAAGATATGAAATTTTTTTTTTTTTTTTAGCTTATTTTCTCTTTTTCCTTTCCTTTTTGTAAATTTAAAAAATTTTTTTTTTTCGTAAAAATTTTAAACTGCTACATTTTTAATTTCATTAGTAATAATTTTCTGAACAATACAATTTTAAAATTCTTTGTGGCTTAATAAACTATAAGGATTGAAGTTTCTTGAATCATTTTCAGTTTCAAAAATCAAAAGAAAGAGTAGAAAAAAATCGCCAAAAATAAAAAGAAAATGGTTAAAAATTTATGGAAATTTCTTATCTTTGATAACGTTTTAAAGTTTCTTTTGCTTCTCTTTTCGTAAACTAAAAAAAACTATTTTCTAAAATAACTAATTCTAAATTTAGTTGTTGTAAAACTGTAGTACATAATATAATCAATTTGGAGACTTATCTGCTTTCTTCCTGTGAAACTCTTTGCGATGGAAGCAATGTTGTTGGAGCTGCTTGCCCTGGTCGCGCTCATGATGTTGCCCTGGTTTTTGGAGTTTGTGTCCAAAAGTAGTCATCTTGTTGGTGTTTTTTTTTTTTTTTTTTTTTTCATCTTTAAACAAATTTCTATAGTTAGGACAGGTTTTTTAATTGGTTGTTTACAACATTTTCCACTTTTCTGTTAAAATAATATTTTGTCATTTTGAAAGCAATGTAAACTATAATGACTATTATAATAATGATTATTACATCTATAAATAACAAACTAGAATTAAGTACGTTATTGTTGCTGTTGTTTACAACCACTTCGTCCTTGCTAGAGTTTCCTCCCATTTTTAGTATTTATATGAAAATTATATATATATTTTTTTTTTTTTTTTATAATTTTGGATTTGCTGACTTTACAAAAGTTCTTTGTTTTATTGTGTATGGATTAAAATTATTTTACTGCTTCTATTTTGCTTTGTGTACAAATTTTCTTATTACAGGTAAAGAACTTAAGGATCATTACGTATATATATATATATATATTTTTTTTTGCTGTTGTTTTTGCTGAATTTTGTGCATAGGGGATTGTTTTATAGTTTATTTTCCGACATCAATCTGCCATCAACTCCCTGTTCTTGTTTTGTTGGACTCCTCAAGATCTACGTTCTCCTGGCAGGATCGCCATGTAATAAGCCCTACTTTTGGGATATTATAAAGGCTTCCCAAGCCGAAAACGGATGATGGCTAATGAGCCTATCTGAATATAAATGCCAAAATAAAGACGGCTAAGGAGCCAAACTAGTCTTTTCGATTCTGGAATAATAATGAATCTTTATTAATTCAACTTAGCCTATTTATACATAATAATCAACTTACACACTAACATCTTAAACCAATATCAAATATACATATTATAACTTACACATAGAAATATTTGGTATTCCGAATTCTGTGGGAAATAAACGAACAACGGAACCCGGTAGCATACTTGCTATGTCATCAAATTAATAGCACATGCCAATATGCATAGCCCGTCTAATACAATGCACAAATGTATCCAAATACGTCCAGCCATATGCACTACACAGTATGCAGTACATTGAACCTTAGTGAGTAGGTAGATACACTTGACAAAAGTAATCTGAAGCGTCGCGTCCCGTCATCGTCAGTGGCATTGAAATTATTACTTAATAATTTAGTGCATGAGGTTGATACTCATGACCATGAATGAAATACGAGTTCAAGGTTGGCTATCGTGAAGCGTAATGTGGATTAACGTCAATGACCGGAATTAAATGTATAATGACGTGGTCGCTAGTGTGATCCCTTCACAAGGCCTCCTACTGGACTCTTATGATGTAAAACCCAGGGGAACCAGCCATCTTTGAGGACGCTGGATGATATCAGGGACACGTCAGGTTAGTCGCTTTTGATGGGGGGAGATCGCGTGATCTGTATAAGCTCGCGATAAGTAGGTTAGAGGAACTTTGGCCTGGTGCTAACCTCGAAGTCGTGTCAAGGGAGGATATCCCTTGCAGGCTCGCGCTAGATTACCAGCAGAACTCTCCTTCAAAAACACGATCATGAAAATGATTCAATTTTGCAATCCTACCCTACCTACCCACGACTGGAAAGTCACAAAGCTGGAAGAGCCGGAGGGTCACAATTGATCGGCTATAATAGTCATCAATAGGGACTTCCTAGCTCCCCTGGCTGCGACTAAAGGCGTGATTCGGCTCGGCTGGTCTAATATTGCCTGTAAAAAGAGGAAGCAACTACGAACACAACGACGGTTTAGAAAGAGGAAGCAAGTATGAACGCAACGACGACGGTTTAATAACGACTCGATCAGTCAACACATTTTATTTTTCGATTGTCTATACATTTGGGTTTTGGCAATACACAAGAATTGCAAGTATGCAAAACTGTGTTGCGCGTGCAATACCTCAACTGTGGGACCAGACATTTATAATTGATACACGATATGCGTGAACCTGAATTTATTGAATTGTTCCCACAATTGAAGTATTGCTGACAATACTTTTAACATATGCTGACAATACTTTTGACATACTCCCCCTGTTTGGAACTGGATGGAAACATTTACAACGAAAATGAAC
The DNA here is from genome assembly GCA_914767635.1 of Melanostoma mellinum. NCBI lineage: Eukaryota > Metazoa > Arthropoda > Insecta > Diptera > Syrphidae > Melanostoma > Melanostoma mellinum. Next base: position 133,520,511 of record OU612060.1, on the reverse strand, counting down.
AATACTAAACATACGTTCCACAAAATGTAAATATAAACAAAAACATAGAATGTTTATGGAAAATTAATGAAGCGAATGTACATAAAGTCATATGACTAGAAAAGTTCTAGAAATTAAATACAACCAATTTTCAAGTCACAAAGTGAAGTTGTGTGTTTTCCTTTTAAATACTTTTTTCCTAGTTTTTTCAAGTTTAAATTAAAACCTAGTCGGAACATTTTGGTCCTTCTAAGCCGCTTTTACGAACAGTATTTTTTAAAACATTTAGTGTGTGTGTGAAGACATTAACATTTAAAAAGACAAAAGTGTGTAAATCGAAGAGTCGTTTAACGAACACTCTTGTGAATATATACATATATAAAGAACTCCATCAGAGTTGAAAATTAAGTGTAATTTACAATTCTATCGAATTAAATTTACTAAATCTAATAAATCGCGAGCGACTAAAACGCCATTAAATTAGATTAAAAACGTCATTAAGCTAAAATAATCTAAAATCTGCTGCAGGAGTCGAGTCATCAAGGACTAAAACTACAAGGTCATCCAAGGTTGTAACTGCAAAAAAGAAGAAGAATTTAAGTAAGTTCGTCCTTGTTGTGTACGTTGTTGTATAAATAAATAGTTATACCCAAACAAACTTTAAAATGTCGAATCCAGTTCCTGCTCTTGGTTCTTCTTTGTTTTACGGAGCTCTCCAAAAAAGCCTCCTGGAGCAAATAGAGAGGAATTATAGGAATTTCAAGAAAGAGCCCAAAACACGTCGTACGCGTGCAATTGCAAGTAGCCGCTTAGCCTTGCTGGAGGAAAACATGGCTTCAGCGAAACTCTATCACCAAAACGTCGTTGGGGGTTCCAAATTGGAAGCTGGGATAGAGAAGGAAGATTATTTTGAAGTCTTTGACAAAATAAACGACACTTACCTGGATTATAGGTCCGATTTAACCGAGTTGTTGAAGAGCTTGTCTTCGGTTGCTGCATCGTCATCGCTGGCAGCAGGTCAGGCTGGTCAGAGTTTAGGCCAGTCAGGTATGGTCCGTACCGAGTTGAGATTGCCCAAAATTGATCTCCCTAAATTTAATGGGGAATATATAAAATGGCGGTCGTTTCACGACAGGTTTGATTCGCTGGTCTGTTCAAACAATAATTTGACGGACATCGACAAGATGCACTTCTTGAAGTCGAGTCTAGAAGGTGAGGCGGATCGTTTGCTCCAGCATTTACCCTGTTTCGCGGGTAACTTTGACAAGGCATGGGAGTTATTAAAGGCGCGATACGACAATAAGCGTGTCTTAGTAACTGCGCAACTAAAACTCCTTTTCAGCCAAAAGTGCCTTGTGAAAGAGTCGGTTGATGGGCTGAAGGAGGTGATATTCACCTTGCAAGAGTGTATTCATGCACTCAGGAGCCTGGATGTGCCTGTTGATCAATGGGACGACATTTTGGTGCACCTCGTGTACAATAAATTACCCAGTAATTTGCAGCAGTTGTGGGAAGAGAAGTTGGGGAACCAGAAAGAGTTGCCAAGCTGGAACGATTTTCTGGAGTTTTTGGAAGCACGCTTCAGGACGTTGGAAGCCGTGAGTACAGAAACAGCGCAACCAAGTTCTTTCAAGAACGATGTGAGGAGACCAACTGGTACAGAGGTGCGGAAGATGTTTCATATGAAAACTGCTGCCAGAAAGGAGTTTGTCTGCCAGGTATGCCACCAGAGCCAACACTCTATAAGGAAATGCCAAAAGTTCCTGAACATGAACACAGCGGAAAGGAAGCAGACTGCTCGACGCCTGAGAGTTTGCGACAACTGCCTTTCTTCAGGGCATTTTGCGCCAAATTGCCCCTCGCCTGGCTGCTGCTACTTCTGCCAACAGCGTCACAACACGCTTTTGCATGCAAACGTGGCCCAACACGCAGCTGTCCGTGCAAATAGCGCGACACCGTCGAGGTCAACAACAACTTCAAGAGGTCAGAATGCAGTTTCTACATCTTTTAACGCTCATGCGCTGGAGTTTGAACCACGAGAAGTGCAACAAGCTTCTACAAGTGGTCAGGTTTTGAATTACCACACGTCGCATGGTAGCAGAACGCACCAGGTGCTTTTAGCAACAGCAATTGTTAAGGTGCGAGCAGCCAATGGTCGTCAGCACCATCTCCGAGCTTTGATCCACCCAGGATCGGAAGCATACTTCATCACTGAAGATGCAGCACAACAATTAAAGCTGAAAAAGCGACGTCCCTTTGTCAAGTTGTCTGGGTAAGGGTTAGTCAGCAGTGGCACAACGCAAACATGCGTGGATATTGAGCTTGCGTCATGCAACTCAACTGATAGAGGTGCGGTGCGGGCACTGGTCTTCAAGTCACTGACTGGCCATCTCCCAGCCCAACAAATGATACCTGACAAATGGCAACACCTTAAAGGGTTAACGTTGGTAGATCCAAATCTCCACGTTCCTGGACCAATTAACATACTTCTCGGTAGCGACGTATATGCCGATATACTCCTTCCAGAAGTGAGAAGACCTGCAGATGGAGTCGGACCAACCGCTCAGAAGACGCAGTTAGGGTGGATTGTGTTAGGGAGAGTTCAAGAGGAACATCCCCGGCAAATACGCAGTTTTGTGCAGACTGCTGACCTGAATTCTCAGCTGCAGAGATTCTGGGAGATGGAAGAACTGCCGTTCCAGACACATGAAACTGAGGAGAACATCGCATGCGACGCGCATTTCGATGAACACACGAGACGCCTTCCTGACGGGCGTTATGAGGTGAAGCTGCCGTTTAAGGGTGGATGTCTTCCAGCGATGGGATCCAGTAAGCAGAGCGCGGTCCGACGATTCCTGCACTTGGAGAAGAGGCTGGAGGCAAACCCAACTCTTCGGGCAGATTATGCCAAATGCATACAGGAATATGCAACCCTGAGGCATATGGAAGAAATTTACGTCGGCGACTCGGTGTTGGCAACCCCATACCACTATTTTTTGCCTCACCATGCAGTTTTCAAGGAATCGAGTTCCACCACGAAACTGAGGGTCGTGTTCGACGCAACAGCGAAGACTTTGGATGGGAGTTCGCTCAACGATCGACTTTTGGTGGGCCCAAAATTACAGTCGAGCATTACCGATCTGGTTCTTCGATGGCGAACCCACAGAATAACATTTACGGCTGACATCGAAAAGATGTATAGGCAGGTGTTAGTGGATACACCTGATACATACTATCAGTTGATCCTGTGGAGAAACGATCGTTCATCGCCAATCAAGATGTTTCGGCTTAAAACGGTAACGTTTGGCACAGCAAGTGCACCGTATCTTGCCATAAAAATTCTGAAACGTGTAGCCGAAGATGAAGAATCAAACTTGCCAGAAGGCGCGAAGGTTGTCTGAGAGGACATGTATGTGGATGACCTCATCAGTGGTGCCGATACTGTGGAAGAAGCAAGAACAAAACGCGACCAAGCGAATCAACTTCTGGCGTCCGCGGGCTTCAATTTACGAAAAAGGACAAGCAACGTGAAAGAACGACTTACTACTTTTCGTATCAAAATGTGCAGCAGTCATCAGAAGCAACAACAAAAAGGTCAATGTTGTCCACCATAGCCAAACTGTTTGACCCACTTGGCTGGATATCACCATGCGTCATCACGGCGAAGTTAATGATGCAGCGGCTTTGGGAGCTAAGTTGTGATTGGGATGATCCGGTTCCAGCTACACTGAAAAAAGATTGGGATGCTTTTCATGGAGAACTTCCGATGATCGAGACGCTTCGAATACCACGCTGGACTCAGACAAGCAAAACCAACAAGGACAGCGAATTACATGGATTCTGTGATGCGTCTATGAAGGCATACGGTGCCGTAGTATACGTTCGTGTACTTGACAGTGATGGCAATATTCATGTCAATTTGCTTCTGGCGAAGACGAAAGTAGCTCCAAGTCAGCGTACGATCACGCTTCCACGTTTAGAACTTTGCGGAGCAGTAGTGTTAGCGCAATTGATGCAGTATACGAAGGACGTTTGGCTGTTCCCGACATCAAGATGTTTACTTGGACCGACTCAACAATCGCGCTCGCGTGGATACGAGCCACTCCCGCTAAATGGACTACGTTCGTTGCCAACAGAGTATCCGAAATTCAGCGGTTAGTGGGGATCGATTGCTGGGGACATGTCGCAACGCTTCATAGCCCAGCCGATCTGGCGTCTAGAGGAGTGTATCCAGCAGAACTGACGTCATTGGAGACTTGGTGGATTGGTCCTGATTTTTTACGCACTCAATGGGCTTTCGATGTTCCGCATCAACCTGTTGACATAGAAACTGACGAGGAACGACGTACGGTTAAGATACAAAGCGCTCAAGTCAGTCAGGATGATCGCATACTTCAAACCATCTGCGACTGTTCGAGTTTGTTGAAGGTGATTCGAGTTGTCGCCACATGTTGTCGTTTCGCAACAAAATGTCGACGAAAAGCAATTTCTGATGGCCCATTTACTCCAAACGAACTGGAAGACGCGCGTATCACCGCCGTAAAGGCCGCACAGAAAGAGATGTTCAAAGCAGAGCTTCAACAAATTTTGGAAACCTCGAAGATACCCAAGTCACTCAAGACGTTGAACGCATTCGTTGATGCTGAAGGACTTTTGAGAGTTGGAGGACGCTTGGAGAATTCTCTTCTCCCCTACGACGCGCAACATCCGATATTACTTCGAAACAGTCACCATTTTACCAACCTGATTGTCAGAGATGCTCATAAGAACACGTTGCACGGCGGCATCCAACAGATGATTAGTTACATCCGTCAAAAATATTGGATTAGCCAGATACGACGAAGCGTGAAGTATCAGCTTCATAGATGCACTTCTTGCTACCGGCAAAAGGCATCGGAAATGCAGCAGTTGATGGCGAATCTACCTGCACCTAGAGTTCAGATGTCACGACCGTTCTGTCACAATGGAGTTGACTACGCAGGACCCATCGAAATAAAAAGCTGGAAGGCTCGAGGTGCTAAAATACTAAAGGGGTATTTTGCAGTTTTTATCTGTTTGGCAACAAAGGCCATTCACTTGGAAGTCGTGTCTGACCTGACAACCCAAGCATTTTTAGCAGCATTTCGACGGTTAACGGCCAGGAGAGGTAGCTGCAAACAAATCTACAGCGATTGTGGAACAAATTTCGTCGGCGCTAATAACGAATTAGCCAAAATGTTGAAGGACGCGAAGCACGATTGGAAGGAGATTGCCGAAAACCTATCAAATCACTGAACAAATTGGCACTTTATTCCCCCAGCTTCTCCACACTTTGGTGGATTATGGGAAGCGGGAGTGAAATCGGTGAAATTCCATTTAAAACGAGTTGTTGGAACCGAAAGGCTTACTTTTGAGGAGCTCACAACGCTTCTAGCTCAGATAGAAGCGTGTCTGAATTCGATACCCTTATGCCCACTCTCCGACAGCTTGGATGATTTGAATGCGCTAACACCTGCGCATTTTCTCGTAGGCGAATTTTTGCATGCTGTGCCACAATGCGAACTCAACAACGACATCACGTATATCGACCGATGGAAAAAAGTACAAGCGCTGGCGGAAGGATTTTGGAAAAAGTGGAGTTCCGAATACCTTGCACGGTTGCAGCAACGTCCGAAATGGACTCAAGTTCAAGAAGCTCCAAAAATAGGAGACCTAGTGTTGCTCAAGGATGAGCGGCTTGCACCGACTTACTGGAGTCTTGCCCGAATCGAGAACACTCACGCGGGAACGGATGGTCTTATATGAGTTGTCACGGTTAAAACAAAAAACGGAAACTTCAAACGACTCATCGCGAAAATCTGTTATCTACCGTCCAACAAACACCAAGAGCAATCGGCGTTAATATAAAAATTAATTTCTAAAATACAAGCTGTTTACCGAAACATTTCAAAAGGTATGCTGTTTTTCAAAACGCGGAACTTGAATTACGAAGTAAATCAACACATTTTTTTCATGCAATTCGTCATTCTACACAGCAATCAACTCATCTGTACAAAACAAAAGTTAAATCAAACACATCATTATTCAACATTCAACTCTTCAATCAACACATCTTTAACAACTGGAAGCTGTTCAAACACATCTGTAAAATCTATAAAGCTGTTCCAAACACTTAAAAACACATCTTTAAAACCACCTGAAAAGCTGTTCAAGAAATAAGAAAAATCAAACAAGAACTTTTAAAAATCATCTTTATTTAAGATTTAATAATTTACAAAAATTGCACGAAAGGCAATCAAAGCAGTTCATCTTTAATGCTGTGCTGCAACAACGCACACACAAGATCAAACTCAAAATATAAAATGAACTGCAAAACACAATTTATTATGAAAACCTTAATATACAAAATCAAATTTTAAAAATACATCAGTTTTTAAAACATATCTACATACATGTTCAAAGGGAACATCGTAAATCGAGAAACACCGCACGGCGAAGTCAAATTCCCGTCGGAAAAACAAGCAAAACAAATAATCGTCGTCGTCAAGACACATTTGAATAAAATTTCTGTGCACTACAACAATGCATGCAAAATATTGATGAATATTTAAAACGTGCTGAAATAACGCTCACACATTTATTAAATCTACAATTTACTATCTGAAAACACAAAATGCACCTGCCATTTTTAAAAACAAAAAAAGAACACGATCCACATCGAAAAATGAAAAAAAAAAAAAAAAAAAAAAAACACGAAATGTCAAAAGCCGTCGGCATATGCATTTGACCATTTTGCACCATAGATCTGATTAATTTTTAAACGATCACAACCAATATACAGTCCACTGAATTAAATTGATAAAGCACTTTATAATTTCAACACTCCTAAAACTCAACAAACTTTAAAAACGCGAATTGTTTTCATAAATTTTCATCGAAAATAAAATAAAATACGCGTTTGTTTACAAAGCAAAATGTAAACAAAGTTCTAGTCGGAACCGAAAATGTCCGACTAGAAAGAGACCGAAATCAATTCTTTTTTCTTATATTTACTAAAATTATCGAAAGCAACAAGTAAATAACACACACATACACACACAACCGCGATCGCAAAAAAAAATCGATAGAACGCGCGACAACGCCACCAACAACAACAACAACATTAACAAATATATATATCAAATTTCATGCATACGCAAAAAAAAATGATAAAAAACAATAAACTCAATTTATAATGAAATTAAAAAATAAAATTAAAAGGAAAAGGAGCAAAAACCTCATCAGTATAATATATGGGTATAGGCACACATATATATAACCAAACCAGCATCATCCCTCGTCGAAATATCCTTCAAGTTTTATAGTGCGGGGCGCACTTATTTCATTCAAAAAAAAAACACCAAATTGTTAAAAAACACAATCACTGAATCTACAATTGAACCATACTTAAATAAAAACTCACTAGCAAACACAAATTGAATTGGAACAACAAAATTCGGGCTGTACAGTCCAATAACCCGAGTATGTTTCCGGAAATAAACAAAATCTTTAGGAGAAAAGATCAAAATGACCTTCAGAGTATTAAACTCCAAAGGACGACAGAGAACAAAGACTTACTTCTGACATTAGGAATAGATCCAGATGACGCCATTTTGGATGATGACCACTTTATAGTGGAAGATGCTCAAGAGAAGGTAGAGACTGTGGGTGCTGTTTTCGAGCGAGTATATAAGGTGAATGACTGCATTCGCCCTAATTACGACCTTGAGAACAGAGCCTTCGTTGGACACTTCTATCTTAGAGACGAGATCTCGCATTGGCGATCCGAGAATCCTGGTTTCACTAGGTTCAATGACGACCGACTTGCAAATGCAGTCATCGCCCAGCGAAACGGGGATAACACCCTGTTCGTTTCTAAGATGGACCTCGAGAACATCTTTCACAAAATAAAGAAAAAGAAGTCAGCAGGAGTCGACGGCATACCCAATGTTGTGCTGCGAAACCTCCCTTCGGAAGCGGTGGACATATACACCACGTTGTTCAACAATGCGCTGAATAATGCATATTATCCAGTGCGTTGGAAGACGGCAGTGGTCCATCCTCTCCTTAAAAAAGGTAAGGATGGTTCCAATCCAGCAAATCTCCGGTCAATTAGTCTTCTTCCGAGTATCAGCAAAGTATTCGAGAAAGTTCTCAATAGAGCACTGTCCACATGGGCTGAGGACAAAAATATTATTCCTGAAAATCAGTTCGGTTTTAAGGCGGGTCATGATACCATACATGCCGCGTCTAAACTAGTATCTTATATTCAATGGAACAAAGCTAAAAAGCAGTGTACGGGTGCATGTCTGGTTGACTTGGAGAAGGCTTTCGACACCGTTTGGTTAGACGGTCTTTTCTATAAGTTGATCAGGTATGGCATGAGTAAACCACTACTATATATTCTGAATGACATGCTTCATGGTAGAACGTTTGTTGTGAAAAGTTGCAATATAACTTCTACCAGAACTTTTAAAAGACAGAACGGTCTACAACAGGGGGCGGTGAATTCGCCGATTTTGTTTAGCATTTTCACCGGCGATCTAATTGGTTCCCTTCACCATGCTATAGCGTACGCAGACGACCTAATCGCGTACAGAACAGGTCCAAAGATCGAGGTCATCAGAACACTCTTGCAGCGTGACTTCGATAAGATTCAGCAATATTGCGATGACTGGAAGTTGAAAATCAACTTTCAGAAATCGGAAACAATTGTGTTTAGAACCCCGTTGGCTCGGGCCTCATGGGATACGAGAAAGAACTGGCGAAAGCTGGTGATCGTTGATTTACATGGCCACCCACTGCCAAGCAAAGTAGTAGTCAAGTATCTCGGCATCTGGCTAGATCAATATCTATATTTTAACAAACATATGGATGCGGCTCTGGCCAGGGCTAGAGGAGCTTTTGCTCTGACAAGGCGACTGTTTCACAGCAGTCAACTTGATAGCAGAGTGAAGGTGATTTGCTACATGGCCCTCATAAGGCCAATGATTGTCTATGGGTGCCCCGTGTGGTTCAATGTTACAGCGTCTCAAATGGAAAAGATTCGGGTGTTTGAGAGACAGTGTCTGCGTACCTGTCTTGGATTGCACAGAACACCAGAGTCGGAGTACAGAAAATATTATCCTAATGAGGTCCTTTACAACGGGGCTCAAATAAACAGGATCGACAACTTCATTATAAAACTGACTCGTGGTCACACTGCAAGAGCGATGATCTCGACCAATGGCCTGATTTTTGGGGCTTATTACCCCAACTTAGAATATATGGAGAGAACACGTTTCAGTGGATTTGTCCCACCGGAGGCTTTCCTCTATTTTGACATGATAGGTTTGATACAGGACAGATCGGCGGTTCCGTTGATCTACCACGTCTGCCGTAAGTCCGTGGAACGACGGCTCCTTTATGGCCGGGACGTGGCCGCAGTAGGCGGAGAAGCTGAAGAGCTCCTCCGGTTCAGTAGGGCGGTATCAGATCGCGATCGACGGGACGTTGTTAAAACGTCAGAAAAGTTCTGGTGGTTGTCTGAACAACAGGCAGAAAATGATACCGATAGCGAGTCGCCAATGGCTGGCTGGCACAGGCTTAGTGTGTAAGACTTAGGGTATAGGGGGTAGACATAGTGGCAAGCAAAAAAATTAGAAAACCCAAAAAAAAAAAAAAAAATTATAAAAACTAATGCTGCGTCGAAAATCAAAAAAAAAAAAATTGTAAAAAATTAAAATAAAAAAAAAATTTAAAAACACGTCCCAATGTAATTTAGAGTACCCGCCTAGGGTCAGTAAGTTAATTAAGTTATTATGTAAGCTAGTTGAAACATTTTTGTTAGCATGTAAGTAGTTATAAGAAAGAACAAAAAAAAAAAAAAAAAAAAAAAAAAAAAAAAAAAAAAAAAAAAAAAAAAAAAAAAAAAAAAAAAAAAAAAAATTCCCGAATAAATTATAGCAAAAGCATGCCGGCACCATGCTCGCGAAAACGAATTCACAATTTACATGAACATGAACAACACCTCACCAAATAGTACTACTCTTACGCATCGTAATCTAAAACATACGTAAGAATGACACACACGACACGATTGAATGAAATTCCTGAGTACACATACAGTACAGGTCAAAATGAGAGGCAACGTTTTTAAATTTTTATTGTTGTCTGTTGTACTGCTCTTTCGTGTTGTCCATTTGTGTTTATTTAATATACTAATCACTTTATATCTCGTTCCATGTACACCATGAGAAAGAAGAGTACCACCAGCAGACAGTAATTATACCAATTAAGAAGGCAATCAAATGTCAACAGCCACCTGTGGAGAAGTAGCTGAACGTCATCGTCGGTACTACAGCGCATATTTCGGGACAGGGTGCACCACAAACAAAGGATGGGATTGCAAATTTTTTGGAGGCGGGAGAATGTTTGGAACTGGATGGAAACATTTACAACGAAAATGAACAATACTAAACATACGTTCCACAAAATGTAAATATAAACAAAAACATAGAATGTTTATGGAAAATTAATGAAGCGAATGTACATAAAGTCATATGACTAGAAAAGTTCTAGAAATTAAATACAACCAATTTTCAAGTCACAAAGTGAAGTTGTGTGTTTTCCTTTTAAATACTTTTTTTCTAGTTTTTTCAAGTTTAAATTAAAACCTAGTCGGAACATTTGAGGGTTTTTAACTCTCTAAACTAAATTTCTTATGAATATCTTATACATTTCAATTTCATCAATATTTGTGTTCTTATATTAAAACAAAATAGAAACAAAATTTACACAAACAAAACAAATGTAACCACTATTAATTTACTGTTTACACAAAATTTGTAAAATGCAAAGTGAAATAATGTTCAAAGAGATAAATAAAAAAAATTTGATTAACAACAAAAAAAAGGCAAGGTCATTCAATGTTATGCTTAAATATTTACATTAAATCTAGAAATACCACGTCTGGGAGCAGCGACTGGGTGCCTTCGTCGGTAGCAGTAAGCGATGCCAATCCCAATCATGCCAGCCAATAACAAGTAGCCCAGTCCGTAATGATGATAATCGTGAACATTGAATTTCGATGTGGCGTCTTCTGATTGCTGCATCACACTGTCGATTTGGTCTTTTAGCTTTGAAATATCTATTTTTTCCATTTCCTTTATTTGTGGAGGACTGCTGATGTTAGATTCTGTGCGATTTGTAATCCAAGCGTTTATGTCGGTTTTTGGAATAAAGGAATTTTTTATGGCGATGTTATTTTGGAATTCCCGTTCCCCTTTAATAGTCAAAGATGGCATTTTCAGCAAGCAACATTCCTTAAATTCGAGTAAGCCATTTCCGAATACTGAGAGGCTTTCAGTAGAATCTTCGCATACAAGATGCCCAGTTGTATTTGAAACTGTAGAAAATATCAAAGTGTTGGAGTTTTGAAGTGCCTTCCAGTAATCTGCGACAGGTATTTTATTTAACTTGCATTCGTACAACGCATTATTTTTGTGGTTTAGCAAGGCTATTTCACAACTACTCGTGACAGCTTGCTTTGTGTATGTAGGGTGTAATTTTTTGCAGAGAAACTGTTGAGGTGATAGAATGCGGCATTGACTAAGTTCTAGCTCGGACAGCGGGAAAAATGCATCCCTTGTCAATGAAATTGCAAGAAATTGGGATGTAACTTCAACTAAAAAGCTTGAGGATTCTTTTAAAATAGGGATCGGATGTACACTAAACAACTGGAACTCAGTAGTATCTACCAGTGGTAGTCGTATTTCAAAAACTACTGTTTCTTTAAGAACTCTCCCTTTTATAGACATCATCTTATACAAGTCCATTGTTGATCCCTTAGCCAGTGTCAATGTTGATGGAAGGTGTGCCTTAAATACCATAATTTGTTCGGTCAGTTGATTTGGAGTTATTATTTGTGGGTTTATCATTGCATGATTTAGATCCAGCAGCACATCTAGAAGAACATCTTGAACCTTTTCATAGTTAGAAATAATCAAAGTCAAGTACGAAGTCAATGAAGCAATGTTTTGCTTAACTTCATTAAGGTTTAGTTTTTCTTTTATTGCGTTTGTGATGCTCGATAAGTAGACATTTAAGGCTTGAAACTGTTGAGTTATTTGGAGCGTATTGCGTTTCAAAAGATTTGCTGTAGAATCTGCAATGGAAGTCTGGTTTCGAATAAGAGTTCTCAGATGATGTTCGTGTTGATTTACTATGTTTATCTGATCCTCAATGTACTTAGCATCATCCTGATCAAGAACACCAAATAGACTACTTGCTCACTTTCCTACAATGTCCAGAGGAGATCTGCGTGATCTGGTTCTTGAATTTTTTCCCATGTTGTAGTTGTCGAGGAGCTCGTTATTGTGCTCTATTATTGTGAGTCTATGTCGAACTTGCTCTGTAATTGGTTGGCAGTATACATGTTTAGCTACTTCTTGTCCACAAAGTTCTTCAATCTGGTGAAGGTATGATTTCATCTGATTTAATTCATGAACATAAGTAGTAAGATTATAGTACACATAAATATTCCAATTGCTGTTAATGGTTTGTATTTTCCCAATGTCCTCAAAATATATGCCAGCTGCATTATCCAATTGAGTTATGTTTACTCGTTAAATTTTTTGAGACATTGATAGAGGGAAGATTGATAAAACCATGAGGACCACGGAAAGAAGTGATTTGGGAATTTTTTTGACATTTGTCTTACACCGCTGATTGCTTTGTAGAGTCTCTTGAGCTTCATCTGCTGGAGTTTCAGCTTTCATGGGCAATGGGCATAAATTGTGAATTGCACGCTTGAATGTCCCATTCTGCGTCTTAACAGTTGCAACGCGTACCAGGTCATCATTGCCTTTTATAACTTCCTCTACACGACCTAACTTCCATTTCATTGGAGCAACATTTGCTTCTTTTATTACAACCATTGTACCAGGAAGCAAGTTGACTGATTCATGGGTCCATTTAGATCTCTGTTGTAATAGGTGAAGATATTCAGTTGACCATCTTTTCCAAAAATGCTGCTGAATATATTTTATTTGACGCAACCTTTTAAGGCTGCTCTTCTAATGTAAGCGACGCTTCCCGAAGGTAGCGCACTAGAAGACCCTTTGCAGACTTAACAGCAGCCTCCCAAAGCCCTCCGAAATGTGGTGAACGAGGTGGTATGTATTTCCAATTGATGCCATTATTCAAGCACATCGAGTATATAGCCGCTTGATTGCTTTGAGCTTCGAATGCCATTTTTAACTCCATCAGCTCATTTTTTGCGCCGACAAAATTAGTTGCATTATCGCAAAAAATTGTATGACACATGCCTCTTCTACCAATAAATCGCTTAAGTGCATAGATAAATGACTCTGACGATAGATTTCCCACCACTTCAAGGTGAACTGCTTTTGTTGAGAAACACCCAAATACCGCGAAATAAGATTTTGTTGGACCTTTTCCTCTTATATTGTAGTGCTTTTTAATAGGCCCACAAAAGTCAACCCCGCAGTAATAAAAAGGACGTCATGGTGTGACTCTTTCTTTCGGTAAATTGCCCATGATTTGCGCTATAGGTTTTGGATTAGAACGAAAACATTCAACACACTTGAACACTGTCTCTCGTGCCATTCTGCCAACACTTAAAATCCAATAATTTTGCTTGAAATTGCTATGAGTGCTCTAGGTGCTACGTGCATATGAGTTTTGTGCAAATTTATAAGCAACAGCTTTGTTATCCAATGATTGTTTGGCAATAAAATTTGATGCTTTGCATCCACCATAATTGATGCGTTTTGAAGTCTCCCACCAACTTTAATTAGCTTTGTTTTTTCATCAAAGAATGGAGCTAAAGATGCTATGCTGGATCCTTTATGCACATTTAAACCTCTTTGAAGAGAACGGTAGTCATCTGGAAATTCTCTCTTTTGAACATATACCCAAATCATTCAAGTACCATGCTGCAGCTCATCTACGGTTAGCTGACCACAACTTCTGAATGTTTTGTGCTTTCTGCAGTTTCTGTAAAAACGACAGTAGAATGCAAATATGTTTTGTATTCTGATTGATGTGCCGATCTACTATCAATCGCGATAACACGCACCGCGCTAGTGTCCGCCACAAAAATCCGTGCTTTTTTCCCCAAAACATAAATCTGGTCTCCTTTTACAACAAAAAAAAAAAAAAAAAAAAAAAATAACAAAAACAAAATAGATAAAATTAATTTACTATTCAAACCCTTCCAATTAATAAACAATCAAAACTTTCCTGCCGCGCCGCGCCATATGTTTATTAAAATCACTTCAGTGAATTAATTACATTCATTGATTGATTTTTATTTCCTAATAATATTTTCACAAAAAGTTGTTACCGCACATTTTACAATACAGTGATTTGATATATAATATCTTTCATCTGAAACATTATTTATAATTTGTGAAGAATAAAAGTTTTTGACATAGTTCAATTTGGAGGAAAATACGAAAAAAAACCTCCAATATAAATGATAAAAAGAAAAGGAATTGAATAAAATTGAAAACAATAAAAAGTTTAGGATATATGTGTGTATAAAGTTGTATTTTGAAATGCTCTAACTAAGTTCAATAATAAATAAAACATTAATAAATAAATATACAATACAGTTGCAACTAACTTGAACCAGATGATAAATATTATATGACTTCAAGCCAAAAATAAGCACAGTAAATAATTAACAAGTAAATAAATAAATAAATAAATAAATAAATAAACAAATAACAAAACATTTTTATTTTCAAGTAAATATATAAACAAAAAAAAACAAAACAAAAAAAATAAATAAATAAATAAATAAATAAATAGATAAATAATTAAATAGATGCGTCAATAAAAGTAAATAAATAAACAACAAAACAAATGAATAAATAAATAAATATATAAAAGGTAAATGAATGTTAAATGAGCAAAAATTAGTAAGTATACAATTAAATAATAAATAAGTGAGTTATTCAATATAAATAAATAGATAAATAAACAAATTAAATAAATAACTAAAGAAAACTAATATACACAGGAAAAAAAAATAATAAACAAATAAATAGTAAACGAAAGTATTTATGACCACAGTTTATTAAACACTCATAATAATAGTATCAGTCTTAGTCATATAGATGGCTTATGAGGCAATTATCACTAGTATCGCAAATGGAGATAAATTTATTTGAAAGTTTTAGAATTCTTTCAGTTATCAATTCAACATTCGCTCTTTGGTGAAGATCATTTGTCGAGTGACGCCAAGGCAAGTCTAGCATCATTTTTAATAGTTTATTTTGTGAAACTTGCAATTTTTTTAAGTGACATTTTGCGGCGTTTCCCCATACTTGGCAACCATACAATAAAATAGCTTGGAAAATGACTTTATGAACAGTAATTTTATTTTCATTTGATAGAAAGGATTTCCTATTGATAAAAGGGTACAGTAGTTTAATGGCAATGCTCACATTTCTTAGAGTTTTGTTTATATGATAACCAAAAGTAAGTTTGCTGTCGAGATATATACCTAAATATTTAACGGATTTCTCCCAAGCAATCTCATTTCCGCTTACCCGAAGATTATTAGCTGGTAGGTAGCAAGCTTTTCTTTTTCTCGAAAAAAAGATGGCTTGTACTTTTCCGGCGTTTAGTTTAATCTTCCACTTGTTACAATACTTTTCTAATATTACTATTGCATTATTTAGATTTGTCTCAATATTGAGAGCAAACTTATGCGAAGTAAATATTGCGGTGTCATCTGCAAATATAGCATATTCACATTCCGGTAGCTTGGGAAAATCTGAAGTATAAATATTATACAAAATTGGGCCAATGACTGAGCCTTGAGGGACACCAGAGTTGAAATGGACGATTTCGGAAACACTACAATTAACATACACTTTAAAGCATCTGTCTAATAAAAAGCTTTGAATTATTTTACACAGGTACATAGGAAAAGAATACTGTATCATTTTAAAAACAGTTCCTCTGTGCCATACAGAGTCGAAAGCTTTCTCAGTATCTAGTAAAATCATTCCAGTAGATTTTCCGACTGAACGATTTTTTGTAACATAATTGCAAATTCTTTTCACTTGATGACAAGTACTGTGACCTGGTCGGAATCCAAATTGCTCGTTTGGAAATATATCTTTGTCAGCAATTGTACAGCTGAATTTTTCTTTTAATATTCTTTCATAAATCTTACTTAAACTACTCAGCAGACTAATGGGCCTATAGCTTTCAGGTTTATCACAAGGCTTTCCTGCTTTAACAATTGGGACAACCTTTGCTATTTTCCAAGCGCTTGGGAAATATTGCAATTTAAGGCATGCATTTATGATAAATGTAAGAAACTTTATGCCAGCCATGGGTAGATATTTTATGTAAATGTTTTTAATTTGGTCTATACCTCCTGCTTTTTGTACTTTTAGTGATTTAATTACCCTTTTTATATTTTCTACCCCTACGAAAGCATTTGTTGGTGTACTCACAGTCATAGCGGTGAAAGCTTCAATTTTTTCACAAACTAGGTTGGTAGTTGCACCATCACCCAAAGTTTGTGACACCAAATGATTTTTTGAAAACGTACGAGCTAGTTCTTCGGCTTTTTCAATTTCTGTAAAATACGTTTTTGTAGGACATTTTAAAAATGGTATGTGTCTGCTTTTGTTTTTTACAATTCTGACAATGTTCCAGAAAGGCTTAGCGTTTTTTTCTAGTAAACTAAGCTTATTATTCCACTCTTCATTGCGAAGTTTGGCGATTTGACTAGAGATTAACCTGTTGAAGTGGGAGACCATATTTTGCGAGAAAAGCTGGCGGTAGGTACCTTTGCCAGTTTCTTCTATGCGAGTTTCTTAATTTAATAAGTTCCAATATTGGAGAAGGAAGTTTTTTTCGCGATTCTTTTTTTACAACTTTTGGGACACTTTCCTCTACTGAGCTCAATATGCTCTCTGTAAAATTGCTTATAATGGAGTCCACATTTGCTTTAGTGGAGATGCTTTCTAGGTCAGTGGGACTGTTAGCAAGATGCATGTTGATTTTTTTTCGAAAACAGTTCCAATTGGCATTTTTAAAGTTCTGAAAGTACTCTATTTTTACAACAGCTGTTGACGAAAGACAACACGAAACAGGATTATGATCTGAGCCAAGAGCTCTTACAGATATTGGCTCAGAGATAAGACTCGAAACATTAGTGACAAAAAGATCAAGGACAGATGGAATTCCGCGGGAACCAGCAGGAAAATATGTAGGAGTAGGTGGATACAATATCTTAATAGGAAAGATGAGGGGGAAATTTGAAAGAATGTTGCCCCAAGAATTCGCCCTCAAACAACTACAGTCCCTATGACGGCAGTTAAAGTCGCCACCAAATAAAAAACTTGCCTTCAATGGAGAAAATATTTTTCATATCATTTTTGAGTAATATTCTTTTAGTGATTGATGAAGATCCTCCTGGAAAATAAACACAGTATACTTTAATTGTATTCTGGTTTTTTAATTTAATCTCTATTCCTATGTTTTCAATAACGCGTGTGCGTAGCACAGGTAAGAGCGAATGTTGAATTGATTTTCTAATTAAAATTGCCACTCCACCTCCCCTCTGATCATTTCTATCTACACGATAGCACTTGAAGTCGGAGGTGGGTAATCGAACATCATACGTCAGCCAGGTTTCTGTTATTAATGCAACATCAACATTGTTGCCATTTAAGAAGTTTAGGAGCTCAAAATATTTGTTTCGAATGCCCTTTGCATTCCAAGTTATTATATTAACATTTGTGTCTGCCATTTTACTTATTATTAGTGATTGTATAAACATACTTAGCCGCTAAATGTGCGATAACATTAAACTGCTCAATTTTAGTTTTACAAACAGATAAATTAGTAACCATTTCCATGCACAAAGAATTAAGTTCCTCAATGGAGAAAAGTGTAGAGTTGTTGTTTGAAGAGTTGTTGTTGTTGCTATATGCCTTTGATGTTGATGGGGTATGCGAGTTCATCTCCCATGCATTTGAAGATGATGAAGGTGGTACTGCCTTTGCATTGGCATACATATTGTTCGCCATTGGTGCGTTCACCTGTCGCTGCTGCCTTTGTGGGAGCGTGGGAAAGTCGTCCATAGATGACAAAGAAACTAGTTTTTGCGGACAAACGTGGGTTTGAGCAGCTGGAGAGAACGAAACTCTTGGTTTAGTGTGAGTATACGTCCTTCTACCCGACAAGTTCTCTTTTATTTCAATGTACTTCGCTCTGCTAGATGCTAGTTGCTAGTACATGTAATGTCAGTGGATTTATGATTGCCGTTGCAGTTGGCACACTTATATATTGTTTTATTATCGCATTCATTAGTTTTATGTGGACCAGCGCAGACGGCGCAATATGTTTTTACGTGGCAGTTTCTTTCCCCGTGAACAAACATTTGGCAATTGTGACATTGCGTTAGCTTACCTCGTATTTTCCTCTGATAACTCCAACTTATTTGTGTGTGAAAAATAGAGCGATAATTTTTCTTCAAATCTTGTAATTTTACTGAACCATTTTCGAAAGAAATTATGTAAAATGTGTCACTAAAATGCTCATATTTTTTTATGATTTTTTTTAGTTTCAACGCACTTAAGACCAAGATTAATCAATTCGTTTTTAAGTTCATTATCCTCGGTGTCTCCGAGACCATATAATATTACTTTAAATGTTTTTGCACTTTTTAGTTCGTGAGAAAAATATTGGCAGTTTTCGGTGTTTAATTTACCTAGAACAAGATTAAAATCTTCAATTGATTCACAAAGAATTTTGATTCTAATGGAGAGTTTTTTGATTGAATAGGTGGATATTTTTAGAGTTTTCATCATGCTATGCACATATTCAGGAGATTTTTGTAAGAGTTTAATTGGTGGAATGTAAACTTTTTTTTCTGGTGGAGAATTAACTTCATCCATTTCTTCATTATCGGAGTCTGGTTGGCACTGAAGAGGACGGAATCTACAGCCATCATCATAATCAACACTATTTTTATAAATATTAGAGTTTTTTCTTTGAACACTAGGACTGGCCATGTTGGAACAAAATTTCTTTCCCAAGGACAGACTTGTGTCCTCGTTTCTCCCGCGTTTACTTATGATGATTTTTTACTTCACAATTCGTAGATAAGAAATACACGTCGTACGTAGACAAAAGCTCCGTGTGTGCCACCCAATTATATATTCATATATAAAAAAAAAAATAATAGACCAAACACTAGTGCTTACCTTCATCTCCTTCCTCCCCCACACCACTCTCGCAGTCTCAGTGCCTGCACACATTTTTTCTACAAGATGTTGATTCCGTTGGTTAACTAAATTCAAGTTGCTGGCTGGGCATAACACCGCTAGTAACTTGTTTTTGGTTTTCCAATTAAATCTTCACTTGTTGATTGTACTTAGATTAACGTCTGCGGTTGATACTTTGTTTTGTGTGTTTTTGTGGATCGTAATGTCGGGTAAGTTTAGAGTCGATTTTAGCAACATTAGGGGGTTGCGATCGAATTTTTTTTCTGTGTACGCTCACACTGCTAAATGCAGGCCAGCTGTTTTGGCATTGAGTGAAACTCAGGTGGGTGTTGGTTCTGATTCATCAGAGTTCAACCTGCCTGGGTATAGCTTAGTGCCATTATTCTTTTCTTTCCATGGCCTCGCCGTATATGTCCGGAATGATATTGCTTACCAGCTTCTATCACAATACGGCCTCTGTTCTAATACGAACTTTAATTTCATGTGGTTAAAATTCACCGTCCGTAAGCATGTCATTCATTATTGTTTTATCTATAGAAGCCCCAATTTAGATAGCAATTCAACATCTAACGAGTTTGATGCGCTATCTGACTCCATAATAAGAATTGTTTCCCTTTATCCTCACACTGAAATCGCTATTGCGGGCGATTTCAATGTACACAATTCTGGTTGGCTTCGACATTCTGGCCAGACAACACCCGAAGGAAAGTGTGTTGAGATCTTCGCTGAGTTTAACCAGTTAACTCAACTTGTTGATGAGCCCACTCGGGTTCCAGATATTGAAGGCCATGCGGCCAACACTCTTGACTTATTTCTCACTTCTCATCCCGAAAAATACAGGGTTGTGGTATCATCTCCTTTAGGCAAATCAGACCATTGTGTCATATCGGTAGATTTTTCGCTTTCCGTCACGGTAAAAAAAGATAAAGTCCCTAAAAGAACTGTGTGGCAATACGAGAAAGCCAATTGGGACGGCCTGAATAATTTCTTTCGAAATTTTAATTGGTCATTGTGCTTTCTCGACGGAAACGTTGATGCATCAGCTGATATGATATCTAACGTAATTCTCAACGGCATGAGAAATTTTGTTCCTCACAGAACAAAAAGTATCACCCCCAAAGAGAATTCGTGGTTTGATTCAAGCTGTAAAGAGGCGATAAGGGATCGAGAAAGTAGTTTTCGCAAATTTAAAGATAACCCTACTGTAGAAAACCGAAATTTGTTCAAACGGGCCAGAAATAGCTGTAATGCTCAGATACAAAGGGCTAAGTTTTTACATGACCAAAAAGTAAGGCAAAAAATACTATTGTGTCCAAAAGGAAGTAAAAACTTTTGGTCTTTTGTGAAGAACATTAAGAACTCGACCACGTCATCGGTCCCAACGCTCGTCTTCAATGACTCTCCGTATGTCAGCTCCATCGACAAAGCCAATTTGCTGGCAGCTCAATTTGCTGCCAACTCGACACTTCCTCATAGCATAGTGGCTCCACCTGAGCTCGAGTCTGCAAATTCTTTGATGAAGCAGATATTTTTTCGAACTCGCTCGGTTGCGAGAGTCCTCAAAGATCTCAACATACATAAATCCGCTGGTCCAGATGGTATCCCCGCCGTTATTCTGAAGAGGTGTTCTGCTACGCTGGCAAAACCACTGCGTAAACTTTTCCATCTTTCCTATTCTGCTGGGATTTTTCCGAGCAGATGGAAAACTGCATTTGTCCAGCCGGTCCCTAAAAAAGGCGAATCTTCCTCCCCTTCCAATTACCGTCCAATTGCACTAACGTCCCTTCTTTCCAAGGTCATGGAAACGTTGATAAACCGTCAACTTATGAAATATCTTGAAGAACGAAAGCTTCTTAATGACCGTCAGTACGGCTTTCGTAGCAAACGGTCCACTGGTGATTTGATGGCTTATCTCACTGAAAAGTGGAACCAATCTTTACATTGTTTTGGAGAAAGTAAGATTATTGCGCTTGATATTTCTAAAGCATTTGATAGAGTTTGGCATCAGGCTCTTTTATCGAAAATGCGTGCTTTTGGTATCGATGAGTCTCTTCTTCGTTGGATTAGAAACTACCTTTCCGACCGTTCAATACAAGTTGTGTTGGATGGTTTCAAGTCTGATACCCACTTCATAAATGCTGGTGTGCCCCAGGGCTCCGTTTTGTCTCCGACTCTCTTCCTCATTTTCATTAATGATCTCTTGTCTGAAACTTCTAATCCACTTAACTGTTTTGCTGACGACTCGACCCTCAGCTTTTCATATTCGTTTCCAAATTCACGTCCCTGCTCTTCGGATGTGGAACTGGAACGGTTGCGTATGATAAGCTCATTGAATTCTGACCTTGACAGCATTGTTGCATGGGGTATTATGAACCGAGTAGAATTCAATGCTTCGAAAACTCAATGCTGTCTCTTGTCGTTGAAGCTTAACATTCCCCCATTGCCATTATCCATGAATGGTACTTGCATCGAAGAAACCGAAAAGCTGTCAGTACTTGGTATGTGTGTAAACGATGATCTTCGTTGGAATGACCACATATTTGAAGTCGCCAAAAATGCTGCAAAATGCTTAGGCTTCTTGAGACGATGTTGGAAGTTCTTCACCCCTTCTGATCTGGCTACAATTTATAAGGCCTTCATCCGCCCAAAACTGGAGTATAACTCCCATATCTGGTCAGGTGCTTCTCAAACATCTTTGCACCTCCTTGATAGGGTACAAAATAGAGCGTTGAAATTGATAGGTGATAGTTCAATCGTAGAATCAATTGATTCTCTTGAACATCGTCGAAACGTTGCCTGTCTCACTCTCTTTTATCGCTTTTTTCACAAGCAGTGCTCTAGTGAAGTAGCCAGTTGCATTCCTCCCCTGAAACAATTTAGCCGCAACACCCGCCTCGCTAGGAATGTTCATCAGTTTTACCTTGAGCCCAACTTCGGGCGTACGTTCAAGTATAGAGATTCGTATTTCAGTCGCACCACCCGAATGTGGAATGCTTTACCTGGCTCTGTATTTCCCCTTCATTACGATTCACAAAAATTCAAAAGCAACGTGCATCGGTGTCTCCTTTCAAATCCTCTCCTATTTTCCTAAATGCTCGCACTGTGTTTAACAACATTATAATGCGCTTGATGTGCGCGTTAATTATATAAAAAAAAAAAAAAAAAAAAAAAGTGTCCGAAAGGAATTTTTGTGATGGATTCGTTCTTTTTGGATATCATTATCGGTATTTGCTGACACTGTTAATACAGACTTCACCTTTTGACGTTCTGGAATGTCTTCTGGAGCCAATGAAGGCCTTGTTTCTAACAATATCTCATCCATTGAAAGAAAATCTGGGCCGCTAAACCAAGTTGGTGTATTTAGAAGTGTTTGTAGATCGAGCCCTCTAGATACAATATCGGCCGGGTTGATACTTCCCTTCACAAAATGCCATTGTTGTATCTTTGTGTTTGCCTGAATTTTGGCCATCCTGTTCGCAACGTAATTCTCCCATGTGTAGGAAGGCGATTTTATGCATGCTAGTACCGTGGTGGAATCAGTATAGTAACATACCCTTTTTATTTGATCAGGTAGTAGTGGGAGCAACTTAGCTACTAGTTCAACCATGAGAACTGCTCCTTGTAGCTCCAACCTCGCTATAGTAGTTGCCTTCAGAGGACCAACCATTGATTTAGAACATAACAGTCGTGAGTGAATAGTTCCATTGTCCTCTACAGATCTTAAATACACACATGATCCATAGGCGTTTTGACTGCTGTCTGAGAATGCGTGCAGTTGGATGTTTCCTTTACTGCTTGGACAAGAGACATATCTTGGCAAGCTTAAATCTTTCAACATCGAAAAACTTTTCAAATAACGAATCCACTTGTTTGCTTGATCTTCAGGGACGTGGTCATCCTGCTCCTGCAAGAATAGTTTTCCAAGAACTATCACGGGTCCAAGTAGTCCCAAAGGATCAAATAACCTTGCAAGATTGGCTAGTACGGTTCGTTTGCATACTTTCTCGTATTGATTAAATTCATCAAAGTCAAATTTAAATTTGAATGCATCCAAAGAGGGATCCCAGATTAATCCCAACGTTTTGATCACTTCAGATTGATTAAATGCAACTAGTTGCTCTTTATGCTCTTCAGGAATATTCTGCAATATATCAGGATGATTAGAACAAAAGGAGAAATGCGCAGGAGATTCGTTCGCCGAAGTTCATCAATGATGCTCAAGGAGTGCTACTTGTGGATGACGACAAAATTCTTCACAGGTGGCGACAGTATTGTGATGATCTTTTGAATGAACAGTTTCCTCGGCGCCACTTTCCAACAGCTGCACCTAACTTTACGGAAGTATCCGACGTCACAGTCGAAGAAGTTAGGGAGGCAGTTAAGAACTCCAAAAAAGGCAAAGCGATTGGGCCAGACGAGGTACCATATGAGTTTTGGAAAAATATGGGAGACATCGGGTTAAGATGGCTCACGATTCTCATCTCCAAACTTATAAGAGGTGACAGTTTGCCTAATCAATGGAGGGAAAGTTTTCTTCTTCCAATGTACAAGGGAAAGGGAGATACCAGAAGCTGTGACAACTATCGTTCGATCAAGTTGATGTCCCACACTATGAAGATCGTTGAGCGGGTTTTAGATAGCCGACTGCGGAAAATAATAAGGCTGTCTGATGACCAATGCGGGTTTGTCGCGGGTAAGTCAACTACAGACGCAATCCAAAGTATAAGGATCATTATGGAAAAACACCGAGATGCCTTAGAGGATTTGCATTTTGTGTTGGTTGACTTCGAAAAGGCATTCGATCGACAACCACGAGATCTGATCTGGGTGGCCCTCAGACACCGAGGAGTTCCTGAAGCCTATGTGCGAATAATTATGGACATGTACGAGGGAGCAGTTACAAAAGTGAGATGCCCAGCTGGAGTCACCGAAGAATTCCAAATAACAGTAGGTGTACATCAGGGAAGTGTCTTGAGTCCACTGCTCTTTATTGCTGTTCTGGATTATTTGCTCGAAGGAAAAGTAACGGACAATAAAGTACAACATTTATTCTTTGCTGACGATGGAGCCATCATAAGCGAGGATCCTACATCCCTGCAACGAGCACTTGACGTTTGGATTGATGTTCTGGAAGGAAATGGGTACCGTATTAGCGCTAAAAAGACTGAATACCTGTGCTGCCCTTTTTCTGATCCAGACAAGCCTATTCCAGACATTTATTTGAATGGAAATGTGCTTCCCAAGTGTGAAAAGTTTAAATATCTGGGATCTATGATCAATAGTGAAGCATCTTGTGATGACGACATCAATCATCGAGTAAGCGTAGGGTGGATGAAGTGGCGAGAAAACTCCGCTATCTTCTGTGATCGAAAAATGCCCCCTAAGCTGAAGGGAAGACTCTACACAGCAGTTGTCCGTCCAGCTCTGACATACGGTTCACAATGTTGGACAATGTACAAAAAGTATGAGAGCAAATTGACGGCAGCCGAAATGAAGATGCTTCGGATGACAGCAGGAGTAACAAAGCTTGATCGAATTAGAAGTACTAAGATCCGTGGAAGCCTTCATGTCAAAAGTACCATCTTGGACAAAATTCAGCACGACCGGCTCAGTTGGTATTGTCATGTTCAAAGGAGAGATCCGCAGAACCCCGTCAAAAAGGCAATATCGTACAACGTTTCAACAAATTCGCGACGAAAAAGAAAAGGCAGGCCAAAACACTCCTGGTACAAGCAAATGCAAAAACAGCAGCATTTGGTTGGCCTCAGACATGGAACAATCCAAAACCGGGAGGCTTGCCGACGATTTCTGAGGTCAACGCGGCGTACCCCACAGGCGGATCACTAGTGTGAAGCAGAAAAGTGGGAGAGTTGTGATCGCTTCAAGATCACTACTCGTAACGCCAAAAATGGAAAAGAAGAAGATTAGAACAAAATTTTCTTAGCTCAAAGTGACCCATTTTTAATAGGTTCTTAGCCTCGTCTATAGTCTCAGCACCTGCAAGACAATCGTCTACATAAAAATTGTTTTTTATAATCTGCGATGCAAGAGGATATTGTTCCTCAACATCTTCAGCGAGCTTTACTAAGCATCTAGTGGCCAGATATGACGCTGATGCTGTACCATAAGTTACTGTGTTCAGCTGGTACAATTGGAGTGGACTGCTGCGTTCCGATCTCCACAAAATTAGCTGCAGCATTCTATCACAAGGAGCTACTAACACTTGTCGGTACATTTTGCTAATGTCACCCGTGAAAACATATTTGTGCATTCGAAACTTGGTTATAATGGAAAACAAGTCTGGTTGAACTGTTGGACCAACCATTAAACTGTCATTTAGTGAATATCCAGAGGTACTTTTAGCTGATGCATCAAATACCACTCTTAGCTTTGTTGATGTGCTTTCGGGTTTTATAACACAGTGATGAGGGATTACAAAATGAGTGTTGCACAGTTTGCTTTCATCAATTGGACTCATATGACCAAGAGCTTCGTACTCTCGCATAAAGTCTCCGTATAACAATTTCAGCTCTTGATTTTTGTCTAGTTTCCGCTCAAGCACCAGGAAGCGCCTTTTAGCTACTTCGAGCGAGTCTCCCAAAACAACGCTCTGATCCTCTTTACATGGTAACCGCACAACAAACTGATGGCTATCATTTACTCTTACGTTTTTCTTGAAATGTTCTTCACAGTCATGTTCTTCTTTGCTCATGGTATTTGCTGGCATATCATGATTTTCCGTTTCCCAGAATCTCCGCACCAATTTGTCTAAAGAAGATAGCGTAGGACCTGTAGCTATGTGGCAAACGGGAGTTGATGTGTCTGTTTGTATTGGTGGTATGCTTCCAGCCAATATCCAACCAAGCTTTGTATTTCGTAACAAAGGAAGATCACTTGAAACCTTGACTTCTCCTGGCAAGAATAGCTCAAAAAATATGCCGGCCCCTATAAACATGTCTATACGTTGATTTTTAAAGCTTGAAGGATCTGCCAGTCGTATATTGGGTGGAATATTCCAGCGAGACATGTCAATATGCTTACTCAAATTATAGTCACTAATGCGAGGCATAATGCTTGCCTCTAAAGTTGCCTGGAATCCGGATGTTCTTGACTCAACCGTTACATTAGTGACAAAATCTGCCTTGCATTCTTTACAACCTATTCCCGTTATTGGCACACTCTTGCGACGTTGCTTGAGGCCCATTTCAGTGGCAAGGGACTGCGTTAAGAAATTTAATTGTGAGCCTGAA
The DNA here is from genome assembly GCA_914767635.1 of Melanostoma mellinum. NCBI lineage: Eukaryota > Metazoa > Arthropoda > Insecta > Diptera > Syrphidae > Melanostoma > Melanostoma mellinum. The sequence goes on along the minus strand of OU612060.1, from coordinate 133,494,002 downwards.
TCTAGCATTGCACGGCAAGGGATGCTCGTTCCGTTGGATGAAATGCAGTTTATAACTGCTGTGGCGAGATATACCTGACGCACTCTTTCTGGCCCTGATGCAGTATTTGCAGATTTTGAATTTAGAAAATTTTTATTACGCTTACCAACATTTGTTGAATTATCTGATTTGTTGATCTGCCTATTTGAAGAGTAGTCTTGCTTAGTCTGCTGTGGATGAAGAAGTGTGTTGTGTCTTCCTTCGCATTTTTGGCATCCTCGGGACTGGCATGATTGGGCGAAATGTCCTCTCTTTAGACAATTTTTGCACAGCAACAGCTTGCACACTGCTTTTCCTCGTTCCGGACCTGTAAGAGACAAAAACTTAGTGCAATTGTATATACCATGCTTACTTGAACTGCACATAGCGCAATCGATACTATTGGCACTTGTGGCAGCGACTAACGCTGATGTTTTTTTTCTGTCTTCACGACTGCAAATTGCTTCCAATGTTTGGAAGCGTGATTCCACAAATTTGAAAAAGGCATCTAAACTGGGACTGCTTCTGGGATCCTCTAAGGTTTGTTCAAACAGCGCTCTGCTCTCCTTGTCAAACTTTTGGAGCATTAGATAGACCACTATAGGGTCCCAATTGTTGACTTCGTATCCAAGATTGGATATTGCCTGCATTCCCCCCCTTGTGGCATCATGCAATCGTCTCAGACTGGAAGCTGTCCCAATTGCTGGTGATTATGACAGCAATTTCGAAAATTGAGCTGTCAGCAGCAACCTTCTGTTATCGAACCGATCAACCAGAGTATTCCATGCCACGTCATAATTTTTGTCAGTGGGCTGGAAATGCTGTATTAGATTGTGCGCTTCTCCTGTCACATTCGCACGTAGGAAGTATAGCTTTTGCGCATCAGGAATCGGTTGGTCATGTATAAGTTGTTTGAACAGATCATAAAATTGCCGCCAGTTTAGATAGTTCCCATCGAACTTTGGCAGCTCAATTTTGGGCAATTTTATAGTTGGAGCGACTGGTGACTGTGATGGCTTCTCAGTAGATTTGGGATTATCTATTCGATCACACAGCTCCACCAACGCCAGCTCAACTCGGTCTTGCACGTCGAAATAGCGTTCGACTTCGTGAATGAATAAGTCCTGGCCGAGTCTCCTGAATAGTTCCACAACATCGCTTCAACTCCGCTCAATCGACCTGGACTTTATCTTGCAGTAAGCCTCGCTTTGTCCCAGAGCCAGCTCGGTGGAAACTCTCTCCAGCGTCTTCTCCAGGTTGCTAACGAGCAATAGAAAGATCTCCTTGGTGGTCGTTATGAAAGGCTGATTATTAGTTCCCGCTGCAGATGTTTGTTGGTTTCCTTCTGTGTCAACAACAGGTGTCTTGGAAACTTTCTAAGTTCGTGCCTTCCCATCAGCAGAAGTTTCTTGAAGTCCCTTATCTATTCCGTCTATTCGAATGTTAAGACCACTTAACATACGCTCTTTGATCTTTCGTATTGCTTCGTAGTAGTCTTTTTTGAAGTATGGATGGTCAAGCTGTTCAGCGAATTTATCCCGGATAATGCTATCCGTCTCATCGAAGCTCTGCCAATTTGCTTCTAAATTGGCCCGACGCTCCAGCAAATAGCTTAAGGTTTTCCTTGTTTCGGAATCCTTTGCATAATTGCGGCTTATGCGGCAAATTTCTTCTCCCAGCCTTTCCTGGTTTTCTGAGTAATACTCCAAGTCCATTACACTAACACTTTCTGCTTGACTCATTTTAATTTTTTTTTAGTTCTTTCGTTTACACAACACTTAACAACGCAAACAACAACAAAAATTAAATCACTTGAAATTACAATTATTTTAAAGAAAACAAAATAAAGCAGGCAACTAAACTTTTTTAATTAATTGTCCTGTCACGGTCGCCAAAATGTAAAAAGAGGAAGCAACTACGAACACAACGACGGTTTAGGAAGAGGAAGCAGGTATGAACGCAACGACGGTTTAATAACGACTCGATCAGTCAACACATTTTATTTTTCGATTGTCTATACATTTGGGTTTTGGTAATACACAAGAATTGCAAGCATGCAAAACTGTGTTGCGCGTGCAATACCTCAACTGTGGGACCAGACATTTATAATTGATACACGATATGCGTGAACCTGAATTTATTGAATTGTTCCCACAATTGAAGTATTGCTGACAATACTTTTAACATATGCTGACATCCATCTTCCATCTCTTAAAACAAAAAGTGCGTCTTCAGTGGAAGAACCCGAAGGCCAAGTTGGCCTTCCATCCATGGAAATAGACGAGCTCGGCACATCCTCTGCTAAAAAGTACGAAAATAAACCCTCCACATCCCACTTGGGATCCCAAAACGTCATCAAATTCTCAGACTTGGAAACTCATGACTCCGAAAACGAGGTCTCGCTCAGGGAGGATGACCTTCTAAGGTCAAACTCTGAGATCGAAACAGACGACGACCTAAACCAGACTGTGGTGGGGGTTATTCTACTTAGTTGTTCCCAAGATGGTGCAGCTAAATCAGATTAACCTCCAACACTCCAAGCTAGATCTGCCTCAGCATTGGATGCGATGCCAATGCGCATCACACAGTATGGGGAAGTACTGACATAAATGAAAGGGGTGAGTCACTTTTTGATTTTATTGTAAGTACTAACCTCATAGTAAGTAATACTTGCAATGAACCAACATTCATTACCAGAAACAGACAAGAAGTTCAGTCGTTCATTGACTGCGGAAGCAAGTGTACGCATTGACGGCTTTGGCAGATCTTAAAAATAAATTTCGGTTGTGCATTAGTATCTATTAAAGTAGTGCAAAATCAACAAGGGGCTTAGCCTAGTGAGTAAGCTGGCAAGCTTAAAGTCAGTGAATTTTCATTAAGGCAGAACGAGCAGCGCAGCAGGTACCCAGTGTGGAGGAACGTGGGTTCAACTCCCAGCTGGGCCCACCAATTTTTATTCTTGTTTTGAAGCAAATAGCTCAAATTAAGTAGAAAATCCTGAAAGAAGGCGAATAAAAGTGACACAGTCGTCTGTGATGGACCATACCGGTCCATCAACAACAAAAGTGTTGGATGAAAATCCAACACTTAAAACAACAACAACAACTTGCAACGCAGCGGCAACAACCGCAATGCAAATTGCGGTGCCAGCAACCGCAGCAACTGCAGCAACATCAACTGCAAAAAAGAGGCGGCGCATAAAAACTAAGCCAAATTTGGTGTCCCATAAACAAAAAACAACACCAACTGATAAGGAGGTAGACGATCGATGACGGGATGTCGACCAGCAGTGAAAGTATCATAAGTATGAATTCTACTTATGAATATGAATCCAACGGTGGTGAGGGCCATTACACCGGCAGTGGCAATTCTTTCGCTGCACTGGCAGACGAAGGGAACGCTGTTGACGAGGAAGTTAATGAAGATAAGAAACTCCAAACATTGACAAGTGCCGTGGAGAAGCTATCCAAAGAAATAGAGGAAATAAAATCCAAGCAAGTGGCCCGCAGACTAGCCGAAAGCGAGGCAAGAAAACAACAACTGTTGTCAAAGGGCAATACTGCTACAATTGCCAAACAGCAACAGCCAACAACAACAACAAAAGCAAATGCAAAAACGGCTCCCGTGCAGCAAAAAGTCACGACAGCTTATAAAATAGCTGGGGAGCAAAACGAAAGAAAGAAAACTGCTACCCAAGAGCAGCAACGGGGGACCGCGGCTAAAAAAGCCGCGCCATCGAAGCAGCCAGGAGAGACGGTACCAAAACAGCAGAGACAACAACAACAACAGCAGCAGCCAAGGAAAACAGCAGCTAAAAGCAGGGTGCCCCCCATCAACACCCACAAGATGGAACTTAAAGCAACAAAAAGCCTATGTAAGTCCGCCATAGGCGATAAATTTGTTATTAAACGTTTAGGACAGGATCGACATGCGATTCAATGTGAAAACATCGGTGACCACAAGATCATTCGGGAGTTGCTTGCCAAGACAACCACCGAACATTATAGTTATACTCCCAAAGAGGAGAAGCCACAAAGTATGCTTCTGAAAGGGGTAGAGCCTATCTCTGACCCAGAGGAGCTCTTAGCGGAACTCCGCAAGTTGGCGAGCGACGATCTCGAGTTTATCGGGGTCAAGTCGTTCACCACGGCTAAGGCTAGACGGGAGAGGCGCCAATTGCCGATGTTCCTCGTCACCCTATCACCCAGTAGCCGTCTGGAGAGTCTGAGGAAAATCTCCGTCCTAGGCTACCAGATGGTAAGATGGGAAAAAATAAACAGGCACGAGGACATTTTACAATGTCTTCGTTGCCAAAGGTTCGGGCACGCTGCATTCAACTGCCAAATGCAGTTGAGGTGCGTAAAGTGTGGAGAGAACCACAAAGAAAATGAGTGCAAGCTCGGTGAGGAAAGAGTCGAAGATAAGACCTAATTGAAATGTGTTCTCTGTGTGGAGATGGACACCCTGCTAACTATCGGGGATGTCCTCGATACCAGGTTATTAAAAAATCATTAAAAGCTGCTCCAACAGTAACCAAGGACGAGGGCAGGCATACAGCCAGACCAATGCCAAGGGCGTCGTTCCCCAAGTTTCCTACGCCCAAATGGCGGGTGGAGCTGGGAAAACGGTACAACCTCCCCAGAAAGCGGCCGCACAGCCATCTGTGTCAAAGGCAGCTACTGGGGAGTCAGAGGTTATGGTCGCTCTGCGTGTCATTCAGGCACAAATGAGTGAACTATCACGGCAAATAAGTGAGCAGGTGCGTAGGGTGGACTTGATCTACCGTGCAGTGCCGTCGCTTGCGCAATTTTTAGGTTAACAGGCGCGCTGCCGGAGAGGCCTTTTAAGATCCTAGCCGTCAATGTGAATTCGCTAGTTAGGATAGAACGACGAACCAACTTCCTTGAGTTGTTAAAGACCAACGTCCTGATGTATGTATGGTTAGCGAAACTAGGCTAAATCAGCATCACAAACTGACGGATAACAATTACATTATCTTAAGGAGAGACCGACCCAACTCGACTTTCGCGGGTGGGGTTGCGATCTTCTTACGTAAGGGTATTGCTCATAAAGTAATATATAACGGTGAAGTACGTCAATTCCGGCTGCTGAAAACGTGTATAATATGCATCCCTCTCCAACAGGGGAGGCGGTTGTATGTGGTCGCGCTCTATGCACCGCCTGAAGCTTCTCAAACCTCATGTTTTGTAACAGAGCTCGAAACACTTTTTCGATGTCTGAAACTGAATTCAGAAGAAAACTATTTCCTTTTGGCCGGTGATTACAATGATAAACACAAAGATTGGGGAAATCAATTAGCCAATCCAAAGGGGACCCAGCTATTCAATTGGCTGGGGCTCCACAGTATTGAGTGTAAAGTCGATCTACTGGCTACTGACAGGCCTTCATATCCTCGAAGTGGCTCTTATTTGGACTCAAGACTGAAACTGACCGACGACAGTCTTCGACGGACGAAAAATTGTTTGACGACGGTTGAGTACGACAGTGACCACTGTGGACTTTCCGCAGTCATACTGCTTCCGAACGACCTTGTGGAACTGGAGGAGTACGTGCCATTGCACTCTTACAACTACGGTAAAACACGTTGGCTGCGCTTTTCCGGTGCCGTCTCAAGGGAACTTCGTTCGAACGGTATTGCGCCGCCATGCAACAGGAATCTGTCGAACGTTGAGATCGATGGGGACCTGCAACGTATGGAGGATGCGATCCGTAGTACAATGGACAGGACAATTCCTAAATATAGGCAACATGACTCAACGAACATGTACAGAAACGCGACAATAGACGCACTTTACAAACAAAAATAGACAGACTCCTGTCAAGACTCAAATTGCACAGGAGGTTTACTGACCGACACGATTTGGAAATTAGAACTCTGAAGTCACAGATCAAAAATCTCCAACAGTTAATTAAAGAAAACTACAGAATATCTATATCTCTTTTCTGGAACAACAAAATTCGGGCTGTACAGTCCAACAACCCAAGTATGTTTCCGGAAATAAATAAAAAATTTTGGAGAAAAAATCACAATGACCTTCAAAAGATGGAGAAAATGGATGGATGGAGAAAAGATCTCAATGACCTTCACAGACAGAGAACAAAAACTTACTTATGACAATAGGGATAGGTCCGGATGAGGCCATCTTGGATGATGACCACTTTATAGTGGAAGATGCTCAGGAGAATGTAGAGACGGTGGGTGCTGTTTTAGAGCGAGTATATAAGGTGAATGAGTGCATTCGTCCGAGTTACGACCTTGAAAATAGAGCCTTCGTTGGACACTTCTATCTTAGAGACGAGATCTCGCATTGGCGATCCGAGAATCCTGGTTTCACTAGGTTCAATGACGACCGACTTGCAAATGCAGTCATCGCCCAGCGAAACGGGGATAACACCCTGTTTGTTTCTAAGATGGACATCTTGGACATCTTTCACAAAATAAAGAAAAAGAAGTCAGCAGGAGTCGACGGCATACCCAATGTTGTGCTGCGAAACCTCCCTTCGGAAGCGGTGGACATATACACCACGTTGTTCAACAATGCGCTGAATAATGCATATTATCCAGTGCATTGGAAGACGGCAGTGGTCCATCCTCTCCTTAAAGGTAAGGATGGTTCCAATCCAGCAAACCTCCGGTCAATTAGTCTTCTTCCGAGTATCAGCAAAGTACTCGAGAAAGTTTTCAATAGAGCTCTGTCCACATGGGCTGAGGACAAACATATTATTCCAAAAAATCAGTTCGGTTATAAGGCGGGTCATGATACCATACATGCCGCGTCTAAACTAGTGTCTGATATTCAATGGAACAAAGCTAAAAATCAGTGTACGGGTGCATGTCTGGTTGACCTGGAGAAGGCTTTCGATACCGCTTGGTTAGACGGTATTTTCTATAAGTTGATCAGGAATGGCATCAGTAAACCACTTCTTTATATTCTAAATGACATGCTTCATGGTAGAACGTTTGTTGTCAAAAGTTGCAATAGAACTTCTACCAGAACTTTTAAAACACAGAACGGTCTACAACAGGGGGCGGTGAATTCGCCTATTTTGTTTAGCATTTTCACCGCCGATCTAATTGGTTCCCTTCACCATGCTATAGCGTACGCCGACGACCTAATCGCGTACAGAACAGGTCCAAAGATCGAGGTCTTCAGATTACTTTTGCAGCGTGACTACGATAAGATTCAGCAATATTGCGATGACTGGAAGTTGAAAATCAACTTTCAGAAATCGGAAACAATTGTGTTCAGAACCCCGTTGGCTCGGGCCTGATGGGATACGAGAAAGAACTGGCGAAAGCTGGTGATCGTTGATCTATATGGCCACCCACTGCCAAGCAAAGTAGTAGTCAAGTACCTGGGCATCTGGCTAGATCAGTATCTATATTTTAACAAACATATGGGTGCGGCTCTGGTCAGGGCTAGAGGAGCTTTTAGTCTGACAAGGCGACTGTTTCACAGCAGTCATCTTGATAGCAGAGTGATGGTGATTTGCTACATGGCCCTCATAAGGCCGATGATTGTCTATGGGTGCCCTGTGTGGTTCAACGTTACAGCGTTTCAAATGGAAATGATTCGGGTGTTTGAGAGACAGTGTCTGCGTGCCTGTCTTGGATTGCACAGAACACCAGAGTCGGAGTGCAGAAAATATTATCCTAATGAGGTCCGTTACAACGGGGCTCAAGTAAACAGAATTGACAACTTCATGATAAAACTGACTCGGGGTCACAATGCAAGGGCGATGACTTCGAACAATGGCCTGATATTTGGGGCTTACTACCCCAACATAGAATATATGGAGAGAACACGTTTCAGTGGATTTGTCCCACCGGAGGCTTTCCTCTATTTTGACATGATAGGTTTGATACAGGACAGATTGGCGGTTCCGTTAATCTACACGACGGCTCCTTTATGGCCGGGATGTCGCCGCAGTAGGCGGAGAAGCTAAAGAGCTCCTCCGGTTCTGTAGGGCGGGATCAGAATTCGCGCGAATTTTTTTACTTTTACTTTATTTTAAGCTCAAAACCTAAAGATTTGAAAATAAAACTGAAAAAATATTTTTAAAAAATTCCCGGCGAATGTTTTGTAAAAGCTTTTTAACTTATATCTTCTTTTTTTTTTTTTTTTTTTTTTTTTTTTTTTTTTTTTTTTTTTTTTTTTTTTTTTTTTTTTTTTTTAATTCTTCTTTATTTCGTATCAATAACTTAAATAAATACAATATATAGTACAAGATCAAACAAACAGATCGGGTTAAGTTATTTGCCTTTAAGACAAGTGACGAATGTACGTGATAGTTAAATAGAATAATACACTAAAACTTATTGAAACTATTGATGGGGAAAATATAAATAGAGGAATAAATCTATATAAGAGCAAGAATAATAACATATAAACAATTTCAAGCAATAATTATATCGTTGATGTTAAAAGAGCATCAATTTCAGAGTGATTAAACGAGAAAAGCCATATTTTAACATTTTTTAAGAATACTGTTCTTACTCTCTCACACCTAAGTGTCTCTGGTAATCTATTAAACAAACGGGGAGCAGTAACATAATAAAAACGCGAAAAATGGGTTTTATGTGTTTTTGGTACAGTAACAAGGTATCTGGTGTTGACTCTCAAGTTATGACTGTCATGTACTCTAGCATCAAAATATCCGCAGTTTTCAAAAAATATTTTTAAAACTTTGTAGCAGTATAGGTGCCTTAAAGGAAGTAAATCGAGACGTTTGAACAACTCAAAACTGGGTACTCTGCGATTAGCTTTGGACATTATTCGAATCGCATGTTTTTGTTTAATTAATAATGGTTCAAGTTTATTTGTATAAGTGCCACCCCAACATGTAATCCCATACTGCAGTTTCGATTTCAATAAAGCATTATAAACCTGTTTTAAAATAGGTAGATTACAGTACATACTGAGGTGGAAATATTGTCTAACCATGGAATTTAGATATTTTTTTAAATAGTCCGTATGGTCCTTCCAACTAACCTTTTGATCCAATATAATCCATAAGTATTTAAAACTGTCAACGCGTTCAATAAGAAAACAACTATCACTACAACTTACTTGACTGTTAAATATCAGATGATCGCGTGTTTCAAGCAAACAAAATCGGCAGCAACTTGGCGAGTGATAATATAAAGGAAGCTCATCGCACACTAGTCCCTTGATATTAAAAACCATAAACTTTGTTTTATTGCTGATTATCAGTTTATGATACCCAAACCAACGTCGAAGTATATCTAAGTCATTATTGACATTTGATAACATATCAAGTAAGCTATTGTTAGAATAGGAAAGGGCTGTATCGTCAGCGAATGCAGTAATTTTGCCTTTGAAAGGTTGACTGAACAAGGAATTAACATATACAAGAAACAATATCGGGCCAAGGACTGATCCCTGAGGAACACCCAATCTTAAAAAGTTTTTTGAACTGAAAGCATTTTTAACTTTGACCATTTGTTTTCTTTCTGACAAATAAGACACAAACCAATCATAGATAAATCCTCTGAATCCAGCGTTAAAGAGTTTTTTTTTAGTAATATTGAGTGGTTTACCATATCGAAAGCTTTGGTTATGTCGATAAATAATGTAGAGGGAATTTGTGAAGCATTCAAACTGTTGTATATTTCACCGCATAATTTCAATAAAGCACTTTCAGTCGATTTACCACTTCTAAATCCAAACTGAGAATTTTAAAAGAAATTAGTCCTATCTAGGAATGATAACATTCTAGTTTTTATGCCTTTTTCAAAAACTTTGGAAAAAGTGGACAAAATTGAAATTGGACGATAATTATTTATTGATGATTTATCACCTTTTTTGTGAAGTGGAAGTACTACAGCTGTTTTCAGACACTCAGGAAAAATACCCTTATGCACACAAAAATTGAAAATATAACATAAAACATCAGATATATGAAACGCAATTTTTTTTAATATAAGACTAGAAATTGAGTCAGAAGATGACGAGTTTGATGTTTTTAGTGACATAATAATTTTATAGATCTCCAGCGAAGAAAACTGTTCAAAGAAAAAACTTTCTGGTATAATATTGCTATGGATTAAACTATTGTCATAATGATGAGTAGGAGAACCCTTATTCCAAGATCCTATATTAGTAAAGAAGTTGTTAAATAGATTAGCAACTTCTAAAGGCTCAGTAACGGTTAAGTCACTATCATTAATAAAAATATCTGATTGAGGTCTATTATTGTTGAGAATTTCATTAACAAGTCGCCATTCTTCCTTAGAATTACCTAGGTTTTTTGCTAGTTTATTGCTAAAGTATGTATTTCTACAAATAGGTATTTCCATTTTTACCTCACTGCATAACTTATCATAGTAATTCTTTAGCCTTTGATTGTTAGGGTGTTTAGTGACAGCTGAGCAAAGCTTGTTTTTCTTTTTAATTTTCTTTATTAGTGAGGGGGTCATCCATTGCTTGAGGCATTTCAGTTTGCTACTTTGCTTACACAACTTTTGGCTACAATTCTCAATATGAGATTGAAGCTTATTGAGAAACAGTTTAAATGCAACAGATGGATTATCCGATTCATAAACTTCATCCCAAAATTCTAAGTTAAGGTTATATCTAAAAGATACGAAATCAATTTTCTTGAATTCGATGTCGGAAATTTGGTTTTCTCGAGAAATTCTACAGTTGAGCTGAATACCTGTTAAATTATGGTCTGTGATTTTTAAGTCATAATTAATAGTCTTGTAATCAATATAAGTGTTTCTATGATATCTTATAAAAACATGGTCCAAACAAGAATTTAATCGAGTAGGCTGATTTAACAGAGACTCGAAACCAAATGAAGAGAGCAGAGTTAAATAATTATCTACATCAGGTGAATCAACCAGGATGTTCACATTTAAATCACCCAGCAAAACAATATTTTTGCATTTCTGACTGTCCAAAAAACACGAGAACTCATCCAAAAAGGCACTTATAGTACACTTATGCAGTCTATAAACACAAATATAACAAAAATGAACACCAGAGACCTCACAACTAACACTGATTATATCAGCACTTACTAATTTACACTTATTAATCTTACAACCCAGTATGTCATTTCTATAATATACTGCGACACCACCAGCAGCGTAAGTTTCATTACAAAACGCTTCAAAAACAAAATTTGGAATAATGTCATAATTACACTTTTCTTCTTCAAAAATCCAAATTTCCGAGAGAAAAATTAAATCTGGTAAATGATTCAAAGGTGCAAGATGAGAAAGAAAGGTATTAAAATTTTTACGCATACTGCGAATGTTTTGATGAATGACTGAAATACCGGAAGATTTGCCATGGTTATGATGCTCTACACAAAAACAATTTACAACATCAGAAGTTAAAGTGAAAAAACTACTATCATTACTTAAATCATTTTGAGAATAAATAGTTGAACTAAAATTGTTCATTATGTAGGTACACAAACAAATTTGCTCTATTTTTGAACTACTGTACTGACTGTATGAATATCTTCAAAAGAATTAATTTTTATAACTTTGTCTCCTTCAATTTTTCGAATAAGAACAGCTGAGTCTCTAACCCAAACAAACTTACATACATTCTTCTGTTTCAATTCATTTGCCATTTTTAGTAATGACCTTGTGTAGTTGGTTAAGCAATCGTTAATATAGATGTTATTGCTGCTGCTTGCTCTGCCACTGCCGCTATTGTTGTTGTTGTTTTGATGAGCACCAAATATGTTAGATGTAATTTTGAAATGAATGAATTTTGAAACAGTTGAAAACTTCACGCACACGATGTTAGAAATAGTTTTTTTGTTTTTTGTTTTTACACTCTTAACATAGCATGATTCAGTGTCAAGTAAATGCATCTCTTCACAAGAAACAGCTGTTAGTAATTTGTTTACCTTCTCTTTTACATTTAAATTGTTCACGTCAGGAATGCCAACGATATCAACAGCACATTGTTTTTCCCGCTGTTGCAGTACATTCAGCTTCGCCTCCAGGCTGTCAACTTTCTTATTAAGAGAAGCGTTGCACTCTTCAAGAGCCCTAATTTTTGCAAGTGCCTCTGTATTTATTTGTTTCAGCTGGACAATTTCATTGTAAAGTACTTGCATTGTTATTGTTTGCTGACCCATATTGTTGTCGTCGTGGGAAGCAATGCATTGGGTTGGGGTTCCACTAGAGGTTTTTTGTATTGTTACACTGGGGCTAGTTGTAGTTTTTGAATTATTACTCATGGATGAGATGGAGTGAATAGACGAATTAGAGAGAGCGTCACCCACTATAGACTTTCTCCGTTGAGTAATACAGCTACCGCACTTATAACCTTGACTGCCTTTTTCATAAAAGTCAATTTCTCTTTTTTCTAATTTGGCACACTTTCCATGAAAATATTCTTTACAATTAATGCATTGAACCTTGAGTTCTTGTCTATCAATTTTAGATTGGCATGAGCCGCACTTCATTTTTACACTGTTAAATTTATCAACACAGCAATGTTATTAGTAAAATTAAAGCTTTTTTTTTTGTTTATATTTCAACTATTTAAACAGAGTTATATTCCCTATGCGTGTATCCCCATCAACACTCAGAGAGAAATTGAAATTTAAATTAAACTAATTGAAAGCATATATCTTTGTATCAATAGCCGAGTTTTATTGGGAATCTGTATTCACTTCAGCAAAACATAGCAGAACATCGCACATGGGAAAACAATAATTCTAAATGAACAACGATAAGTGAATAAAAATAAGTCACTTGCAGAGGTGAACAACAGGGATGGCTGGTAAATGGAGTTTATGGAATAGAGTTGCATTAGTGAGTACAGCGTCTTATTGAGCGTATTAGTGAAGTGAATATGAAAATTCCCAATGAAACACGGCTAATGATACTTAAAAATATTCTGTATGTATGCACTCGCATTTTTAATTATAACTGTATCTTCCTTTATAAAACAATGCATCACGTCCATCAAGCAAAATTATGATATGAAGTTAATAACGGAAAATTGTTTTGCTCAAATATAAGTTAGGGAAGTAGGCTTACATGATTGTCTTGCGAAAAATGAAAGGGCCTTCCAAAAGATCAATTTTTACATAATTGAGAAGAAGAATGTTAATGAGCGCAATATGTAAAAAGCTGGATGTTGATAACAATCCATACTGCATAAACAAACAATAAATTGAACAGTTGGCCTTATGTCCCTAAAAAAGTTGGCCTTATGACGCTATGGGAAAGTGACATAAGGCCAACTCCTAAAATTTGGCCTTATGTCGCTTTCGGAAAGTGACATAAGGCCAAACATTCAAATTTGGCCTTATGTCACTTGGCCTTAAGTCACGGCACCTGCAGCAACGTAGGACCGCAGCGAAGACTGCAGCTAAAAACGAAACTGCAAAAAAGCAGCAACGGGGGACTGCGGCTACAAAAGCAGCGCCAACGATCTCGCAGCAGAAGAAGCAGAATAAACAAAAGCAGCAGCAAACAGAGCAACAACAAACGCCGCAGAAGCCACAACAACCCAAGAAGTGTAGAGTGCCCCCTATTAACACCCTAAATATGGAGATGAAGGACACAATAAATTTATGTAAAGTCCGCTATTGGTGACAATTTCAAAATAAAACGTTTAAGTAACGATAGGCATGCTATTCACTGCAACACAGTGAATCAGTATCATCTACTTAGAAAACTATTAGAAGCGACATCCACAGAACATTTTACGTATACTCCCAAAGAGGAGTATGTTCTTTTAAAAGGGGTAGAACCAACCTCTGTTCCAGAGGAGCTCTTAGCAGAAATCCGCGGGTTGGCGGGCGACGATCTCAAATTTATCGGGGTCAAGTCGTTCACCACGGCCAAGGCTAGGTGTGAGAAGCGGCTATTGCCGATGTTCTTAATCACTCTCCCACAAAAAAGCCGACTGGAAAGTCTGAGGAGCGTCTCCGTCCTGGACTTCCAGATCGTTAAGTGGGAAAAACTAAATAGGCACGGTGACATTCTCCAATGTCTTCGTTGCCAAAGGTTTGGCCACTCCGCTTTCAACTGCCAAATGAAGTCAAGATGCGTGAAGTGTGGGGAGAACCACAAAGAAAAGGAGTGTAAGCTCGGTGAAGCCAGGGTCGAAGATAAGACCCTGCTAAAATGCGTTATGTGTGGCAGAGATGGCCACCCTGCTAATTATCGGGCATGTCCTCGCTATCAAACGATAAAAAAATCAATAAAAGCAGTTCACACAGCAACCGCGGAAGAGAGAAGGCTAACAACTAGACCGATTCCAAGGACCGTCAATCCACAAATCTTTTACGCCCAAATGGTGCGGGGACGTGGAAATACGGTACAACCTCCTCAGGACGCAGCCGCACAGCCATCTGTGCCCAATGTTGCTGCTGGGGAGTCAGAGTTGATAGTCGTTCTGCGTGCAACACAGGCACAAGTGAAATAACTATCACGGCAAATAAGTGAGCAGGCGCGTAGGGTGGATGTGATCTAACGTGCAGTGCCGTCGCTTGCGCAATTTTCAGGTTAACGGGCGCGCTGCCGGAGAGGCCTTTTAAGATCCTAGCCGTCAATGTGAATTCGCTAGTTAGGATAGAAAGACGAACCAACTTCCTTGAGTTGTTAAAAGACCAACGTCCTGATGTATGTATGGTTAGCGAAACTAGGCTAAATCAGCATCACAAACTGATGGATAACAATTACATTATCGTAAGGAGGGACCCACCAAACTCGACTTTCGCGAGTGGGGTTGCGATCTTCATACGTAAGGGCATCGCTCTCAAAGTAATCACCCCTATTACCGATGTCGAATACGACATCGAAAAAAACGACACTACACCATCTGCATTCCATAAGTCGTTTTCGATCATGCACACTCGTTTTGATGTCGTGTGCAGTCGTGTGTAAACGTCAAATGTCGTTGAATGCAGTCATTCTGCATTCTGTACGACGAAAGGATACGACGACGACGAAAAAAAACATTGATTTGTCTCGTTCAAAAATTCGAACGCGACATAGCAATGGAAGGCCGCAAAACAGTAAGTAATCTTGTTCAATGAATTTATTTTGAAAAATTTTATAACTAATAAAAAATTTTTTGGACTTGTAGTTGAAATTGACAAACCAAAACAAATTCCAGACGCTCGTAGAGTTGATGGGGAAGAACGTGGAGTTAGCGAGAGGTTTTTCTAAGGGAATTCAAAAAAACCGATATTAAAAAGGAATGGGCTGCAATAGCGGAGCAGCTTAATAGCAAGGGTCCTCCAGTAAGAGACGGAGACGGCTGGCAAAAGGTTTGAATTACTTTTTTCTAAATCTATATGTATACATGCGCTTGAAGAAGATGTTGCAAATTCATTGCATTTAGGAAATGTGGTAAGCCCGAGCGGAATCGCAAAAGGTATATCGCAGTCCATTTTGCTTCCTAACTCCTTGGCAACTGACACTTCAGTTCCCTCATCATCCCAAATGCAAACTGAAGACACATCGACTAAATTTTTGGAATCCATTGTCTTTGATATGAAAGAAACCTATGTCGGATCTGAAGGTGAAGTTCTTGAGAGAGAAGCGCAACATCAGAGACCACAGAATGAACCGCTAGAGACCCCTGGAAGAAAACGAAAGCGAGCTTCTGCTTTTAAACAGGACAGAACAGAGCTTTTACGAAAGCAAGCTGTACTTCAGAATGTTAGGTACTTTAAATGGAATTAATGAAAGCCTTTAGTGCAGTCAATGAAGCATTTTAGGTCCGAATTTTTTTACTGTGAACCGATTTGCATGAAATTTTGGAATTAGGCTCATCTCACCCTTAACTTCAAAAGTGAAAATGATTTGAACACCGCCACCACCCTAGGGGTGGTTGCCACCCCTTTTCGGGGGTGAATTTTTTTTCTTCAAAATAACCTCGGATATCGATAAAAAGCCTAATTTTAAGCAAAAAATCAAATATAAAGTTTTTCTTTAAGTCCAATACTTTTCGAGTTATTGGCAATTGAAAATTCGCAATTTTTTCACGTTTTTCATCTATTTATTGCAAATATCTCCAAAACTATACGTTTTATCGAAAATTTTATAAAGAACAAATTTGTAGCAAGTAAAACAATTAACAATTTGGTTGTTTATAAAGTATTCTAAGAAGAATATTAAGCTAGATATAAAAAACCAAAGCCATTTTTTATTTTGTCTGAAATTTAATCGTTGTGGTCAATGCCATTTAGCGGCGAGCAGATGCATTTTATGCATTCTAACACCAAAAAAAGTTTTGAAGTGCTTGAAATAAGCTTTAAAATGAGCACTATTAAAAGTCTTTTGCACGTAAAATAAGTGAGCTGTACTGCAAATCAGAAGAGCATCTAATGTTTTTTTCTTTTAAATCAATGAGTTTTTGGACCATAACTCCTTCAATATTCATGCTATCACAATTTATAAAAAACCATACTAAAGGTAATTAAGAGAGCTACAATATGCTTTATTGCAATATGTAGTAAACAACCATTTGCTAAAACGGTGAAGGGTTAAAGGACTTAAAAGAGGCTGCGATTGCGCTGCCACGCACTCTTTAAACAATCATATCTCCGTAAATTTTTGTCTGACAGATAAAACTAAAAAACCAAATTGTTTGTCAGAAAAATACCTAAATTTTTCCTTTTGACACTTTTATACGTATCTGTCGCCATTTCTGAGATATTATGAAAAAAAGTAGGTTTTTTACAAATTTTAAAATTTTTTGTTTTTATTTTAATCGTGACTTTTTTGAAAAATATGTGTTCTGAAGCATCCAAACCGATACTATCTATCAAACTCTTCATAACAAACTTAATTTTAGGCGGAATACGATTAAATTTAATTTTGGTGGAAATGGCACTTATGAAACCCATTGATTTAAAAGAAAAAACATTAGATGCTCTTCTGATTTGCAGTACAGCTCACTTATTTTACGTGCAAAAGACTTTCAATAGTGCTCATTTTAAAGCTTATTTCAAGCACTTCAAAACTTTTTTTGGTGTTAGAATGCATAAAATGCATCTGCTCGCCGCTAAATGGCATTGACCACAACGATTAAATTTCAGACAAAATAAAAAATGGCTTTGGTTTTTTATATCTAGCTTAATATTCTTCTTAGAATACTTTATAAACAACCAAATTGTTAATTGTTTTACTTGCTACAAATTTGTTCTTTATAAAATTTTCGATAAAACGTATAGTTTTGGAGATATTTGCAATAAATAGATGAAAAACGTGAAAAAATTGCGAATTTTCAATTGCCAATAACTCGAAAAGTATTGGGCTTAAAGAAAAACTTTATATTTGATTTTTTGCTTAAAATTAGGCGTTTTATCGATATCCGAGGTTATTTTGAAGAAAAAAAATTCACCCCCGAAAAGGGGTGGCAGCCACCCCCAGGGTGGTGGCGGTGTTCAAATCATTTTCACTTTTGAAGTTAAGGGTGAGATGAGCCTAATTACAAAATTTCATGCAAATCGGTTCACAGTAAAAAAATTCGGAGGTAAGGCCCTATTTTTCGCTTCATTGACTGCACTACTTGGTAAAATAGAAAAATGTACCAAAGAGATAGAGAGGTATTTCAAAAAGTGGTACAGGTTAGAGGAGGACAAGGCCAAAAGAGATACAAAACGTCTCAAAATTCAAGAAGAAAAACTTCTTATTTATAAAAGAAAGACGGAAAGAAATGAAGCGCAAAGAAAAGAAACAAACAAAATAAAAATGATGGACCTGGAAATACGGAAAAAACAAATAGAGATCGCCGAAAAGAAGCTAAATCTTAAATAAGCCATTAAGTCCAATCCAATCCAACATTTATTTTTGTTATGAAGTTTTTTAGTTTCTATATTTTGTTTTTTTAGCTTTAAGTGAAGTGAATTGATTGTTTTTGTTTAGTTTTGTAGTAGAGATATTCCACGTGTTTTTTTATCTAATAAATAAAGAGATTAATACAATTTTAAACAGTAAAAAACACTTTTTATATTTCCTCAAATGCACATTTCAGAAGCAATGCTTCCATCATCAGTGAGATATATAAATTAAATTAAATTAAATTATTTGTCAAAAAACTAACAAAAAACAAAAATGTTTCTAAACAAAATTACAGTTGAGTTGAGTTGAATCTATTGAAAAATTTTTTGTGTTTTTTACTGTTTAAAATTGTATTAATCTCTTTGTTTTTGTTTCTTAAAGTTTATTTAGTTTTTAATAAACGAAAATTTATGAATTGACGAATGTATTCATTATTTGGTTTCTTATTCTTGCTCCAGTAGTGTTATTGTCACTAAAGTCCTGAAAACTGTTTTCGACTTCAACATCGTCTGACAGATTTGTTTCTGTTTCATCTGTTGCGTATCCGTAATTGATTGCAACGTTGTGTAAAGCACAGCACACATTCACAATTTGTGCTCCTTTTTCGGGACTGCAATGCAGCTGTCGTGCGCTGAGAAGGCAACGAAACCGATTTTTTAGAACACCAATCGTCCTTTCGACTATATTTCTTGTCGAAGCGTGCTTTAAGTTGAAAGCACTTTCAGGGCTTCCTTCTTGCGTGGCTCGAAAAGGTGTAATTAAAAAGGGTTCGAGTGGGTATCCTGCATCACCTTTTTGATAAATAGAGTGTTTTATTTTCAAGATCTATTATTAAAGTATTTCAATTACCTAAAAGCCAACTATTTGTTTAACCACTATTGAAGTTATCTTGCAGCTCTCCCCTTACTTCACTTAAGCTCCATACCATTGCGTCGTGACTAGCTCCTGGTTGTCTTGCATCAACGTACCGAATACGCATTTTATGATCGCTAACCTAAATTGTACGATTAAAAAATTGCTTTTTGAAAAAAAAAAAAAAAACAAAATACTTACCAACATCGTATTGAGGCTATAGAAACCTTTTTTGTTGTAGTAAGAGTGTTGGAATTCTTTTTTGGGCGTGAATATTCGCGCATGTGTGCCATCAATACATCCGATGACAACAGGAAATCCTGTCTTGTTAAAAAAGGATAGCTTCGCTTCTGATTTTTCGGCCGGTGTCATTCGGAAGCGAATCCATTTGGGGCAAATATGTCTTTCTATGACATTGATAATTTCTTTCAAAAACTTGCTTACTGTTGGTTGAGCTAATCCCAAATTAAAGTCATTCCCGGCGCCGTGTTGGTAGCTTCCTTCAGCTAAAATTCTAAAGGTGCCTCAATTTGATTGGAATTGATGATGAACGATGACGAATCCTTATTTTATCACTTATTTCATCCAACAAATACTTAAACGCTTCTTTTGTCAATCTAAAGAACTGCTTGAATCTGTTAAAACGTACAAAAGTTTTATTTAAAAGCAACTATTGGGATAAAAGTGTGATCTCACTTTGAATCAGGCAAGTCGAATGGATTTGAGTTCTGCCGTATCTGTTATCTTCTTATAATTAATTTTTCTTTAAGAATTCTTTCTTCTTCATCTTCACTTTCACTACTTGTGCTGTAATACATTTCTATACTTATCATTTTAATATTCTCTTTATTTATGTAGGTGCCAATAAATCAGTACATCCGCATTCGAGCTCTAAACAATGATTTTTTATTGAAACTTTATTTCATTTTCTTTTGATTTTGACAGATGTTTATTAGTTTTTAGTCGTTTTCAAATCTATTACGTATTTTTCGTGTCGAAGAAGTTATGGAATGCCATTTAAAAAACGACACGACAGAGAAAACGAGAGTTGACGACGAGACGAGACGAGATCGGTCATAGGGGTGAATATATGTATAGTGGTGAAGTACGCCAAATCTGTTTGCTGTAAGCGTGTATCGTATGCATCCCTCTTCAACAGGGGAGGCGGTTGTGTGTGGTCGTGATCTATGCGCCGGAGGCCTCTCAACCCTCATGATTTATAACAGAGCTCGAATCACTTTTTCGAACTCTGAAACTGAACTCAGAAGAAAACTATTTCCTTTTGGCCGGTGATTACAATGATAAACACCAAGATTGGGGAAATCAATTAGCCAATCCAAAGGGGACCCAGCTATTCAATTGGCTGGGGCTCCACAGCATTGAGTGTAAGGTCGATCTGCTGGCTACTGACAGACCTTCATATCCTCGAAGTGGCTCTTATTTGGATCTATTACTTTTAGACTCGAGACATAAACTGACCGACGACAGTCTTCGACGGACGAAAAATTGTTTGACGACGGTTGAGTACGACAGTGACCACTGTGGACTTTCCGCAGTCATACTGCTTCCGAACGACCTTGTGGAACTAGAGGAGTACGTGCCATTGCACTCTTACAACTACGGTAAAACACGTTGGCTGCGCTTTTCCGGTGCCGTCTCAAGGGAACTTCGTTCGAACGGTATTGCGCCGCCATGCAACAGGAATCTGTCGAACGTTGAGGTACGCGTTGCAACTGTTGAGACGCAGAATGGGACATTCGAGCGTGCAATTCACAATTTATACCCATTGCCCATGAAAGCTGAAACTCCAGCAGATGAAGCTCAAGAGACTCTACAAAGCAATCAGCGGTGTAAGACAAATGTCAAAAAAATTCCCAAATCACTTCTTTCCGTGGTCCTCATGGTTTTATCAATCTTCCCTCTATCAATGTCTCAAAAAATTTAACGAGTAAACATAACTCAATTGGATAATGCAGCTGGCATATATTTTGAGGACATTGGGAAAATACAAACCATTAACAGCAATTGGAATATTTATGTGTACTATAATCTTACTACTTATGTTCATGAATTAAATCAGATAAAATCATACCTTCACCAGATTGAAGAACTTTGTGGACAAGAAGTAGCTAAACATGTATACTGCCAACCAATTACAGCATTTTTTTTTTTTTTTTAGCATTAGCATTAATTTTTATTGAACTTAGTATATTATATGTACAATTTGATTAGATCTACTTAAAGTTAACAATGTGGGTATTTATATGTTGTTGGCACAGAGGGGGCCTTACGTTCTTACATTGACTAAGATAAAAAAAAAAAAAAAAAATAATTAAAATTAATTGTTGCTGTGGTTGGTTAATTTCCTCGTCTGTCGTTTTCTTTTCTCGGATTGTTCAAGTCCGGTTGTCACTGTGTTTTGATGGGGAGGGGTGAGGGTGGGAGGTTGGTGGCTCCTAGCCACGGTGGTATGCTGACCCTGGGTCAGCATAGAAGTTAATGTTCACTTCATCACTTGTAGGGATAAGATCCTCATCCAGAAGTTCCATTGCTAGAAGGTACCGCGGGCTGGGATGTCTTGGCTGGCTTATGATGCTCCTTATTAGGGGATTCGGGTGGTCGGTCATGTTTCGCAGACATCTACGGCTGGAGTCGATGAGGTACCTGTCTAGTTGTACTATTTTCGCTTCTCCGTAGATTCTCCTGTTGCTGACGTGCTTCCTTAGTGTCCTGTCATAATGTAGTCCTGTGCAGATCCGCAGAATCTTCCGCTCGAGAACTGCCAGTTTGTTCATGTGGGTTTTTGTTGCCGTGTACCAAGTAGGGAAACAGTACGTGATCACAGGCCGAATGAGCTGCTTGTAGAGAAGTAGTTTCGTCTTCTGGCTCAGCCCGTTGTTCTTTCGCATTAGTGGATGGATGCGGTGAAAGGCGAAGTTGGCTTTCCTTAGTACAGCAGCTGCATGCGGGTTGAACCTGTGTAATTCGTTGAACTGTACTCCCAGGTACTTCACATTGTTTTTGGCCGTTAGTTGAGTACCATCGAGTAAGGAGATCTTGGAACTTCTACACTTGTTGGCTGAGCGTCCTCTTGCGTACCCGGGTCTGGTGCATGGTCGTCTAAAGCATATTAGCTCAGATTTGGCTGAGTTTACTTTGAAGCCCCAATGCTGGTAGTACTCGCAAAGCTGTCTAACGTGGGCTTCAACTCTTCTGGCAGCAATCACCGGGGACATGGACTTGGCGTATGTGAGGGAGTCATCTGCAAACAGCAGAGTTTGTGCGTCTTCTGGCTGTTGTTGGTCTGATGTGTAGATGTTGAACAAGAACGGTCCTAGCTTGGATCCTTGTGCAACTCCGGCGTTGATTGTCCTTGTTGATGACTGGCAACTTCCTATTTGAACGAAGAATGACCTGCAATGAAGAAAATTGTATATTATTTTAATTAGCGCCTGTGGAAAATTTAGTTGGAAGAGTTTATGCACTAGTCCTTGAATCCAAACACTGTCAAATGCTTTCTCGATATCGAGAAGGCATGCAACAGTGACTTGATGGCAATTCAAAGAAGAGGCAATGTCGTGCTGAAATTTAATAAGAGGATGTAAGGTGGAGTGTTCACGGAAGCCGAACTGTGTGTCTGGTATGATGTTGTTGTTGCTGCAGAAGGATTTCAGCCGTGTCAGTAGAAGCTCCTCTAGTATTTTGCTCATGTTGCTCAAGAGAGAAATGGGTCAGTATCCAGAGACGTCTTTGTTGTTGGATTTCTTGGGGACTGCAACAATCTTCGCTGTTTTCCATTTGTTGGGAAAATAGCAGTTGTTGATGCAATTATTAAGGATAATTGCAAGGAATATCGTCACTGATTGGGGTAGCCTTTTGAGGATGAATGTGGATATCTTGTCCGGTCCTGTTGACTTTTTGGGGCGGCTTCTGTGTAGGAACTGTTGAATTTCTTCAGGAGTGGTGAGCTCAAGGTTGTCTGTTGGATCGCTGGACGGATTATCATCGCTGAATTGAATGGTCTGTTGGGGAGCTTGTGCGAGTTGAACTGAGGAGTTGACTTCTTCCAAAAATGCAGGGTCCAAGGGTGGATTTGGTTTGAAGTGCTCTTCAAAGAAGTCCGCAAATCCTTTGGCCTTATCCGCGTCGGTTGAAGCTTCGCCATGGGCTGTTGTTATGGTTTCCGGCATGGGGTTTTTTTTTCCTATAATCCTGTTGATTTTTTGGAAGGTGTCGGGTCCTGGCTTAATGGATTGAAGCCTGTTTTGAAGAAGAATGTCGTTGTGGTAGTTCACTGCGTTCCTGAACATGATGTTTACGCATCTGAGCTCGCTGGAGACGGCCTGGTAGTTGCTGTTGATGGTGTTCATTTCTCGTTGTTGAATACGTTGTAGCAACTTCCTTAAGTGTTGTCTATGGTGGTAAAGTTTCTGGATGTAGTCCGGCAGGTGCTCGTATCTATCCCGGGAGGTTCTTGGCTGCCTTTGCTTCTCAAGCGAAGATTCAATTACGTTTTCCAGATTGTCAATTGCTGAATTAATTTCCTCATTCCGGAGGTTTGTGTTGGTTGGCGGTAGTGTGATACACTCGTCGACGTCTCTTTGGAGTTTAGCAGTGTCTAGTTTTTTGTAGTTGACAAAACCCACCTCTGGTTGGTTCACAGAGATTATCTGGTACCGGAGGTTGATTGAAAGAAGGACGGCCTCATGATCTGAATCGCTGGTTAATGTCGTGCAGACGAAGTTTCGGAGCTCCGGGAGGATAAATATCAGATTGGATGTTGCGAGGAAGAAGTCGAGCGTCGATGGTGTCCTTGGGAAGGTGGGTTTGGGTTGCGACACTACTACCAGAGAGTGATGGTCAATATTTTCATCCAGCCAATTGACAATTGCGTTCCCGTAACTGTTGTCATGTGTATCCATCCATCTTCGGTGTCTGGCGTTGAAGTCTCCTCCAATAAGTCCATAGGTGCTTCTGCATAATATCCTGTTCAAGGTATGGAGATCGTCTCTAATATCTGATGCTGTTGCCTTGCATTTGTTGTAGATGCTGATGACTGTAAGCGTCTCATCTGATCCCAGTTGGATTGTGATGGCGGTGGCTTCAAAACATCTTAAACCAGTGATGATTACTTCACTGGCACTGCTGGATATTTTGTTGCTTATGAAGACGGCAGTTCCTCTCCTTCCCTCTGTCTTATCTCTCCTGAATGTTTTGTAATTGGCGACTTCAATGTTGTTTCTCTTGGTGACGTTCGTTTCACTTACGAGCGCTAAGTCCGGGCTGTTTTTCTTCATGAACAGGTTGAAGGCTGTTCTCTTTTCCCGGCTGTATAACGAGTTAACGTTATAAGCCACTAAACGCAGTTTGTTGATGCGCACTACGCGCTGCATAGTTGGAATATAAAAGCGGCAAGAGCCACGGACTTGTTTTCTTCGGTCAGTTGATTATAGTTGGAGGAAACAGATTTCTTGGCCTTCTTCATGACTGTCGAAAGATCGGATCCAAATATGCGTTTGACCTCATTTTCCAGGTTGGGTTGCTTTTGTTGTTGTTGGATGACTTTGGTGGGAGCTGGTACCTTCGTTGACGGGGCTGGAGTGTTTCTCGGTTTGGGAGCTGGGTGGTTTCTTGCTGCTGGTGCTGTATTTTTCCTGGCAATGTCTGCATAGCTGAACGTCGGTTTGGTGAAGGTGCAGGCTGACCTTGCAACAAATTGTTGCTGCACTTTTTTGCTTTCAAGTGCCTGTTTCCTCTCAGTTTGCTTGGCTTTGAGTACAGGGCATCCTCTGAAGCTGGCTGGGTGTCCTTCGGTCTTGCAGTTCGCGCACCAGACATCTGGACTGGAGACATCCTTGCGTTTGCATTCACCCGGTAGATGGCTGTCCCTGCACTTCACGCAGACGTACTTCATTCCGCAGTTAACAGCAACGTGTCCAAATCGTTGGCAGTTTCTGCATTGTACTACATCGTTCGATTTTAGCTTTTCCCAGTAGACCTTTTGGTTCATCAGCAGCGTTTTGGAGTAGATGTCGGCGATGTCGCAGGTTTTGGTTAGCTCAACCACGAAACAGTTGAACAGCTTGGTTGCAGTCTTCTTCGATTTGAAGATTGAAACTTTGATGACTGGCAGTCTTTCGGTTCTAAGTTCCTCTTCGACTTCAATGGCGGTGTAACTGTGATGGATTCCTTTCAACATCATCAAAGTTTTCCTGTCTTCCTTTGGTGTGAAGGAAAGGTTCTGGATCTTCTTTTCCTTGAGGAATGTCCGTATTTCATCGTAGTCCTTACGCGCTGTTGTGTTAATGATTGTTTTGGTGGTGTTCAGGTTTTTCAGTGTGAAGCCAAGTTGTTTTCCTTTGCCGAATCTCCGAATTTCAGCAATGTTTCCCGAGAACACTATTATGGGTGGCATACCGATCTTCTTGGTTGCTTCCTTGGCTGTTCCATTTGTGTTTGTTGATGGTGTGGGGTGATTGTCCGTTGTTGTCTTCTTGCCTGTTCCGTTTGTGCTTGTTGATGTGGTGGGATGATTGTCTGCTGTTGTCATCTTGGCAGAGGTTTTAGCAATTTCCGTGCTTGCCTCATTTTTGTCAGCTTTTTTCTTTTTCGGGACCTTACTCATGGGTGCCTTCTTAGCCCTTTTCTTTCCAGTGGTCTGCTCTGCTTCGGCTGGGTTGCTGTCAGTGTCTGACATTTCCTGCTCATCTCCTGTTAGGCAGACCATTTCGTCTTCCGCTGGCTGGGCTTCTTGGTAGTCGTCCATGATTTGAACTTGTACTACTGGCTGGGGATTTTGGTAATCGTCCATGAGTTGCACCTGTATTTCCTGAACGAGATTGCTGAGTTGTGACCTGCTTTCAGGTCCAAGGTCCTCTGCTACTCGCTTCAAAAGAGCTGCAATTGCCAGGTATGCTGTCTCGTGTGTGAATTTTTCCTCCATTGTGTTCAATATTCTGGAAATAAAGAAACAAAGAAAGGATTCCTGGAAATGGTGATTAGTAAAATATTATAATTAGCAATTTCCAAGAAATAGGCTGGTATGTTGTATTTATTGCCCCACACAATATTTTGAGAAAAACCTTGTACAGGCAAGTTGATGATAATAAGGTGATTAGTCCGTCGGGGGAAATCTAATTTTAATTACCATAGGGTAATAAAAATTAATCGCCTTCCAGAAAATGACCCTTCGGTGATTAGTCGGATTGTCCTTCCAGGTAGCTGGCAGGTAGTCCGGGCTCAATCAGTTTTTGGTGGTTGTTTAAATTATCCGTGCACACGTCCGTGTTGTCTGACTGACTGCGACTGAATGGGGCAACCAATTACAGAGCAAGTTCGACATAGACTCACAATAATAGAGCACAATAACGAGCTCCTCGACAACTACAACATGGGAAAAAATTCAAGAACCAGATCACGCAGATCTCCTCTGGACATTGTAGGAAAGTTAGCAAGTAGTCTATTTGGTGTTCTTGATCAGGATGATGCTAAGCACATTGAGGATCAGATAAACATAGTAAATCAACACGAACATCATCTGAGAACTCTTATTCGAAACCAGACTTCCATTGCAGATTCTACAGCAAATCTTTTGAAACGCAATACGCTCCAAATAACTCAACAGTTTCAAGCCTTAAATGTCTACTTATCGAGCATCACAAACGCAATAAAAGAAAAACTAAACCTTAATGAAGTAAAGCAAAACATTGCTTCATTGACTTCGTACTTGACTTTGATTATTTCTAACTATGAAAAGGTTCAAGATGTTCTTCTAGATGTGCTGCTGGATCTAAATCATGCAATGATAAACCCACAAATAATAACTCCAAATCAACTGACCGAACAAATTATGGTAATTAAGGCACACCTTCCATCAACATTGACACTGGCTAAGGGATCAACAATGGACTTGTATAAGATGATGTCTATAAAAGGGGAGAGTTCTTAAAGAAACAGTAGTTTTTGAAATACGACTACCACTGGTAGATACTACTGAGTTCCAGTTTTTTAGTGTACATCCGATCCCTATTTTAAAAGAATCCTCAAGCTTTTTAGTTGAAGTTACATCCCAATTTCTTGCAATTTCATTGACAAGGGATGCATTTTTCCCGCTGTCCGAGCTAGAACTTAGTCAATGCCGCATTCTATCACCTCAACAGTTTCTCTGCAAAAAATTACACCCTACATACACAAAGCAAGCTGTCACGAGTAGTTGTGAAATAGCCTTGCTAAACCACAAAAATAATGCGTTGTACGAATGCAAGTTAAATAAAATACCTGTCGCAGATTACTGGAAGGCACTTCAAAACTCCAACACTTTGATATTTTCTACAGTTTCAAATACAACTGGGCATCTTGTATGCGAAGATTCTACTGAAAGCCTCTCAGTATTCGGAAATGGCTTACTCGAATTTAAGGAATGTTGCTTGCTGAAAATGCCATCTTTGACTATTAAAGGGGAACGGGAATTCCAAAATAACATCGCCATAAAAAATTCCTTTATTCCAAAAACCGACATAAACGCTTGGATTACAAATCGCACAGAATCTAACATCAGCAGTCCTCCACAAATAAAGGAAATGGAAAAAATAGATATTTCAAAGCTAAAAGACCAAATCGACAGTGTGATGCAGCAATCAGAAGACGCCACATCGAAATTCAATGTTCACGATTATCATCATTACGGACTGGGCTACTTGTTATTGGCTGGCATGATTGGGATTGGCATCGCTTACTGCTACCGACGAAGGCACCCAGTCGCTGCTCCCAGACGTGGTATTTCTAGATTTAATGTAAATATTTAAGCATAACATTGAATGACCTTGCCTTTTTTTTGTTGTTAATCAAATTTTTTTTATTTATCTCTTTGAACATTATTTCACTTTGCATTTTACAAATTTTGTGTAAACAGTAAATTAATAGTGGTTACATTTGTTTTGTTTGTGTAAATTTTGTTTCTAGTTTGTTTTAATATAAGAACACAAATATTGATGAAATTGAAATGTATAAGATATTCATAAGAAATTTAGTTTAGAGAGTTAAAAACCCTCAAAGGGGGGAGTATGTCAAAAGTATTGTCAGCATATGTTAAAAGTATTGTCAGCAATACTTCAATTGTGGGAACAATTCAATAAATTCAGGTTCACGCATATCGTGTATCAATTATAAATGTCTGGTCCCACAGTTGAGGTATTGCACGCGCAACACAGTTTTGCATGCTTGTAATTCTTGTGTATTGCCAAAACCCAAATGTATAGACAATCGAAAAATAAAATGTGTTGACTGATCGAGTCGTTATTAAACCGTCGCTGCGTTCATACTTGCTTCCTCTTTCTAGACCGTCGTTGTGTTCGTAGTTGCTTCCTCTTTTTACAGGCAATATTAGACCAGCCGAACCGAATCACGCCTTTAGTCGCAGCCAGGGGAGCTAGGAAGTCCCTATTGATGACTATTATAGCCGATCAATTGTGACCCTCCGGCTCTTCCAGCTTTGTGACTTTCCAGTCGTGGGTAGGTAGGGTAGGATTACAAAATTGAATCATTTTCATGATCGTGTTTTTGAAGGAGAGTTCTGCTGGTAATCTAGCGCGAGCCTGCAAGGGATATCCTCCCTTGACACGACTTCGAGGTTAGCACCAGGCCAAAGTTCCTCTAACCTACTTATCGCGAGCTTATACAGATCACGCGATCTCCCCCCATCAAAAGCGACTAACCTGACGTGTCCCTGATATCATCCAGCGTCCTCAAAGATGGCTGGTTCCCCTAGGTTTTCCATCATAAGAGTCCAGTAAGAGGCCTGGAGCTTGTTCATGATAATCGCCCATTAATCGAAAGAGATCGCACCATCCGCGTTACTCCTGTCAATGACAGCGAAAATGGTTTTGTCTTTCAGTGCGTCACTGTACGACATGTCATTTTTGAAGCTGAGGGTGCTTGATTTTTGCACCTTAGTCCTTTTGGCGTTCGGGATTTACTCCTCGAACGAACGTTGGCACAAATGAGCGGTCTATCACGGCAAATAAGTGAGCAGGCGCGTAGGGTAGATGGGATCTACCGTGCAATGCCTAGGTACGCTTGCGCAATTTTTAGGTTAACGGGCGCGCTGCCAGAGAGGCCTCTTAAGATCCTAGCCGTGAATGTGAATTCGCTAGTTAGGATAGAACGACGAACCAACCTCTTTGAGTTGTTAAAAGACCAACATCCAGATGTATGTATGGTTAGCGAAACTAGGCTAAACCAGCTTCACAAAATGACGAGTTACAATTACATTATCGTAAGGAGAGACCGACCCAACTCGACTTTCGCGGGTGGGGTTGCGATCTTCATACGTAAGGGCATTGCTCATAAGGTAATATATAGTGGTGAAGTACGCCGATTCCGGTTGCTGGAAGCGTGTATTGTATGCATCTCTCTCCAACATGGGAGGCGGTTGTATGTGGTCGCGATCTATTCACCGGAGGCTTCTCAACCCTCATGTTTTATAACAGAGCTCGAATCACTTTTTCGATGTCTGAAACTGAACTCAGAAGAAAACTATTTCCTTTTGGCCGGTGATTACAATGATAAACACCAAGATTGGGGAAATCAATTAGCCAATCCAAAGGGGACCCAGCTATCCAATTGGCTGGGGCTCCACAGCATTGAGTGTAAGGTCGATCTGCTGGCTACTGACAGGCCTTCATATCCTCGAAGTGGCTCTTATTTGGATCTATTACTTTTAGACTCGAGACATAAACTGACCGACGACGTTCTTCGAAGTAGAGTTGCGCGAATTAGTTCCATAGCCGGACCGAACATGGAAAGGTTCTTTTTCAATCGGAAATAGTTCCGGGAACCATGTCCGAGGAACTTTTAAGGTTTTGAATAGAGTAATGGGGAAATCACAGGGCGGTTGATATAAATGAACTAGTCTTTGTACTAAAACCAATTGAATACGACATAAGAAACCGTTCTGAGTTAAGAAAAAATTAAAATTTCTACCAAAGTCCACTTATATAAATACTATTCCGAAATCACAAATCGAATTACAATAATTTACAACAGCAAAACAGTTAAAAACGTTCAAGAGATTAACGGAAGAAAATATTATAAAAAGTAATATTACCAGTTATCTACCTGAGTTATGATTCCAAAGTTCCAAATCAATTCAAATCACATATGTATCACAATTCTCAACAGCAAAACTACTTAAAAAACATACAAAATCCAAACCTGTACCTATCTTATAGTTTTATATGAATCTGAGAATAACAAATGTGCTAACTCAACCAATAGACCAGTGCCCCTGTTCTGTAACTATCGCCTCGGCGATAAACGGAGGAAAATGGAACGAGATTCTATGAATTTAGTAGGATTTTGTTCCATTTTACACCGTTTATCGCCTGCTTTTATCGAGACGATAGTTACAGAACAGGGGCACGGGTCGATAATTTTTAAAATGGTAAAAAGTGAAAAAAAATTATAGTAGGATGAAACAAATTGGAGAGGTAGAAAATAAACCAACAAAAACAGGAAAAATAAATTACGGGCAATCTGAGATCGGGATGGGGGAGGGGGAGAGTATTTAAGGGTAAAAAACGGTTAATCTCGATTTCCGGTAAAACTGCAAGTCTTAGGAAAAAAAGGACAAAGTTGTAGGTAATAAAAAGATCTACAACTTTTGTAAAGACACTTTTTTCACATAACCTCAAAATGTATGTGAAAAATTCGAATAACTGAGTTTTTGGTTTTTTATTTTTATCCTTTGCAAAAAAACTTATTTTTTCACGAAATTTGGTGAAAACATACCTTTCTTTGTACCTATGTTCCAAACAAACAGTAATTTTTTTGATTTAAAATATTAATTTTTTCACCTTATTTTGACAAAATTTCGAAAAATCACCCTAAATTTGAATGGAAAATTCTCACGTCAAAATATCTGCTTTTTTAAAAAAGTTTGTGTGTTTCTTGTTCTCTGAAATCTCTACTTTCCTGTGCCCTAGTTCTGTAACTATCACCTCGATAAAAGCAGGCGATAAACGGTGGAAAATGGAACGAAATCCTACTAAATTCAAAGAATTTTGTTCCATTTTCTACCGTTTATCGCCGAGGCGATAGTTACAGAACAGGGGCACTGGTCTACAACCCTCATATCCTAGTAATTATGATACATACATAAAAATAAGACAAGGAAAGTTTAAACGAACTACGAGTATGGTCGGACCGATTTACATTCAGCCGGACATGAAGGAACTAGTTGCACACATCGGACCCATCGGACCGATTTACATTCAGCCGGACATGAATGAACTAGGAACTACAACAAATCAACTATACTCCCCGCCTAGCAATATGTGTGCAACTCATAATGTCCGGCTGAATGTTAATTCGCCCGATCGGTCCGATGTGTGCAAATATTAATGTCCGGCTATAGACAATGTGAGATATGCAACTTTTTCGTTCGTGTATGTTTCTATGCTATGTGGATTGTGCTTGGTTTAGATTTGTATGAAGCTCAACACTCTACTCGTTCTTTATTTGATTGGTTTTTTTTCGTATTGGCTTTGGTTGAGATTTGAGAATTTCGCAACACAAACACAATACACATGTGTGTAGTCTGTAGTGTGTGTTTGATTATTTCATTTATTTGTAACTAAACTAAGGAGACAATGTTCACTCTCCTTAATTATCTCGTTCTTTTGTGTATCGTTGTCGGAACTATGGACATTTTTGCATTCTGTTTGTGGAACGAAAGGAAATGTGTCCGAGTAAAGGCCCCGGCCCATAGAACGCGTTGCGCGCGTGCGGCACCGCTTCCAACTGACAGCTCGATTAAATACACACGATCTTATGAGAGGTGACCCATAAGCACCGCGCGCAACGCGCCGAACGCGCCGAGTAGCCCAACTTTCTACTTTGCCGCGGCTCTCACGCGGTGACAGAAGAGAGACATGCGCAGTCACAACCAATTTGAAGTTTTCTCTTATATGGAAAAAATGACAATGGGCTCGTTCAAGAACCTATCGGATAGCCTATCTAGGATAGCCGTATCTTAGATACCTTTTTGAACGATCGACAATAGACAACAGCTGTGAAATATTAAAATTCGACTTTTGAAAACAGAAAAACATTCAAAATATCATTGCTAGACGATTATAACATATTTTTTTCGATTTCCCACACGTAAACAACAACAACAAGCTATCCGGATACGATTTTTGAACGCCCCCATTTTGACTAAATTTATCTGTCAAAACACCGCAACGGATTCTATGGGTCACTCCTATCAGTTGCGCGCGGCAAAACCCACCGCATCAGTTGCCGCGCCGCTTCTACCGCACGCAACGCGTTCTATGGGTCGGGGCCATAAGGATATAGTTCCTGCAACTATATAGGTCCAGACCGACTCAACTCTACTTCGAAGGACGAAAAATTGTTTGACGACGGTTGAGTACGACAGTGACCCCTGTGGACTTGCCGCCGTCATACTGCTTCCGAATAACTTTGTGGAACTGGAGGAGTACGTGCCGACGCACTCTTACAACTTCGGTAAGACACGTTGACCGCGCTTTTCCGGTGCCGTCTCAAGGGAACTTCGTTCGAACGGTATTGCGCCGCCATGTAACAGGAATCTGGCGAACGTTGAGATCGATGGGTACCGGCAACGTATGGAGGATGCAATCCGTAGTACAATGGACAGGACAATTCCTAAATATAGGCAACATGACTCTACGAATATGTACAGAAACGCGAAAATAGACGCGCTTTACAAACAAAAAAGTAGACTCCTGTCAAGACTCAAACTCTTGCACAGGAGGTTTACTGACCGACACGATTTGGAGATTAGGACTCTGAAGTCACAGATCAAAACTCTCCAACAGTTAATAAAAGAAAATGGCAGAATATCTATATCTCTTTTCTGGAACACATAAATTCGGGCTGTACAATCCAACAACCCGAGTATGTTTCCGGGAATAAATAAAATTTTTAGGAGAAAAGATCAAAATGAACTTCAGGGTATTAAACTCCAAAGGACGACAGAGAACAAAAACATACAACATACAACAATGCGCTGAATAATGCATATTATCCAGTACGTTGGAAGACGGCAGTGGTCCATCCTCTCCTTAAAGAAGGGAAGGATGGTTCCAATCCAGAAAATCTCCGGTCAATTAGTCTTCTTCCGAGTATCAGCAAAGTATTCGAAAAAGTTCTCAATAGAGCTCTGTCTACATGGGCTGAGAACAAACATATTATTCCAGAAAATCAGTTCGGTTTTAACATACCACACATGCCGCGTCTAAACTTGTATCAGATATGCAATTGAACAAAGCTAAAAATCTGTTTACAGGGTGCATGTCTGGTTGATTTGGAGAAGGATTTCGATACCGTTTGGTTAGACGGTCTTTTCTATAAGTTGATCAGATATGGCATAAGTAAACCACTGCTATATATTTTGAATGATATGCTTCATGGTAGAACATTTATTGTGAAAAGTTGCAATATAACTTCGACCTGAACCTTTAAAATACAGAACGGTCTACAACAGGGGGCGGTGAATTCACCTATTTTATTAAGCATTTTCACCGGCGATCTAATTGGTTCACTTCACCATGCTATAGCGTACGCCGACGACCTTATTGCGTACAGAACAGGTCCAAGAATCGAAGTCATCAGATTACTCTTGCAGCGTGACTTCGATAAGATTCAGCAATATTGCGATGACTGGAAGTTGAAAATCAACTTTCAGAAATCAGAAACAATTGTGTTTCGAACTTCGTTGGCTAGGGCCTCATGGGACACGAGAAAGAACTGGCGAAAGGCTTTGATCGTTGATCTACATGGACACCCACTGCCAAACAAAGTAGTAGTCAAGTACCTCGGCATCTGGCTAGATCAGTATCTATATTATAACAAACATATAAATGCGGCTCTAATCAGGGCTAGAGGAGCTTTTGCTCTGACAAGGCGACTGTTTCACAGCACTCAACTTGATAGCAGAGTGAAGGTGATTTGCTACATGGCCCTCATAAGGCCGATGATTGTCTATGGGTGCCCTGTGTGGTTCAACGTTACAGCGTTTCAAATGGAAATGATTCGGGTGTTTGAGAGACAGTGTCTTCGTGCCTGTCTTGGATTACACAGAACACCAGAGTCAGAGTACAAAAAATATTATCCAAATGAGGTCCGTTACAACGGGGTTCAAATAAACAGGATCGACAACTTCATTATAAAACTGACTCGGGGTCACACTGCAAGAGCGATGACCTCGACCAATGGCCTGATATTTGGGGCTTACTACCCCAATATTGAATATATGGAGAAAACGCGTCTTAGTGGATATGCCCCACCGGAAGCTTTCCTCTATTTTGACATGGAAGGGCTGATACAGGACAGGTTAGCGGTTCCGCTAATCTAACACGTCTGCCGCAAGTCCGTGGAACGGCGGCTCCTTTATAACCGAGATGTCACCGCAGTAGGCGGAGACGTTGTAGAGCTTCTTCAGTTCAGTAGGGCGGTCTCAGATCGCGATCGTCGTGACGTTGTTAAAACGCTGAAAATGTTCTGGTGGCTGTCTGAGCACGAAACTGAAATTGAAATTGATAGCGAGTCACCAATGGCTGGCTTGCAAAGGTTTAGCGTGTAAGATTAAGGGTATAGGGGGTGGGCAAGTGGCAAAATAATTGTGTATAAAAGTGTATTACGCCTTTTGAAGCTAGATATCTCAGTAATTTGATGTAGTTGAGCCATTTTGAGATCAGATTTGGATTCAGCGGATAGCAAATCATCGGAAAAGCAATGTTTTGTTTTTGGGTCAACATATTTTTATGTTAAAACATAGGTTCAAAAACTGCAAAAACCTATTTTTCTGGATTTAGAAGGCTTCATATATCGAAAACGTGATGTGACAGAACAATTCTGAGGCCAGATTTGAGTTTAGCGAGCTTAGAATACCTTTAAAAAATATAGTTTGCTTTTGGGTGCAAAATTTTTGTTGAATAGTGTTATCAATATATAAGTTATCTATAGGCCGAGAGGGGTTAGCATTAAGAAATTGATTGATTTAGAGTACCCGATTAGGGTCAGTAAGTTAGTTTAGTTGTTATAATTTAACCCTATAAGGCAAAATTGCATTCATTCATTCTGTGTTTGACTCATAACTAATAAGAGCATTGAATATTTATAAAAATGAGCCTAAATAATAAAATTTTGTAAAACTACACGTAAAGAAAAAAATATTTGTTTTAAGTTATTACTTTGAGACTTGATTAGTCAAAAAATTCACTGAAAAATTCATTAAGAAAATAGTACTTTGTTCTTTAATAAACTTCTATGTTCAATTTAATTTAGTGAATTTTTTTTTTAGCAATCGGTCTCAAACTTTTTTCTACAAAATTTTTCTTTTAATGGTCACTTTTTCTTTAATAATCATTGTTGTTGATAGTTCTTAGTAAAACACAGAAAACCAAAAGAGAAAAACTAAGAAAGATGTAGGGTAAACTGTCCCACAGTGAGCCAGCAGATACAGTGAACCATTCCAATTTTCTCCCACCCATTAAAAGATAGAAAAGAAAAAAAGATAGAGAAACACGCGCATTATATTCCTTTTTGAGTACATCCTGAAGTTGAAGTTGTGTTCTAGCCGGTGTCAGTTGTGCGCATGGAAAAGTGAATTCGGCAGGTGAGTAAACTAGAAATTTAGGTTTTTGTTTGTTTTTTAATTTTAAAAGTGGTTTATGAAGTGATGCGGTTTCATTACATATGTTTTGTTGGTTATTTTCATATATAAAAAACAGCATAAAAGTTGAATATGTGCAATAGTTTTTTTTATTTTAATATTTTCTTAGAAAAAGTCACTATGTCCACAAGTGAACCAGTGTATCAAGTCCCACAGTGAACCATGGTTCCATGGTTCAGGATTCCATACCCGTTAAATAGTTTGAGTCCATTGATATATTTATGTACCTACCTACATTTTCCTATGTTTATTTTACTTTAAAAGTGCTTTATTGCTTTTTTTTTATAATTAATTTGTTATTTTAGTTTGCAAGAACAATACGTGAAGGATTGTGTTTGTTTTTTGTCTGTTGTTCCTTTTTACTTTTTTATTTATTTATTTTTATAGTTTTTAAATAAAAGTAAAAGTAAAAAGTCCTTTAAATTTTTTTTTTTCAAAGAAATGAATAAATGCTCGTAAAACGAAATAAAAATGTCTAATAAATTAAATGATTTCGGTTTTAATTTTCTAGAGAAAGTCTTTACGTTTTCTTCTTTTTTATAGATTTTTTGAAAATATTTTTTGAATATACGTATACATATGTATAGTAATGGCTCACTGTGTAATACCCCTTGGTTCACTGTGTACACCCCCTGGTACACACTGAACCAATTTTGGCGTACTTTTGAAAGCCCAAAATGAAGTATTTTGCATGATATATTCTAACATTTCTATGGTGAAATACAAAGTCAAAATATCAAACTTGAAGTACAATGAAAGTTTCCTGTACATAGACCAGTAGTTCAAATGCTACATCAAGTTAAGCAGAAATTGGTTCACTGTGGGACAGTTTACCCTATGCTACTTTTAGTTGTACTTTGTACCATTATTTCTGGCCTCCACTGTTCTTACTTATACTTAACAAGACCATACATTACACAAAAACATTAAAAAACTTGAAATTTACTTGGTTTTTTGTAAAACGCAACTATACACTACATATTTCATTACCTGTGCTTATCTTTTTATTGAAATAAATACCTACATCTCTGCAAAAAAAGGACTTTTGTAGCTGAAAAAATGACTGCTTATTCATTAAATTAAAAGCTTAAGAATTTTTGCTTCTTCTCGCTGTTCCTGTTGCTGCACATTTGGATTTGTGTTTTTGTTTCATTATTCATTCAATGGTATGCATACATGCTTATACTTATACATATCAATCAATCTCAATCTCATTTGATTTACACACATAATCGGAATCGAATCAATTGATATCGAAATGATTGAATTCGGAATGAACAGAAATGGAATGAAGCAAATGAAAGTGATTGAATGATCGATCGATTCAAATGATCGAATCATTCAGCAAACCGATACTTGATCGATTCGATCATCAAAAATGATTGATTTACCCAGGCCTACTGGCTACTTCACTAGAGCACTGCTTGTGAAAAAAGCGATAAAAGAGAGAGAGAGAGACATATATCTCCAAGAGATATCAATCGATTCTACGGTTGAACTATCACATCAATTTTAACGCTCTATTTTGTACCCTATCAAGTAGGTGCGTGGATGTTTGAGGAGCACTTGACCAGATATGAGAGTTATATTACAGTTTTGGGCAGATGAAGGGTGAAGGCCCTATAAATTGTAGCCAGATTAGAAGGGGTGAAGAACTTCCCACATCGTCTCAAGAAGCCTAAGCATTTAGCAGCGTTTTTGGCAACTTCAAATATGTGGGCATTCCAACAAAGATCATCATTTACACACATACCAAATACTGACAGCTTTTCGGTTTCTTCGATGCAGGTACCATTCATGGATAATGGCAATGGGGAATGTTAAGCTTCAACGACAAGAGACAGCATTGAGTTTTCGAAGCATTGAATTCTATTTGGTTTTTATAACCCGATGTAACAATGCTGTCAAGGTCAGAATTCAATGGGCTTGTCACACGCAACCTTTCTAATTCCACGTCCGAAGAGCAGGGACGTGAGTTTGGAAACAATTATAAGAAGCGTAGGCAAAACAATTGAGGGGATTGGAAGTTTCAGACAAGAGATCATTATTGAAAATGAGGAAGAGAGTCGGAGACAAATCGGAGGCCTTTGGCATAAAAGCATTCATAAATTGGGTATCAGACTTAAAAGAAAGGAAAGGTAGTCTCTTATGCAACGAAGAAGAGACTTATCGATACCAAAAGCACGCATTTTCGATAAAACAGCCTAAATCCAAACTCTATCAAATGCTTTAGAAATATTAGCTCAGAATATCAATCTTTCGTTCTTCTGTTTTCCATCTATTCGGAAAGAGCTTTGAAGAATAGGAGAAATGGAAAACTTCCACAGTGGCTTTGCAAGTGTAGATGAACAGCTCTTCAGAATAATAGTGGGGATACCATCTGGACCAGCGGATTTATGTATATTTAGATCGTTGAGGACTCTCGCAACCGAGCGAGATCGAACGAAAATATCTGCTTCATCACAGGATTTTGCAGACTCAAGATCAGGTGGAGCCAATATGCTATCAGGAAGTGTCGAGTTAGCAGCAAATTGAGCTGCTAGCAAATTAGCTTTATCGATGGAGCTGACATACGGAGAGATATTAAAAACGAGTTCCTAACGTTCTTAACAGTGATTGTATTATGGTCATTAGGTTCAGTTTTGATTTGATGTAACATTGGCTGGTAAAGACTGTTGTTGAACGGTTCTAATTGGATCTGTTTGTTGGGCATGTTTCTCGAGTGGAAGTGGATATTAGTGAACGTCAATTTGGATGTTGGCTATGAAGAAGTGTGTTTGAAGGTGTTGTATCCCGTCTTGATTTCCTTTGTAGACGGTTATTAGGTTTTTTCCTTTTCTATGCATTGAAAATTATGTTATTTTGCAGAAGATTCGGAGAAGATTCATGCCGGTTTTAGATATTAATTGCACGATAAATTTCGGCTACAAATGATGATGTGCGAGACGGAGCTGCTCCTTGCTGTTCCTGTGATTTGTGACATATAGCAGTGCACTTATCACAACGATACTATTTGCTGCTTCAAACCATTTGGTACGCCAAATCTCTTGCCACAATATTCTCACATGTAGGAAAAGTAATTGTTTTCGCGTATTAGGTTTTTAATAAGAACTTTATTTTTCAAAAAATACAGGAACAGTCATCAGTATCTTTGGATTTATTATTCCGACCAGTTTGTTCGTTAGAAATAAGAGAAATCGTATTTCTATACTTTTAGAGAACTTCACTAAGGTAGGTGTAAGTTTAAATAAAAAGTGCGCACCTCACGACTTCGTATAATTAAAACACGTCCGCGATTCAAATTCTCTCATTTTATTCAAATGACAGGGATATATGGTTATTTTGTAGTCTAGCGTTTTTTGAGGGCTGGAAAACCTAGGTTTTTTCTGACAAATCGAGGG
This sequence comes from Melanostoma mellinum, assembly GCA_914767635.1. Lineage (NCBI taxonomy): Eukaryota > Metazoa > Arthropoda > Insecta > Diptera > Syrphidae > Melanostoma > Melanostoma mellinum. The sequence continues at coordinate 133,455,193 of OU612060.1, read as the reverse complement.
TTGCCCAGAAAACCTGGGTCTAACCTGAGAAAAGTTCAACAAACGAAGCTTGTTTAGATCTAGATCTTTATGAATAGCTATTTTTCTGCCTTCAAGTTTCTTTGCATTCTTTACGATTCTCAGAACAGCATTTCTGGACTTTAATTTCATGGTTGATTTGATATTGTCACGCAGATGCTACACCTGGACTTGATTTCATTTGCGTCGATTAGTCTAGTGCATATATTTTTTTTCCTGGTTGTATTGCATCGATATCTTCCGCGTGCGGCAGATGCACCACCACACTTTCTTCAAGATAATTCGGGAATATTTTTTTCCAGTTGCGACTCCAGAAACTTTTTATGGTTTTCTAGGAAATTAACTTTTGCAGAATTCTCCTCTTGTTATGCTCTGACATTTGACAGATCAACGTAGAGGGTAGAGGTGTAGAAGTAGATAATGACTCCTCCCAACAACTTCAAAGTGCAAACAGGCACTCAACCCCTTCAAAAAATTTTTATTTTAATTCGCGCGAATTTTTGGCTATTATTATTAAAATAAAAAAAAATTGAAGGGGTTGAGCGCCACCTGTTTGCACCCTGAAGTTGTTGGGAGGCACCCTGTAACACCACCATGTTTCTCCTATCCCCAAACAAATCCTGTGCTGATGAATTAAATTTTATTAAATTCAGCAATTTTTCTGGCATGGGGGGGGAGAGGTTATAACTTTTTCGAAGGGGGTGGGTAAATGCAAGGTGTTTGCACTATGAGGATGATGTGGGGGACATCCCTACGCCGAAGGAACTCATATAAATTTTATAAAATTCATCAAATACATCAAATTTCATGAAATGGTGGGTGGTGTAACTTTTTTTGGGGGCGTGACCGCCACCTGTTTGCACTTGAAGGTTGTTGTGGGTGGCACCTTCTACCACCACCGACTTTACCCCACCCCCTCCGGGATGCTTCCATTTTGATTAGATTTTTTGATGGGTTCTCTTATGAATTACATGGTTGTTCTGTTTTCCAACGGACCTAAAACTTAAACAGAAATTGTATCCATACGGATTGATGAAGTGTGTTTTTGTTTCCAAACGGATTCGGTATACCATAAAAACGTTCTAGAATCTAAATTTTGGTGTATATTGGAGCTGTTTACTCTTTAAGTACATCATAACTTTATTATAATAGTCTACAAATCTCATGTAAAGCAATGAACTGTGTTTTACATAGTTCACCAACAGAATTAAATTCCGCTGACAAAATCATAAGCGAATTGAAAACATACGAATTTAGTACTGAAAATTAAAAAAATTCACTAACGGGAGGATATGGTATCCGACCGAAAATCAGAACAGGGGCTTATACCATAAACCGGGGAAGTTTTCTTTTGTTCATAGTTTAAATTTGTCAGAACCATTGCTAAGAATTTTAAGGGTCTTAAATGCTTTGACTTACTGGTGTTTCAATAAGCTGTTAATGCTGTACGTTTTCGAGTTTTCCAAAAACTTTTTGGTTTTTATTTGTATTTTAACTATAATTTTTAAGGATTTTGCTATGGAGCTTTTGTAAGGCAAAAGACTTTGAATAAATAAATATGTTTTAACAGCATTAAAATAATTTGAATATACGAACTGTTACAGAGCCATTAACATTGACTAGTAGAAATTTTGTCTCAGGCAGTGACAACGAGTGTTTTTTAAGTCCTACTTTATCTTGTTTTCAATTAAATTATGCGCATAAATAAATAATTTTAGAACCATTTATAATAATACTGATCAAGGTAGATATGAGAAGTTAGCTTTTTCTATAAAAACTCTGCTTATTTCACGATTATTTTTATTGTTAAGCCTGCAGTGGATGTCTAGTTAAATTTTTTTTTTAATGTGAATTTTGGGTTTGAGTAAGGTTTTCTAAAATACTTCAATGTACACGCTTGAGTTCTTCCTTGTTTTAATGTCATATCTATTGATCACGAAACAAAACTTTGCAGAAATTAGCGTTTTTTTAATGATTGACATTTATATTGGCTTAACTCCAACAATCAAAAATGTTGTTGCAAACGTGTATTGAAGAAATTGTATATATTTTTATCATACTCACTGAACTTATAATGTCAAAAATTAATTTATTGAATTATCAAACTTGTTACTGAAAATTAAAATGAAGGTGGAAAATACATATGTGCAATTGGAAAAATAAAAATGAATACGAATAGCAAAATTGCTGCTCATTTCTTTTACTCCGAGTGAAGCTGAGCAGGACATTATTTAAAGAAAATTTATGGATCAGTTTTTTTTTGTTGTTGTTAGCATTGATATTTTATGTAATAAGTGATAACATGAAAAATAGTTGGGTTTCAGTAATTAAAAGAGGAAACATTAATTTCTCCGTTTTTTCTTTACACTCGTCCCACTTTAGTCCATTAAGCAACTGCTATGAGTCCATGGGCATAACAAATCTGAACATACAGGCACAAAGGCACTGGAAAATGGACGCCATAGTGTTTAGGGCTAAATTCGCCAACATTAGCCTGATATGCGCCCACGCCCCCACAGAAGAAAAAGACGACGATTCCAAAGACTGTTTCTACGAGCTCCTCGAAGAAACATATGAGCAGTGCCCTAGACACGACGTGAAAATCGTTCTTGGCGATTTCAACGCAAAACTAGGGAAGGAGGACATCTTTGGAAACACAATCGGTAAGCATAGCCTCCACGACAAAACCTCCGAAAACGGATTGAGGCTAATCGATTTTGCTGCGGGGCTAAATCTTGTTGTAAGTAGTACACGCTTCCCGCATCTCAAAATTCATAAAGGTACATGGCGATCCCCAGATCAATTAACCGTCAACCAAATTGACCATGTTGCGATCGACGCAAGGCACTCTTCCAGTGTGCCAGATGTCCGAACTTTCCGAGGGGCCAACTTTGACTCGGACCACTACCTTGTTGTAGCCAAGGTACGAATGAGGATATCTTGTTCACGACCAGCACGAACTAACGCTTTGAAGAGATATGACGTCGGAAAGCTACAATCGCAAGAGATTGCCAATGCCTTTTCCAATCGAGTGTCCCTTCAATTATCCTTGAATCTTATGCCGCCAGCATTTAACATTGAAGACCAGTGGCAGCAATGCCAAGAAGCCATCAGAACCGCTGCTTCTGAGGTTCTGGGTTTCACTCCGCCACCAAAACGAAACCCATGGTTCGATGAAGAATGCAGGCAGGCAAATGCAGCCAAGCGAAGAGCACGACAAATGCTTATGCAAACACGAACGAGGGCTGCTTACGATCAGTATAACGAGACTTACAAGGAGAGAAGAAGGGAAGAACACCGACTTCTCAAAAAGAAAAAGAAGCAGCATGAGAAGCGCTCGTTTGAGGAAATAGAGAGGTACCATGACAGGAATGAGATTCGGAAGTTTTACCAAAAGGTAAAAAGATCTCAAGCCTGTAAAGACCAGCAGGGAAGCATAGTTATAGAGTCACAGTAATTACTGACGATCTGGAAAGATCATTTCTGCAGACTGCTTAACGGCGATGAGGACACAAATTCCGCTGTCAGGCAGATTGCACCATTCAGCTTGGACGATGATCAAGAATGCCGTCCTCCCGACCTAGAAGAAGTTAAGCTTGCTATATGCAAACTTAGATCAAATAAGACTGCAGGTGTAGATGGCCTTGATGCCGAACTTTTCAAGGCAGCTGGAGATCAGTTGGAAAGGAGCATGCACCAGCTGATCTGCATGATATGGTCGGAAGAAAGCATGCCCGATGAATGGAACCTCAGTATTGTATGCCCGATCCTAAAGAAAGGAGACCCTCACAATTGCGGCAATTATAGAGGGATAAGCCTCCTTAACGTCGCTTATAATATCTTGTCTGCTGTAATATGTGAACGTCTAAAACCCCACGTCAACAACTTGATAGGTCCTTATCAATGTGGTTTTAGACCAGAGAAGTCTACAATAGACCAAATTTTCACATTACGGCAGATCTTGGAAAAAACTCGAGAACATAATATCGATATTCACTATCTCTTTATCGATTTCAAGGCCGCGTATGACAGTATCTACAGAGACGAGCTGTACAGAGCCATGTCTAGTTTCGGCATCCCTGCAAAACTCGTACGACTATGCAGGATGACTTTGGAGATTTCACGCTGCTCCGTCAAGGTCGATAAGAACTCACCGAGACCTTTGATGTTGAAAAAGGTTTTAGACAAGGCGACAAACTGTCATGCGATTTCTTCAACATCATACTTGAACAGATTGTAAGAAACTCAAACGTCAACACCAGAGGAACAATCTTTCAAAAGTCTGTACAATTACTCGCCTATGCAGACGATATTGACGTAATGGGAAGAAAAAAGCGTGATGTCATAGGTGCTTTTGCGAGTATCGAAACAGAAGCGGCAAAAATGGGTTTGATGGTTAATGAGGGCAAAACGAAGTATATGTTGTCATCAAACAAGGACACAGAACATCGACGAATTGGACAAAACGTCACAATAGACAGACATAACTTCGAGGTAGTACAGGACTTCGTTTACCTAGGATCCGCTGTAGACACGGACAACAACATCAGTGCGGAGATCAAACGGAGAATAATTCTTGCCCACCGTTGCTTCTTTGGGTTAAGAAGGCAATTGAGAAACAAAACCCTCTCCAGAAAAACCAAGGTAACCTTATATAAGATCTTAATCATCCCAGTCCTGCTTTACGGTGCGGAAGCATGGACCTTATCGAAAGGGGATGAGGAAACCCTTGGTCGTTTCGAAAGAAAAATTAACCGAATGATCTTTGGTCCCGTATGCGAAGACAATGTGTGGAGAAGAAGATACAACAACGAGCTGTATGAGCTGTACCGCGACGGTGCGGGGACATAAGGCCACGGGAAATAACCCCACTGATGGTTTTACTTCCCTCTATGTGGGAAATAAGCACACTTTGATGAAGTGGACTTAGTTCCCACGACCGGTGGGAAATAAGTCCACTTTCTTATGGGAATTAAACTCACATGAAGAAATTCGAAGAGCGACCAAATTTAACTGAATGAAACGTTGTAAACAACCGTTGGTTATTATAAATATGAACACAAACATTTCCATTATGCAATGACAAAAACTATTGGAAACTTAAATAATTCAAAACAACGAAAATATAAACCATGAAACCATGCCTAAGAGTTCTGCGAATTGTTTTTATATTAAAAAAAAGTTCTTCAAGAGCTTTAATTAAAATTGTGAAAAATAGGAACAAATAAAAAATTTATATTTAGTTTTTTAGTAGTTTATAAAACTATAGTGTGAAATTCGCGTTACGGACTTTGGATTTTCTTTGCGTGCGACATTGTGTTTTGTACCGGAGATAAAGCAAAAAGCGAAGCGGAAAAAAATTTTGGCCAGGGGAATATGGATTTGTGATGTGAAAATTTAAAATTCGCGCGAATTTTTTTCCGCTTCGCTTTTTGCTTTATCTCCGGTACAAAATACAATGTCGCACGCAAAGAAAATCCAAAGTCCGTAACGCGAATTTCACACTATAGTTTTATAAACTACTAAAAAACTAAATATCAATTTTTTATTTGTTCCTATTTTTCACAATTTTAATTAAAGCTCTTGAAGAACTTTTTTTTAATATAAAAACAATTCGCAGAACTCTTAGGCATGGTTTCATGGTTTATATTTTCGTTGTTTTGAATTATTTAAGTTTCCAATAGTTTTTGTCATTGCATAATGGAAATGTTTGTGTTCATATTTATACCTTTGATCCGAAATGTTTATAATTTTGTTGATTAAATTTGGTATCATTTATCTATTTTTTTTTGCAATTTAATTATTATTATTTGTATATATAATAAAATTAAAAACATGCTTAAATGTTAGTTTGATTTTTAGTTCATGGGTTAAAATTTCTTCAAACTTGATGGGAAATAAAACCACACAGATATTTTGGGACTTATTTCCCACCTTGCATGGGAATTAAGTCCACTTCATCAAAGTGTGCTATTTCCCACATAGAGGGAAGTAAAACCATCAGTGGGGTTATCTCCCGTGGCCTTATGTCCCCGCACCTACCGCGACATGGGCATAGCGAGAAGAGTACGCATCGCGAGGCTACGATGGTTGGGCCATGTAGAGCGGATGGACCCAAACGCTCCGGCTCGTCGAGTGTTCGAAAGCACATTACAGGGAAATCGCGGAAGGGCAAGATCTCGTCTTAGGTGGCGCAATCAAGTGGATGAAGACCTCAACCGACTTGGAGTGCGAAACTGGAGAGAGCTCGCCCGAAATCGAAGTCGTTATAGAAGGATGTTGGTTGAGACCCAGGTTCACCCCGAACTGTAATGCCCTTCTAAGTAAGTAAGTAAGTAAGTGTTTAGAACCCGTACTATATACTGAAAGAAAGTGAGTGAGAAAGTGAGTGCATAATATGAAATGGATGCATTCACTAAAATATTTTAATTCTGGAAGAGAGTGCACGTGAAAGAAGCAAAACGTATCTTTAAAGGCTCCCTAAGAAGTATTATTTTCATAAGTGTTTTTATTGAAATTAAAGTCTTAAATTTAACCTCTGTTTGATCTGCAACTCAGGGTGAGTCAAATTGAATTTCAACCAAACCTAAAAAGCTAGTAAAAACACTAAAAAAGAACGAAAAGCAAACCGCTCCTTGCTGACATTTTATTATAAATATAAATGTAATATGCCTCTAGAACGGACCCCAACAAAGAACGAAAACAACAACACAACACCACCAAGTTCATCCGCCAAGAGAGACCTCTCAGAAACCTCCCCCGATAATTTCCCGCCGCAAAAGTTAGCCACAGAAAGGAATTAAAATCGCAGATTTACAAGCCCTTGTGCAGAATACTATGGCCGCACTGTTGGATGAGAAATTAAAGGATCTTCCAACAAAGTCAGACGTGGATAAAATTGGGGTCGAGATAAATGCTCTACAACAAAACAATCTCTCGCTGAAAAGTCAGCTCGACAAAATGGAATCCCGATGTCTCTCTCTTGAGCGCCAAGTTGAGTTTCTGTCAAGAAAAGCAAACGAAAAAACATCGTTCTTCATTTTCCAGCTGAAGTAGGTGTATCTACGGTGGACAAGGCAAAATCACTATGCTTGGACTTACTCAAAACTCAAAACCAAGCAGCTTTAGCAACAACGCGATCAATCCGTTCAAGAAATACGAACACTGAAAACGTTATAGTAGAACTAAAGAACAAATATGATGTCGGCCGCATTCTCCAATCGGCGTCTACTCTTAAAAGCACCGGCATATCGCTACATAGGGATTACCCTGCCGCGGCAAGAGAGAGGAGAAGAAAATTGATAAAAATTAAACACCAAATTGCTGCGAAAAATAGAAATATTAAAACTTTCATTAGAGGAGATAAAATCAAAATAAATGAGAAGACATTTCATTTCAATTCATTTAATATTTTGACTTGCGACGATGAAGCAGGGATGACGTTTCTTCAGCAGCTGACCACTGACAACTTTGAAGTGACAGACATCAACAACCATGCCAGCAGCTCTCAAACTAATAAATTTCAGGTGCTGCCAAACAAATATTTTTTATAAAAATGCCGTCAGCCACGTAAAATCTAGTAGTTCTCTTATTGTAAATTTATTTAATATTATCATTTAAAATTTTTTCGTATAACATATCAGGTTTAGGTAATAAGTTGATTTTTAATAATTTTTTTCGAAACTATTAAAGATAGGTAATGATATCTTTCTTTTACTTTAAACATTTGTTGATCGAGACATGGAACACTTTAGTACATATTTTCAAGAATTTACATTGCAATGGATCCCAGCAACGAGAAATCATGGATATGGAAGAGCGAGTGAAGGATACTTATTTGGGATAAAAAAACATTTTGGAAAATCTGCGAAATGCCGTTTTGTAAATGAGATGAGCAGGATTGTTGTTGAGATAGCACACAAAAATGAAAAATTGTATATACTACCGGTATACATTAATTGTAACAAATGGATGGAGGAATTCGATGGCCTTCATGACTTTCAAATGGAGTTTTGCCAGGAAAATATTATGGTGATTGGAGATTGCAACGCTAGGGTTGGGAACTCACAGCTGATTCAGATAGAACCCGAATTTACACCTGAGACAGTGAGCAGCATGAGATCGGCACTGGATACAATAGTTGACAGAAATGGAAACAAATTTATCGAGATGTGCGAGACCATTGGTCTGACTTTGTTGAATGGAAGAACAAAGAATGACCAAGATGGACATTATACATTTATAAGAGGAACGGCCTGTTCATTAATTGACTATTGTCTCGTACGAGGAAAATGGTTTGATGTCGTGGCTGATTTAAAAGTTGAAGAACTGGTCTACTCCGATCACCTATCGCAATCCGTCAAATGTAACCTCAGCGACGACTCAGTCCATGGTCACGAAAACATGAAGCTGCTACCGAAATTTCAGTGGAAAAACGCCTAACGAGACAGATATAAAGTGAACTTGGATAATCTGCTTGAGTCGGTCAATACAAGCCATTTGAACTCAGTCCAACGCACAGACGTGCTGGTTACATGTATAAAGCAGGCGGCAAAGCCTTTTCTGTGTAAACTTAGCCAGAAATGGAAGGAACCATGGTTTGATGCGGAATGCTATACTGCTAGGAAAATATCTTTTGGCTTCCTAAGACTTCTAAGAACAACAAATTAAATTTTAGCTAAAGAAATGTGCCAAAAAGCCAATAAAGAGTGCAAAACCTTATGTAAAGAGATATAGAGATATTATTCCCTTAAATTAGTGCAAAAGTTGTCAGAAGTAAGAGATAGCCGTTCCTTTTGGAAGCTTGCCAGATCTCTTAATGGTATCCCCTTTGCAAAAAGTATTAAAATTGATAAAGTTTATTATACGAACATTTTAAGGACCTAATAAGCACGCGACCATCTCAAAACCAAATTATATACTTGCCTTGCCATATATTGAAAACGGAAATCTTGATAGCGATTTTTCAGTTGAGGAAGTCATGAATGTTATTCACCGATGCAAGCTCAATAAGGCCCCTGGAGATGAGCGAGTGTCATACGAATTCTTCATAAACGCCACTGAAAATTTCATCGAAAAGCTAACTACGGTATATAATTATATATTTAACATGGCGGAAGTCCCAGAAAGTTTCCGTAGGAATATCATTTTCCCCCTGTTCAAAAAGGGTGATGAATACGATCCGAACAACTACCGCGGTATATCCTTCATGAACTCAGTGATGAAAATCTTTACTGGTATAATACACGACAGACTTACAACCTGGGTACATGAAAATACATTGCTCAGCGACTATCAGGCAGGTTTTAGGAAGGATTATTCAACGGTGGATAACATTTTTTCATTGACATGCATCGCTAGGTCATATCTCGAAAAAGGAAAAAAGTTATACGCTTTTTTTGTGGACTTTAAAGCTGCGTTCAACTCGATTGACCAAAAAGCTCTTTTCTATAAACTAAGTTGTCTAGGAATGTCGACAAAAATGCTTAATATTGTAAAGTGTCTATACGAAAACAATATGATCGCAGTATGGGACGGAAATGAAGCTTCTTCCTGGTTCCAATCGACGTCTGGCGTTAAACAAGGTTGTTTATTAAGTCCTCTTCTGTTTTCACTTTTTCTGGAGGAAATTTCATCGGTTCTCCCCGGAGGTATTCGTTTCGCTGGTTTAAGTATCAAAACTCTGATGTATGCGGACGATATCGTCATGCTTGCGGAAACTCCACAAATGATGCAGATGATTATCAACAGACTCCAAGATTACTGTCGCCTTTGGAATCTCACGGTTAATACCGCTAAGTCGAAAATAATGATCTTTCGAAATGGAACAGGCAGATACGCCAGAGAGGAGAAATGGACGTATGAAAATAGGGACTTGGAGGTAGTTAAGGAGTACAAATACCTTGGAGTTTTAATTACACCCAAGCTATCTTTCAAAAAGCATCTTGAGGGAAAATTGGCAGAATCCAAAAAAGCCATTACCTGTAACTGGAGAGGAGTTCTTGGCAGAAAAAATGTGGCCCCGAGCGAGTTATATTCATAACATACCCTATTATTCTCTCTACCTATTTTCTCTATATGTTTTGTTTATTGTAATGATATATACTGTTAGTTGATCTTGTCTGTAAGGCCAAGCGTTGTCCGTAAGGCCTAGCAACAAGAAAGCTGTGTAGTTTTGGTTTCAGTTCTTTAGAAGAAAGCATTCAATAAAGATCGCTGTTAATTGAATATAAAACTTGTTTTTTTTGTGCTTCCGCTGAATATAAGTAAGCAAAAGCTAACTAGCGCCAAATATAAGCTATTTGAAGCAGTACGAGGAGGTAGAAAAACTACTACGATACTTTGTTAAAAAAATGTTCTGGCTCCCCGAAAAAAACCCCTACATACATGCTGCATTTAGAGACTGCCGTTGCTCCACTCAATACATTTTCGCTCAAACTGCATCTCAGCTCTATAAAAAAAAATTTGTCTTTTGAAAATCACCGTCTGCCAAACATTATTGTGAGGCAACTACTTCAACAAAAGTCACAGTTTTTTACAGAATGATCGCGATTGGAGCTGCTACACAACGGAGACAGAATGGGAAACTTGGGAAGAAAGCTTTCAAGAATTGCTGACAAAGATTGAACAGACAATTTTCTCAAATTTTATGGAGTGGGCCCAACAAAGTGAAACTCGAAACACCTATAAGCGTCTCCAACACAATCTTGGCGTTAACAACTACTTTGACGATCGATACAGTATAGACACAATCTCTACTACTTTCAAAACCAGAGGAGAGTTACTCCGCTTAAACTACCGACCCTATGGTGCAGAAGAAAATTTGGAGTGCTCCCTTTGCAACCTCAGAGAGACGGGAAATGTAATTCATTTCTTAAGAACGGGCCCTATCCTTGCGTGAATTCAGCGAACACCCTGGGGAAGAAGCGTACTTGCTCTTAACGATGTTATTGAAGTACTAATTGGGGAGAATTGGAACGTGCTATATAGCTTCGTAAGAACTGCAATAAGGCATCGGAACCAAATTATAAACGAAGCTTTCTAAACTACATAATGCAATACCAAATTCATCGAAAATTTACTAGATCTGGAAATTTAAATGAGCCTTTATCTAAAATGCTAACTAATTAATATTTAATAACTGTTATTTTGTTTTGCTAAGAATACACACTTTTTTCTGGGCTGACGGCATATGCCAATGCTTTCTATTGTAAAACAAATCGAAATTGAAGTTAAATAATAAACACATTATTACTTACTATATTACTTACTTTTAATTCTATAGAATTTCTATTTCTTCTGTTTTCTCAACTCACGTGAACGTTTGCTGAATATAAATTGGATTCAGCCAAGAGTCCTCGTAGCAAGGCTCCCTATATTTATTCAAATTACCCTATAATTTAAATTACTTGCTAATAAAATGTAAAAATAATAATAATAAATTAAATTTATTTTAAGGAATGCAAAATTTGTCGATCTCCTGCTCGCTGGTGTGTCTAATTATCCTCGGATGTGCAGCATTAGTCGGAGCTTTTGGTGTCTGCCAGCGTCAGATAAGCGCTGTCTTAATTACTGGTGTTATGTATCTTTTAGCAGGTGAGTTAGAACTTAAAGTATAAAGAACACTTATTGCAGCATGATTTTGAAACATTGCGTGAGACCCTTGTCCTTGTTATCAAAGTACAAAAAAGTTAAAAAATGGCGACAACCCGAACATATGAAATAACAAAGTGTTTTGGACATCTTCAAAGAACGCCACAAGAATGTCACAAGAAGCGCTAAAACAAATTAATATTTTTAACATTAAAAGAGTTTACAAAACTGTGAAGAAGAACTACACCTTTCGGCAATAATTTGCTCATCATCTTCATTTTTCATGACGCTTAAGAGAAGAAAGAGAAAACTTCCGTCATTTCAAGTCAACCCAGCACAACAGCAAAGGCAAACCAAAAGATGTTTCATGACAGATTGGCCCAGGGTTGACGCAACCAATACCATCGCACATAAGACCTAGGACACAATATCCCTGCCACACCTAATACCTCTGCGATTTCATTATAGGTACCGTTTTAAATTGGTTAGCTGTTCACACTTTGTTTTCATTAATGAATATGGAGTTTAACTGTGCCACAATTTTTGAATACTTGGTGTTGTGTGATTTGTTTCTTGGCTGATAACATGTGAGGTTGTGCGTGCTGAAATGTAGTGCAATGCACTTATGTGATTGACAAGAAAAAAAAGTTTTGAATAGCCGTACGGGAAACCTGGGCTAGTTGGCTCAAGGGGCTAGAGGCTAGACTAACCACCAATAACTTCAAAAGAAAAACTTGTCTTTCAAGCTTATTCCACTAATATTGTAACATCGAGCAAACCTGCCTGATGAATCTCATATTGTATTTCTTTGGTGTGAGACGTTGTTCAGGTATTATCCTCATAAAACAAGTATTTGCGTTCGTCAGTAGTTTTTTTGTTTTCTTTTCTTGTTCTTATTTTTGTGTTAAATGTAAATTTTCTTTGTAATACCTACATACTAATATAATCAATACTCATACCTACTGACCAACACATTATGTCAGGCAACAAGCAAAATAAAGGCTGCGTTCCGGAGCACCATCTTGGAAAATCTGAACTTAAGTTGCTGTCAGTTTTCCATACAAAAGTTCAGCTGACAATTCAGGTTTTCAGATTTTCGAATTTAGATTTTCAGATTTTCGAACATAGATTTTCAGATGAAAAAAAGAATCTTAAAATCTTTACTTCAGTTTGTACTTGTCAAAAGATATGTTTTTTTCACTTGCTATTGAAACTTTATCGTGTTTGTGTTGAAGTTGTATAAACATAAACGTGGTATTCCCTCACAGTTAAAATCAAAACTTGTGCAAATATCTTCTGTGAAGAGTTCTTGTGTTCTATTTATGAAATTTGTGTAATTTGCCCCTTGTTTTTTTTAGTTTAATTGCAATAACAAAATTAAAGAAGCAATAAAAACTTCTTGAATGTGTTCTCCTAAGTGGATGAAATTGTGTGTCCTTGTTTTTATTTTTGTTTTATAAAATGCAACGTTACTGGTACAACTATAAGGGAGAGTCTGTCGTGGTGGAAGTTCCCGAAGAAGTTTATCTTCGGATGCAAAATGGTAAGTAGAAGATGAAATGAATAAAAAAGAAAAGTTGTCATGGATCTTGTTTCTTAGATCCAGTATATGCCGATGCAATTATGGAAAACTTCGACACCTTCCATGAGGAAGATATTGTTATGGGTAAGTTGAATTTGTATATTCTTTTACTTTTAAGGTTCATTATGTGTTTTTTTTTTTTAGAAGTACCAGCTGTAAATAATGAGGGGCAGGAGGAAAAAGCCAGCGCTGGCGCTGGAAATTCTGATAAAGAAAACGCACCAAGTAAGTGTTTTCATTCGGAAATGCTCCTGAAACTTATATTCGGAATAAGCTGGTATTACTTCCTCGAAGAAATTTCGATTCCTCGTAGCTTCATTCTGAACTGCAAACAAATCAGAAGTACTTAGAAGAGGCGGGAGCAACAGCTCGTTGTAAACATACAATCCTACTTGTTCTGCACAGAAAAGAAAACAGAAAAAAAAAGAATAGTGAAATTTTATTAAATATTTTACCTTGAATTTCGTCTTCAAAACTCATTTCACAAAATTTACTTTCAACTTTCTTTAATTAGCACTAGAATTTAATTGGATACGATACCACCTTTGTCATCTGATTTTTCTTTATTAATAAAGATGGACGACCATAAAAAAGATGCACGACCATAAAAATTTATCTCTCGACGTTGCCACAACTAATCGAAGTAAAATCGACAAGTAAATAAGACGTTTTTGAGTAAAAAAAAAATTTACGTTTCTTGTTAGATGGTCGTTCATAAACTGACAGATAGCAACTTAAGTTCAGATGGTGCTTCTGAACGCAGCCAAAAACATGTCCGACCTTGATTCTTCGAAAATAAATACACCCCATACACAAGCCACAAAGAAAAAAATTTTCGATGACACTGTGTTATTGGAAAAAATGGACTCTATGCTTGAAAACCAGAGTGATCAAATTATTACCCTTCTTTCATCGAAAATAACGGAAAGTATAGATGATCTTGCCACTAAAGTGGAAAAAAAATTTGCCGAGCTTGAAAAAAATATCTCCGATATTATCAACAGAGTCACAAAACTATAAGTAGCACAACAAACAACAACTAGCGCAATTGCTTCTTTAATGTATGATCTTTTTTTTTGAAAACCGCCACTAGAATCATTAAATAAAGATTTAACTGACACTAAACAGTCCATAACATCTTGTACAAGTATATATATTAGATGGTGCGGGTGCATAACTTCACAGGTCATAACTTCACATGGGTCATAATTTCACCTATAGTGCTATAGTGGGTTATAATTTCACTTTTTCGGGTGAAGTTATGTCCCACCTTAGGTGAGCCACAATTTCACTTGAAATTTGTGTGAAATTATTTCCCACCTACATTGTAAAAAATCTTTAGAAATCCAATCAGTCAAAAGCCAACAAAAATTATAAATTGTAATCAATTTATTGAAACATTTTTATTAACAAAAAATATCAAAAACTGTTATTTATAAGAAAAAAAAATTATTCTTATGAAAGGTACTTTATATCATATTATTATTTTCAAAACGCCGTTTTGAAACAAAGATATTGAAATCTATTCACAAAAAAACATGAACGGAATTTTGAACTATAGTTCTACAATAAGGACATAAAATTGACGATCGACAGTATTCAACCATTTTCCCATAACAATCTCTGCAGATTTTTAAGTGATTGCATGGTTGGAGTAGTATATCCCCCTTTTGTTGTTGTAACAAATTATACATAAATTGCGCAATTTTTTTTTCAGTCGCTTTACTGCTTAGCGCCAACAACGCTTTGGATGGTCAGACTTCTTCGGTTTTTGAAGGTCCTAAACAAAATTTCAAAATACGGGATGAAATAATAGAAAAACTGACTTCGAAACTAACCAGAAAAAAAATAACTTTGTCCGAATTCTTACCACAAGTAATACATATTTTTAATAAGTCTGATTTGCTCCTGACTTCTGAGTTATTATCATCAGAAGCAGAAGATGACGAGTCTCTAAACGATAGTAGTTTACCAGAAGATCAAAGCTTATGTATAATTTGTTACAACAACAAAAGGGGGATATACTACTCCAACCATGCAATCACTTAAAAATCTGCAGAGATTGTTATGGGAAAATGGTTGAATACTGTCGATCGTCAATTTTATGTCCTTATTGTAGAACTATAGTTCAAAATTCCGTTCATGTTTTTTTGTGAATAGATTTCAATATCTTTGTTTCAAAACGGCGTTTTGAAAATAATAATATGATATAAAGTACCTTTCATAAGAATAATTTTTTTTTCTTATAAATAACAGTTTTTGATATTTTTTGTTAATAAAAATGTTTCAATAAATTGATTACAATTTAAAATTTTTGTTGGCTTTTGACTGATTGGATTTCTAAAGATTTTTAACAATGTAGGTGGGAACAAATTATGCATAATCAAATAGCTCTAAAAGGTAATTTCTTGTAACTGTAATAAAAAGTGAAATTATGTCCCACCTTGTGTGGGAAATAACTTCACACAGAAGTGAAATTCTGGCCCGTAAAAAAGTGAAGCTAATACCCACCTAAGGTGGGACATAACTTCACCCGAAAAAAGTGAAATTATAACCCACTAGAGGTGAAATTATGACCCATGTGAAGTTATGACCTGTGAAGTTATGCACCCGCACCATATTAGATTGGGCCATAAAAATTGATTATTTTTTTTTTTATAAATGCTACGGAAAAATGGGTTGCTAGCAGTGGCGAAGCGTCCATATAAGTCGATTATTTCCGACTTACCTTTTGAAATTCACATCCGAAACATCTTAGACTTCTGGCAACATGAATCAAACTTAATCATACACATGAACTCGATGCCAACATTTTTTTAACAACTACCACTTTGCTTTCCGTCCTATTCTACACACATGTTGGCTCTTCAACTCACTCCATAAACAAACACAAAACTTTAGCAACATTCAAGGTAACCCCAAATATTACGTCTTATAAAATTTGTTGCTGGATAGAACTAATTTGTGTTCTTTCCTCTTTTTTCTTTTACCAAAAAATATGACGGTAGAACATCGTCTTATTTTCTTCCGTAAGAAAGCATGTATTAAAGAGAGAGGTGCCTAGCACTAGGCACCTCTCTGTTCAATACATGCTTTCTTTTGGAAGAAAATAACCCGGTGTTCTAGCGTCATATTTTTTGGTAAATCTGTTTGTTATGTGTTATCTCTTATTCTCTGCTTTGAGCAGGTGAATATTGTGCAGAGCGCCGGCGCAGTAGCCCAGTGTTCATTTGCAGCATTGCTTCTGCACACTTCGGTCCTTCGGTGTTTAATTGAGGTTTCTTTTATAAAAGAAAAAAACGATTTCCTTCGTATTTCTTCCCATGGACACATGTGTATAAACAAAAATGTATATGGCAGTTTTGCAGGTTGAGGTAGATTTCTGCTTGAAGAACAAGAAAATAACACGCTGGTCTCCGACTTATTTCATGAATTTGTACGTGTCTCTGCACTGTACTGATGTGTCAAAGGTTGCCACTTTGATAACAAATATGCCTGGATATTAGATCTCATAGCATAAAGCATATTTTTGGCAGAAAATGCAAAAAATAATTGGAATTTTTCTAAAGTGGCACAATTGGCTTAAATGAATTCAGTTCCCAATGAGCCGTATTTTATTTGAAAAACGCAGTTTACTAGCAGAACGCAGTGCAATACTTATTTAAATTGATTTAGTGCTTTTCGTGATTTTTTTGAATATTACAAATATAGGCTTTAAAAACTGAAAAGTGCAAAAAGTCTGAAAATTTTTCCGATAGTAAGTTTCAGTGGTTTGGCTTTGGCCTTAATATCTGTTGACTGTTGCTTAACTGATTTTCACTTAGAGGAAACAAATAGTTTTAATTAGCTTAGTTTTATGAAAAAAAAAAGTTATGACGCTCTACCTAATAGCGAAGTTGGTTTGAAATACTTGACTTTTTGGCTTGATGCGAAGACAAACATTGCACAAAAAAAATTTTAATAAAACTTTTGTTTTGGTGACTAAGTTTCCTTCGAGTTACCTTTTGGAATTATTCACCCCTCGCCACTGGTTGCTAGACACCTTTAAAAAATTCTCAAAAAGTATGAGCTCTTAATTTTGATAGGAAGATCCTCCGCATCGCAGTTTTGAATATGTTTCTCAGTCCAACAGAAAAATATTCATACCTTATCATTTATCGATTGAACAGAAAAATGTTTCAATATAATTTTTAAGGAAATTTAACGCTCTATATAAAGGATATCTTGTGTTTTTTCCGTAAGCCTCACCATTTTAAAGATATTAATGATTTAATTATGATTATTTTAAGACAAATTTCATTTTTGTTTATGAATTTCATAACTCGACAGTGAATGACTTTTACAAAATGCGCAATGCAAACTTTTGTTGGAAATTAACTGCTCTATAAAAATGTTTTTTTTTTTAATGTTTTGGCGATAAAATTAACCGTTCAAAAGTTATTCATCATCAAACTTTCATGTGCAGGATCGTGATTCCTAATGATTAAAAATAAAATGTTTAGAATAATTGAAGAAAATTGTTTAATAATTTTGACACAAAACTCAAATAATACTGTAACGAAGCGTCACAGTGCGGTATTTTGTTCGACAAAATTCGGGCGATATACATACATACATATAACCAACGCCACCTGAAAAATCGAACCAACGAATACATCGAATACCTCCGCAAGCACCCACAGCAACACATGAGCTGCATACACCCCACACGATACACATTTCCAAGTTTCCCATTTCCCCCATTCGTTGTATGCAAACAAAGGCATCAACACGCGACATTAGATTTGCATTCGCCACAAACAACGATCAATGGGTTTGCTCGTTTATACAGCTCACACTCGCTTATTGTAGGAAATGTGATATGAGGATGTCACTGGAACATTCAAAATAAAGTGCACATAGTGCTTAAGGCAAACTTTGAATTCAGTACCTAGTACAAACTCGAAATAAATTTTGAGGACGGCACCAGCTATCCAAGATTTGAGTTGGAAATATATTTCGCCAAAATATACTCTCAGCAGATCCGAGCTTCTCTCCGATCATTGATTTTGCAGATTCTGGCAACATTCAAACGTTTATTCCGTGTAGATTCTCTTCAGGAATCCCCACGGACATTAAAGGCTACTGACGCAAAAGTAGTTTCAGCGATAATTCCATTGCATTGATGCTTTGGACATCTGAAGCACAAGCGAGAACCTGCTTGATAATTCCTCTTTCCACTCCTTCTGGGTGTAGTGAGGGCAGGCTTATAGCCAACCGATTATTCTTCGGCATTTGTGCTGCGGACAGAGTAACCTATGTTTATTCCTCTTTCCCCTCCCTCTGAAGGTATCGAGGACAGGCTTGTAGCCAACAGATTATTCTTCGGCATTTGTGCAGAGGACAGAATTACCTGTGTTTATTCTTCCTTACCCTCCTTCTGAAGGTATGGAGAACAGGCTTATAGGCAACCGATTATTCTTCAACATTTGTGCTGACGACAGAATTACCTGTGTTTATGAAGAGCTATCGAGAAACGCCTCAATGAAGACGGAGATCCAACTAGTAGTGTTACTATTACCCCTGTTTCACTTACTCAGACGACCGCCGGCCGACCAAAGAATGCCGCATGTACTGAAGACGCCGTATTACACGGAAATTCAGTTTCCTGTTGCAGCTATGAGTAGCGGTCTGACTAGACAGGAACCTAGCACCCCAGGGCGTACGGAAGAACGACCCTCAGGCCAGCTGTTGCACTTTTTCCTTCCACAGGGATCTTTATTTTATTTTTCTTATTATGTTTTAAGTTAATCTACAGTTTGTGGCGAACTCTTGTCATAAGCTGACAAGTGGCAACTCTTTTCTCAAGGCAGGCAGACAACCACGCAAGAAGCAGGCAGACAACTACGCGAGCATAAACTGAAAATCTTTCATCTGTCATCAGCAACGAGCCACATGCTTTTTCCAACCTCATTCATTCGACATCCCGCTCTCATAACATTCAGTCAACTTAATATCTCAAACTTATTGTTCAAACCTTGAATTACAATTAAAATAATTTATTTGAATTAGAGTTCTTGTTTTTTATTTAGCAGGACCTCTAAAGTGGTGACCCCGACGACCACAATTACAAGCAGCAAAATATTTTTATGGATGAAACAAAAGGAGACTCCGCAAGTAACGCATTGCCAGATGAGCTAACGGAGGGTATAGCTGGATTGTTCAGAGCAACAGAAGCGCAAGCGATGGAACCCGAAATAGCAGGAGTTAACGTGAATGTGAAAATTCCTCCATTCTGGAAAGAAAAACCCGAATTGTGGTTCATTCAGGTTGAGTCACAGTTCTTTATGGCACGTGTTAATTCGGATATAAGAAAATACCACACAGTTGTAGCAGCAATTGAAAGTAGTGTTCTGAGCCAAGTGAGCGACGTCTTGCTGAACCCTCCAGCAGGGGAAAAATACGAGAACCTAAAGCAGAAACTCATAACACGATTCACTGACTCAGATCACCATCGCTTACGAAAGCTCTTGCAGGAGATAGAACTGGGAGATCGGAGACCATCTCAATTGCTGAGAGAAATGCGACATCTCGCTGGGACCAAAATGGATGACGAGCTGCTAAAGTCGCTTTGGTTGCAAAGACTTCCCGCAAATATGCGTTCTATTATCTCTGTAAGTACCGAGGATCTCGATAAATTAACAGAACTAGCCGATAAAATTGCAGAGGTCAATGAAGTACCGCAAGTGTTCGGAATTAACGAGACAGAACAGCAAAATCAGCAGATGCCATCCATAAATAACGGTGCGACAATCGAACATCAGATATTAGAGCTAACACGTGCCGTAACGGAACTAAAAACACGTTTTACATCTCGACCTCGCAACCGATCTCGCTCTCGATTTTTTAATCAAAGTCGGAGTAGCAGCAGAAAGCGACTAACAAATGACGAAACCACAGATAGCTATTGCTGGTATCATCGCAAACACGGACCCGATGCAAGAAATTGTAGAGCTCCATGTTCTTTCCAAGCTTCGTTAAACTAACTGGCCAGTCTCTAATGGCGACAGCCACTGGCCCTAATAATTGTCGCCTTTTTGTCAAAGACCCTAAGAATAACTTATTGTTTCTTACAGACACGGGAGCAGATATTTCTACAATACCACCAACAACACAGCAAAAGAAAACGTGTCACACTGAAACATCAAATCTATACGCAGCAAATAACACACCCATCCGGACTTATGGAAACAAAACCCTTGTGCTTGACCTCGGACTGCGGCGTGTTTTCAAATGGAGTTTTGTGATTGCTGACGTGTCACGACCGATAATTGGAGCGGACTTTTTGAAGCACTTCGGAATTTTAGTTGACCTTAAGAACCGTCGACTTATAGATCAGCAAACGTCTATGTCTACTATTGGATTCATCACGAAAATTCCATCGACCGAGTTAACCAACGTCAATCGTGAGATACCGTTCCAGGAATTGCTGCACGAGTTCAAAGATATAACACGTGATACACTAGCAGCTCGAACTATAAAGCACGATGTCACTCATCACATTCCTACCACTGGACCACCCGTTCACGCAGGATACAGACGACTTCCACCAGAAAAACTAAAAGCTGCTAAAAGGGAGTTTGAAAGCCTTATGAACAGGGAATTTGCCGTCCTTCAAAAAGTGCGTGGGCAAGCCCCTTGCATATGGTCCCAAAGCACAATGGAGAGTGGAGACCCTGTGGCGATTATCGTCGGCTTAACGCCAATTCGGTTCCCGATCGATATCCCATAAGACACCTACAGGATTTTACCAGTTTTTTGGAAGATGCCACCATTTTTTCGACTTTAGATTTACAGAAGGCTTACCATCAGATACCGGTAGAGCCTGATGACATACCGAAGACAGCCATTATAACATCATTTGGACTGTGGGAGTTCCTTTTTATGCCACCTGGACTAAGGAATGCTGCCCAAACATTCCAGCGATTCATAGACAACGTGCTTAGAGGCTTAGACTTCGCTTTCCCATATATTGACGATGTACTTATCGCTTCAAAAAATATGGAAGAACATCAGAAGCATCTTCGAATAGTTTTTGAACGCTTACGAGAGTATGGCTTGGTGTTAAATGTGGACAAAAGCCAGTTCGCACAAGAGGAAGTGACATTTTTAGGCCACACAGTCAACGCACTTGGCATTAAACCACCGAAACACAAAGTACAGGCTATTCTTGACTATCCTAAGCCAGGAAAGGTATGCGATTTAAGACGTTTTCTTAACTCTATCAATTTTTACAGGCGATTTATAAAGAATGCTGTGGACGAGCAAGCCATACTCCAGCAAGTAATTCCAAAAGGTAACAAGAAGAACGACAAGAGTTTGATTGCGTGGACTTCAGAGACGGAGAAGAGCTTCGAAAACTGTAAAAGGGCTCTTGCTGAAGCAGCTTCACTAGCCCATCCAAAAGCAAATGCACAGCTTGCATTAATGGTCGATGCATCTGATGTGGCGGTAGGAGGCGCTTTACAGCAATTTTTCGACGGCAAATGGGAACCCCTCGGTTTTTTTTCAAAGAAGTTGATCCCATCGCAAAGAAAATATAGTGTATACGACAGGGAGTTGCTTGCCGCCTATATGTCCGTGAAATATTTTCGTTTCATGCTGGAAGGTCGCAAATTTTGTATTTTTACGGACCATAAGCCACTAACCTTCGCTTTCCATCAAAATCCGGAAAAGGCATCACCAAGGCAAGTCAGACACCTTGACTTTATCGGCCAATTTACCACTGACTTAAGATACATAACTGGAAAGGAGAACATTGTTGCTGACACACTTTCCCGCATTTCTGAAGTTTCTGCCACAAATACCATCGACTTTGAAAAGTTAGCTGCAGACCAGGAAGGA
The DNA here is from genome assembly GCA_914767635.1 of Melanostoma mellinum. Taxonomy (NCBI): domain Eukaryota; kingdom Metazoa; phylum Arthropoda; class Insecta; order Diptera; family Syrphidae; genus Melanostoma; species Melanostoma mellinum. Next base: position 133,433,118 of record OU612060.1, on the reverse strand, counting down.
GATGAAGAGCTGCAGCAAATTATAAAAGGTACTTCAAAATGTTTAACTTTGAAAAAATGCCCTGTTCTTACAGATCCGAAGCTGTTTTTGTACTGTGATGTATCAACACAGCACGTGCGACCCTTCATCACAAAAGAGTTTAGACAATCCGCGTTCGCTAGTGTACATAACTTGGCTCACCCTGGTATACGAGCAACAGTAAAGCTGGCCACAGAACGATTTGTCTGGCCATCCATCCGGAAAGATTGTCAAACATGGGCAAAGCACTGCATAGCATGTCAACGAGCCAAAGTATGGAAGCATACACGCACACCAACCGCAACCTATCCCCTAACTGGTAATCGATTTGAACATCTCAATATTGACATAGTCGGCCCACTGCCAACGTCACGGGAGTTTCGTTATCTCCTTACATGTGTTGATCGTTTTTCGAGATGGATAGAGGCGATACCAATGCGTGAGATGACCGCAGAGTCCGTGGCTAGAACACTTTATGAAGGATGGTTCAGCAGATTCGGAGTTCCCCAACGAATAACCACCGACCAGGGGCGTCAATTCGAAAGTGACCTTTTCAAACAACTAATGAAACTCCTAGGCATTACTCACCTTAGAACGACAGCATATCACCCCGAAGCCAATGGTATGATCGAGAGGTACCATCGTATTCTCAAGGCGGCCCTTAAATGTCACAACACCGATGAATGGATGGATGTGCTGCAATCAGTTTTACTGGGTCTTCGAACTTCCTTTAAAGAAGACCTACAAGCGACATCAGCAGAGTTATTGTATGGTACAACTCTACGGTTACCAGGTGAGTTTTTCTGTTCCTCAAAAGAAAACATCAATGCACCCGACTTCGTGAAGCAACTTCGAAAAACAATGAGCAATGTCTTACCACAAGGGGCAAACCACCACGCTACGAGAAATGTTTTCATACCTCATGATTTGGCAAAATGCAAATACGTCTTCATCCGACATGATGCTGTTAAGAAGCCTCTTGCTCCAACTTACGACGGACCGTTTCGCATCATCAAGAGGTGGGACAAATTCTTTCAAATCGAAGTACACGGAAAGAAAACTCAAGTGTCCATCGACCGACTGAAGCCAGCACATATTCTAGAAGAGAAGATCTCAAGCCCGACAACAGCTCAAACTACAGTCTCACAACGTAAACAAAATCCAGCAGAAAAATATGCGACAAGATATGGCCGTGTGGTTAGATTTCGTGAACCTTAACTAATGTATCACTGGCGCTGGAGGGGGAGTACTGTGGCGAACTCTTGTCATAAGCTGACAAGTGGCAACTCTTTTCTCAAGGCAGGCAGACAACCACGCAAGAAGCAGGCAGACAACTACGCGAGCATAAACTGAAAATCTTTCATCTGTCATCAGCAACGATCCACATGCTTTTTCCAACCTCATTCATTCGACATCCCGCTCTCATAACATTCAGTCAACTTAATATCTCAAACTTATTGTTCAAACCTTGAATTACAATTAAAATAATTTATTTGAATTAGAGTTCTTGTTTTTTATTTAGCAGGACCTCTAAAAGTTTAACAATTTAGGATGATTACACCGGGCGCTAGAGGTAAGTGAGTATGCATAATGTGAGTACCGAATATTGCCAACGGATTTAAGTGAAGAAAGGGTCAGAGAAAAATAATGTGAATCTTGCCGGTCGATTTTTTGGTCCATATTTTTTTTACCCCCTCTTCTCTTATTCGTAAAGGGAATGTATTGAGTACATGATATGAAATCATTTTAATGATTATTTTTGTAATAATTTATAGTTTTTTGTAATGGTAAAACGTAAAAGTCAGGATTGATTCTTAAATAATAAAAGTAAATAAAGCTCGTTTCTCAACTTTAACATCACTTTTTGACAATTTAAAAAAAGGCTAACTTTGGTGTACCCTGACCTGTGTCAAATTCGATATCTCTGTCAATACTAATGATAGAGACCTAATCTAAGACTTAATTTTTTGTAGAAACAACAACCTTTAAGACTGTATTTAAGTTGAGCTTCCATAGGTTAAGGGTTACCAGATTTTCAATTTTAAGTGCTGTTCAAATTTTCTTCCCGAAACAAAGTTTTGACTTTGAGGTCATCTTTTTCAGAAAATGCCTGATAAACAGAGAGCCTCTTTATTTTTTACAGATGTACAAAACAATGATGAAAAAAAAAATCTTTAATAAGTGCACTCAAAAACACATACATTTTATGATACTTGAAAAAATACAAAACGGGTAAAATTTTAAAAAAAAAAAATTAAAAAAAATGTTTACCTTTGAGGTTTGTTTGAATAAAACAGTAGTTTTTTAGTAGTTTTTTTATGTATTTTATACAAATACATTTATAACAAGTGCTCAAAGTGCCCTCCTTCGTTTTGAATGCATGCCTGAGCCCGTTTTTGAATTTCATTGTGGGTGTTTGCTCTCGATTAATCTTGTCTTACTTGTAGTCTTGTAATCTTTGAAACTGTATTTAAATTGAACTCCTATAGGCTAAGGGTTGCCAGATTTTCAGTAAGGATAAAGTTACTGGCATCTTCGTTGTGCTCTTCTTGAATTTCCATTGCAAAACTCATATAAGAAAAAAATCTCTGCGTATTCTTCTTTCCTAAATGAAGGCATTTCAAAATGCTCTCTGATCAAACTGCAATCGTGACTTATTTTGATAAACAATAAACTGATGAACAAATTTGTTTTCTTGATCTTTTATACGACTTATTTACCCATTGTACATTCATACCCCAAATTTGAAATGCCTTCATTTAGGAAAGAAGAATACGCAGAGATTTTTTTCTTATATGAGTTTTGCAATGGAAATTCAAGAAGAGCACAACGAAGATGCCAGTAACTTTATCCTTACTGAAAATCTGGCAACCCTTAGCCTATAGGAGTTCAATTTAAATACAGTTTCAAAGATTACAAGACTACAAGTAAGACAAGATTAATCGAGAGCAAACACCCACAATGAAATTCAAAAACGGGCTCAGGCATGCATTCAAAACGAAGGAGGGCACTTTGAGCACTTGTTATAAATGTATTTGTATAAAATACATAAAAAACTACTAAAAAACTACTGTTTTATTCAAACAAACCTCAAAGGTAAACATTTTTTTTAATTTTTTTTTCTTTTAAATTTTACCCGTTTTGTATTTTTTCAAGTATCATAAAATGTATGTGTTTTTGAGTGCACTTATTAAAGATTTTTTTTTTCATCATTGTTTTGTACATCTGTAAAAAATAAAGAGGCTCTCTGTTTATCAGGCATTTTCTGAAAAAGATGACCTCAAAGTCAAAACTTTGTTTCGGGAAGAAAATTTGAACAGCACTTAAAATTGAAAATCTGGTAACCCTTAACCTATGGAAGCTCAACTTAAATACAGTCTTAAAGGTTGTTGTTTCTACAAAAAATTAAGTCTTAGATTAGGTCTCTATCATTAGTATTGACAGAGATATCGAATTTGACACAGGTCAGGGTACACCAAAGTTAGCCTTTTTTTAAATTGTCAAAAAGTGATGTTAAAGTTGAGAAACGAGCTTTATTTACTCTTATTATTTAAGAATCAATCCTGACTTTTACGTTTTACCATTACAAAAAACTATAAATTATTACAAAAATAATCATTAAAATGATTTCATATCATGTACTCAATACATTCCCTTTACGAATAAGAGAAGAGGGGGTAAAAAAAATATGGACCAAAAATTCGACCGGCAAGATTCACATTATTTTTCTCTGACCCTTTCTTCACTTAAATCCGTTGGCGAAACTCGGTACTCACATTATGCATACTCAACTACCTCTAGCGCCTGGACTAGATTGCGTTACTAACAAACCGCGAACAACAAAAGGAATTCACGATTCCAAATTAAAAGAAAAAAAAATTGCACGACCGATGTGCACGCGGGGAAAATTTCGATAGAATGACGTTTGTGGGAAAAAGGTTTGTTTGTTCACTTGGAAGGGAAAAGCGCGTCCAGCAACAATTTATGCTGATACCACGGCCGCTCAGCTGGGGGTGTGTTCGATGGAAAAGTTTTGATTAGTTATTTGAGGTTGGTAATTAATATTTTCTTTGATCGATTAAGTAGGTGGGTAGTTGATATTAAAATTTTCGTTAGTCTGAGGGTCAACGAAAATTAGTGGGCGCCAGAAAATTTTTTTATTGAAAGGAATTTCCAAACCTTTGCTGAAAAGTAAAGAAAAAGGAAAATACGACAAAGAATAGGAACGAATTTGAAAGGAAAAACAAAAGATAGTTTTAGAGTATATGTAATATAGAATTTTTAATGTTCGAGTAATGGGGTTGGGAAAACCTTAAAATTCAGGATTAAGAACCCAAATCTTTTCGGAAGAACAAAGTTAAAATAATTTTTTAAAAGATAGAGAAAAGCAAAAGAAAGAAAGTAAACAGTAGTTTCGCCAAAGACAAAAGAAGCAAGATAAGCCCGTTATCGTGCTGTCTTGAAAATGCCGTATGGCAATGAAAAAGGGCCTGAATCCCTCAATATACGGGAAATTAGCCGCACAAAAGACAACCAGATATTCATGCACAGTTACAGCAAGATTTCACAAACTTCAAATCAGTCAAAAACATGCACAATTTACAAAACAGATTTCACTGTACTTATCTCAACAATTCAATTGTTCCTCCTTCACTTTCGGTGTCCTTAGCTGACACTTTTCCAATTTTTTTTTTCCTGATTGGGAAATTCTGTTGCTGGCTCGTTCTGCCAGAACTCGAGAAAAACAAAAAAAGTACTATGATCTTACAGATTTTCAAACAAGTCACCAAACTTGTAACTGGGAACTTTTCAAATCAGAATTTAAAATCTAAACGAATATGGCTGCTCAAATATCAATTTTTAACAAAATCGCTTTATCGCTTTTTCTTCCAAAACCTCTATGTCTCATAGCCAACAATGAAGTGACTTCCCCAACTCTCTTGTCAAGCTGTCTCATGCTCGTCGATTTGTCTTGGCCGTTCATTCAGCCACAGTGGGTTCCATTACGGATATTTAGCACCAATCAGCGTTTGCGTGAGAAGACTACCGTTTTATTTGGAATACCCTACTGTCTCTCAATATTCCCCTTAGCCACCAGATTTCCACGATCTTGGGAAATTATGGTCGGCTTACAGCTGACGGAGAGTTCAGTGCCTTTTTTTGTAGCGAAAGCGATAAATCGAAGACATGCACCATTCTGTGCAACTAAAAGGTAAGTTACATTGGTGGTAAGAAAAGTTATGTGCAGAACGGGTCCCCAGACAATTTTTCTAGTAACGACGTAGCAAAATGTTTCGAAGTAGTCCGGTCAATTTATACATAAAAATAGTGGTCAAATAAAGAAAATTCCGACAGAGCCAAATTTTCGTAGAGACCTTAGGTTTACCACAAAGAATAAAGTGTTAAAAGTCCCAATCAGTCCCATGTGTGCTTAAAGACTTATTCGGGGTCAAAGGTCAAAATTTTTGGTTTTTTGAATTTTTCTCGAAAACGGTAAGTTTTATCGAGAAACACATTAAAGCAAAGTTGTAGATCTTAAGATTCTCTATAAAAATGGTCCCTATAATTTTTTCTCTAAGACCCACTATTTCCCAGATATTGCGCTTGTAAGAACCACGTTCTACATAATATTAGCACATATGCCACGTATATACATATTTAGGTGCTCAACCAAGAAGAAATGCCTACTCGGGTCTCCTTTTATGTCTACATTATCCTATTCTTAGAAAATATACTCTAAAAAGACCGCCGCCCGGTCCCTTACCGAATCCCCTCTACTGGAATAACATCTGGCCTTGAATATGGCTATGTGTATTTATTACAAGCGTCTACTATTGTAGTAAGTGCTGATCAATAAAAAAAAAAATGTCACAGGGGTAAAGAGTTTTGTAGAACCGTCCGTTCTACTCGCAAATGGTTGGTTGCTTTTGCAGGGTTCTCTGTGAGTACGCCACTGGTTGATGGGACCATGGCTGCCCTCAACTCACCCAGAACCATGCAGCTGCGTCCAAAATTAAGAGAATAAGGGTTTTCGGACAAACTATCGTAAGATGGTTTTTGTTGTGGTAAATTTTACCGCAACACAGCTTTACAACCATTTGGGATCATCGCAGAGTCTGCCACCATGCCCTCGATCATCAGGTTGGTATACTTTAAGCTATGAGGCAGAAGTGATGGACACTGTCCGTAAATGGGGTCTCAGATTCAATGGAACTGGGTATGGGTGCCCCTTGGAATTCATAAATCGAGTATCAGAATAAAAGACATGCTATGATATCCCGCGAGATCATATGCTTCGCACGCTACCCTAGTTTTTCAAAGGAAATGCATAAGAGTGGTTGAGAGCTAAGCTTGAGAGTTTCACAACTTGGGAAGACTTCCACCAAGAAAAGCCCGTTATCGTGCTGTCTTGAAAATGCCGTATGGCAATGAAAAAGGGCCCGAATCCCTCAATATACGGGAAATTAGCCGCACAAAAGACAACCAGATATTCATGAACAGTTACAGCAAGATTTCACAAACTTCAAATCAGTCAAAAACATGCACAATTTACAAAACAGATTTCACTGTACTTATCTCAACAATTCAATTGTTCCTCCTTCACTTTCGGTGTCCTTAGCTGACACTTTTCCAATTTTTTTTCCTGATTGGGAAGTTCTGTTCCTGGCTCGTTCTGCCAGAACCCTTTATCCACACTCGAGAAAAACAAAAAAAGTACTATGATCTTACAGATTTTCAAACAAGTCACCAAACTTGTAACTGGGAACTTTTCAAATCAGAATTTAAAATCTAAACCAATATGGCTGCTCAAATATCAATTTTTAACAAAATCGCTTTATCGCTTTTTCTTCCAAAACCTCTATGTCTCATAGCCAACAATGAAGTGACTTCCCCAACTCTCTTGTCAAGCTGTCTCATGCTCGTCGATTTGTCTTGGCCGTTCATTCAGCCACAGTGGGTTCCATTACGGATATTTAGCACCAATCAGCGTTTGCGTGAGAAGACTACCGTTTTATTTGGAATACCCTACTGTCTCTCAATATTCCCCTTAGCCACCAGATTTCCACGATCTTGGGAAATTATGGTCGGCTTACAGCTGACGGAGAGTTCAGTGCCTTTTTTTGTAGCGAAAGCGATAAATCGAAGACATGCACCATTCTGTGCAACTAAAAGGTAAGTTACATTGGTGGTAAGAAAAGTTATGTGCAGAACGGGTCCCCAGACAATTTTTCTAGTAACGACGTAGCAAAATGTTTCGAAGTAGTCCGGTCAATTTATACATAAAAATAGTGGTCAAATAAAGAAAATTCTGACAGAGCCAAATTTTCGTAGAGACCTTAGGTTTACCACAAAGAATAAAGTGTTAAAAGTCCCAATCAGTCCCATGTGTGCTTAAAGACTTATTCGGGGTCAAAGGTCAAAATTTTTGGTTTTTTGAATTTTTCTCGAAAACGGTAAGTTTTATCGAGAAACACATTAAAGCAAAGTTGTAGATCTTAAGATTCTCTATAAAAATGGTCCCTATAATTTTTTCTCTAAGACCCACTATTTCCCAGATATTGCGCTTGTAAGAACCACGTTCTACATAATATTAGCACATATGCCACGTATATACATATTTAGGTGCTCAACCAAGAAGAAATGCCTACTCGGGTCTCCTTTTATGTCTACATTATCCTATTCTTAGAAAATATACTCTAAAAAGACCGCCGCCCGGTCCCTTACCGAATCCCCTCTACTGGAATAACATCTGGCCTTGAATATGGCTATGTGTATTTATTACAAGCGTCTACTATTGTAGTAAGTGCTGATCAATAAAAAAAAAAATGTCACAGGGGTAAAGAGTTTTGTAGAACCGTCCGTTCTACTCGCAAATGGTTGGTTGCTTTTGCAGGGTTCTCTGTGAGTACGCCACTGGTTGATGGGACCATGGCTGCCCTCAACTCACCCAGAACCATGCAGCTGCGTCCAAAATTAAGAGAATAAGGGTTTTCGGACAAACTATCGTAAGATGGTTTTTGTTGTGGTAAATTTTACCGCAACACAGCTTTACAACCATTTGGGATCATCGCAGAGTCTGCCACCATGCCCTCGATCATCAGGTTGGTATACTTTAAGCTATGAGGCAGAAGTGATGGACACTGTCCGTAAATGGGGTCTCAGATTCAATGGAACTGGGTATGGGTGCCCCTTGGAATTCATAAATCGAGTATCAGAATAAAAGACATGCTATGATATCCCGCGAGATCATATGCTTCGCACGCTACCCTAGTTTTTCAAAGGAAATGCATAAGAGTGGTTGAGAGCTAAGCTTGAGAGTTTCACAACTTGGGAAGACTTCCACCAAGAAAAGCCCGTTATCGTGCTGTCTTGAAAATGCCGTATGGCAATGAAAAAGGGCCCGAATCCCTCAATATACGGGAAATTAGCCGCACAAAAGACAACCAGATATTCATGAACAGTTACAGCAAGATTTCACAAACTTCAAATCAGTCAAAAACATGCACAATTTACAAAACAGATTTCACTGTACTTATCTCAACAATTCAATTGTTCCTCCTTCACTTTCGGTGTCCTTAGCTGACACTTTTCCAATTTTTTTTCCTGATTGGGAAGTTCTGTTCCTGGCTCGTTCTGCCAGAACCCTTTATCCACACTCGAGAAAAACAAAAAAAGTACTATGATCTTACAGATTTTCAAACAAGTCACCAAACTTGTAACTGGGAACTTTTCAAATCAGAATTTAAAATCTAAACCAATATGGCTGCTCAAATATCAATTTTTAACAAAATCGCTTTATCGCTTTTTCTTCCAAAACCTCTATGTCTCATAGCCAACAATGAAGTGACTTCCCCAACTCTCTTGTCAAGCTGTCTCATGCTCGTCGATTTGTCTTGGCCGTTCATTCAGCCACAGTGGGTTCCATTACGGATATTTAGCACCAATCAGCGTTTGCGTGAGAAGACTACCGTTTTATTTGGAATACCCTACTGTCTCTCAATATTCCCTTTAGCCACCAGATTTCCACGATCTTGGGAAATTATGGTCGGCTTACAGCTGACGGAGAGTTCAGTGCCTTTTTTTGTAGCGAAAGCGATAAATCGAAGACATGCACCATTCTGTGCAACTAAAAGGTAAGTTACATTGGTGGTAAGAAAAGTTATGTGCAGAACGGGTCCCCAGACAATTTTTCTAGTAACGACGTAGCAAAATGTTTCGAAGTAGTCCGGTCAATTTATACATAAAAATAGTGGTCAAATAAAGAAAATTCTGACAGAGCCAAATTTTCGTAGAGACCTTAGGTTTACCACAAAGAATAAAGTGTTAAAAGTCCCAATCAGTCCCATGTGTGCTTAAAGACTTATTCGGGGTCAAAGGTCAAAATTTTTGGTTTTTTGAATTTTTCTCGAAAACGGTAAGTTTTATCGAGAAACACATTAAAGCAAAGTTGTAGATCTTAAGATTCTCTATAAAAATGGTCCCTATAATTTTTTCTCTAAGACCCACTATTTCCCAGATATTGCGCTTGTAAGAACCACGTTCTACATAATATTAGCACATATGCCACGTATATACATATTTAGGTGCTCAACCAAGAAGAAATGCCTACTCGGGTCTCCTTTTATGTCTACATTATCCTATTCTTAGAAAATATACTCTAAAAAGACCGCCGCCCGGTCCCTTACCGAATCCCCTCTACTGGAATAACATCTGGCCTTGAATATGGCTATGTGTATTTATTACAAGCGTCTACTATTGTAGTAAGTGCTGATCAATAAAAAAAAAAAAATGTCACAGGGGTAAAGAGTTTTGTAGAACCGTCCGTTCTACTCGCAAATGGTTGGTTGCTTTTGCAGGGTTCTCTGTGAGTACGCCACTGGTTGATGGGACCATGGCTGCCCTCAACTCACCCAGAACCATGCAGCTGCGTCCAAAATTAAGAGAATAAGGGTTTTCGGACAAACTATCGTAAGATGGTTTTTGTTGTGGTAAATTTTACCGCAACACAGCTTTACAACCATTTGGGATCATCGCAGAGTCTGCCACCATGCCCTCGATCATCAGGTTGGTATACTTTAAGCTATGAGGCAGAAGTGATGGACACTGTCCGTAAATGGGGTCTCAGATTCAATGGAACTGGGTATGGGTGCCCCTTGGAATTCATAAATCGAGTATCAGAATAAAAGACATGCTATGATATCCCGCGAGATCATATGCTTCGCACGCTACCCTAGTTTTTCAAAGGAAATGCATAAGAGTGGTTGAGAGCTAAGCTTGAGAGTTTCACAACTTGGGAAGACTTCCACCAAGAAAAGCCCGTTATCGTGCTGTCTTGAAAATGCCGTATGGCAATGAAAAAGGGCCCGAATCCCTCAATATACGGGAAATTAGCCGCACAAAAGACAACCAGATATTCATGAACAGTTACAGCAAGATTTCACAAACTTCAAATCAGTCAAAAACATGCACAATTTACAAAACAGATTTCACTGTACTTATCTCAACAATTCAATTGTTCCTCCTTCACTTTCGGTGTCCTTAGCTGACACTTTTCCAATTTTTTTTCCTGATTGGGAAGTTCTGTTCCTGGCTCGTTCTGCCAGAACCCTTTATCCACACTCGAGAAAAACAAAAAAAGTACTATGATCTTACAGATTTTCAAACAAGTCACCAAACTTGTAACTGGGAACTTTTCAAATCAGAATCTAAAATCTAAACCAATATGGCTGCTCAAATATCAATTTTTAACAAAATCGCTTTATCGCTTTTTCTTCCAAAACCTCTATGTCTCATAGCCAACAATGAAGTGACTTCCCCAACTCTCTTGTCAAGCTGTCTCATGCTCGTCGATTTGTCTTGGCCGTTCATTCAGCCACAGTGGGTTCCATTACGGATATTTAGCACCAATCAGCGTTTGCGTGAGAAGACTACCGTTTTATTTGGAATACCCTACTGTCTCTCAATATTCCCTTTAGCCACCAGATTTCCACGATCTTGGGAAATTATGGTCGGCTTACAGCTGACGGAGAGTTCAGTGCCTTTTTTTGTAGCGAAAGCGATAAATCGAAGACATGCACCATTCTGTGCAACTAAAAGGTAAGTTACATTGGTGGTAAGAAAAGTTATGTGCAGAACGGGTCCCCAGACAATTTTTCTAGTAACGACGTAGCAAAATGTTTCGAAGTAGTCCGGTCAATTTATACATAAAAATAGTGGTCAAATAAAGAAAATTCTGACAGAGCCAAATTTTCGTAGAGACCTTAGGTTTACCACAAAGAATAAAGTGTTAAAAGTCCCAATCAGTCCCATGTGTGCTTAAAGACTGATTCGGGGTCAAAGGTCAAAATTTTTGGTTTTTTGAATTTTTCTCGAAAACGGTAAGTTTTATCGAGAAACACATTAAAGCAAAGTTGTAGATCTTAAGATTCTCTATAAAAATGGTTCCTATAATTTTTTCTCTAAGACCCACTATTTCCCAGATATTGCGCTTGTAAGAACCACGTTCTACATAATATTAGCACATATGCCACGTATATACATATTTAGGTGCTCAACCAAGAAGAAATGCCTACTCGGGTCTCCTTTTATGTCTACATTATCCTATTCTTAGAAAATATACTCTAAAAAGACCGCCGCCCGGTCCCTTACCGAATCCCCTCTACTGGAATAACATCTGGCCTTGAATATGGCTATGTGTATTTATTACAAGCGTCTACTATTGTAGTAAGTGCTGATCAATAAAAAAAAAAATGTCACAGGGGTAAAGAGTTTTGTAGAACCGTCCGTTCTACTCGCAAATGGTTGGTTGCTTTTGCAGGGTTCTCTGTGAGTACGCCACTGGTTGATGGGACCATGGCTGCCCTCAACTCACCCAGAACCATGCAGCTGCGTCCAAAATTAAGAGAATAAGGGTTTTCGGACAAACTATCGTAAGATGGTTTTTGTTGTGGTAAATTTTACCGCAACACAGCTTTACAACCATTTGGGATCATCGCAGAGTCTGCCACCATGCCCTCGATCATCAGGTTGGTATACTTTAAGCTATGAGGCAGAAGTGATGGACACTGTCCGTAAATGGGGTCTCAGATTCAATGGAACTGGGTATGGGTGCCCCTTGGAATTCATAAATCGAGTATCAGAATAAAAGACATGCTATGATATCCCGCGAGATCATATGCTTCGCACGCTACCCTAGTTTTTCAAAGGAAATGCATAAGAGTGGTTGAGAGCTAAGCTTGAGAGTTTCACAACTTGGGAAGACTTCCACCAAGAAAAGCCCGTTATCGTGCTGTCTTGAAAATGCCGTATGGCAATGAAAAAGGGCCCGAATCCCTCAATATACGGGAAATTAGCCGCACAAAAGACAACCAGATATTCATGAACAGTTACAGCAAGATTTCACAAACTTCAAATCAGTCAAAAACATGCACAATTTACAAAACAGATTTCACTGTACTTATCTCAACAATTCAATTGTTCCTCCTTCACTTTCGGTGTCCTTAGCTGACACTTTTCCAATTTTTTTTCCTGATTGGGAAGTTCTGTTCCTGGCTCGTTCTGCCAGAACCCTTTATCCACACTCGAGAAAAACAAAAAAAGTACTATGATCTTACAGATTTTCAAACAAGTCACCAAACTTGTAACTGGGAACTTTTCAAATCAGAATCTAAAATCTAAACCAATATGGCTGCTCAAATATCAATTTTTAACAAAATCGCTTTATCGCTTTTTCTTCCAAAACCTCTATGTCTCATAGCCAACAATGAAGTGACTTCCCCAACTCTCTTGTCAAGCTGTCTCATGCTCGTCGATTTGTCTTGGCCGTTCATTCAGCCACAGTGGGTTCCATTACGGATATTTAGCACCAATCAGCGTTTGCGTGAGAAGACTACCGTTTTATTTGGAATACCCTACTGTCTCTCAATATTCCCCTTAGCCACCAGATTTCCACGATCTTGGGAAATTATGGTCGGCTTACAGCTGACGGAGAGTTCAGTGCCTTTTTTTGTAGCGAAAGCGATAAATCGAAGACATGCACCATTCTGTGCAACTAAAAGGTAAGTTACTTTGTTGGTAAGAAAAGTTATGTGCAGAACGGGTCCCCAGACAATTTTTCTAGTAACGACGTAGCAAAATGTTTCGAAGTAGTCCGGTCAATTTATACATAAAAATAGTGGTCAAATAAAGAAAATTCCGACAGAGCCAAATTTTCGTAGAGACCTTAGGTTTACCACAAAGAATAAAGTGTTAAAAGTCCCAATCAGTCCCATGTGTGCTTAAAGACTTATTCGGGGTCAAAGGTCAAAATTTTTGGTTTTTTGAATTTTTCTCGAAAACGGTAAGTTTTATCGAGAAACACATTAAAGCAAAGTTGTAGATCTTAAGATTCTCTATAAAAATGGTCCCTATAATTTTTTCTCTAAGACCCACTATTTCCCAGATATTGCGCTTGTAAGAACCACGTTCTACATAATATTAGCACATATGCCACGTATATACATATTTAGGTGCTCAACCAAGAAGAAATGCCTACTCGGGTCTCCTTTTATGTCTACATTATCCTATTCTTAGAAAATATACTCTAAAAAGACCGCCGCCCGGTCCCTTACCGAATCCCCTCTACTGGAATAACATCTGGCCTTGAATATGGCTATGTGTATTTATTACAAGCGTCTACTATTGTAGTAAGTGCTGATCAATAAAAAAAAAATGTCACAGGGGTAAAGAGTTTTGTAGAACCGTCCGTTCTACTCGCAAATGGTTGGTTGCTTTTGCAGGGTTCTCTGTGAGTACGCCACTGGTTGATGGGACCATGGCTGCCCTCAACTCACCCAGAACCATGCAGCTGCGTCCAAAATTAAGAGAATAAGGGTTTTCGGACAAACTATCGTAAGATGGTTTTTGTTGTGGTAAATTTTACCGCAACACAGCTTTACAACCATTTGGGATCATCGCAGAGTCTGCCACCATGCCCTCGATCATCAGGTTGGTATACTTTAAGCTATGAGGCAGAAGTGATGGACACTGTCCGTAAATGGGGTCTCAGATTCAATGGAACTGGGTATGGGTGCCCCTTGGAATTCATAAATCGAGTATCAGAATAAAAGACATGCTATGATATCCCGCGAGATCATATGCTTCGCACGCTACCCTAGTTTTTCAAAGGAAATGCATAAGAGTGGTTGAGAGCTAAGCTTGAGAGTTTCACAACTTGGGAAGACTTCCACCAAGAAAAGCCCGTTATCGTGCTGTCTTGAAAATGCCGTATGGCAATGAAAAAGGGCCCGAATCCCTCAATATACGGGAAATTAGCCGCACAAAAGACAACCAGATATTCATGAACAGTTACAGTAAGATTTCACAAACTTCAAATCAGTCAAAAACATGCACAATTTACAAAACAGATTTCACTGTACTTATCTCAACAATTCAATTGTTCCTCCTTCACTTTCGGTGTCCTTAGCTGACACTTTTCCAATTTTTTTTTCCTGATTGGGAAGTTCTGTTGCTGGCTCGTTCTGCCAGAACCCTTTATCCACACTCGAGAAAAACAAAAAAAGTACTATGATCTTACAGATTTTCAAACAAGTCACCAAACTTGTAACTGGGAACTTTTCAAATCAGAATTTAAAATCTAAACCAATATGGCTGCTCAAATATCAATTTTTAACAAAATCGCTTTATCGCTTTTTCTTCCAAAACCTCTATGTCTCATAGCCAACAATGAAGTGACTTCCCCAACTCTCTTGTCAAGCTGTCTCATGCTCGTCGATTTGTCTTGGCCGTTCATTCAGCCACAGTGGGTTCCATTACGGATATTTAGCACCAATCAGCGTTTGCGTGAGAAGACTACCGTTTTATTTGGAATACCCTACTGTCTCTCAATATTCCCCTTAGCCACCAGATTTCCACGATCTTGGGAAATTATGGTGGGCTTACAGCTGACGGAGAGTTCAGTGCCTTTTTTTGTAGCGAAAGCGATAAATCGAAGACATGCACCATTCTGTGCAACTAAAAGGTAAGTTACATTGGTGGTAAGAAAAGTTATGTGCAGAACGGGTCCCCAGACAATTTTTCTAGTAACGACGTAGCAAAATGTTTCGAAGTAGTCCGGTCAATTTATACATAAAAATAGTGGTCAAATAAAGAAAATTCCGACAGAGCCAAATTTTCGTAGAGACCTTAGGTTTACCACAAAGAATAAAGTGTTAAAAGTCCCAATCAGTCCCATGTGTGCTTAAAGACTTATTCGGGGTCAAAGGTCAAAATTTTTGGTTTTTTGAATTTTTCTCGAAAACGGTAAGTTTTATCGAGAAACACATTAAAGCAAAGTTGTAGATCTTAAAATTCTCTATAAAAATGGTCCCTATAATTTTTTCTCTAAGACCCACTATTTCCCAGATATTGCGCTTGTAAGAACCACGTTCTACATAATATTAGCACATATGCCACGTATATACATATTTAGGTGCTCAACCAAGAAGAAATGCCTACTCGGGTCTCCTTTTATGTCTACATTATCCTATTCTTAGAAAATATACTCTAAAAAGACCGCCGCCCGGTCCCTTACCGAATCCCCTCTACTGGAATAACATCTGGCCTTGAATATGGCTATGTGTATTTATTACAAGCGTCTACTATTGTAGTAAGTGCTGATCAATAAAAAAAAAAAATGTCACAGGGGTAAAGAGTTTTGTAGAACCGTCCGTTCTACTCGCAAATGGTTGGTTGCTTTTGCAGGGTTCTCTGTGAGTACGCCACTGGTTGATGGGACCATGGCTGCCCTCAACTCACCCAGAACCATGCAGCTGCGTCCAAAATTAAGAGAATAAGGGTTTTCGGACAAACTATCGTAAGATGGTTTTTGTTGTGGTAAATTTTACCGCAACACAGCTTTACAACCATTTGGGATCATCGCAGAGTCTGCCACCATGCCCTCGATCATCAGGTTGGTATACTTTAAGCTATGAGGCAGAAGTGATGGACACTGTCCGTAAATGGGGTCTCAGATTCAATGGAACTGGGTATGGGTACCCCTTGGAATTCATAAATCGAGTATCAGAATAAAAGACATGCTATGATATCCCGCGAGATCATATGCTTCGCACGCTACCCTAGTTTTTCAAAGGAAATGCATAAGAGTGGTTGAGAGCTAAGCTTGAGAGTTTCACAACTTGGGAAGACTTCCACCAAGAAAAGCCCGTTATCGTGCTGTCTTGAAAATGCCGTATGGCAATGAAAAAGAGCCCGAATCCCTCAATATACGGGAAATTAGCCGCACAAAAGACAACCAGATATTCATGAACAGTTACAGCAAGATTTCACAAACTTCAAATCAGTCAAAAACATGCACAATTTACAAAACAGATTTCACTGTACTTATCTCAACAATTCAATTCAAATCCAAAACCTCTATGTCTCATAGCCAACAATGAAGTGACTTCCCCAACTCTCTTGTCAAGCTGTCTCATGCTCGTCGATTTGTCTTGGCCGTTCATTCAGCCACAGTGGGTTCCATTACGGATATTTAGCACCAATCAGCGTTTGCGTGAGAAGACTACCGTTTTATTTGGAATACCCTACTGTCTCTCAATATTCCCCTTAGCCACCAGATTTCCACGATCTTGGGAAATTATGGTGGGCTTACAGCTGACGGAGAGTTCAGTGCCTTTTTTTGTAGCGAAAGCGATAAATCGAAGACATGCACCATTCTGTGCAACTAAAAGGTAAGTTACATTGGTGGTAAGAAAAGTTATGTGCAGAACGGGTCCCCAGACAATTTTTCTAGTAACGACGTAGCAAAATGTTTCGAAGTAGTCCGGTCAATTTATACATAAAAATAGTGGTCAAATAAAGAAAATTCCGACAGAGCCAAATTTTCGTAGAGACCTTAGGTTTACCACAAAGAATAAAGTGTTAAAAGTCCCAATCAGTCCCATGTGTGCTTAAAGACTTATTCGGGGTCAAAGGTCAAAATTTTTGGTTTTTTGAATTTTTCTCGAAAACGGTAAGTTTTATCGAGAAACACATTAAAGCAAAGTTGTAGATCTTAAGATTCTCTATAAAAATGGTCCCTATAATTTTTTCTCTAAGACCCACTATTTCCCAGATATTGCGCTTGTAAGAACCACGTTCTACATAATATTAGCACATATGCCACGTATATACATATTTAGGTGCTCAACCAAGAAGAAATGCCTACTCGGGTCTCCTTTTATGTCTACATTATCCTATTCTTAGAAAATATACTCTAAAAAGACCGCCGCCCGGTCCCTTACCGAATCCCCTCTACTGGAATAACATCTGGCCTTGAATATGGCTATGTGTATTTATTACAAGCGTCTACTATTGTAGTAAGTGCTGATCAATAAAAAAAAAAAATGTCACAGGGGTAAAGAGTTTTGTAGAACCGTCCGTTCTACTCGCAAATGGTTGGTTGCTTTTGCAGGGTTCTCTGTGAGTACGCCACTGGTTGATGGGACCATGGCTGCCCTCAACTCACCCAGAACCATGCAGCTGCGTCCAAAATTAAGAGAACAAGGGTTTTCGGACAAACTATCGTAAGATGGTTTTTGTTGTGGTAAATTTTACCGCAACACAGCTTTACAACCATTTGGGATCATCGCAGAGTCTGCCACCATGCCCTCGATCATCAGGTTGGTATACTTTAAGCTATGAGGCAGAAGTGATGGACACTGTCCGTAAATGGGGTCTCAGATTCAATGGAACTGGGTATGGGTACCCCTTGGAATTCATAAATCGAGTATCAGAATAAAAGACATGCTATGATATCCCGCGAGATCATATGCTTCGCACGCTACCCTAGTTTTTCAAAGGAAATGCATAAGAGTGGTTGAGAGCTAAGCTTGAGAGTTTCACAACTTGGGAAGACTTCCACCAAGAAAAGCCCGTTATCGTGCTGTCTTGAAAATGCCGTATGGCAATGAAAAAGGGCCCGAATCCCTCAATATACGGGAAATTAGCCGCACAAAAGACAACCAGATATTCATGAACAGTTACAGCAAGATTTCACAAACTTCAAATCAGTCAAAAACATGCACAATTTACAAAACAGATTTCACTGTACTTATCTCAACAATTCAATTGTTCCTCCTTCACTTTCGGTGTCCTTAGCTGACACTTTTCCAATTTTTTTTCCTGATTGGGAAGTTCTGTTGCTGGCTCGTTCTGCCAGAACCCTTTATCCACACTCGAGAAAAACAAAAAAAGTACTATGATCTTACAGATTTTCAAACAAGTCACCAAACTTGTAACTGGGAACTTTTCAAATCAGAATTTAAAATCTAAACCAATATGGCTGCTCAAATATCAATTTTTAACAAAATCGCTTTATCGCTTTTTCTTCCAAAACCTCTATGTCTCATAGCCAACAATGAAGTGACTTCCCCAACTCTCTTGTCAAGCTGTCTCATGCTCGTCGATTTGTCTTGGCCGTTCATTCAGCCACAGTGGGTTCCATTACGGATATTTAGCACCAATCAGCGTTTGCGTGAGAAGACTACCGTTTTATTTGGAATACCCTACTGTCTCTCAATATTCCCCTTAGCCACCAGATTTCCACGATCTTGGGAAATTATGGTGGGCTTACAGCTGACGGAGAGTTCAGTGCCTTTTTTTGTAGCGAAAGCGATAAATCGAAGACATGCACCATTCTGTGCAACTAAAAGGTAAGTTACATTGGTGGTAAGAAAAGTTATGTGCAGAACGGGTCCCCAGACAATTTTTCTAGTAACGACGTAGCAAAATGTTTCGAAGTAGTCCGGTCAATTTATACATAAAAATAGTGGTCAAATAAAGAAAATTCCGACAGAGCCAAATTTTCGTAGAGACCTTAGGTTTACCACAAAGAATAAAGTGTTAAAAGTCCCAATCAGTCCCATGTGTGCTTAAAGACTTATTCGGGGTCAAAGGTCAAAATTTTTGGTTTTTTGAATTTTTCTCGAAAACGGTAAGTTTTATCGAGAAACACATTAAAGCAAAGTTGTAGATCTTAAAATTCTCTATAAAAATGGTCCCTATAATTTTTTCTCTAAGACCCACTATTTCCCAGATATTGCGCTTGTAAGAACCACGTTCTACATAATATTAGCACATATGCCACGTATATACATATTTAGGTGCTCAACCAAGAAGAAATGCCTACTCGGGTCTCCTTTTATGTCTACATTATCCTATTCTTAGAAAATATACTCTAAAAAGACCGCCGCCCGGTCCCTTACCGAATCCCCTCTACTGGAATAACATCTGGCCTTGAATATGGCTATGTGTATTTATTACAAGCGTCTACTATTGTAGTAAGTGCTGATCAATAAAAAAAAAAATGTCACAGGGGTAAAGAGTTTTGTAGAACCGTCCGTTCTACTCGCAAATGGTTGGTTGCTTTTGCAGGCTTCTCTGTGAGTACGCCACTGGTTGATGGGACCATGGCTGCCCTCAACTCACCCAGAACCATGCAGCTGCGTCCAAAATTAAGAGAATAAGGGTTTTCGGACAAACTATCGTAAGATGGTTTTTGTTGTGGTAAATTTTACCGCAACACAGCTTTACAACCATTTGGGATCATCGCAGAGTCTGCCACCATGCCCGCGATCATCAGGTTGGTATACTTTAAGCTATGAGGCAGAAGTGATGGACACTGTCCGTAAATGGGGTCTCAGATTCAATGGAACTGGGTATGGGTACCCCTTGGAATTCATAAATCGAGTATCAGAATAAAAGACATGCTATGATATCCCGCGAGATCATATGCTTCGCACGCTACCCTAGTTTTTCAAAGGAAATGCATAAGAGTGGTTGAGAGCTAAGCTTGAGAGTTTCACAATTTGGGAAGACTTCCACCAAGAAAAGCCCGTTATCGTGCTGTCTTGAAAATGCCGTATGGCAATGAAAAAGGGCCCGAATCCCTCAATATACGGGAAATTAGCCGCACAAAAGACAACCAGATATTCATGAACAGTTACAGCAAGATTTCACAAACTTCAAATCAGTCAAAAACATGCACAATTTACAAAACAGATTTCACTGTACTTATCTCAACAATTCAATTGTTCCTCCTTCACTTTCGGTGTCCTTAGCTGACACTTTTCCAATTTTTTTTTTCCTGATTGGGAAGTTCTGTTGCTGGCTCGTTCTGCCAGAACCCTTTATCCACACTCGAGAAAAACAAAAAAAGTACTATGATCTTACAGATTTTCAAACAAGTCACCAAACTTGTAACTGGGAACTTTTCAAATCAGAATTTAAAATCTAAACCAATATGGCTGCTCAAATATCAATTTTTAACAAAATCGCTTTATCGCTTTTTCTTCCAAAACCTCTATGTCTCATAGCCAACAATGAAGTGACTTCCCCAACTCTCTTGTCAAGCTGTCTCATGCTCGTCGATTTGTCTTGGCCGTTCATTCAGCCACAGTGGGTTCCATTACGGATATTTAGCACCAATCAGCGTTTGCGTGAGAAGACTACCATTTTATTTGGAATACCCTACTGTCTCTCAATATTCCCCTTAGCCACCAGATTTCCACGATCTTGGGAAATTATGGTGGGCTTACAGCTGACGGAGAGTTCAGTGCCTTTTTTTGTAGCGAAAGCGATAAATCGAAGACATGCACCATTCTGTGCAACTAAAAGGTAAGTTACATTGGTGGTAAGAAAAGTTATGTGCAGAATGGGTCCCCAGACAATTTTTCTAGTAACGACGTAGCAAAATGTTTCGAAGTAGTCCGGTCAATTTATACATAAAAATAGTGGTCAAATAAAGAAAATTCCGACAGAGCCAAATTTTCGTAGAGACCTTAGGTTTACCACAAAGAATAAAGTGTTAAAAGTCCCAATCAGTCCCATGTGTGCTTAAAGACTTATTCGGGGTCAAAGGTCAAAATTTTTGGTTTTTTGAATTTTTCTCGAAAACGGTAAGTTTTATCGAGAAACACATTAAAGCAAAGTTGTAGATCTTAAAATTCTCTATAAAAATGGTCCCTATAATTTTTTCTCTAAGACCCACTATTTCCCAGATATTGCGCTTGTAAGAACCACGTTCTACATAATATTAGCACATATGCCACGTATATACATATTTAGGTGCTCAACCAAGAAGAAATGCCTACTCGGGTCTCCTTTTATGTCTACATTATCCTATTCTTAGAAAATATACTCTAAAAAGACCGCCGCCCGGTCCCTTACCGAATCCCCTCTACTGGAATAACATCTGGCCTTGAATATGGCTATGTGTATTTATTACAAGCGTCTACTATTGTAGTAAGTGCTGATCAATAAAAAAAAAAAATGTCACAGGGGTAAAGAGTTTTGTAGAACCGTCCGTTCTACTCGCAAATGGTTGGTTGCTTTTGCAGGGTTCTCTGTGAGTACGCCACTGGTTGATGGGACCATGGCTGCCCTCAACTCACCCAGAACCATGCAGCTGCGTCCAAAATTAAGAGAACAAGGGTTTTCGGACAAACTATCGTAAGATGGTTTTTGTTGTGGTAAATTTTACCGCAACACAGCTTTACAACCATTTGGGATCATCGCAGAGTCTGCCACCATGCCCTCGATCATCAGGTTGGTATACTTTAAGCTATGAGGCAGAAGTGATGGACACTGTCCGTAAATGGGGTCTCAGATTCAATGGAACTGGGTATGGGTACCCCTTGGAATTCATAAATCGAGTATCAGAATAAAAGACATGCTATGATATCCCGCGAGATCATATGCTTCGCACGCTACCCTAGTTTTTCAAAGGAAATGCATAAGAGTGGTTGAGAGCTAAGCTTGAGAGTTTCACAACTTGGGAAGACTTCCACCAAGAAAAGCCCGTTATCGTGCTGTCTTGAAAATGCCGTATGGCAATGAAAAAGGGCCCGAATCCCTCAATATACGGGAAATTAGCCGCACAAAAGACAACCAGATATTCATGAACAGTTACAGCAAGATTTCACAAACTTCAAATCAGTCAAAAACATGCACAATTTACAAAACAGATTTCACTGTACTTATCTCAACAATTCAATTGTTCCTCCTTCACTTTCGGTGTCCTTAGCTGACACTTTTCCAATTTTTTTTCCTGATTGGGAAGTTCTGTTGCTGGCTCGTTCTGCCAGAACCCTTTATCCACACTCGAGAAAAACAAAAAAAGTACTATGATCTTACAGATTTTCAAACAAGTCACCAAACTTGTAACTGGGAACTTTTCAAATCAGAATTTAAAATCTAAACCAATATGGCTGCTCAAATATCAATTTTTAACAAAATCGCTTTATCGCTTTTTCTTCCAAAACCTCTATGTCTCATAGCCAACAATGAAGTGACTTCCCCAACTCTCTTGTCAAGCTGTCTCATGCTCGTCGATTTGTCTTGGCCGTTCATTCAGCCACAGTGGGTTCCATTACGGATATTTAGCACCAATCAGCGTTTGCGTGAGAAGACTACCGTTTTATTTGGAATACCCTACTGTCTCTCAATATTCCCCTTAGCCACCAGATTTCCACGATCTTGGGAAATTATGGTGGGCTTACAGCTGACGGAGAGTTCAGTGCCTTTTTTTGTAGCGAAAGCGATAAATCGAAGACATGCACCATTCTGTGCAACTAAAAGGTAAGTTACATTGGTGGTAAGAAAAGTTATGTGCAGAACGGGTCCCCAGACAATTTTTCTAGTAACGACGTAGCAAAATGTTTCGAAGTAGTCCGGTCAATTTATACATAAAAATAGTGGTCAAATAAAGAAAATTCCGACAGAGCCAAATTTTCGTAGAGACCTTAGGTTTACCACAAAGAATAAAGTGTTAAAAGTCCCAATCAGTCCCATGTGTGCTTAAAGACTTATTCGGGGTCAAAGGTCAAAATTTTTGGTTTTTTGAATTTTTCTCGAAAACGGTAAGTTTTATCGAGAAACACATTAAAGCAAAGTTGTAGATCTTAAAATTCTCTATAAAAATGGTCCCTATAATTTTTTCTCTAAGACCCACTATTTCCCAGATATTGCGCTTGTAAGAACCACGTTCTACATAATATTAGCACATATGCCACGTATATACATATTTAGGTGCTCAACCAAGAAGAAATGCCTACTCGGGTCTCCTTTTATGTCTACATTATCCTATTCTTAGAAAATATACTCTAAAAAGACCGCCGCCCGGTCCCTTACCGAATCCCCTCTACTGGAATAACATCTGGCCTTGAATATGGCTATGTGTATTTATTACAAGCGTCTACTATTGTAGTAAGTGCTGATCAATAAAAAAAAAAATGTCACAGGGGTAAAGAGTTTTGTAGAACCGTCCGTTCTACTCGCAAATGGTTGGTTGCTTTTGCAGGGTTCTCTGTGAGTACGCCACTGGTTGATGGGACCATGGCTGCCCTCAACTCACCCAGAACCATGCAGCTGCGTCCAAAATTAAGAGAATAAGGGTTTTCGGACAAACTATCGTAAGATGGTTTTTGTTGTGGTAAATTTTACCGCAACACAGCTTTACAACCATTTGGGATCATCGCAGAGTCTGCCACCATGCCCTCGATCATCAGGTTGGTATACTTTAAGCTATGAGGCAGAAGTGATGGACACTGTCCGTAAATGGGGTCTCAGATTCAATGGAACTGGGTATGGGTACCCCTTGGAATTCATAAATCGAGTATCAGAATAAAAGACATGCTATGATATCCCGCGAGATCATATGCTTCGCACGCTACCCTAGTTTTTCAAAGGAAATGCATAAGAGTGGTTGAGAGCTAAGCTTGAGAGTTTCACAACTTGGGAAGACTTCCACCAAGAAAAGCCCGTTATCGTGCTGTCTTGAAAATGCCGTATGGCAATGAAAAAGGGCCCGAATCCCTCAATATACGGGAAATTAGCCGCACAAAAGACAACCAGATATTCATGAACAGTTACAGCAAGATTTCACAAACTTCAAATCAGTCAAAAACATGCACAATTTACAAAACAGATTTCACTGTACTTATCTCAACAATTCAATTGTTCCTCCTTCACTTTCGGTGTCCTTAGCTGACACTTTTCCAATTTTTTTTCCTGATTGGGAAGTTCTGTTGCTGGCTCGTTCTGCCAGAACCCTTTATCCACACTCGAGAAAAACAAAAAAAGTACTATGATCTTACAGATTTTCAAACAAGTCACCAAACTTGTAACTGGGAACTTTTCAAATCAGAATTTAAAATCTAAACCAATATGGCTGCTCAAATATCAATTTTTTACAAAATCGCTTTATCGCTTTTTCTTCCAAAACCTCTATGTCTCATAGCCAACAATGAAGTGACTTCCCCAACTCTCTTGTCAAGCTGTCTCATGCTCGTCGATTTGTCTTGGCCGTTCATTCAGCCACAGTGGGTTCCATTACGGATATTTAGCACCAATCAGCGTTTGCGTGAGAAGACTACCGTTTTATTTGGAATACCCTACTGTCTCTCAATATTCCCCTTAGCCACCAGATTTCCACGATCTTGGGAAATTATGGTGGGCTTACAGCTGACGGAGACCGGAGAGTTCAGTGCCTTTTTTTGTAGCGAAAGCGATAAATCGAAGACATGCACCATTCTGTGCAACTAAAAGGTAAGTTACATTGGTGGTAAGAAAAGTTATGTGCAGAACGGGTCCCCAGACAATTTTTCTAGTAACGACGTAGCAAAATGTTTCGAAGTAGTCCGGTCAATTTATACATAAAAATAGTGGTCAAATAAAGAAAATTCCGACAGAGCCAAATTTTCGTAGAGACCTTAGGTTTACCACAAAGAATAAAGTGTTAAAAGTCCCAATCAGTCCCATGTGTGCTTAAAGACTTATTCGGGGTCAAAGGTCAAAATTTTTGGTTTTTTGAATTTTTCTCGAAAACGGTAAGTTTTATCGAGAAACACATTAAAGCAAAGTTGTAGATCTTAAAATTCTCTATAAAAATGGTCCCTATAATTTTTTCTCTAAGACCCACTATTTCCCAGATATTGCGCTTGTAAGAACCACGTTCTACATAATATTAGCACATATGCCACGTATATACATATTTAGGTGCTCAACCAAGAAGAAATGCCTACTCGGGTCTCCTTTTATGTCTACATTATCCTATTCTTAGAAAATATACTCTTAAAAGACCGCCGCCCGGTCCCTTACCGAATCCCCTCTACTGGAATAACATCTGGCCTTGAATATGGCTATGTGTATTTATTACAAGCGTCTACTATTGTAGTAAGTGCTGATCAATAAAAAAAAAAATGTCACAGGGGTAAAGAGTTTTGTAGAACCGTCCGTTCTACTCGCAAATGGTTGGTTGCTTTTGCAGGGTTCTCTGTGAGTACGCCACTGGTTGATGGGACCATGGCTGCCCTCAACTCACCCAGAACCATGCAGCTGCGTCCAAAATTAAGAGAATAAGGGTTTTCGGACAAACTATCGTAAGATGGTTTTTGTTGTGGTAAATTTTACCGCAACACAGCTTTACAACCATTTGGGATCATCGCAGAGTCTGCCACCATGCCCTCGATCATCAGGTTGGTATACTTTAAGCCATGATGGACACTGTCCGTAAATGGGGTCTCAGATTCAATGGAACTGGGTATGGGTACCCCTTGGAATTCATAAATCGAGTATCAGAATAAAAGACATGCTTTGATATCCCGCGAGATCATATGCTTCGCACGCTACCCTAGTTTTTCAAAGGAAATGCATAAGAGTGGTTGAGAGCTAAGCTTGAGAGTTTCACAACTTGGGAAGACTTCCACCAAGAAAAGCCCGTTATCGTGCTGTCTTGAAAATGCCGTATGGCAATGAAAAAGGGCCCGAATCCCTCAATATACGGGAAATTAGCCGCACAAAAGACAACCAGATATTCATGAACAGTTACAGCAAGATTTCACAAACTTCAAATCAGTCAAAAACATGCACAATTTACAAAACAGATTTCACTGTACTTATCTCAACAATTCAATTGTTCCTCCTTCACTTTCGGTGTCCTTAGCTGACACTTTTCCAATTTTTTTTCCTGATTGGGAAGTTCTGTTGCTGGCTCGTTCTGCCAGAACCCTTTATCCACACTCGAGAAAAACAAAAAAAGTACTATGATCTTACAGATTTTCAAACAAGTCACCAAACTTGTAACTGGGAACTTTTCAAATCAGAATTTAAAATCTAAACCAATATGGCTGCTCAAATATCAATTTTTAACAAAATCGCTTTATCGCTTTTTCTTCCAAAACCTCTATGTCTCATAGCCAACAATGAAGTGACTTCCCCAACTCTCTTGTCAAGCTGTCTCATGCTCGTCGATTTGTCTTGGCCGTTCATTCAGCCACAGTGGGTTCCATTACGGATATTTAGCACCAATCAGCGTTTGCGTGAGAAGACTACCGTTTTATTTGGAATACCCTACTGTCTCTCAATATTCCCCTTAGCCACCAGATTTCCACGATCTTGGGAAATTATGGTGGGCTTACAGCTGACGGAGAGTTCAGTGCCTTTTTTTGTAGCGAAAGCGATAAATCGAAGACATGCACCATTCTGTGCAACTAAAAGGTAAGTTACATTGGTGGTAAGAAAAGTTATGTGCAGAACGGGTCCCCAGACAATTTTTCTAGTAACGACGTAGCAAAATGTTTCGAAGTAGTCCGGTCAATTTATACATAAAAATAGTGGTCAAATAAAGAAAATTCCGACAGAGCCAAATTTTCGTAGAGACCTTAGGTTTACCACAAAGAATAAAGTGTTAAAAGTCCCAATCAGTCCCATGTGTGCTTAAAGACTTATTCGGGGTCAAAGGTCAAAATTTTTGGTTTTTTGAATTTTTCTCGAAAACGGTAAGTTTTATCGAGAAACACATTAAAGCAAAGTTGTAGATCTTAAAATTCTCTATAAAAATAGTCCCTATAATTTTTTCTCTAAGACTTACTATTTCCCAGATATTGCGCTTGTAAGAACCACGTTCTTCATAATATTAGCACATATGCCACGTATATACATATTTAGGTGCTCAACCAAGAAGAAATGCCTACTCGGGTCTCCTTTTATGTCTACATTATCCTATTCTTAGAAAATATACTCTAAAAAGACCGCCGCCCGGTCCCTTACCGAATCCCCTCTACTGGAATAACATCTGGCCTTGAATATGGCTATGTGTATTTATTACAAGCGTCTACTATTGTAGTAAGTGCTGATCAATAAAAAAAAAATGTCACAGGGGTAAAGAGTTTTGTAGAACCGTCCGTTCTTCTCGCAAATGGTTGGTTGCTTTTGCAGGGTTCTCTGTGAGTACGCCACTGGTTGATGGGACCATGGCTGCCCTCAACTCACCCAGAACCATGCAGCTGCGTCCAAAATTAAGAGAATAAGGGTTTTCGGACAAACTATCGTAAGATGGTTTTTGTTGTGGTAAATTTTACCGCAACACAGCTTTACAACCATTTGGGATCATCGCAGAGTCTGCCACCATGCCCTCGATCATCAGGTTGGTATACTTTAAGCTATGAGGCAGAAGTGATGGACACTGTCCGTAAATGGGGTCTCAGATTCAATGGAACTGGGTATGGGTACCCCTTGGAATTCATAAATCGAGTATCAGAATAAAAGACATGCTATGATATCCCGCGAGATCATATGCTTCGCACGCTACCCTAGTTTTTCAAAGGAAATGCATAAGAGTGGTTGAGAGCTAAGCTTGAGAGTTTCACAACTTGGGAAGACTTCCACCAAGAAAAGCCCGTTATCGTGCAGTCTTGAAAATGCCGTATGGCAATGAAAAAGGGCCCGAATCCCTCAATTTACGGGAAATTAGCCGCACAAAAGACAACAAGATATTCATGAACAGTTACAGCAAGATTTCACAAACTTCAAATCAGTCAAAAACATGCACAATTTACAAAACAGATTTCACTGTACTTATCTCAACAATTCAATTGTTCCTCCTTCACTTTCGGTGTCGTTAGCTGACACTTTTCCAATTTTTTTTCCTGATTGGGAAGTTCTGTTGCTGGCTCGTTCTGCCAGAACTCTTTATCCACACTCGAGAAAAACAAAAAAAGTACTATGATCTTACAGATTTTCAAACAAGTCACCAAACTTGTAACTGGGAACTTTTCAAATCAGAATTTAAAATCTAAACCAATATGGCTGCTCAAATATCAATTTTTAACAAAATCGCTTTATCGCTTTTTCTTCCAAAACCTCTATGTCTCATAGCCAACAATGAAGTGACTTCCCCAACTCTCTTGTCAAGCTGTCTCATGCTCGTCGATTTGTCTTGGCCGTTCATTCAGCCACAGTGGGTTCCATTGCGGATATTTAGCACCAATCAGCGTTTGCGTGAGAAGACTACCGTTTTATTTGGAATACCCTACTGTCTCTCAATATTCCCCTTAGCCACCAGATTTCCACGATCTTGGGAAATTATGGTCGGCTTACAGCTGACGGAGAGTTCAGTGCCTTTTTTTGTAGCGAAAGCGATAAATCGAAGACATGCACCATTCTGTGCAACTAAAAGGTAAGTTACATTGGTGGTAAGAAAAGTTATGTGCAGAACGGGTCCCAAGACAATTTTTCTAGTAACGACGTAGCAAAATGTTTCGAAGTAGTCCGGTCAATTTATACATAAAAATAGTGGCCAAATAAAGAAAATTCCGACAGAGCCAAATTTTCGTAGAGACCTTAGGTTTACCACAAAGAATAAAGTGTTAAAAGTCCCAATCAGTCCCATGTGTGCTTAAAGACTTATTCGGGGTCAAAGGTCAAAATTTTTGGTTTTTTGAATTTTTCTCGAAAACGGTAAGTTTTATCGAGAAACACATTAAAGCAAAGTTGTAGATCTTAAAATTCTCTATAAAAATGGTCCCTATAATTTTTTTTCTAAGACCCACTATTTCCCAGATATTGCGCTTGTAAGAACCACGTTCTACATAATATTAGCACATATGCCACGAATATACATATTTAGGTGCTCAACCAAGATGAAATGCCTACTCGGGTCTCCTTTGATGTCTACATTATCCTATTCTTAGAAAATATACTCTAAAAAGACCGCCGCCCGGTCCCTTACCGAATCCCCTCTACTGGAATAACATCTGGCCTTGAATATGGCTATGTGTATTTATTACAAGCGTCTACTATTGTAGTAAGTGCTGATCAATAAAAAAAAAATGTCACAGGGGTAAAGAGTTTTGTAGAACCGTCCGTTCTACTCGCAAATGGTTGGTTGCTTTTGCAGGGTTCTCTGTGAGTACGCCACTGGTTGATGGGACCATGGCTGCCCTCAACTCACCCAGAACCATGCAGCTGCGTCCAAAATTAAGAGAATAAGGGTTTTCGGACAAACTATCGTAAGATGGTTTTTGTTGTGGTAAATTTTACCGCAACACAGCTTTACAACCATTTGGGATCATCGCAGAGTCTGCCACCATGCCCTCGATCATCAGGTTGGTATACTTTAAGCTATGAGGCAGAAGTGATGGACACTGTCCGTAAATGGGGTCTCAGATTCAATGGAACTGGGTATGGGTACCCCTTGGAATTCATAAATCGAGTATCAGAATAAAAGACATGCTATGATATCCCGCGAGATCATATGCTTCGCACGCTACCCTAGTTTTTCAAAGGAAATGCATAAGAGTGGTTGAGAGCTAAGCTTGAGAGTTTCACAACTTGGGAAGACTTCCACCAAGAAAAGCCCGTTATCGTGCTGTCTTGAAAATGCCGTATGGCAATGAAAAAGGGCCCGAATCCCTCAATATACGGGAAATTAGCCGCACAAAAGACAACCAGATATTCATGAACAGTTACAGCAAGATTTCACAAACTTCAAATCAGTCAAAAACATGCACAATTTACAAAACAGATTTCACTGTACTTATCTCAACAATTCAATTGTTCCTCCTTCACTTTCGGTGTCCTTAGCTGACACTTTTCCAATTTTTTTTCCTGATTGGGAAGTTCTGTTGCTGGCTCGTTCTGCCAGAACCCTTTATCCACACTCGAGAAAAACAAAAAAAGTACTATGATCTTACAGATTTTCAAACAAGTCACCAAACTTGTAACTGGGAACTTTTCAAATCAGAATTTAAAATCTAAACCAATATGGCTGCTCAAATATCAATTTTTAACAAAATCGCTTTATCGCTTTTTCTTCCAAAACCTCTATGTCTCATAGCCAACAATGAAGTGACTTCCCCAACTCTCTTGTCAAGCTGTCTCATGCTCGTCGATTTGTCTTGGCCGTTCATTCAGCCACAGTGGGTTCCATTGCGGATATTTAGCACCAATCAGCGTTTGCGTGAGAAGACTACCGTTTTATTTGGAATACCCTACTGTCTCTCAATATTCCCCTTAGCCACCAGATTTCCACGATCTTGGGAAATTATGGTCGGCTTACAGCTGACGGAGAGTTCAGTGCCTTTTTTTGTAGCGAAAGCGATAAATCGAAGACATGCACCATTCTGTGCAACTAAAAGGTAAGTTACATTGGTGGTAAGAAAAGTTATGTGCAGAACGGGTCCCAAGACAATTTTTCTAGTAACGACGTAGCAAAATGTTTCGAAGTAGTCCGGTCAATTTATACATAAAAATAGTGGCCAAATAAAGAAAATTCCGACAGAGCCAAATTTTCGTAGAGACCTTAGGTTTACCACAAAGAATAAAGTGTTAAAAGTCCCAATCAGTCCCATGTGTGCTTAAAGACTTATTCGGGGTCAAAGGTCAAAATTTTTGGTTTTTTGAATTTTTCTCGAAAACGGTAAGTTTTATCGAGAAACACATTAAAGCAAAGTTGTAGATCTTAAAATTCTCTATAAAAATGGTCCCTATAATTTTTTTTCTAAGACCCACTATTTCCCAGATATTGCGCTTGTAAGAACCACGTTCTACATAATATTAGCACATATGCCACGAATATACATATTTAGGTGCTCAACCAAGATGAAATGCCTACTCGGGTCTCCTTTGATGTCTACATTATCCTATTCTTAGAAAATATACTCTAAAAAGACCGCCGCCCGGTCCCTTACCGAATCCCCTCTACTGGAATAACATCTGGCCTTGAATATGGCTATGTGTATTTATTACAAGCGTCTACTATTGTAGTAAGTGCTGATCAATAAAAAAAAAATGTCACAGGGGTAAAGAGTTTTGTAGAACCGTCCGTTCTACTCGCAAATGGTTGGTTGCTTTTGCAGGGTTCTCTGTGAGTACGCCACTGGTTGATGGGACCATGGCTGCCCTCAACTCACCCAGAACCATGCAGCTGCGTCCAAAATTAAGAGAATAAGGGTTTTCGGACAAACTATCGTAAGATGGTTTTTGTTGTGGTAAATTTTACCGCAACACAGCTTTACAACCATTTGGGATCATCGCAGAGTCTGCCACCATGCCCTCGATCATCAGGTTGGTATACTTTAAGCTATGAGGCAGAAGTGATGGACACTGTCCGTAAATGGGGTCTCAGATTCAATGGAACTGGGTATGGGTACCCCTTGGAATTCATAAATCGAGTATCAGAATAAAAGACATGCTATGATATCCCGCGAGATCATATGCTTCGCACGCTACCCTAGTTTTTCAAAGGAAATGCATAAGAGTGGTTGAGAGCTAAGCTTGAGAGTTTCACAACTTGGGAAGACTTCCACCAAGAAAAGCCCGTTATCGTGCTGTCTTGAAAATGCCGTATGGCAATGAAAAAGGGCCCGAATCCCTCAATATACGGGAAATTAGCCGCACAAAAGACAACCAGATATTCATGAACAGTTACAGCAAGATTTCACAAACTTCAAATCAGTCAAAAACATGCACAATTTACAAAACAGATTTCACTGTACTTATCTCAACAATTCAATTGTTCCTCCTTCACTTTCGGTGTCCTTAGCTGACACTTTTCCAATTTTTTTTCCTGATTGGGAAGTTCTGTTGCTGGCTCGTTCTGCCAGAACCCTTTATCCACACTCGAGAAAAACAAAAAAAGTACTATGATCTTACAGATTTTCAAACAAGTCACCAAACTTGTAACTGGGAACTTTTCAAATCAGAATTTAAAATCTAAACCAATATGGCTGCTCAAATATCAATTTTTAACAAAATCGCTTTATCGCTTTTTCTTCCAAAACCTCTATGTCTCATAGCCAACAATGAAGTGACTTCCCCAACTCTCTTGTCAAGCTGTCTCATGCTCGTCGATTTGTCTTGGCCGTTCATTCAGCCACAGTGGGTTCCATTACGGATATTTAGCACCAATCAGCGTTTGCGTGAGAAGACTACCGTTTTATTTGGAATACCCTACTGTCTCTCAATATTCCCCTTAGCCACCAGATTTCCACGATCTTGGGAAATTATGGTGGGCTTACAGCTGACGGAGAGTTCAGTGCCTTTTTTTGTAGCGAAAGCGATAAATCGAAGACATGCACCATTCTGTGCAACTAAAAGGTAAGTTACATTGGTGGTAAGAAAAGTTATGTGCAGAACGGGTCCCCAGACAATTTTTCTAGTAACGACGTAGCAAAATGTTTCGAAGTAGTCCGGTCAATTTATACATAAAAATAGTGGTCAAATAAAGAAAATTCCGACAGAGCCAAATTTTCGTAGAGACCTTAGGTTTACCACAAAGAATAAAGTGTTAAAAGTCCCAATCAGTCCCATGTGTGCTTAAAGACTTATTCGGGTCAAAGGTCAAAATTTTTGGTTTTTTGAATTTTTCTCGAAAACGGTAAGTTTTATCGAGAAACACATTAAAGCAAAGTTGTAGATCTTAAAATTCTCTATAAAAATAGTCCCTATAATTTTTTCTCTAAGACCCACTATTTCCCAGATATTGCGCTTGTAAGAACCACGTTCTACATAATATTAGCACATATGCCACGTATATACATATTTAGGTGCTCAACCAAGAAGAAATGCCTACTCGGGTCTCCTTTTATGTCTACATTATCCTATTCTTAGAAAATATACTCTAAAAAGACCGCCGCCCGGTCCCTTACCGAATCCCCTCTACTGGAATAACATCTGGCCTTGAATATGGCTATGTGTATTTATTACAAGCGTCTACTATTGTAGTAAGTGCTGATCAATAAAAAAAAAATGTCACAGGGGTAAAGAGTTTTGTAGAACCGTCCGTTCTACTCGCAAATGGTTGGTTGCTTTTGCAGGGTTCTCTGTGAGTACGCCACTGGTTGATGGGACCATGGCTGCCCTCAACTCACCCAGAACCATGCAGCTGCGTCCAAAATTAAGAGAATAAGGGTTTTCGGACAAACTATCGTAAGATGGTTTTTGTTGTGGTAAATTTTACCGCAACACAGCTTTACAACCATTTGGGATCATCGCAGAGTCTGCCACCATGCCCTCGATCATCAGATTGGTATACTTTAAGCTATGAGGCAGAAGTGATGGACACTGTCCGTAAATGGGGTCTCAGATTCAATGGAACTGGGTATGGGTACCCCTTGGAATTCATAAATCGAGTATCAGAATAAAAGACATGCTATGATATCCCGCGAGATCATATGCTTCGCACGCTACCCTAGTTTTTCAAAGGAAATGCATAAGAGTGGTTGAGAGCTAAGCTTGAGAGTTTCACAACTTGGGAAGACTTCCACCAAGAAAAGCCCGTTATCGTGCTGTCTTGAAAATGCCGTATGGCAATGAAAAAGGGCCCGAATCCCTCAATATACGGGAAATTAGCCGCACAAAAGACAACCAGATATTCATGAACAGTTACAGCAAGATTTCACAAACTTCAAATCAGTCAAAAACATGCACAATTTACAAAACAGATTTCACTGTACTTATCTCAACAATTCAATTGTTCCTCCTTCACTTTCGGTGTCCTTAGCTGACACTTTTCCAATTTTTTTTCCTGATTGGGAAGTTCTGTTGCTGGCTCGTTCTGCCAGAACCCTTTATCCACACTCGAGAAAAACAAAAAAAGTACTATGATCTTACAGATTTTCAAACAAGTCACCAAACTTGTAACTGGGAACTTTTCAAATCAGAATTTAAAATCTAAACCAATATGGCTGCTCAAATATCAATTTTTAACAAAATCGCTTTATCGCTTTTTCTTCCAAAACCTCTATGTCTCATAGCCAACAATGAAGTGACTTCCCCAACTCTCTTGTCAAGCTGTCTCATGCTCGTCGATTTGTCTTGGCCGTTCATTCAGCCACAGTGGGTTCCATTACGGATATTTAGCACCAATCAGCGTTTGCGTGAGAAGACTACCGTTTTATTTGGAATACCCTACTGTCTCTCAATATTCCCCTTAGCCACCAGATTTCCACGATCTTGGGAAATTATGGTGGGCTTACAGCTGACGGAGAGTTCACTGCCTTTTTTTGTAGCGAAAGCGATAAATCGAAGACATGCACCATTCTGTGCAACTAAAAGGTAAGTTACATTGGTGGTAAGAAAAGTTATGTGCAGAACGGGTCCCCAGACAATTTTTCTAGTAACGACGTAGCAAAATGTTTCGAAGTAGTCCGGTCAATTTATACATAAAAATAGTGGTCAAATAAAGAAAATTCCGACAGAGCCAAATTTTCGTAGAGACCTTAGGTTTACCACAAAGAATAAAGTGTTAAAAGTCCCAATCAGTCCCATGTGTGCTTAAAGACTTATTCGGGTCAAAGGTCAAAATTTTTGGTTTTTTGAATTTTTCTCGAAAACGGTAAGTTTTATCGAGAAACACATTAAAGCAAAGTTGTAGATCTTAAAATTCTCTATAAAAATAGTCCCTATAATTTTTTCTCTAAGACCCACTATTTCCCAGATATTGCGCTTGTAAGAACCACGTTCTACATAATATTAGCACATATGCCACGTATATACATATTTAGGTGCTCAACCAAGAAGAAATGCCTACTCGGGTCTCCTTTTATGTCTACATTATCCTATTCTTAGAAAATATACTCTAAAAAGACCGCCGCCCGGTCCCTTACCGAATCCCCTCTACTGGAATAACATCTGGCCTTGAATATGGCTATGTGTATTTATTACAAGCGTCTACTATTGTAGTAAGTGCTGATCAATAAAAAAAAAATGTCACAGGGGTAAAGAGTTTTGTAGAACCGTCCGTTCTACTCGCAAATGGTTGGTTGCTTTTGCAGGGTTCTCTGTGAGTACGCCACTGGTTGATGGGACCATGGCTGCCCTCAACTCACCCAGAACCATGCAGCTGCGTCCAAAATTAAGAGAATAAGGGTTTTCGGACAAACTATCGTAAGATGGTTTTTGTTGTGGTAAATTTTACCGCAACACAGCTTTACAACCATTTGGGATCATCGCAGAGTCTGCCACCATGCCCTCGATCATCAGATTGGTATACTTTAAGCTATGAGGCAGAAGTGATGGACACTGTCCGTAAATGGGGTCTCAGATTCAATGGAACTGGGTATGGGTACCCCTTGGAATTCATAAATCGAGTATCAGAATAAAAGACATGCTATGATATCCCGCGAGATCATATGCTTCGCACGCTACCCTAGTTTTTCAAAGGAAATGCATAAGAGTGATTGAGAGCTAAGCTTGAGAGTTTCACAACTTGGGAAGACTTCCACCAAGAAAAGCCCGTTATCGTGCTGTCTTGAAAATGCCGTATGGCAATGAAAAAGGGCCCGAATCCCTCAATATACGGGAAATTAGCCGCACAAAAGACAACCAGATATTCATGAACAGTTACAGCAAGATTTCACAAACTTCAAATCAGTCAAAAACATGCACAATTTACAAAACAGATTTCACTGTACTTATCTCAACAATTCAATTGTTCCTCCTTCACTTTTGGTGTCCTTAGCTGACACTTTTCCAATTTTTTTTCCTGATTGGGAAGTTCTGTTGCTGGCTCGTTCTGCCAGAACCCTTTATCCACACTCGAGAAAAACAAAAAAAGTACTATGATCTTACAGATTTTCAAACAAGTCACCAAACTTGTAACTGGGAACTTTTCAAATCAGAATTTAAAATCTAAACCAATATGGCTGCTCAAATATCAATTTTTAACAAAATCGCTTTATCGCTTTTTCTTCCAAAACCTCTATGTCTCATAGCCAACAATGAAGTGACTTCCCCAACTCTCTTGTCAAGCTGTCTCATGCTCGTCGATTTGTCTTGGCCGTTCATTCAGCCACAGTGGGTTCCATTACGGATATTTAGCACCAATCAGCGTTTGCGTGAGAAGACTACCGTTTTATTTGGAATACCCTACTGTCTCTCAATATTCCCCTTAGCCACCAGATTTCCACGATCTTGGGAAATTATGGTGGGCTTACAGCTGACGGAGAGTTCAGTGCCTTTTTTTGTAGCGAAAGCGATAAATCGAAGACATGCACCATTCTGTGCAACTAAAAGGTAAGTTACATTGGTGGTAAGAAAAGTTATGTGCAGAACGGGTCCCCAGACAATTTTTCTAGTAACGACGTAGCAAAATGTTTCGAAGTAGTCCGGTCAATTTATACATAAAAATAGTGGTCAAATAAAGAAAATTCCGACAGAGCCAAATTTTCGTAGAGACCTTAGGTTTACCACAAAGAATAAAGTGTTAAAAGTCCCAATCAGTCCCATGTGTGCTTAAAGACTTATTCGGGGTCAAAGGTCAAAATTTTTGGTTTTTTGAATTTTTCTCGAAAACGGTAAGTTTTATCGAGAAACACATTAAAGCAAAGTTGTAGATCTTAAAATTCTCTATAAAAATAGTCCCTATAATTTTTTCTCTAAGACCCACTATTTCCCAGATATTGCGCTTGTAAGAACCACGTTCTACATAATATTAGCACATATGCCACGTATATACATATTTAGGTGCTCAACCAAGAAGAAATGCCTACTCGGGTCTCCTTTTATGTCTACATTATCCTATTCTTAGAAAATATACTCTAAAAAGACCGCCGCCCGGTCCCTTACCGAATCCCCTCTACTGGAATAACATCTGGCCTTGAATATGGCTATGTGTATTTATTACAAGCGTCTACTATTGTAGTAAGTGCTGATCAATAAAAAAAAAATGTCACAGGGGTAAAGAGTTTTGTAGAACCGTCCGTTCTACTCGCAAATGGTTGGTTGCTTTTGCAGGGTTCTCTGTGAGTACGCCACTGGTTGATGGGACCATGGCTGCCCTCAACTCACCCAGAACCATGCAGCTGCGTCCAAAATTAAGAGAATAAGGGTTTTCGGACAAACTATCGTAAGATGGTTTTTGTTGTGGTAAATTTTACCGCAACACAGCTTTACAACCATTTGGGATCATCGCAGAGTCTGCCACCATGCCCTCGATCATCAGATTGGTATACTTTAAGCTATGAGGCAGAAGTGATGGACACTGTCCGTAAATGGGGTCTCAGATTCAATGGAACTGGGTATGGGTACCCCTTGGAATTCATAAATCGAGTATCAGAATAAAAGACATGCTATGATATCCCGCGAGATCATATGCTTCGCACGCTACCCTAGTTTTTCAAAGGAAATGCATAAGAGTGATTGAGAGCTAAGCTTGAGAGTTTCACAACTTGGGAAGACTTCCACCAAGAAAAGCCCGTTATCGTGCTGTCTTGAAAATGCCGTATGGCAATGAAAAAGGGCCCGAATCCCTCAATATACGGGAAATTAGCCGCACAAAAGACAACCAGATATTCATGAACAGTTACAGCAAGATTTCACAAACTTCAAATCAGTCAAAAACATGCACAATTTACAAAACAGATTTCACTGTACTTATCTCAACAATTCAATTGTTCCTCCTTCACTTTCGGTGTCCTTAGCTGACACTTTTCCAATTTTTTTTCCTGATTGGGAAGTTCTGTTGCTGGCTCGTTCTGCCAGAACCCTTTATCCACACTCGAGAAAAACAAAAAAAGTACTATGATCTTACAGATTTTCAAACAAGTCACCAAACTTGTAACTGGGAACTTTTCAAATCAGAATTTAAAATCTAAACCAATATGGCTGCTCAAATATCAATTTTTAACAAAATCGCTTTATCGCTTTTTCTTCCAAAACCTCTATGTCTCATAGCCAACAATGAAGTGACTTCCCCAACTCTCTTGTCAAGCTGTCTCATGCTCGTCGATTTGTCTTGGCCGTTCATTCAGCCACAGTGGGTTCCATTACGGATATTTAGCACCAATCAGCGTTTGCGTGAGAAGACTACCGTTTTATTTGGAATACCCTACTGTCTCTCAATATTCCCCTTAGCCACCAGATTTCCACGATCTTGGGAAATTATGGTGGGCTTACAGCTGACGGAGAGTTCAGTGCCTTTTTTTGTAGCGAAAGCGATAAATCGAAGACATGCACCATTCTGTGCAACTAAAAGGTAAGTTACATTGGTGGTAAGAAAAGTTAT
This sequence comes from Melanostoma mellinum, assembly GCA_914767635.1. NCBI lineage: Eukaryota > Metazoa > Arthropoda > Insecta > Diptera > Syrphidae > Melanostoma > Melanostoma mellinum. Next base: position 133,394,780 of record OU612060.1, on the reverse strand, counting down.
GTGCAGAACGGGTCCCCAGACAATTTTTCTAGTAACGACGTAGCAAAATGTTTCGAAGTAGTCCGGTCAATTTATACATAAAAATAGTGGTCAAATAAAGAAAATTCCGACAGAGCCAAATTTTCGTATAGACCTTAGGTTTACCACAAAGAATAAAGTGTTAAAAGTCCCAATCAGTCCCATGTGTGCTTAAAGACTTATTCGGGGTCAAAGGTCAAAATTTTTGGTTTTTTGAATTTTTCTCGAAAACGGTAAGTTTTATCGAGAAACACATTAAAGCAAAGTTGTAGATCTTAAAATTCTCTATAAAAATAGTCCCTATAATTTTTTCTCTAAGACCCACTATTTCCCAGATATTGCGCTTGTAAGAACCACGTTCTACATAATATTAGCACATATGCCACGTATATACATATTTAGGTGCTCAACCAAGAAGAAATGCCTACTCGGGTCTCCTTTTATGTCTACATTATCCTATTCTTAGAAAATATACTCTAAAAAGACCGCCGCCCGGTCCCTTACCGAATCCCCTCTACTGGAATAACATCTGGCCTTGAATATGGCTATGTGTATTTATTACAAGCGTCTACTATTGTAGTAAGTGCTGATCAATAAAAAAAAAAAATGTCACAGGGGTAAAGAGTTTTGTAGAACCGTCCGTTCTACTCGCAAATGGTTGGTTGCTTTTGCAGGGTTCTCTGTGAGTACGCCACTGGTTGATGGGACCATGGCTGCCCTCAACTCACCCAGAACCATGCAGCTGCGTCCAAAATTAAGAGAATAAGGGTTTTCGGACAAACTATCGTAAGATGGTTTTTGTTGTGGTAAATTTTACCGCAACACAGCTTTACAACCATTTGGGATCATCGCAGAGTCTGCCACCATGCCCTCGATCATCAGATTGGTATACTTTAAGCTATGAGGCAGAAGTGATGGACACTGTCCGTAAATGGGGTCTCAGATTCAATGGAACTGGGTATGGGTACCCCTTGGAATTCATAAATCGAGTATCAGAATAAAAGACATGCTATGATATCCCGCGAGATCATATGCTTCGCACGCTACCCTAGTTTTTCAAAGGAAATGCATAAGAGTGATTGAGAGCTAAGCTTGAGAGTTTCACAACTTGGGAAGACTTCCACCAAGAAAAGCCCGTTATCGTGCTGTCTTGAAAATGCCGTATGGCAATGAAAAAGGGCCCGAATCCCTCAATATACGGGAAATTAGCCGCACAAAAGACAACCAGATATTCATGAACAGTTACAGCAAGATTTCACAAACTTCAAATCAGTCAAAAACATGCACAATTTACAAAACAGATTTCACTGTACTTATCTCAACAATTCAATTGTTCCTCCTTCACTTTCGGTGTCCTTAGCTGACACTTTTCCAATTTTTTTTCCTGATTGGGAAGTTCTGTTGCTGGCTCGTTCTGCCAGAACCCTTTATCCACACTCGAGAAAAACAAAAAAAGTACTATGATCTTACAGATTTTCAAACAAGTCACCAAACTTGTAACTGGGAACTTTTCAAATCAGAATTTAAAATCTAAACCAATATGGCTGCTCAAATATCAATTTTTAACAAAATCGCTTTATCGCTTTTTCTTCCAAAACCTCTATGTCTCATAGCCAACAATGAAGTGACTTCCCCAACTCTCTTGTCAAGCTGTCTCATGCTCGTCGATTTGTCTTGGCCGTTCATTCAGCCACAGTGGGTTCCATTACGGATATTTAGCACCAATCAGCGTTTGCGTGAGAAGACTACCGTTTTATTTGGAATACCCTACTGTCTCTCAATATTCCCCTTAGCCACCAGATTTCCACGATCTTGGGAAATTATGGTGGGCTTACAGCTGACGGAGAGTTCAGTGCCTTTTTTTGTAGCGAAAGCGATAAATCGAAGACATGCACCATTCTGTGCAACTAAAAGGTAAGTTACTTTGTTGGTAAGAAAAGTTATGTGCAGAACGGGTCCCCAGACAATTTTTCTAGTAACGACGTAGCAAAATGTTTCGAAGTAGTCCGGTCAATTTATACATAAAAATAGTGGTCAAATAAAGAAAATTCCGACAGAGCCAAATTTTCGTAGAGACCTTAGGTTTACCACAAAGAATAAAGTGTTAAAAGTCCCAATCAGTCCCATGTGTGCTTAAAGACTTATTCGGGGTCAAAGGTCAAAATTTTTGGTTTTTTGAATTTTTCTCGAAAACGGTAAGTTTTATCGAGAAACACATTAAAGCAAAGTTGTAGATCTTAAAATTCTCTATAAAAATAGTCCCTATAATTTTTTCTCTAAGACCCACTATTTCCCAGATATTGCGCTTGTAAGAACCACGTTCTACATAATATTAGCACATATGCCACGTATATACATATTTAGGTGCTCAACCAAGAAGAAATGCCTACTCGGGTCTCCTTTTATGTCTACATTATCCTATTCTTAGAAAATATACTCTAAAAAGACCGCCGCCCGGTCCCTTACCGAATCCCCTCTACTGGAATAACATCTGGCCTTGAATATGGCTATGTGTATTTATTACAAGCGTCTACTATTGTAGTAAGTGCTGATCAATAAAAAAAAAATGTCACAGGGGTAAAGAGTTTTGTAGAACCGTCCGTTCTACTCGCAAATGGTTGGTTGCTTTTGCAGGGTTCTCTGTGAGTACGCCACTGGTTGATGGGACCATGGCTGCCCTCAACTCACCCAGAACCATGCAGCTGCGTCCAAAATTAAGAGAATAAGGGTTTTCGGACAAACTATCGTAAGATGGTTTTTGTTGTGGTAAATTTTACCGCAACACAGCTTTACAACCATTTGGGATCATCGCAGAGTCTGCCACCATGCCCTCGATCATCAGATTGGTATACTTTAAGCTATGAGGCAGAAGTGATGGACACTGTCCGTAAATGGGGTCTCAGATTCAATGGAACTGGGTATGGGTACCCCTTGGAATTCATAAATCGAGTATCAGAATAAAAGACATGCTATGATATCCCGCGAGATCATATGCTTCGCACGCTACCCTAGTTTTTCAAAGGAAATGCATAAGAGTGATTGAGAGCTAAGCTTGAGAGTTTCACAACTTGGGAAGACTTCCACCAAGAAAAGCCCGTTATCGTGCTGTCTTGAAAATGCCGTATGGCAATGAAAAAGGGCCCGAATCCCTCAATATACGGGAAATTAGCCGCACAAAAGACAACCAGATATTCATGAACAGTTACAGCAAGATTTCACAAACTTCAAATCAGTCAAAAACATGCACAATTTACAAAACAGATTTCACTGTACTTATCTCAACAATTCAATTGTTCCTCCTTCACTTTCGGTGTCCTTAGCTGACACTTTTCCAATTTTTTTTCCTGATTGGGAAGTTCTGTTGCTGGCTCGTTCTGCCAGAACCCTTTATCCACACTCGAGAAAAACAAAAAAAGTACTATGATCTTACAGATTTTCAAACAAGTCACCAAACTTGTAACTGGGAACTTTTCAAATCAGAATTTAAAATCTAAACCAATATGGCTGCTCAAATATCAATTTTTAACAAAATCGCTTTATCGCTTTTTCTTCCAAAACCTCTATGTCTCATAGCCAACAATGAAGTGACTTCCCCAACTCTCTTGTCAAGCTGTCTCATGCTCGTCGATTTGTCTTGGCCGTTCATTCAGCCACAGTGGGTTCCATTACGGATATTTAGCACCAATCAGCGTTTGCGTGAGAAGACTACCGTTTTATTTGGAATACCCTACTGTCTCTCAATATTCCCCTTAGCCACCAGATTTCCACGATCTTGGGAAATTATGGTGGGCTTACAGCTAACGGAGAGTTCAGTGCCTTTTTTTGTAGCGAAAGCGATAAATCGAAGACATGCACCATTCTGTGCAACTAAAAGGTAAGTTACATTGGTGGTAAGAAAAGTTATGTGCAGAACGGGTCCCCAGACAATTTTTCTAGTAACGACGACGTAGCAAAATGTTTCGAAGTAGTCCGGTCAATTTATACATAAAAATAGTGGTCAAATAAAGAAAATTCCGACAGAGCCAAATTTTCGTAGAGACCTTAGGTTTACCACAAAGAATAAAGTGTTAAAAGTCCCAATCAGTCCCATGTGTGCTTAAAGACTTATTCGGGGTCAAAGGTCAAAATTTTTGGTTTTTTGAATTTTTCTCGGAAACGGTAAGTTTTATCGAGAAACACATTAAAGCAAAGTTGTAGATCTTAAGATTCTCTATAAAAATGGTCCCTATAATTTTTTCTCTAAGACCCACTATTTCCCAGATATTGCGCTTGTAAGAACCACGTTCTACATAATATTAGCACATATGCCACGTATATACATATTTAGGTGCTCAACCAAGAAGAAATGCCTACTCGGGTCTCCTTTTATGTCTACATTATCCTATTCTTAGAAAATATACTCTAAAAAGACCGCCGCCCGGTCCCTTACCGAATCCCCTCTACTGGAATAACATCTGGCCTTGAATATGGCTATGTGTATTTATTACAAGCGTCTACTATTGTAGTAAGTGCTGATCAATAAAAAAAAAAATGTCACAGGGGTAAAGAGTTTTGTAGAACCGTCCGTTCTACTCGCAAATGGTTGGTTGCTTTTGCAGGGTTCTCTGTGAGTACGCCACTGGTTGATGGGACCATGGCTGCCCTCAACTCACCCAGAACCATGCAGCTGCGTCCAAAATTAAGAGAATAAGGGTTTTTGGACAAACTATCGTAAGATGGTTTTTGTTGTGGTAAATTTTACCGCAACACAGCTTTACAACCATTTGGGATCATCGCAGAGTCTGCCACCATGCCCTCGATCATCAGATTGGTATACTTTAAGCTATGAGGCAGAAGTGATGGACACTGTCCGTAAATGGGGTCTCAGATTCAATGGAACTGGGTATGGGTACCCCTTGGAATTCATAAATCGAGTATCAGAATAAAAGACATGCTATGATATCCCGCGAGATCATATGCTTCGCACGCTACCCTAGTTTTTCAAAGGAAATGCATAAGAGTGATTGAGAGCTAAGCTTGAGAGTTTCACAACTTGGGAAGACTTCCACCAAGAAAAGCCCGTTATCGTGCTGTCTTGAAAATGCCGTATGGCAATGAAAAAGGGCCCGAATCCCTCAATATACGGGAAATTAGCCGCACAAAAGACAACCAGATATTCATGAACAGTTACAGCAAGATTTCACAAACTTCAAATCAGTCAAAAACATGCACAATTTACAAAACAGATTTCACTGTACTTATCTCAACAATTCAATTGTTCCTCCTTCACTTTCGGTGTCCTTAGCTGACACTTTTCCAATTTTTTTTCCTGATTGGGAAGTTCTGTTGCTGGCTCGTTCTGCCAGAACCCTTTATCCACACTCGAGAAAAACAAAAAAAGTACTATGATCTTACAGATTTTCAAACAAGTCACCAAACTTGTAACTGGGAACTTTTCAAATCAGAATTTAAAATCTAAACCAATATGGCTGCTCAAATATCAATTTTTAACAAAATCGCTTTATCGCTTTTTCTTCCAAAACCTCTATGTCTCATAGCCAACAATGAAGTGACTTCCCCAACTCTCTTGTCAAGCTGTCTCATGCTCGTCGATTTGTCTTGGCCGTTCATTCAGCCACAGTGGGTTCCATTACGGATATTTAGCACCAATCAGCGTTTGCGTGAGAAGACTACCGTTTTATTTGGAATACCCTACTGTCTCTCAATATTCCCCTTAGCCACCAGATTTCCACGATCTTGGGAAATTATGGTCGGCTTACAGCTGACGGAGAGTTCAGTGCCTTTTTTTGTAGCGAAAGCGATAAATCGAAGACATGCACCATTCTGTGCAACTAAAAGGTAAGTTACATTGGTGGTAAGAAAAGTTATGTGCAGAACGGGTCCCCAGACAATTTTTCTAGTAACGACGTAGCAAAATGTTTCGAAGTAGTCCGGTCAATTTATACATAAAAATAGTGGTCAAATAAAGAAAATTCCGACAGAGCCAAATTTTCGTAGAGACCTTAGGTTTACCACAAAGAATAAAGTGTTAAAAGTCCCAATCAGTCCCATGTGTGCTTAAAGACTTATTCGGGGTCAAAGGTCAAAATTTTTGGTTTTTTGAATTTTTCTCGAAAACGGTAAGTTTTATCGAGAAACACATTAAAGCAAAGTTGTAGATCTTAAAATTCTCTATAAAAATGGTCCCTATATTTTTTTTTCTAAGACCCACTATTTCCCAGATATTGCGCTTGTAAGAACCACGTTCTACATAATATTAGCACATATGCCACGTATATACATATTTAGGTGCTCAACCTAGAAGAAATGCCTACTCGGGTCTCCTTTGATGTCTACATTATCCTATTCTTAGAAAATATACTCTAAAAAGACCGCCGCCCGGTCCCTTACCGAATCCCCTCTACTGGAATAACATCTGGCCTTGAATATGGCTATGTGTATTTATTACAAGCGTCTACTATTGTAGTAAGTGCTGATCAATAAAAAAAAAAATGTCACAGGGGTAAAGAGTTTTGTAGAACCGTCCGTTCTACTCGCAAATGGTTGGTTGCTTTTGCAGGGTTCTCTGTGAGTACGCCACTGGTTGATGGGACCATGGCTGCCCTCAACTCACCCAGAACCATGCAGCTGCGTCCAAAATTAAGAGAATAAGGGTTTTTGGACAAACTATCGTAAGATGGTTTTTGTTGTGGTAAATTTTACCGCAACACAGCTTTACAACCATTTGGGATCAT